>CM077676.1:265893365-267093365 GCA_039707655.1 Elymus sibiricus | reverse complement strand
AGCCGTTGCTGCTGTATTTAGCGGCAACTAATCAAGTGGTCAGTGTTGAACTAGTGGCAGAAAGGGAAATTGATGATGAGGAAGCAGCAGCCGCAGAGCCGAGGGCCAACAAGCCAGAATCTTCTCCGGCAAGGTCAGGTGCCAACAAGACAGATCAAGCGCAAGCAAATGAAGCAGAACAACAGATTGTGCCGAAGAAGAGAATGGTGCAGTGACCAGTTTATTTTGTCAGCTCTCTTTTGCAAGGAGCTAGGTCAAGATATTCTAGTGTGCAGAAATTGCTTTTTGGCCTCCTTATGGTCCCAAGGAAACTGCGCCACTACTTCCAAGCACATTAGATTACCGTCATCACTCGCTTTCCGTTGCAGCGCTTCTTGAGAAATCGAGAGGCCACCGGTAGGATAGTGGAGTGGGCGTTGGAGCTGTCATGTTTTGATTTGAAGTTCGAGATCACTTCAACAATTCAGAGTAGAGCCTTAGCAGAATTCATTGATGAATGGACACCAACTCAAGATGAAGAAAAACCAGACACATCTCTCCCTGGCAAGGAAACCACGGAAGAATGGATTATGTACTTTGACGGTGCTTTCACACTGCAAGGCGCCGGTGCTGGAGTGCTGCTTGTCGCACCCACCGGAGAGCATCTCAAGTACGTGGTTCAGATGCATCTCCCCAGGGAGAAGGCGACCAACAACACAGCTGAGTTTGAAGGATTGCTTGCCGGACTCCGCATTGCAATCGATCTTGGTATCAGAAAGTTAATTATTAGAGGCAACTCGAACCTTGTTGTGAGGCAAGTCAATAAAGATTATCAAAGCCCATTGATGGAAGCTTACGTCGATGAAGTTACAAAGTTGGAAGAGCACTTTGACGGTCTCCAACTTGAGCACATCCCCCGTGCTCAAAATGAAGTTTCTGACCACCTGTCGAGGTACGACCAAGACAATATATGGGATCGATGTGATCCCTTTGCGTTTCGGCTGTGAGGATCATCGTGCACAAAGAGCAGAACCAGTAGCACACACAAGTTTACCCAGGTTCGGGCCGCCGTGAGGTGTAAAACCCTATTCCTCGTTTAGTGGATTGATTGTGTATGAGCTCAAGTTACAAGGAGCACAACTTGTAGGCAAGCTTGTGCTAGCAGTGCAGCTACTACGTGCAAATGAGCAAAGTGTCAACCCTTCTACCACTAGCCATGGGCCTCCTTTTATAGGTTAAGGGGTCACCACAGTGGCAAAATGGTAAATACATGTTGATTAGATAGCAACAGTGCTATCATACCTAACTCTGCCGGACTAGGACAAACGCATTAAATGCGCCGTTAGGTGTCATGTGGAGGAGGAACCCCGGCAAGGTTTCTGCACCGCTCGCCCACCTACCTACTATAATCTGGACATACCATTAGGACGGGTGTCATCAAAGTTGATCTTGCTCCCAGCGTGCTGACATGTGCCCCAACAAGTCTCTCCAAATAGCCTGCCCACTTGACACCTCATTGACTAGTGACTAGCTAACCGATGAGGTGGAGCGGTGACGAGGTAGTGGGGGCTTGCCAGCACGGAGCTTGCCGGGTCTTCATCTTGCCGGTGTGAAGCTTGTTGGCAAGTATTGCCTTCATCTTTAGTACTAACTTAATACTTCTCGATGGCCTGTCTTGAGGTCTTCTCTTTGGCTTTATCAGCCAAGTCTTGGGTCTTGAATGTAGCAATCCTCCGGTAGGCCCTAGGCCACTGGGAAAGCTTCCACCGTCTATGCATAAGTCAGGGTATAAAAATGCCCATATTTTTATACACCGACAGGAGCCCCCGGGCCTGGGCCACACTCGCGTCCGACGCGTTGTTGGGCTTGGCCCAAATAGATGCATAGAAACACATGGCGGCAAATTACTGTTGTAAATCTTATGATGATGATTTCTTCTGCACGCCCACAACGCGCATTTAATGCGAGACGTGGGAGAGGTGGGACGGAACAGCCGTTTGTGTTAGTGCGCCTGCAAAAGCGCTGCCACGCTGGACAGTAAAGAGCTAACCCCCCGCGCCTTCCCCATAAAAAGGCAATCGCGAGGGGGCGCTGCTCATTCACTCCCATTTTCCCAATCTAGCCGCCACCCATCGTCTTCCTCCTTGCGCCAGAGTAGAATCTATTGCTCCCGCACCATTGCTTCGTCCATCTTTCCCTCTTCCCTTAAGAGCAGCATGGCACCCAACAAAGCCGCCAATCCGGCCGAGGCGGAGACAGAGAAGGCCGCCAAGCCTGTCGACCCACAGGTGGAGAAGAGGAAGCAGGCTGTAGCCGCGCGGCGGATGGAAAATGTGGTTTTCCGTCCGCCGGCGCTAGATAAAAGCGTGATCATCGACAGGTATGTGTACATGTGGGGGAAGGATACCAAAGACCACATCGCCCCAGTCGTACTCCCTGCCGAACTCAAGCCTTCTGCGGATAAATTTCCGTTCTTCTGTGCCTATTTCTATTGCGGGCTCTGCTCTCCTTTCTCTCATTTCTTCTCCGAGCTGATGTACACCTACGGGTTCCGGCTCTTGGATTTCACTCCAAACACCATGACCTGTATGTCAGTCTTTGCCCATATGTGCAAAAAATTTGTCGGAGTCATCCCAGGCGACTCTCTGTTTCGCCACTTCTTCATCCCTCGCATCGAAGGAGATGCACTTTCTGGAAGCATCACCTGGATTCCCAGAGGCGGTGCCAAGGATGCATATCTCCCGGGCCAACTGCATCTGACATGGGAGGAATGGCGGGCGGGGTGGTGTTGGATTCAGGAGAAGGACTTTCAGGAATTTTGTGCTCCCCGGCAGAAGAAGGTTCAACGCGACAAGGATTGGATCAATTGCGGCAAGTGCGACAACAAGCTCACCTCAGCGCTGAACCGTATCATCCTTCTCAGGGCTGCCGGCCTCACCATTGAGATGGTAGGGGCAGATTTCCTCCGGCGACGCATTGCACCGCTGTAGAAGAGGAAACGATATGCTTGGGAGTACCAGAATGCTGCTAACATCATGCGCTGCATACTGGACTTGACAGCAATCTGACGGTACTGCAGCACATCAGCCTCTATCACCAACTTTTCTGGACCACCGACAAATTTCACTTGCCGGCCTAGGTGATTCCCTTGTGTAATAATTCTGCCAAAGATTCAATCTTGGCGATGATGCCGGAGTGTAACGCCTAAGGAGTCGAGGCCCTTTGGCAGAAACCTTCCGTAACGAGATGGCATGGCTTGCCAACCTAACGGAGAGGGCCATCCGAGAGGAGAAGGATCTCATCCGTAGTACCACCGATGAGGAGGTGGCATATATTGCTAGTAGGGCCGAAGAGATCAAGAGGCTTGCCGCTGCCGACAGCTCCCAATTTGCGGCCGCCGAAGATGAAGAACAGGCTGATGAAGATCTAGCCGAAGAGCATCAAGAAGAGCCTGACGGAGAGGGTGGTGATGAACCTACTGGAGAGCCAGAGGGGGAAGAGGAGCCCCCAGCTGTCCCCGTCCCGAAGAAGAGGCACCGGATCCTCAAAAAGGCTGCGAGCCAAGAGCCAGTGCATCCTTCGTCACTAGATGACGAGCCTTCCGATAAGGAGGTCACCGCCAGGGTCACCCAGTAGCAAGGTGCTCGCCGGCAAGCTTCCTGTAACACCATGGTTTTCGCTCCTTGTTTTTTTCTTTCGCGGGATTTGACTCCCGTCTTTTTTCCAATGGAATCGGATTTTCTCTCGCTCTTGGGTATATGAAGATGGTCATTTAGCCTTGCCTTTCCTATCCAACCAGAGATTCTCTCCGATTCAACCCTGCCACCCAAGATGTATTCTCAAGAATTTGCCACCGAAACCCTACTCTCCGGTTTACCGGAAGGGAAACCCTAATTCCTTCTGTTGCAAAGGAACCCTAATTTCCTTTGATCTGTTGCCTCCCAAACTTTTTACAGAGACTCTCCCTTATCTATAAACCCTGGATATGCAAAAATATTGCCAAGTCATTTGCAATATTTTTCATTTAAAATTTATTTCCTTTTTCTGCCAGTTAAAGGAATTAAATCCAGGAAAATATCTATCCATCTCCAAAGTTCCTGAAAACTTGTGGAGATATTCTTTGTGATCATATTGAGCTCTCATAAAAATATTGGCAATAATTAAATAAGGGAAATTGCATTTTCCTATTTAAAGGCAATATTGCAATTTGGGCACTTTCCAAAGGAGCTACCCTTTTGGTAGCCAGGAAAAATCCCAAATAATTTGTGGAGCTTTTCCTATCCGTATATTCACCATTTCCATCAAGAACCCAAGTTCCACAGTTCAAATTTTGAGCATATCATCCAATTCTTGTTTCTGGACTTATTTTGAGGTTGTGAAGCAACTATATTTTATATTGCTTCAAAATTCTTGAAATTAATCTAGCACCTCACATTCCCTATATTATGTGAGCATGCAAAAATTCACATCATTTTATCT
This sequence comes from Elymus sibiricus, assembly GCA_039707655.1. Taxonomy (NCBI): domain Eukaryota; kingdom Viridiplantae; phylum Streptophyta; class Magnoliopsida; order Poales; family Poaceae; genus Elymus; species Elymus sibiricus. Next base: position 267,088,907 of record CM077676.1, on the reverse strand, counting down.
AGCCATTTTCTCCCAAAAATTCCATCTAATTTCTATCCAGATTTCCAGTTTGCAAAGGAAGTTCTTGAACCCTTGATCCATTTGAGCTGAAATTTTGCATGGTGGTTAAAATTGATATATCACTCATGTAAACCAAAATCAGCTCAATCCAGCTATCCATTATTCCCCAGCAATTTTCCTAAGTTTCTGTCCAAATTCAAGCTTTGTGAAGGAAGTACCTTCATAGTGTATCAAAATGAGCTGAAATTTTTCCAGTGACTTCATATATCCAAATCATACCTCTCCACCAAAATTCAGCTCATTTCATCAAGCCATTTGAGCATAGCTTCAAAATCTAGTTTCTGGGCCAAATGTTGCATTGTGAAGCAAGTGCTAGCAAAATTGGTCCAAATGCCTTCAAATTTTACCAGCACCTACACCTTCCTACCACATTCTATTATGGTAAAGAATGAGCCCAAACCCTCCACCCATTTCTCCACAAATTTTTTCCAAATTTGTTGTCCAGAAGCTTGTTTCAGAATATGTGGCGTCCCGCCTGAATACCACTGTAGCCAGACGGTCGCCGCACACGCCAGCCCAGGAGATCACTCTGGCGTGCGCGTTTACAACAAGTATCATGAACACAAGCTTTTCTATTAATGGATATATAAGGCTTACATGGTATATTACAAGGGTGCTGGCAGCGGAAAAGCTCTATCTAGGGCAGCATGGTCTTGGTGTGGCTCCAATCCATAGAGATCTGACAGGGTTACTCTTATAGTCCGTGAACACTCCGGCTCCTTGCTAGCGAACGTCGTATCCTTAGGTGAACCTGGCCACATTGAAGGCCGCTGAGTACTCTTGAATGTACTCGCAAGCAAACCAAACCAACATATACACCAAGCAAAGCAATCCATGGCATTCAAGCATGCATTTGTTATCTTAATAGTATTAACTATCGTGTTATGATAGGATTATCTAGCAAGATTAATCATCTAGCAACATTAATCATCATGACATAGCAGGATTATCTAGCATGTAAACTATCAAAGTAACTGCGGTATAACGAAGATAAAGCATATCAAGTAATTAATCCACACTACGAATATGTCATGATCCACACCAAATCCAAGTATTGTGGTCATCCGACCACTCACCTCATAGCCATCACATGGCCAACACCATATACCTGACATCACCCGATGTCCATGCATCTGCACTATAAGTCTGCCAAATCATACCTCTCTCTGGTTCAGTTTTAACAATACATTATATAGTTTGTTCCTCCAGACTTGACACAGACCAAATAGGGGCCTATACGAACTGTCCATGACCGAGGACGCGGCTATTCGAATAGATTTACACTCTGCAGAGGTTGTGCACATTACCCACACCATGGAGCGCCTGGCCTCGTACTTTAGTACATGTTCCCATTCGGGTGGACCAATGCTGCTCCAACAAAACCTTGTCTATTGCCTGGCACTCTTACGGTCCCTCGGACAATCATACCCTCCCAGGGTCATGTCCTGGGTGGCCCCTGTGTCACCCCGTGACACCTGCCACCGTCGTGGCCAAACAAAACTGTCCCAAACGGGGACCTGAGCTCAAATAACTTAACTGGGCTCACAAGGTTATCGCCGCCTACTGGGCCAGGGTAGCACGTACGCATAACCTTCCCTAGTTGTAGGTACCGACAAGAGGCAGGACAATAGACCAAGCTAGGGCCTCCCCACCAAGGCAAATGTGGTTGCATGGGTAAGCTCGGATAGGTGACACTATGACTCGATCCAGCCGACGAAGGAGGTTGTTATTATTAAGTCACATTCTTTAATATTGCAATAATAGTAACCATGCATGATGTAACAACTATGAAAGCATAACAACCTATCTCCATACAATATCACAGCGAGTCATTAATGAGACAATATTTAAATGGCAAATTATCACTTTACAAGGCTTAGCTGTAAGTGACAACCATCTGAACCCTTGCATGAAACCGACAAATAAACCAATAGCCACCAGAACGGTCTTTACAACTCAGATCTGGGACGTTACCGGAATAACTCAACCCCAGCTCAAGACGGCTGAAAATCAGCTCAGAGCATGAGACGGTGTTGATAAAAAGAGTGTAGCGGTTCCCTAAGACGGCCGAAAAAACAGCTCAGAGCATAGGGTCACCGCTACAGAAAGAAATTCAACAGCTGTCCGAGACGGCCAAAAAGCAGCTCAGAACACGGGCCAGTTGTTGAAAAGAGAAATATAAAGTCGGCATCCACCCCGGACAGCCGGAAGCAGCTCAGAACACAGGCGTGGTGCCGTCATCAAAGAAAGGCAAACGAGGGTTCACTGGCGTCACATACAACTCACCACTATGCACACAAGCATAAGCATATTAATTTAAACACGCAAGAATAACATAGAGCAATGCTTTAGGGCATATATCAGATGGTCGGCTTGCCTGGGGGTCGAAGAATACTCCGGCAAGAAGTGCGATCACCTCGCGGAAGAATTCGCCGGAAAAGATTCCCTCTCAGAGGGGCTGGATAGAGGGCAGGGAAAAAATGGTCATTTTCACAGTGTGAACACATTATGAAAATGATTGCATCGGAACGGGCTCGACGAACTGAAGACGTGGGCGTTGGAGCTACGGTTGAAGAGAAACGGCTGTTAGTTCGATAGGCAGAAAAACAAATAGTGACTGTGCTTTTCTGCTCTTATCTAGTGAACGTCCGCAATATAGAGGTTTCGGCCGGCGGCTGAATAAAGAAAACGTACTTATGGGAATACGCTTCCCTGCACAGAAAACGCATTTCAGCTTTAAGCCGTAGGGAAATGCGCTATCAGTTACAGAAAACGTAAACCACGAAATGCGCTTTCACTTATCCACGTCACCGGGTCAGCTGAGTCAACGCATGAGGCCGACAAGCAGGACCCACTGGCCGGCTGGAGGTCGTGGTCGTCGTCCTCCTTCTGCCCGTGCTCGGCCGTTGCAGGGGCGGGCTCCGGCGAGGTTTGCCGGCCGCTCCGGCCGTCTCCCGCAGCGCCCAGCCTACCGGCGAGCTCGGGAGGCCAAGCCGCATCCATTCCCGGAGTGCACGGACCTCGAGGAGGTCGGACTCGAGCGCTACTTCGGCAATGGCGGACGACAGTGACGGCGAGGAGAGAGCGCACGGCTTGGGCACCGCGGAGAGATGTTGAGGATACGGGGAGGCTTGGGGTGGCCAGAGGAACACCGTGGAGTGGGTAAGATGGAGGGAGAGGGTGCGGCTCACTCGAATTTGAGCCGGGGTCAATGGCGGCCATGGTGGCGATGGGGAAGAAATGGAGCTCTTCAAGCTCAAACGATGGCCGGGGAAGATGCTAGGACAGAGGTGGGAGCTGCTGGAGTGCTCGGGGATGCCTAGGGAGAGCTCGGGCTACGGCTTATATAGCCGGCCGAGGCGGCTTCTCTGCGACCACCGAGGCTTCGGGAGTTCGCTGCCTTGGCGGCATCCCAGCGAGGTGGCGCGCGAAGAGTGGTACCGACCTGACGCTCACAGAGGGAGGGGACGGCTCGAGGGGGAAGAAGCCAACGGGAGGGAGGAAGACGACGGCGTCACGGGGCGGACAGTGCTGTGGCGGCGACTGCCGTGGCGTGAGGAGGAGGAAATCGGAGAGGAGAAGAGCCTAGAGAGGGGCGCGTGGACGTCGCGAACCCATTAGACATGGCCGGACAAACCGGGGACGGCCAGAGCGAGCTGCACGACAAGAACAGTGCCGCAGAGCACCGTTTCTGCCTGCTGTCCACGCAGTCACCACGTGCACTACAAGCTCTGGTACTCTCCTGCCTGTCCAACCTTGTCAAACAGGTGCACCACTGCTCAAATAGACAAGAGGGGTCATTGGAGAGGCCAGGAAAGGTCTAGGTGGGTCGAGGGGATCCAGAAAAGTTTCTGGATAGAAACTTGGGGAGGAAGCTGTGGTCAAACAGAGGTTCCAATGAGCTGGAAAAGATGTCACAGAGAAATGTGGTAGGAAGGACTAGATGATTGCCAAATTTGAGGCCATTTGGACAAGTTTTGCATACACTTCCTTTGCAATGCAATTTCTGGTCCAGAAACTGAATCTTGAAGCTGCACTCATATGGCTTGCTGAAATGAACTAAAATTTGGTGGAGAGTGATGATTTGGAGATATGAAGGTGTTGGAAAAATTTCAGCTCAATTGGAAATGCCAAAGTGGTACTTCCTTCACAGAGCTTGGATCTGGACAGAAACTAGATGGAATTTTTGAGAGAAAATAGCTAGGTAAAATGATGTGAATTTTTGCATGGTCACATCATTTAGGGAATGTGAGGTCCTGGATTAATTTGATAATTTTTTACGCAATATAAAATATAGTTGCTTCACAACCTCAAAATAAATCCAGAAAAAAGAATTGGATGATGCTCTCAAAATTTGATCTGTGGAACTTGGGATCTTGATAGAGATGGTGAAGATATGGATATGAGATGCTCCACAAATTATTTGGGATTTTTCCTGGATACCAAAATGGTAGCTCCTTTGGAAAGTGCCCAAATTGCAATATTGGCTTTAAATAGGAAAAGGCAATTTCCCTTATTTAATTATGGCCAATATTTTTATTGGAGCTCAATATGATCACAAAGAATATCTCCACAAGTTTTCATCAACTTTGGAGATGGGTAGATATTTTCCTGGATTTAATTCCTTTAACTGGCAGAAAAAGGAATTAATTTTAAATGAAAAATATTGCAAATGACTTGGCAATATTTTTGCATATCCAGGGTTTAAAAAGATAGGATGATCACTGGGAGAAATTTGGGAGGCAAAAGATCAAAGGAAATTGGGGTTCCTTTGTAACGGAAGGAATTAGGGCTTCCCTTCCGGTAACTCGGAAGGTAGGGCTTTGGCGGCAAAATCCGGAGAATAAATTTGGGATAGCAAGGTTGGGTTGGAGAGAATCTCTGGTGGGCTAGGAATGGCAAGACTAAATGACCATCTTCATAAACCCAAGAGCGAGAGAATATCCGACAACATCGGGAAAAAAAAGACGGGAGTCAAATCCCGCAAAGGAAAAAAAAAGGAGCGAAAATCAGGGTGTCACAAACCTACCCCCCTTAAGAAAATCTTGTCCTCGAGATTTCCGGGCTTACCTCCCGGCTAAGGGGAACTTACCTATGCACGACTTGGATCCATCAGCTGTCTTGTCTTCATTGGTTTACTGACCTTTTAACTGCCTCTTCTGATGGCTCAGGTGCTGTCTTTTTCAGACGGCTGTATTGAATCCTTCTCTTTCCTGTCAGGCAAACTCTTTGTGCTGGTAGTTTGTTGGCTGGGGTTGGTGGGTAGCTCCGAGTATCGACAAATAGTCTGGTTTCCATGGCCTGGGACTAGCTGCTTCGGGTTTTATTGCAATACTTCGTACACTGATTGCCAATGGCAAGTCATCTTTTCTTGACACAGGGCTCATGTGCTCGTATGGCCTCGAGTGACTGGGGATGGCTTTCTTTCAGTCTGACTGTGGGTTCCGTACGAGGTGTTCCCTTCTGTCTCTTGCATTCTGACTTAGCCCTTAGGTGATTTCCAACTGAAATGTCGGGCCTGATCATGAAGTAATCATAGACGGTAATCTCTGAGATGGCTCTACCATATATAGCCTCTGTGGTCCTTGCTATGACCACTGAGCTGACATAGTATGGCTATCATTCCGTGCATTCTGCGGAGCATAACCTCTGATCTTGGCTGATGGCCCATATTTATGATAAGTATGAGATACTGGCTGCATTGTTGTGGCCGCATATGCAAGAGTATGATAAGGATTGGCAATATCACCTTGTCTGTGAAGCTTTACTTCATTGACCCTCGCGGAGATTGTTTATTCAAGACTTCCTTGTTCTTGAGGGTTCCTTTTGGGAAACTTGTCATGACCTACCATCAGGACTCCTTGGTCATATCCCAGCTTGTTGGGCTTGTATTTACAATTTACTCTTGCATATCTCCGTAGGGATTGCTGTGTTCATATCGTTCTTTGAAGTATGGGGCCAATGTTTTTCTGAACACAGTCATTCCGTGTACGAGTGGCTCGCATGAACTGATCCCCTGGACTGCATGCTCACAACATATGCAGGGGTAGGATAAATCCTTTCATAACCACTGAGTTCTAAAGCAAAGGTGTGTCTAGACTAGTTCGTGCTTCTGGCAAGATTGTTGTGGACACGATGGTGTGTTGAGAAAGGCTGAATTCCTTATGCTCGAAGCTTTTGCCAGGGTAGTGTGCCGAAGAAGGCTGGGTGTCGTACCTCAGAAGGTTCCCCTCAGGTTGCTTACTGCGGAAGGTCAGGTGCCTTATGCTGGAAGCTTTCTGCGGTAGCATGCTGAGGAAGATGGGAGTGACGTACCCCAGAAGATTCTTCCACCAGTGGCGTAGCAAAGAAGGTCGGGAGTCTTGCATCGCAAGCTTCTTCCGATAGCTTGTGGAAGAAGGCTGGTTTGCTTATATCAGAAGCCCTTGTCTCAAAATGTCCTGTCAGTCATGCACACCGCTAATTCTTCTGTTGGTCTGATCATTGTTGCTGTCGAGGTTGCACAACTGATACAGACTTCATGTTGATAATTAATTCAGAATACCCTTTGCATTTCAACCAAGTGTTTCCAGTGGTGAGCCATTGACGGATAATTCCGTTCGACTTAACCGAACCTACAGATATTTGGAATTCTCATTGATTCTGGGCAGCCATGAACTCATCCATATTTCTTGCAAACCTTGTTCACTTTGCTCAGAAAATTTTGTATATACACCGGTGAATTTCCAAAATATGTGATGGAGCTTGTATCAACATACTTCTCCGGTATGTTGATACAAGCTCCATCACATATTTTGGAAATTCACCGGTGTATATACAAAATTTTCGGAGCAAAGTGAACAAGGTTTGCAAGAAATATGGATGAGTTCATGGCTGCCCAGAATCAATGAGAATTCCAAATATCTGTAGGTTCGGTTAAGTCGAACGGAATTATCCGTCAATGGCTCACCACTGGCAACACTTGGTTGGAATGCAAAGGGTATTTTGAATTAATTATCAACATGAAGTCTGTATCAGTTGTGCAACCTCGACAGCAACAATGATCAGACCAACAGAAGAATTAGCGGTGTGCATGACTGACAGGACATTTTCAGACAAGGGCTTCTGATATAAGCAAACCAGCCTTCTTCCACAAGCTATCGGAAGAAGCTTGCGATGCAAGACTCCCGACCTTCTTTGCTACGCCACTGGTGGAAGAATCATCTGGGGTACGTCACTCCCATCTTCCTCAGCATGCTACCGCGGAAAGCTTCCAGCATAAGGCACCTGACCTTCCGCAGTAAGCAACCTGAGGGGAAACTTCTGAGGTACGACACCCAGCCTTCTTCGGCACACTACCTTGGCAAAAGCTTCGAGCATAAGGAATTCAGCCTTTTTCAACACACCATCGTGTCCACAACAATCTTGCCAGAAGCACGAACTAGTCTAGACACACCTTTGCTTTAGAACTCAGTGGTTATGGAAGGATTTATCCTACCCCTGCATATGTTGTGAGCATGCAGTCTAGGGGATCAGTTCATGCGAGCCACTCGTACACGGAATGACTGTGTTCAGAAAAACATTGGCCCCATACTTCAAAGAACGATATGAACACAGCAATCCCTACGAGATATGCAAGAGTAAATTGTAAATACAAGCCCAACAAGCTGGGATATTACCAAGGAGTCCTGATGGTAGGTCATGACAAGTTTCCCAAAAGGAACCCTCAAGAACAAGGAAGTCTTGAATAAACAATCTCCGCGACGGTCAATGAAGTAAAGCTTCACAGACAAGGTGATATTGCCAATCCTTATCATACTCTTGCATATGCGGCCACAACAATGCAGCCAGTATCTCATACTTATCATAAATATGGACCATCAGCCAAGATCAGAGGTTATGCTCCGCAGAATGCACGCAATGATAGCCATACTATGTCAGCTCAGTGGTCATAGCAAGGACCACAGAGGCTATATATGGTAGAGCCATCTCAGAGATTACCGTCTATGATTACTTCGTGATCAGGCCCGACATTTCAGTTGGAAATCACCTAAGGGCTAAGTCAGAATGCAAGAGACAGAAGGGAACACCTCATACGGAACCCACAGTCAGACTGAAAGAAAGCCATCCCCAGTCACTCGAGGCCATACGAGCACATGAGCCCTGTGTCAAGAAAAGATGACTTGCCATTGGCAATCAGTGTACGAAGTTTTGCAATAAAACCCGAAGCAGCTAGTCCCAGGCCATGGAAACCAGACTATTTGTCGATACTCGGAGCTACCCACCAACCCCAGCCAACAAACTACCAGCACAAAGAGTTTGCCTGACAGGAAAGAGAAGGATTCAATACAGCCGTCTGAAAAAGACAGCACCTGAGCCATCAGAAGAGGCAGTTAAAAGGTCAGTAAACCAATGAAGACAAGACAGCTGATGGATCCAAGTCGTGCACAGGTAAGTTCCCCTTAGCCGGGAGGTAAGCCCGGAAATCTCGAGGACAAGATTTTCTTAAGGGGGGTAGGTTTGTGACACCCTGGTTTTCGCTCCTTTTTTTTCCTTTGCGGGATTTGACTCCCGTCTTTTTTTCCCCGATGTTGTCGGATTTTCTCTCGCTCTTGGGTTTATGAAGATGGTCATTTAGTCTTGCCATTCCTATCCCACCAGAGACTCTCTCCAACCCAACCTTGCTATCCCAAATTTATTCTCCGGATTTTGCCGCCAAAGCCCTACCTTCCGAGTTACCGGAAGGGAAGCCCTAATTCCTTCCGTTACAAAGGAACCCCAATTTCCTTTGATATTTTGCCTCCCAAATTTCTCCCAGTGATCATCCTATCTTTTTAAACCCTGGATATGCAAAAATATTGCCAAGTCATTTGCAATATTTTTCATTTAAAATTAATTCCTTTTTCTGCCAGTTAAAGGAATTAAATCTAGGAAAATATCTATCCATCTCCAAAGTTCATGAAAACTTGTGGTGATATTCTTTGTGATCATATTGAGCTCCAATAAAAATATTGGCCATAATTAAATAAGGGAAATTGCCTTTTCCTATTTAAAGCCAATATTGCAATTTGGGCACTTTCCAAAGGAGCTACCATTTTGGTATCCAGGAAAAATCCCAAATAATTTGTGGAGCATCTCATATCCATATCTTCACCATCTATATCAAGATCCCAAGTTCCACAGATCAAATTTTGAGAGCATCATCCAATTCTTTTTTCTGGATTTATTTTGAGGTTGTGAAGCAACTATATTTTATATTGCGTCAAAAATTATCAAATTAATCCAGGACCTCACATTCCCTAAATGATGTGACCATGCAAAAATTCACATCATTTTACCTAGCTATTTTCTCTCAAAAATTCCATCTAGTTTCTGTCCAGATCCAAGCTCTGTGAAGGAAGTACCACTTTGGCATTTCCAATTGAGCTGAAATTTTTCCAACACCTTCATATCTCCAAATCATCACTCTCCACCAAAGTTCAGTTCATTTCAGCAAGCCATATGAGTGCAGCTTCAAGATTCAGTTTCTGGACCAGAAATTGCATTGCAAACGAAGTGTATGCAAAACTTGTCCAAATGGCCTCAAATTTGGCAATCATCTAGTCCTTCCTACCACATTTCTCTATGACCTCTTTTCCAGCTCATTGGAACCTCTGTTTGACCACAGCTTCCTCCCCAAGTTTCTATCCAGAAACTTTTCTGGATCCCCTCGACCCACCTAGACCTTTCCTGGCCTCTCCAATGACCCCTCTTGTCTATTTGAGCAGTGGTGCACCTGTTTGACAAGGTTGGACAGGCAGGAGAGTACCAGAGCTTGTAGTGCACGTGGTGACCGCGTGGACAGCAGGCAGAAACGGTGCTTTGCGGCACTGTTCTTGTCGTGCAGCTCGCTCTGGCCGTCCCCGGTTTGTCCGGCCATGTCTAGTGGGTTTGCGACGTCCACGCGCCCCTCTCTAGGCTCTTCCCCTCTCCGATTTCCTCCTCCTCACGCCACGGCAGTCGCCGCCACAGCACTGTCCGCCCCGTGACGCCGTCGTCTTCCTCCCTCCCGTTGGCTTCTTCCCCCTCGAGCCGTCCCATCCCTCTGTGAGCGTCAGGTCGGCACCACTCTTCGCGCGCCACCTCGCCGGGATGCCACCAAGGCAGCGAACTCCCGAAGCCTCGGTGGTCGCCGAGAAGCCGCCTCGGCCGGCTATATAAGCCGTAGCCCGAGCTCTCCCTGGGCATCCCCGACCACTCCAGCAGCTCCCACCTCTGTCCTAGCATCCTCCCCGGCCATCGTTTGAGCTTGAAGAGCTCCATTTCTTCCCCATTGCCACCATGGCTGCCACTGACCCCGGCTCAAATTCGAGCGAGCCGCGCCCTCTCCCTCCATCTTACCCACTCCACGGTGTTCCTCTGGCCACCCCAAGCCTCCCCGTATCCTCAACATCTCTCCGCGGTGGCCGAGCCGTGCGCTCTCTCCTCGCCGTCACTGTCGTCCGCCATTGCCGAAGTAACGCTCGAGTCTGACCTCCTCGAGGTCCGTGCACTCCGGGAATGGATGCGGCTTGGCCTCCCGAGCTCGCTGGTAGGCTGGGCGCTGCGGGAGACGGCCGGCGCGGCCGGCAAACCTCGCCGGAGCCCGCCCCTGCAATGGCCGAGCACGGGCAGAAGGAGGACGACGACCACGACCTCCAGCTGGCCAGTGGGTCCCGCTTGTCGGCCTCATGCGTTGACTCAGCTGACCCGGTGACGTGGATAAGTGAAAGCACATTTCGTGGTTTACGTTTTCTGTAACTGATAGCGCATTTCCCTACGGCTTAAAGCTGAAATGCGTTTTCTGTGCAGGGAAGCGTATTCCCATAAGTACGTTTTCTTTATTCAGCCGCCGGCCGAAACCTCTATATTGCGGACGTTCCCGAGATAAGAGCAGAAAAGCACAGTCACTATTTGTTTTTCTGCCTATCGAACGAACAGCCGTTTCTCTTCAACCGTAGCTCCGATCGAGGGGAATCCAACGCCCACGTCTTCAGTTCGTCGAGCCCGTTCCGATGCAATCATTTTCATAATGTGTTCACACTGTGAAAATGACCATTTTTCCCCTGCCCTCTATCCAGCCCCTCTGAGAGGGAATCTTTTCCGGCGAATTCTTCCGCGAGGTGATCGCACTTCTTGCCGGAATATTCTTCGACCCCCAGGCAAGCCGACCATCTGATATATGCCCTAAAGCATTTCTCTGTGTTATTCTTGCGTGTTTAAATTAATATGCTTATGCTTGTGTGCATAGTGGTGAGTTGTATGTGACGCCAGTGAACCCTCGTTTGCCTTTCTTTGATGACGGCACCACGCCTGTGTTCTGAGCTGCTTCCGGCTGTCCGGGGTGGATGCCGACTTTATATTTCTCTTTTCAACAACTGGCCCGTGTTCTGAGCTGCTTTTCGGCCGTCTCGGACAGCTGTTGAATTTCTTTCTGTAGCGGTGACCCTATGCTCTGAGCTGTTTTTTCGGCCGTCTTAGGGAACCGCTACACTCTTTTTATCAACACCGTCTCATGCTCTGAGCTGATTTTCAGCCATCTTGAGCCAGGGTTGAGTTATTCCGGTAACGTCCCAGATCTGAGTTGTAAAGACCGTTCTAGTGGCTACTGGTTTATTTGTCGGTTTCATGCAAGGGTTCAGATGGTTGTCACTTACAGCTAAGCCTTGTAAAGTGATAATTTGCCATTTAAATATTGTCTCATTAATGACTCGCTGTGATATTGTATGGAGATAGGTTGTTATGCTTTCATAGTTGTTACATCATGCATGGTTACTATTATTGCAATATTAAAGAATGTGACTTAATAATAACAACCTCCTTCGTCGGCTGGATCGAGTCATAGTGTCACCTATCCGAGCTTACCCGTGCAACCACATTTGCCTTGGTGGGGAGGCCCTAGCTTGGTCTATTGTCCTGCCTCTTGTCGGTACCTCCAACTAGGGAAGGTTATGCGTACGTGCTACCCTGGCCCGGTAGGCGGCGATAACCTTGTGAGCCCAGTTAAGTTATTTGAGCTCAGGTCCCCGTTTGGGACAGTTTTGTTTGGCCACGACGGTGGCAGGTGTCACGGGGTGACACAGGGGCCACCCAGGACATGACCCTGGGAGGGTATGATTGTCCGAGGGACCGTAAGAGTGCCAGGCAATAGCAAGGTTTTGTTGGAGCAGCACTGGTCCACCCGAATGGGAACATGTACTAAAGTACGAGGCCAGTCGCTCCATGGTGTGGGTAATGTGCACAACCTCTGCAGAGTGTAAATCTATTCGAATAGCCGCGTCCTCGGTCATGGACAGTTCGTATAGGCCCCTATTTGGTCTGTGTCGAGTCTGGAGGAACAAACTATATAATGTATTGTTAAAACTGAACCAGAGAGAGGTATGATTTGGCAGACTTATAGTGCAGATGCATGGACATCGGGTGATGTCAGGTATATGGTGTTGGCCATGCGATGGCTATGAGGTGAGTGGTCGGATGACCACAATACTTGGATTTGGTGTGGATCATGACATATTCGTAGTGTGGATTAATTACTTGATATGCTTTATCTTCGTTATACCGCAGTTACTTTGATAGTTTACATGGTAGATAATCCTGCTATGTCATGATGATTAATGTTGCTAGATGATTAATCTTGCTAGATAATCCTATCATAACACGATAGTTAATACTATTAAGATAACAAATGCATGCTTGAATGCCATGGATTGCTTTGCTTGGTGTATATGTTGGTTTGGTTTGCTTGCGAGTACATTCAAGAGTACTCAGCGGCCTTCAATGTGGCCAGGTTCACCTAAGGATCCGACGTTCGCTAGCAAGGAGCTGGAGTGTTCACGGGCTATAAGAGTAACCCTGTCAGATCTCTATGGATTGGAGCCACACCAAGACCATGCTGCCCTAGATAGAGCTTTTCCGATGCCAGCACCCTTGTAATATACCATGTAAGCCTTATATATCCATTAATAGAAAAGCTTGTGTTCATGATACTTGTTGTAAACGCGCACGCCAGAGTGATCTCCTGGGCTGGCGTGTGCGGCGACCGTCTGGCTACAGTGGTATTCAGGCGGGACGCCACATATTCTGAAACAAGCTTCTGGACAACAAATTTGGTAAAAATTTGTGGAGAAATGGGTGGAGGGTTTGGGCTCATTCTTTACCATAATAGAATGTGGTAGGAAGGTGTAGGTGCTGGTAAAATTTGAAGGCATTTGGACCTATTTTGCTTGCACTTGCTTCACGATGCAACATTTGGTCCAGAAACTAGATTTTGAAGCTGTGCTCAAATGGCTTGATGAAATGAGCTGAATTTTGGTGGAGAGGTATGATTTGGATATATGAAGTCACTGGAAAAATTTCAGCTCATTTTGATACACTATGAAGGTACTTCCTTCACAAAGCTTGAATTTGGACAGAAACTTAGGAAAATTGCTGGGGAATAATGGATAGCTGGATTGAGCTGATTTATGGTTTACATGAGTGATATATCAATTTTAACCACCATGCAAAATTTCAGCTCAAATGGATCAAGGGTTCAAGAACTTCCTTTGCAAACTGGAAATCTGGATAGAAATTAGATGGAATTTTTGGGAGAAAATGGCTAGATAAAATGATGTGAATTTTTGCATGCTCACATAATATAGGGAATGTGAGGTGCTAGATTAATTTCAAGAATTTTGAAGCAATATAAAATATAGTTGCTTCACAACCTCAAAATAAGTCCAGAAACAAGAATTGGATGATATGCTCAAAATTTGAACTGTGGAACTTGGGTTCTTGATGGAAATGGTGAATATATGGATAGGAGAAGCTCCACAAATTATTTGGGATTTTTCCTGGCTACCAAAAGGGTAGCTCCTTTGGAAAGTGCCCAAATTGCAATATTGCCTTTAAATAGGAAAATGCAATTTCCCTTATTTAATTATTGCCAAATTTTTTATGAGAGCTCAATATGATCACAAAGAATATCTCCACAAGTTTTCAGGAACTTTGGAGATGGATACATATTTTCCTGGATTTAATTCCTTTAACTGGCAGAAAAAGGAAATAAATTTTAAATGAAAAATATTGCAAATGACTTGGCAATATTTTTGCATATCCAGGGTTTATAGATAAGGGAGAGTCTCTGTAAAAATTTTGGGAGGCAACAGATCAAAGGAAATTAGGGTTGCTTTGCAACAGAAGGAATTAGGGTTTCCCTTCCGGTAAACCGGAGAGTAGGGTTTCGGTGGCAAAATCTTGAGAATACATCTTGGGTGGCAGGGTTGAATCGGAGAGAATCTCTGGTTGGATAGGAAAGGCAAGGCTAAATGACCATCTTCATATACCGAAGAGCGAGAGAAAATCCGATAACATCGGAAAAAAGACGGGAGTCAAATCCCGCGAAAGAAAAAAACAAGGAGCGAAAACCATGGTGTTACAGGAAGCTTGCCAGCGAGCGCCTTGCTACTGGGTGACCCTGGCGGTGACCTCCTTGTCGGAAGGCTCGTCATCTAGTGACGAAGGATGCACTGGCTCTTGGCTCGCAGCCTTTTTGAGGATCCGGTGCCTCTTCTTCGGGACGGGGACAGCTGGGGGCTCCTCTTCCCCCTCTGGCTCTCCGCTAGGTTCATCACCACCCTCTCCGTCAGGCTCTTCTTGATGCTCTTCCGCTGGATCTTCATCAGCCTGTTCTTCATCTTCGGCGGCCGCAAATTGGGAGCTGTCGGCAGCGGCAAGCCTCTTGATCTCTTCGGCCCTACTAGCAATATATGCCACCTCCTCATCGGTGGTACTACGGATGAGATCCTTCTCCTCTCGGATGGCCCTCTCCATTAGGTTGGCAAGCCATGCCATCTCGTTACGGAAGGTTTCTGCCAAAGGGCCTCGACTCCTTAGGCGTTACACTCCGGCATCATCGCCAAGATTGAATCTTTGGCAGAATTATTACACAAGGGAATCACCTAGGCCGGCAAGTGAAATTTGTCGGTGGTCCAGAAAAGTTGGTGATAGAGGATGATGTGCTGCAGTACCGTCAGATTGCTGTCAAGTCCAGTATGCAGCCGCATGATGTTAGCAGCGTTCTGGTACTCCCAAGCATATCGTTTCCTCTTCTACAGCGGTGCAATGCATCGCCGGAGGAAATCTGCCCCTACCATCTCAATGGTGAGGCCGGCAGCCCTGAGAAGGATGATACGGTTCAGCGCTGAGGTGAGCTTGTTGTCGCACTTGCCGCAATTGATCCAATCCTTGTCGTGTTGAACCTTCTTCTGCCGGGGAGCACAAAATTCCTGAAAGTCCTTCTCCTGAATCCAACACCACTCCGCCCGCCATTCCTCCCATGTCAGATGCAGTTGGCCCGGGAGATATGCATCCTTGGCACCGCCTCTGGGAATCCAGGTGATGCTTCCAGAAAGTGCATCTCCTTCGATGCGAGGGATGAAGAAGTGGCGAAACAGAGAGTCGCCTGGGACGACTCCGACAAATTTTTTGCGCATATGGGCGAAGACTGACATACAAGTCATGGCGTTTGGAGTGAAATCCAAGAGCCGGAACCCGTAGGTGTACATCAGCTCGGAGAAGAAATGAGAGAAAGGAGAGCAAAGCCCGCAATAGAAATAGGGACAGAAGAACGGAAATTTATCCGCAGAAGGCTTGAGGTCGGCAGGGAGTACGACTGGGGCGATGTGGTCTTTGGTATCCTTCCCCCACATGTACACATACCTGTCGATGAGCACGCTTTTATCTAGCGCCGACGGACGGAAAACCACATTTTCCATCCGCCGCGCGGCTACAGCCAGCTTCCTCTTCTCCACCTGTGGGTCGATAGGCTTGGCGGCCTTCTCCGTCTCCGCCTCGGCGGGATTGGCGGCTTTCTTGGGCGCCATGCTGCTCTTAAGGGAAGAGGGAAAGATGGACGAAGCAATGGTGCGGGAGCAATAGATTCTGCTCTGGCGCAAGGAGGAAGACGATGGGCGGTGGCTAGATTGGGAAAATGGGAGTGAATGAGCAGCGCCCCCTCGCGATTGCCTTTTTATGGGGAAGGCGCGGGGGGTTAGCTCTTTACTGTCCAGCGTGGCAGCGCTTTTGCAGGCGCACTAACACAAACGGCTGTTCCGTCCCACCTCTCCCACGTCTCGCATTAAATGCGCGTTGTGGGCGTGCAGAAGAAATCATCATCATAAGATTTACAACAGTAATTTGCCGCCATGTGTTTCTATGCATCTATTTGGGCCAAGCCCAACGACGCTTCGGACGCGAGTGTGTCCCAGGCCCGGGGGCTCCTGTCGGTGTATAAAAATATGGGCATTTTTATACCCTGACTTATGCATAGACGGTGGAAGCTTTCCCAGTGGCCTAGGGCCTACCGGAGGATTGCTACATTCAAGACCCAAGACTTGGCTGATAAAGCCAAAGAGAAGACCTCAAGACAGGCCATCGAGAAGTATTAAGTTAGTACTAAAGATGAAGGCAATACTCGCCAGCAAGCTTCACACCGGCAAGATGAAGACCCGGCAAGCTCCGTGCTGGCAAGCCCCCACTACCTCGTCACCGCTCCACCTCATCGGTCAGCTAGTCACTAGTCAATGAGGTGTCGAGTGGGCAGGCTATTTGGTGAGACTTGTTGGGGCACATGTCAGCACGCTGGGAGCAAGATCAACTTTGATGACACCCGTCCTAATGGCCTGTCCAGATTATAGGAGGTAGGTGGGCGAGCGGTGCAGAAACCTTGCCGGGGTTCCTCCTCCACATGACACCTAACGGCGCATTTAATGCGTTTGTCCTAGTCCGGCAGAGTTAGCTATGATAGCACTGTTGCTATCTAATCAACATGTATTTACCATTTTGCCACTATGGTGACCCCTTAACCTATAAAAGGAGGCCCATGGCTAGTGGTAGAAGGGTCGACACTTTGCTCATTTGCACGTAGTAGCTGCACTGCTAGCACAAGCTTGCCGGCAAGTTGTGCTCCTTGTAACTTGAGCTCATACACAATCAATCCACTAAACGAGGAATAGGGTTTTACACCTCACGGCGGCCCGAACCTAGGTAAACTTGTGTGTGCTACTGGTTCTGCTCTTTGTGCACGATGATCCTCACAGCCGAAACGCAAAGGGATCACATCGATCCCATATATTGTCTTGGTCGTACCTCGACAGGTGGTCAGAAACTTCATTTTGAGCACGGGGGATGTGCTCAAGTTGGAGACCGTCAAAGTGCTCTTCCAACTTTGTAACTTCATCGACGTAAGCTTCCATCAATGGGCTTTGATAATCTTTATTGACTTGCCTCACAACAAGCTACGAGTTGCCTCTAATAATTAACTTTCTGATACCAAGATCGATTGCAATGCGGAGTTCGGCAAGCAATCCTTCATACTCAGCTGTGTTGTTGGTCGCCTTCTCCCTGGGGAGATGCATCTGAACCACGTACTTGAGATGCTCTCCGGTGGGTGCGACAAGCAGCACTCCAGCACCGGCGCCTTGCAGTGTGAAAGCACCGTCAAAGTACATAATCCATTCTTCCGTGGTTTCCTTGCCAGGGAGAGATGTGTCTGGTTTTTCTTCATCTTGAGTTGGTGTCCATTCATCAATGAATTCTGCTAAGGCTCTACTCTGAATTGTTGAAGTGATCTCGAACTTCAAATCAAAACATGACAGCTCCAACGCCCACTCCACTATCCTACCGGTGGCCTCTGGATTTCTCAAGAAGCGCTGCAATGGAAAGCGAGTGATGACGGTAATCTAATGTGCTTGGAAGTAGTGGCGCAGTTTCCTTGGGACCATAAGGAGGCCAAAAAGCAATTTCTGCACACTAGAATATCTTGACCTAGCTCCTTGCAAAAGAGAGCTGACAAAATAAACTGGTCACTGCACCATTCTCTTCTTTGGCACAATCTGTTGTTCTGCTTCATTTGCTTGCGCTTGATCTGTCTTGTTGGCACCTGACCTTGCCGGAGAAGATTCCGGCTTGTCGACCCTCGGCTCTGCGGCTGCTGCTTCCTCATCATCAATTTCCCTTTCTGCCACTAGTTCAACACTGACCACTTGATTAGTTGCCGCTAAATACAGCAGCAACGGCTCTTGTGGTTTAGGCGCAACTAGGACTGGTGGAGAAGAGAGGTATTTCTTCAAATCTTGGAGTGCAGCCTCCATTTCCGGGGTCCATTTCATAGGACCTGCCTTTTTCAAGATTTTGAAAAACGGCAAGGAGCGCTCAGCTAACTTGGAAATGAACCTGCTCAAGGCGGTAACACATCTAGCAAGACGCCTCACATCCTTGACGCGCTTTGGTGCTTCTATCTGCTCAATGGCTTTGATATTGTCGGGATTGGCTTCAATTCCATGTTGAGATACAAAGAACCCGAGAAGTTTGCCGGATGGGACGCGAAACATGCACTTCTTGGGGTTGAGCTTCAGATTGATCTGGCGCAAATTTGCAAATGTTTCTTCTAAGTCTTGAATCAGTGTTTCTGCATGCTTGGTTTTGACCACTATATCATCCATATAGGCTTCCACATTTCTGTGTAGCTGTGGCCCAAAACTAATTTGCACAGCTCTTGCAAAAGTTGCTCCAGCACTCTTTAGTCCTAAAGGCATTCGCACAAAATAGGACGTGCCACATGGAGTTATGAATGCGGTTTTCTCCTCATCTTCCTTGGCCATGAAGATCTGGTGGTAACCAGAGTAGGCGTCAACGAAAGAGAGTAGATCGCAGCCGGCAGTGGAGTCCACAATCTGGTCAATCCGCGGCAAAAGAAAAGGATCTTTTGGACAAGCTTTGTTGATATCAGTGAAATCAATACAATGTCTCCATTTTTCCATTTGACTTGCGAACTACAATAGGATTGGCTAACCAAGTTGGATGCAGTACTCCTCTAACCAGGCCGGCAACTTCAAGTTTTTGGATTTCTTGGGTGATGAATTCTTGGCGCTCCAAAGCTTGCTTTCTGACCTTCTACTTGATGGGTCTCGCATTAGGACAGACGGCAAGGTGGTCCTCAATCACTTCCTTGGGAACACCGGGAATGTCAGATGGTTGCCATGCAAACACATCGATATTCGACCGCAGGAAAGTGACGAGCGCGCTTTCCTATTTGCTGTTAAGGGTGGCACTTATGGTGAAAGTGCCGCCCGTGCCGTCCTCCTTCGCAGAGACTTGTTTTGTTGCAGGTGTTGCAGCTTTGGCCTTCTTGCTCTTGACGGCAGAGCTCTCTGGTTCATCCTCAACAGGTGTGCTACACTCTGTAGTGCGCTTCCCGGAGGACTTGTCGGAGGTCTTGCCGGTCTTATTCATCTTTCCTCCCCCGGGAGCTTTGTCGGCAGGAGCAAGTGCCTTGTCGGCAGATGCTGCCGCCTCCCGGTAGAGCTTGTTGATGCAAATAACTGCGTCCTTGTTGGAGTGGATTGTGATGACGCTCATCGGCCCCGACATCTTCAATGTGTTGTAGGGATAATGGGACGCCGCCATGAATTTTGTCTGAGCTGGGCGACCAAGAATTCCATTATAGGGCAATGGAATCTTAATGCCGTCGAAGATGATTTTTTCCGTCCGGTAGTTCAACTCACTGCCAAATGTCACCGGCAAGGTAACTTGGCCCTTTGTCTTGGTCCTCCCCGGGTTGACTCCTTGAAAGGTGCCTGTCTCCTTGAGATCCTCGTCAGGGATTTGCAGCCTCTTGATCACGTCGGGAGAGATGAAGTTTAAGCCGGCCCCACCGTCAACCAACATTTTTGTTACCTTGAGGTTGTGGATTGTTGGTGAAACGATCAACGACAAGCACCCGACCGCGGTTGTGCGATCAGGGTGGTCCTCGGCATCAAAAATGATGGGCGTGTAAGACCACTTGAGTGGTTTCTGGGCCTCCATTGCCGGTTCCACCGCATTTATCTCATGGGCCCATTGCTTGAGCAGCCGGTGAGACGAGTGCAAAGATGCACCTCCATTAATGCACATGGCGTCGACAGCCTTCTAGAACTCTTATTCATCAGACTCGTCTTCCTCGTCCTCATCATCATCATCTTCTCCTTCTTTCTTGTCACGGCCTCTAGCCGGCTTCTCTTTCTACTATTTGCCCTTGCCGCGGAGATCTCCACGACCACCGTGGTTCTTTGCCGGACCCACCGGCACCATCCTGGCCCTTCTCCTTGTCATGCTTCTCGTATTCTTGTTTCTGTTTTTCGGCAAGTTGCTCCACTTGCCGGCACTCCTGGAGGTCATGGCCCTTGGTGCGGTGGATCTTACAGTACGGCCCATCGGTCTTCTCGGACTTGTCACCGGCTGCAGCCTCATGACTGCAGGTACACACGGCAGTCTCCTTGCTGGCACCTTCAGTCTTGGCTTTCTTGCCGGGAGTACCAGATCCTTCAACGGCCGTCACTGTCTTGCCTTTGCGCTTGCGGTTGTGCTTCCGGCATTTTTTCTTCGAGGTGGATGCATCGTCGTCTTCAGAATCAGCTTCAGCACCAGCATCCTCCTCGGGAAGTTGCCTCCCCTCCTCAGCACATGCGCACTTATCCGCCAAGGCGAATAGCTCATTGATGGTTCTCGCTTTCTCAATGTTCATCTCAGGTCGCATTCTGCGATTGCGTACATTCGTGTTGAATGTAGCAATGACAGCTGCGGGATGAACATCAGGAATGTTGTGGTGCACATGGCTAAATCTCTAGATATATTTGCGGAGGGGCTTGCCATCTCTCTGTGGCAGTTTGTGTAGGTCGCTGGGCTGACCAGGAAGCTTGTGGCCTCCGATGTTTACGCTAACAAACTCATGGCACAAATCCGACCAAGAAGAGATGGAGCCCTCCGTCAAGTTGATCAGCCAAGACCTCATGTTGGGCTTGAGTGCCAATGGGAAGTAATTGGCAAGAACCTTCTCATTTCTACCACCAGCAGCCTGGACGGCTATGGTGTAGATCCCGAGGAACTCGGCTGCGTTAAGCTTGCCGTCGTACTTGTCCGGCAATTCGGGCTTGAAGGCACGGGAGGACGGCCAGCGAACTTGCCAGAGATCACGAGTGAACTTTGGGCAGCCTACCTCATAAGGTAAGCACCCAGGGTACCCTGGCGCTGGCTCGTTCACTACCGGTCCATTGTGGTCGTCTGATTGACGATGCGCTTCCCGACGCCGCTCGATGGTCGTACGGGCGTCCTCGACTTGCTGGTCTTGTAGTACTTGGCATTGGTCTTGCTGGCCCCGCGGATCCGACGATGCCATCGACACCTCGTTGGGCTCATCAGATCGGCGAGCTTGCCGGTGCTGCTATGGTTGTTGACGCGGAGGTGACTGCTCCATTGGCGCAGCGTCTCCGGCTCAGCCTCCAGCTGGTCCTGCCGGTGCCGTGGGTGGTCGCTGTGAAGGTCCCGCATGCTGCGTCTTGCCGGGGTCAGCAAAACAGATGAGGCTCTAGATGGTTGCCCTCTATTCCTCCATCTTGTCAGGCGTCGGCGGGAAGTTCAGCAGCATCTGGGCCCATGCCATGGCTTCCGCCACTGTGGTTGGCACGGCTGGAAGCGAGGAACATGACATCGCTCCACTCCTGGCGGAGCCAGAAGGAACTTCGTCTCGAACTTGCTGCCACGGTGTATGCTCGCCATGTTGGGAACGTTGCATGGGAAACAAAAATTTTCCTACGCACACACAAGATCTATCCATGGTGATGAGCATCTACGAGAGGGAGAGTGGATCTACATACCCTTGTAGATCGCTAAGCGGAAGCGTTAAGAAACGCGGTTGATGTAGTCGAACGTCTCCGCGATCCAAATCGCAAGTCGTCCCTCGATCCAAGCACGATCCAGCGCCGAACGGATGGCACCTCCGCGTTCATCACACGTACGGCTTGATGACGATCTCCGCCTTCTTGATCCAGCAAGAGGGAGCGGAGAAGAAGAAGTGTTCCAGCAGCACGACGGCGTGGTGGTGTTGATGAAGAACTATTTCAGCAGGGCTTCGCCTAAGCACTACTGAAATTATGACGTAAGAGGAACTAGAGGTTGCCGGCACACGGCTTGGGGCAATCTAATGTCTCTCGTGTGCTAGCCCTACCCCTCTATTTATATGTTGAGCCTTGGGGTCTAAACTTGGAGTAAAAGCCTCCTCCAGGTCGGTTTTGCCCGCACAAGGTCGGTTTGGCCCGCAGGGAAAGAGTCCAACTCGGATCCCTGCAGTACCACGCACAAGCGGTAGTACCGCTTACGATAAGCGGTAGTACCGCTTGACCAGCTTAAGCGGTAGTACCGCTGACGATAAGCGGTAGTACCGCTTGACCAGTTTAAGCGGTAGTACCGCTTAACCAGCTTAAGCGGTAGTACTGCTGCTACAGTAGCGGTAGTACTGCCTTACCATCTTAAGGCAGTAGCAAAACTTCCTTTTGCACTTTCCAATACCTCGTGGGCTTTATCCCTTTGGCCCATATAAAGTGTTGCTGCACCCGAACACTTCGGTAAACATCCGGAACCCCTTTCCGGTGAATTCCGGAACCCTTCCGGTAACCAAAAACACTATTATCACATATATCAATTTTTACCTCCGGACTATTCCGGAGATCCTCGTCATGTCCGGGATCTTATCCGGGACTCCGAACAACTTTCGGTCACCAACAAAATAACTCAACTATACTAATCGTCACCAAACGTTAAGTGTGTAGACCCTGCGGGTTCGAGAACTATGTAGACATGACCGAGACACCTCTACGGTCAATAACCAATAGCGGGACCTGGATGCCCATATTAGCTCCTACATATTCTACGAAGATCTTTATCGTTTGAACCTCTATGTCAAGGATTCAGTTAATCCCGTATGCTGTTCCTTTTGTTCTTCGGTATGTTACTTGCCCGAGATTCGATCGTCGGTATCTCTATACCTAGTTCAATCTCATTACCGGCAAGTCTCTTTACTCGTTCTGTAATACAAGATCTCGTGGCTAACACTTTAGTCACATTGCTTGCAAGGCTCATTGTGATGTTGTATTACCGAGTGGGCCCTGAGATACCTCTCCGTCACACGGAGTAACAAATCCCAGTCTTGATCCATGCCAACCCAACAGACACCCTCGGAGATACCTGTAGAGCACCTTTATAGTCACCCAGTTACGTTGCGACGTTTGATACACATAAGGTATTCCTCTGGTGTTAGTGAGTTGCATGATCTCATGGTCATAGGAACAGATACTTGACATGCAGAAAACAATAGCAATAAACTGATACGATCATATGCTACGTTCGTAGTTTGGGTCTTGTCCATCACATCATTCTCCTAATGATGTGATCCCGTTATCAAATGACATCTCATGTCAATGGCTAGGAAACCTTAACCATCTTTGATCAACGAGCTAGTCAACTAGAGGCTTACTAGGGACACAGTGTTGTCTATGTACCCACACATGTATTTGAGTTTCCAATCAATACAATTATAGCATGGATAATAAACGATTATCATGAACAAGGAAATATAATAATAACTAATTTATTATTGCCTCTAGGGCATATTTCCAACAGTCTCCCACTTGCACTAGAGTCAATAATCTAGTTCACATCACTATGTGATTTACATTGTAATGAATCGAACACCCATGCAGTTCTGGTGTTGTTCATGTTTAGCCCTTGGAAGAGGTTTAGTCATCGGATCTGCAACATTCAGATCCGTGTGTACTTTGCAAATATTTATGTCGTCCTCCTTGATGTAATCGCGGATGGAATTGAAGCGTCGCTTTATGTGTCTGGTCCTCTTGTGAAATCTTGGTTCCTTGGCTAGAGCAATGGCACCAGTGTTATCACAAAACAGAGTCATTGGGTTAAGCGCACTAGGCACTACTCCAAGATCTGTCATGAACTCCTTCATCCAGACACCTTCCTTCGCCGCCTCCGAGGCTGCGATGTACTCCGCTTCGCATGTAGAATCAGCTACCACGCTTTGCTTGGAACTGCACCAGCTAACCGCACCCCCATTAAGAATAAATACGTATCCGGTTTGAGACTTAGAGTCATCCGGATCAGTGTCAAAGCTTACATCGATGTAACCCTTTACGACGAGCTCTTGATCACCTCCATAAACGAGAAACATGTCCTTAGTCCTTTTCAGGCACTTCAGGATATTCTTGACCGTCGTCCAGTGTTCCATTCCTGGATCACTTTGAAACCTTCCGACCATACTTTTGGCAAGGCTGACATCGGGTCTTGTGCACAGCATTGCATACATAATAGAGCCTATGGCTGAAGCATAGGGGATGACACTCATCTTTTCTCTATCTTCTGCAGTCACCGGGCATTGAGTCTTACTCAACTTCACACCTTCCAAAACAGGCAAGAACCCCTTCTTGGACTGATCCATTTTGAACTTCTTCAAAATCTTATCAAGGTATGTGCTTTGTGAAAGTCCTATTAAGCGTCTTGATCTATCTCTATAGATCTTGATGCCTAATATGAAAGCAGCTTCTCCTAGGTCCTTCATTGAAAAACTCTTGTTCAAATATTCCTTCACGCTTTCCAACATTTCTATATTGTTTCCAATCAGCAATATGTCATCCACATATAATATTAGAAACGCTATAGAGCTCCCACTCACTTTCTTGTAAATACAAGCTTCTCCGTAAACTTGTATAAACTCGAACGCTTTGATCACTTCATCAAAGCGAAGATTCCAACTCCGAGATGCTTGCACCAGTCCATAAATGGATCGCTGGAGTTTGCAAACTTTGTCAGCATTCTCTCGATCGACAAAACCTTCTGGTTGCATCATATACAACTCTTCCTTAAGGAAACCGTTAAGGAATGCTGTTTTGACATCCATCTGCCAAATTTCATAATCGAAAAAGGCAGCTATTGCTAACATGATTCTGACGGACTTAAGCATCGCTACGGGTGAGAAGGTCTCATCGTAGTCAACTCCTTGAACTTGTGAAAAACCCTTTGCCACAAGTCGAGCTTTATAGACGGTGACATTACCGTCCGCGTCCGTCTTCCTCTTAAAGATCCATTTGTTCTGAATGGCCTTACGCCCTTCAGGTAATACTTCCAAAGTCCATACTTTGTTTTCATACATGGATCCCATCTCGGATTTCATGGCCTCTAACCACTTCTCGGAATCCGGGCCCATCATCGCTTCTCCATAGCTCGTAGGTTCATCGTTGTCTAACAACATGACCTCTAAGACAGGGTTGCCGTACCACTCGGGAGCAGTACGCGTCCTTGTCGACCTACGAGGTTCGATAGCAACTTGATCCAAAGCTTCATGATCATCATCATTAACTTCCTCTTCAGCTAATGTAGGCTCCACAGAAACAACTTTCTGCACTGCGCTACTCTCAGGTTGAAGTAAAGGTTCAACAACCTCATCAAGTTCTATCTTCCTCCCACTCAATTCTTTCGAGAGAAACTCTTTCTCAAGAAATGTTCCGTTTTTAGCGACAAACACTTTGCCTTCGGATCTGAGATAGAACGTATACCCAACTGTCTCTTTTGGGTATCCTATGAAGACGCATTTCTCCGCTTTGGGTTCCAGCTTTTCAGGCTGAAGCTTTTTGACATAAGCATCACATCCCCAAATTTTAAGAAACGACAGCTTTGGCTTCTTGCCAAACCAAAGTTCATATGGCGTTGTCTCAACGGATTTCGATGGTGCCCTATTTGAAGTGAATGCAGCTGTCTCTAATGCATAACCCCAAAACGATAGTGGCAAATCGGCAAGAGACATCATAGATCGCACCATATCCAATAAAGTTCAATTACGACGTTCGGACACACCATTACGCTGTGGTGTTCCAGGCGGTGTCAGTTGTGAAACAATTCCACATTGTCTTAAGTGACTGCCAAACTCATAACTCAGATATTCTCCTCCTTGATCAGATCGTAGGAATTTAATCTTCTTGTTACGATGATTCTCAACTTCACTCTGAAATTGTTTGAACTTTTCAAACGTTTCAGACTTGTGTTTCATTAAGTAAATATACCCATATCTACTTAAGTCATCAGTGAAGGTGAGAAAGTAACGATAACCACCGCGCGCCTCAATGCTCATTGGACCGCACACATCAGTATGTATGATTTCCAATAAGTCACTTGCCCGTTCCATTGTTCCAGAGAACGGCGTTTTAGTCATCTTGCCCAAGAGGCATGGCTCACATGTGTCAAGTGATTCAAAATCAAGTGACTCCAAAAGTCCATCAGCATGGAGCTTCCTCATGCGTTTTACGCCAATATGACCTAAACGGCAGTGCCACAAGAAAGTGGTATTATCATTATCAATCCTACATCTTTTGGCATCAATGTTATGAACATGTGTATCATTACTATCGAGATTCAATAAGAATAAACCGCTTACATTGGGTGCATGACCATAAAAGATATTACCCATATAAATAGAACAACCATTATTCTCTGATTTAAATGAGTAACCGTCTCGCAATAAACAAGATCCAGATATAATGTTCATGCTTAACGCAGGCACCAAATAACACTTATTTAGGTTCATCACTAATCCCGACGGTAATCGAAGAACGAGCGTGCCGACGGCGATCACATCAACCTTGGAACCATTTCCCACGCGCATCGTCACTTCATCCTTCGCCAGCCTCCGTCTATTCCGCAGTTCCAGTTTAGAGTTGCAAATATGAGCAACCGCACCGGTATCAAATACCCAGGCACTACAACGAGGGTTGGTAAGGAACATATCAATAACATGTATATCATATATACCTTGTTTGTTGTCGGCCGCCTTCTTGTCAGCCAAATACTTGGGGCAGTTCCGCTTCAAGTGTCCAGTTCCCTTGCAATGAAAGCACTCAGTTTCTGGTTTGGGTCCAGCCTTGGGTTTCTTCACAGGAGCAGCAACTGCTTTGCCACCCTTCTTATATTTACCCTTCTTACCCTTGCCATTTTCCTTGAAACTAGTGGTTTTATTGACCATCAACACTTGATGCTCCTTCTGAATTTCAGACTCAGCGGCTTTCAGCATCGCAAACAGCTCGGCGACTGACTTGTTCATCCCGTGCATGTTATAGTTCAACACGAAGCTCTTGTAGCTAGGTGGCAATGATTGAAGAACTCTGTCAGTGATAGCCTCTGGCGGAAGGGGCATCCCCAATTCAGCCAGACGGGTGGAGTACCCAGACATTCTGAGCACGTGATCACTGATAGACCCGTTCTCCTCCATCTTGCAAGTATAGAACTTATCGGAGATCTCATATCTCTCGATCCGGGCATTCTTCTGAAAGATAAACTTCAACTCCTGGAACATCTCATATGCTCCATGACGTTCAAAACGTCTTTGAAGTCCCGGTTCTAAGCCATACAACATTGCACATTGAACTATTGAGTAATCATCAGAACGAGCCTGCCAGGCGTTCACAACGTCTAGAGACTCAACTGGAGCGGGTGGATCACCAAGCGGTGCATCAAGGACATAAGCCTTCTGGGAAGCCGTAAGGATAATCCTTAGATTACGGGCCCAGTCCACAAAGTTACTTCCATCATCTTTCAACTTAGCTTTCTCTAGGAACGCATTAAAATATAGGGGTGCTACTGCGCGAGCCATGATCTACAACATAAATATAGCAAAGACAACTTAGACTATTGTTCAAGATAATGAGTTTAATTAATCATATTACTTAAAAACTCCCACTCAAATTGACATCCCTCCGGTCATTCGAGTGTAACATGATCCAAATCCACCAACTCAAGTCCGATCATCACGTGAGTCGAGGTGGTTTCAATGGTGAACATCTTCATGTTGATCATATCTACTATATGACTCATGTTCGACCTTTCGGTCTCTTGTGTTCCGAGGCCATGTCTGTCCATGCTAGGCTCATCAAGTTTAACCCGAGTGTTCCGCGTGTGCAACATGGCTTGCACCCGTTGTATGTGAACGTGGAGTCTATCACACCCGATCATCACGGCGTGTCTTGAAACGACGAACTTTCGCAACGGTGCACACTCGGGGAGAACACAATTTATCTTGAAATTTAAGTGAGGGATCACCGTATAATGCTACCGCCGTCCTAAGCAAAATAAGATGCATAAAAGGATTAACATCACATGCAAATCATAAGTGACATGATATGGCCATGAACTTGTGCTTTTGATCTCCATCTCCAAAGCACCAGCATGATCTCCATCGTCACCGGCATGACACCATGATCTCCATCATCTTGATCTTTATCAACGTGTCGCCATGAGGTTGTCGCGCCGACTGTTACTCCCACGACTATTGCTAACGTTTAGCGATAAAGTAAAGCATTACATAGCGCTTAATGATTGACACGCAGGTCATACAATAATTAAAGACAACTCTATGGCTCCTGCCAGTTGCCGTACTCATCGACATGCAAGTCGTGATATTCTATACAACACATGATCATCTCATACATCACATATATCTCATCATGTAATTGGCCATATCACATCACAACATACCCTGCAAAAACAAGTTAGACGTCCTCTAATTGTTGTTGCAAATTTTACGTGGCTGCTACGGGTTTGCAAGAACCGTTCTTACCTACGCAAAACCACAACGTGGTGTAGTGATTGCTTTTTGATCTTCTAAAAGAACCCTCTTCATTGAAATCGATTCAACTAAAGTGAGAGAGACAGACACCCGCTAGCCATCTTTATGCAACGAAGTTACATGTTAGTTGAAGGAACCTGTCTCGCGTAAGTGTACGCGTAATGTCGGTCCGGGCCGCTTCATCTCACAGTACCGCCGAATCAAATATCAACTAGTAACGGCAAGCAATATGTATACACCCACGCCCACAACTCGTTTGTGTTCTACTCGAGATCTCATCTACGCATAGACCTAGCTCATGATGCCACTGTTGGGAACGTTGCATGGGAAACAAAAATTATCCTACGCACACACAAGATCTATCCATGGTGATGAGCATCTACGAGAGGGAGAGTGGATCTACATACCCTTGTAGATCGCTAAGCGGAAGCGTTAAGAAACGCGGTTGATGTAGTCGAACGTCTCCGCGATCCAAATCGCAAGTCGTCCCTCGATCCAAGCACGATCCAGCGCCGAACGGACGGCACGTCCGCGTTCAACACACGTACGGCTTGATGACGATCTCCGCCTTCTTGATCCAGCAAGAGGGAGCGGAGAAGAAGAAGAGTTCCAGTAGCACGACGGCGTGGTGGTGTTGATGAAGAACTATTTCAGCAGGGCTTCGCCTAAGCACTACTGAAATTATGACGTAAGAGGAACTAGAGGTTGCCGGCACACGGCTTGGGGCAATCTAATGTCTCTCGTGTGCTAGCCCTACCCCTCTATTTATATGTTGAGCCTTGGGGTCTAAACTTGGAGTAAAAGCCTCCTCCAGGTCGGTTTTGCCCGCACAAGGTCGGTTTGGCCCGCAGGGAAAGAGTCCAACTCGGATCCCTGCAGTACCGTGCACAAGCGGTAGTACCGCTTACGATAAGCGGTAGTACCGCTTGACCAGCTTAAGCGGTAGTACCGCTGACGATAAGCGGTAGTACCGCTTGACCAGTTTAAGCGGTAGTACCGCTTAACCAGCTTAAGCGGTAGTACCGCTGCTACAGTAGCGGTAGTACTGCCTTACCATCTTAAGGCAGTAGCAAAACTTCCTTTTGCACTTTCCAATACCTCGTGGGCTTTATCCCTTTGGCCCATATAAAGTGTTGCTGCACCCGAACACTTCGGTAAACATCCGGAACCCCTTTCCGGTGAATTCCGGAACCCTTCCGGTAACCAAAAACACTATTATCACATATATCAATTTTTACCTCCGGACTATTCCGGAGATCCTCGTCATGTCCGGGATCTTATCCGGGACTCCGAACAACTTTCGGTCACCAACAAAATAACTCAACTATACTAATCGTCACCAAACGTTAAGTGTGTAGACCCTGCGGGTTCGAGAACTATGTAGACATGACCGAGACACCTCTACGGTCAATAACCAATAGCGGGACCTGGATGCCCATATTGGCTCCTACATATTCTACGAAGATCTTTATCGTTTGAACCTCTATGTCAAGGATTCAGTTAATCCCGTATGCTGTTCCTTTTGTTCTTCGGTATGTTACTTGCCCGAGATTCGATCGTCGGTATCTCTATACCTAGTTCAATCTCGTTACCGGCAAGTCTCTTTACTCGTTCTGTAATACAAGATCTCGTGGCTAACACTTTAGTCACATTGCTTGCAAGGCTCATTGTGATGTTGTATTACCGAGTGGGCCCTGAGATACCTCTCCGTCACACGGAGTAACAAATCCCAGTCTTGATCCATGCCAACCCAACAGACACCCTCGGAGATACCTGTAGAGCACCTTTATAGTCACCCAGTTACGTTGCGACGTTTGATACACACAAGGTATTCCTCTGGTGTTAGTGAGTTGCATGATCTCATGGTCATAGGAACAGATACTTGACATGCAGAAAACAATAGCAATAAACTGATACGATCATATGCTACGTTCGTAGTTTGGGTCTTGTCCATCACATCATTCTCCTAATGATGTGATCCCGTTATCAAATGACATCTCATGTCAATGGCTAGGAAACCTTAACCATCTTTGATCAACGAGCTAGTCAACTAGAGGCTTACTAGGGACACAGTGTTGTCTATGTACCCACACATGTATTTGAGTTTCCAATCAATACAATTATAGCATGGATAATAAACGATTATCATGAACAAGGAAATATAATAATAACTAATTTATTATTGCCTCTAGGGCATATTTCCAACACGCCAATGGGCTGACGCGGTGGTGGTGGTGGTGCCGGAGCATCATGAGGATCATGCCCGGCGTTGTTGTGACGTCGTCCGGAGCAGCCCGCCACAAGGGAGCGTTTCGCGCCCATCTTACGATGGTCACGGTGTACGTCCCGCCGCAGCATTCTTGGACATTGCTGCTCCATCCTTGGATGTCGCGACAACTAGATCTTGACTCGCACCACTCCGGACCACATTGCTATGGTGGCTGTGTTCACCAGAGCGTCATGGAAGTTGGCCACCTCCGCCATCTCCAGTGTGATGGCTAGAATCGCCATCACGATGAGGAAGCTGACTGCCTCCACCGCCTCTGTCCATGCCACCCACACTGCCTGCACCGCCAGCGCCGCCTGCGGCTCCTGCGGTCTCCTGCGATGGTAGCTTGGACGTGGAAGGAGCTATCACGGCCGCGCCCTTCTTCTTGGGCACCATCAAAGATGATGATGAAGAAACTGGCACTCACACTGCTGAAACAGGTTCGCAACACGCGAACCCATTCCTGGGGCACCAAAGATGTCACATGTACGACAATCTATGGGATTGAGATGATCCCTTTGCGGTTCGGCTGTGGGAATCGACGTGCACGAAGAGCAGGTTCAGCAATGCAAGAACACGCAGTAAATTTACCCAGGTTCGGGCCACCGTGAGGCGTAAGACCCTACTCCTGCTTTGGTGGATTGATTGTGTATGAGCTCAGATTACAAAGGAGCCCAGCTTGCCGGCAAGGTGTGCGGGAAGTGCAGCTACTACGCGTAATAGAGAAAAGTGTCGACCCTTCTACGGGTAGCCATGGGCCTCCTTTTATAGGTTAATGGGTCACCATAGGGGCAAAATGGTAAATACAAGGTGAAATGACAGCAACAGTGCTATCATACCTAACTCTATAGGATTAGGACAAAGGCATTAAATGCGCCATTAGGTGTCACACTGGGAGCGAACCCCGGCAAGGATCTTGTACCGCTCGCCCAGCTACCTCCTATTCCATTGCCACGCCCTCGGGACAGGTGGCAATAAAGTTGATCTTCAAGCGGCATGCTGACACGTGCCCCGACAAGCTTCACCAAACCACATGCCCGCTCGACACGTATCGATAAGTGACTAGCTGATCGATGAGGTGGAGCGATGGTGAGGTAAAGGAAGCTTGTCGGCACGGGGCTTCCAGGTCCTTTGCCTTGCCGGTGTGTAGCTTGCCGGCAAGTGTAATCTTGATCTTTAGTACTTCTCGATGACCTTCCTGGAGGTCTTCTTCATGGTTTTATCAACCTAGTCTTGAGTCTTGATGGGAGCAATCCTCTGGCAAGCTCTTGGCATCAGGAAGGCTGCAACTGTCTGTGCATAAGTCAGGGTATGAGAACACCCATGTTTTTATACACCGACACCTGCTGACAACCCGGAGAACAGAAAAGCTAATTGAAATACTTCCACTTCAGTATACTAAAGGCTTTATTTCTATCGTTGCCCTCTTAGCTCGATCCTTTAAATTTTTTACTTAGTCTGAATGTGAAGGAGCATCCTGGAATGTTTCCGTGCTCGTGGACGTGTGCCGGCCCGTCCAGCGACATCATTGCGGCAACAATTCCTTCTAGAGTTGTTAAGCCCCTGGAAGGCGGCGTTCCTAGTTGACCGCTATACTGGACCCACTCCTAAAAAAGTGCCATGATTGGGCGTGCGCACCCGGAGGTATTCCGCCAACGTGGGACATATGCGAGTACAAAAAAAGGGGAATCGGTTAAGAAGCAGCATGTCATAGTGAACCATAGAACTAGCTGCATACCGAGCTTAAAAGTTCAAAACTAAATAAAGCCTGTTACACCAAATATTATTTTGGCACTTCTCCCATTACAATAGTGTAGATAAAAGGAGCACAGGGCTCAAGCATGGCTACTGCCCCCAACTGACGAGCCGATGTCTCTCCCGAAACACCCTCGGATGATGCGAACGATGTGGTGGGCTACAACCTCTTCTGTTGCCTTAACATCAGCAGGGGAGGTAACCGACCTACCAATTACCTGAAGATGGGTACCAGGAGCATGGTGGTTTATCCGAGAGAGGATCTTCTTGGAGACGACCCCAACCCTGTCGGTGTACCTCTTGTGGTACTCCTCGAGCTGGCAGATGACGTGATGGAATAAGAAGCCCAGGCTCTAGTTGTTGTCTTCTGCGGTGCCGAAGGTCACGTCCAAGGCCCTCATCTTCATGTCGGCCAGCTTGGAGTTGATGCACCTGACTCCATGGCTGACGACATTGAGCAACGACTAGCGGGCCTCGTCTTCTACTTCCAGAGCAGACCCAACAGCTTGGCGAAGACCATTCGCTTCGTCAACGTTGGCCTGGAAAGTTTGGAGGTTATCTGTGCATTGCTGATGGGCGGCTCACAAGTCAGCAAGCTCAGTAGTGGCCTCTATGTGGATGATCTTGATGGCCTCTAGCTCTTTGTCCTTCTCGGTCGCACGATGATTGAGGGTGGTGATGAGTCGCTTGGAGACCCCCTCATATCCAGACATGCCGGCCAACTACTGGTCCTTCTTGGCAAGCCTCTGTTCAAGGCCCTGGACAACCCCCGCCAGGTGGTCCTTCTTGGCAACAGCGGCTTCAAGCTCTTGGTGCTGAGTAGACTGCGCCTGAAGAGCAATCTCCTTCTACTGCCGAGCCACTTCAACCTACGAGGCGAGCCGGACCTGGAACTCACCCTCAGCTTTTTGCAAAGCCATCGCCAGGCTGTGCTCATGGGTCTGGAGCTCCTCCTCGTGGTCCTCTTGTGATATCCTCTGCTGGGTCAGAGAGACCTCAAGGGCTGAGAGCTCCACCTGCTTCTTCTCCACTGCAAGGTCCCAAGCTGCCCTCTCCAAGACAAAGGCTTGATTTCTAGCTACCAAGTCTCTCTCACGCTGGGCCAACTGTCCCACCTTAAGAATGTGCTGCTGCTGGAACTCCTCTACACATTTCTGCAAGTCCGCCTCCAACTTCTTGATGCATTAGTAATGGCAAAGGAGCTCTTCTTAGGGACACTGGTGTCAGGCCAATAGTTTGCTGAACCCCCTCACGGCCAGCTCAAAGAACTGCTTGTCAGCGGCATCGTCTCGAGCATCCCTCTTTGATTCCAACGTCAAGGTCTTCGAGATCATGAGTTTGTCATCAATCTCTGCCTCCGCTCTGCCCGATCCGGGGGCAATGTCTCTCGCAGATGATGAAGCCCCTGGATCGCCTGAAGTTCCCACGCCCGGATGACTAGGCTCCGGCGGGTTGGCAGATTGGGCGGGCTCATTCATGGGAGGCGCCTTCGGGGTAGATGCACCTGCGTCCTCCATCTCCATCTGATATGTCCCTGCTCCAGATGTGGTAGGAGGCATGATGGCGTGATGTTCTACTTCGACATCGACCACGGGCCTAGTTCTCACTACGGGGTGCTCTGCTCCTGCATCTCCAAAAAAAAGGATGGGAGAATTGAACCTCCGAGGCAGTCAAGATCATGTGAAAGTATTCTCCGGGGTACAAACCTAGAGTTGATGTCGGGACAGGCTCTGATTCATCGTCCAAGGGCACAAGGACTGTTTCTTCGGCAGACCTCACTCTGTAGTCAGCCTCGGTGATGGTTGCCCTCACTCGGTAGTCAAGGGGATTCTTGAGTAGTGGCCTCAGGAGTATCCCCATGCATGGCGTTATCGCCATTTTCGACAACGGTGTCAGCGGCAACACCAGGGTCATCCCTACGACCCAGGGATGACCTGACTTCTTCATCCTCTCTGGCTCGCTTAGCCCGACGCTGGTTAATCTCCTCTTCCCTGCAATAAGAGGAACAGAACCTTAGTCAGACAGCAAGAGTTGGACAGGGTGACAAAGGAATCGCATAGAGGAGGGTTAAGGTTTACCCATCGTCCTCCTCTCCTTCACCAGAGCCGAAGGAGATGGTCGCTTCCCAGGTATGGCTCCCGGCAATCACTGACGCCACTGGGGATGAGTGCCTCGATGCACCATAGAAGGACGCTTCCATCACTGAAGAAGTACCGGCCCATGCCATTGCGTTCCTCACGGAACGTAGCTGGGCCAGTGGCACTTGATCTTCATCGTCATCTTCCAACTCCTCTACAACAGGGGAGGGGACTCTAGGCATGATAGTTTGGCTTCCTCTAACCAGGCGTTTCCGGCGTTTGGGGACCGGGGCCGCCTTTGAGGAAGAACCCTCCTCTACTGCACCCGCTGATACATCTCCAACGTATCTACTTTTCCAAACACTTTTGCTCTTGTTTTGGACTCTAATTTGCATGATTTGAATGAAACCAACCCGGACTGACACTATTTTCAGCAAAACTACCATGGTGTTGTTTTTGTGCAGAAATAAAAGTTCTCGGAATTGGACGAAACTTGGCGAAGATTTTTTATTGAATAAATAAAAAATCCTGGTGCAAATATCCACTGGAGGGGGGGCACCAATTGCTCACAAGGCAACAGGGCGCGCCCTGATGTCTTGTGGGGCCCATGTGGCTCCGTCTTACCTAATTCCACCTCCATAATTATCGTCTTACTGAGAAAAAAATAAGAGGAGAAGTTTCATCATGTTTTACGATATGGAGCCACCGCGACCTCTTGTTCTTCATTGGGAGGATTGATCTCGAGTCCGTTCGGGGCTCCGGAGAGGGGGATTCGTCGCCATCGTCATCATCAGCCCTTCTTCATCAACAATTCTATGATGCTCACCACCGGGAGTGAGTAATTCCTTCATAGGCTTGTTGTACGATGATGGAGATGGATGAGATTTGTCATGTAATCGAGTCAATTTGTTAGGGCTTGATCCCTAGTATCCACTATGTTCTGAGATTGATGTTGCTATGACTTTGCTATGCTTAATGGTTGTCACTAGGGCCTGAGTGCCATGATTTCAGATCTGAACCTATTATGTCTTCATCAATATATATGAGTTCTTGATCCTATCTGCTAGTTATATGCACTTGTTATTGTTCTGAACCGTAGACCCCAAGGTGACAATAATTGGGATACTCTCCGGGGATGACTGTAATTTGAGGAGTTCATGTATTCACCATGTGTTAATGGTTTGATCTGGTTCTCTATTAAAAGGAGGCCTTAATTACCCTTAGATTTCCTTTTGACCCCGCTGCCACGGGAGGGTAGGACAAAAGATGTCATGCAAGGTCTTATTATAAGCACGTATGAATATATACGGAATACATGCCTACATTGAATTGATGAATTGGAGCTATTGTGTATCACTCTAGGTTGTGCCTGTTACATGATGAATGTCATCCATATAAATATCCATCGCTGATACAATGCCTACGCTTTGCTCATATTGTCTTTGCTAAGTTACTACTATTGCTGCTAATGTTCCAACTACTACAAAACTGTTACTGTCACTATTG
Source organism: Elymus sibiricus (assembly GCA_039707655.1). Taxonomy (NCBI): domain Eukaryota; kingdom Viridiplantae; phylum Streptophyta; class Magnoliopsida; order Poales; family Poaceae; genus Elymus; species Elymus sibiricus. The sequence goes on along the minus strand of CM077676.1, from coordinate 267,052,765 downwards.
CTACTGTTACCTCTATTATCAAAACTATCATACTACTGTGCTACTGATACTTTGCTGCAGAGAATAACTTCTTAGGTGTGGTTGAATTGATAACTCAACCGCTAAGGCTTATAAATATTCGTTGGCTCCCGTTGTGTCGAATCAATAAATTTGGGTGAAATACTACCCTCGAAGACTGTTGCCATCCCCTATACTTGTGGGGTCATCACCCGCCTCCCGGGAAAGATGAGCTGCCGCCACCTTCCTTCTTATCAACTCTACTTCAACTAGCGTCGTCGGGTGGAATGCCTTCTCCTCCACTTTAGACGCCGCCTCAGCCAACCCATTGCGCCAAGCAACCACCTCCTCAGGCGTCGAGGGTTTCCAGCGTGGAAACACACGCCCGAGCATTACACTCTGGCATCATCACCACAATTTAATCGCAGGCGGTGTTGTTGCACAAGGTGACGGGGTCCTGTACTGGGGGTCACTACCGCCAGGGAGCCCGGCTTCATCGACTACAAGGGGCCTGCTAGGCCCAATGCAAGGGGCAAACCCTAGGAGGCGAAGACGACCTTCATGGTCTCCAAGACTAGAGGGCGGCAGCGCCCCAGATCGCATCTACCGTGTAAACCCTAGACCTCTCCTACCTATATAAAGGGAGGTCTAGGGTCCTCATTCATCATTGATACGTCCAATTTGCATCATGATTTCCTACTGTTATTTATTATGTTTTTAATCATTATTTCACTTTATGGTACAATTCTTATGCCTTTTCTCTCTTAATTTGCAAGATTTACATGAAGAGGGAGAATGCCGGCAGCTGGAATTCTGGACCTGAAATAGCCACATCAGAGATACCTATTCTACAGAGCTCCAATTGACCTGAAATTTCATGGAGAATTTTTATTGAATATACAAAAAATACTGGAGAAAAGAAATACTAGAGGGGACGCACGAGTTGCCCACAAGGCAACAGGGCGCGCCATGATGCCTTGTGGGGCCCACAGCTGGCCTCTGGCCCCCTCCTTCTACAATATGAAGCCATTTGCCCTAGAAAAAAATCAAGAGAAGACTTTCAGGACGAAGCGCCGCCATCTCGAGGCGGAACCTGGGCAGGAGTTATTTTGCTCTCCGGCAGAGCGATTCCGCCGGGGATACTTCCCTCCGGGAGGGGGAAATCGAAGCCATCGACATCACCAACGATCCTCTCATCGTCGGAGGACAAATCTTCATCAACATCTTCACCAGCACCATCTCATCTCAAACCCTAGTTCATCTCTTTTATTCAATCTCTGTCTCAAAACCTCAGATTGGTACATGTGGGTTGCTAGTAGTGTTGATTACATCTTGTAGTTGATGCCAGTTGGTTTATTTGGTGGTAGATTATATGTTTAGATCCTTAATGCTATTCAATATCCCTCTAATCTTGAACATGAATATGATTTGTGAGTAGTTACTTTTGTTCTTGATGACATGGGAGAAGTCTTGTCATAAGTAATCATGTGAATTTGGTATTCGTTTGATATTTTGATGATATGTATGTTGTTGCTTCCTTTAGTGGTGTCGTGTGAACGTTAACTACATGACACTTCACCATCTTTGTGCCTAAGGGAAGGAATTGTGGAGTAGTAATTAGATGATGGGTTGCTAGAGTGAAAGAAGCTTAAACCCTAGTTTATGCGCTATTCCGTAAGGGGCTGATTTGGATCCATATGTTTCATGCTATGGTTAGAGTTATCTTAATTCTTCTTTCGTAGTTGCGGATGCTTGCGAGAGGGGGTAATCATAAGTGGGAGGCTTGTTCAAGTAAGAATAACACCCAAGCACTGGTCCACCCACATATCAAATTATCAAAGTAGCGAATGCGAATCAAACAAACATGATGAAAGTGACTAGATGAAATTCCCATGTGTCCTCGAGAACGCTTTGCTTATTATACGAGTTCGTTCAAGCTTGTCCTTTGCTACAAAAAGGATTGGGCCCCCTAGCTGCACTTTTTGTTACCATTACTACTTGTTACTTATTAAGAGTTATCTTGCTATCAAAACTATCTGTTACCACTACTTTCAGTACTTGTAGAGAATACCTTGCTGAAAACCGCTTGTCATTTCCTTCTGCTCCTCGTTGGGTTTGACACTCGTACTTATCGAAAGGACTACGATTGATCCCCTATACTTGTGGGTCATCAAGTATCTTTTCTGGCACCGTTGCTGGGGAGTGAAGCGCCTTTGGTGAGCGAAATTTGGTAAGGAAACATTTATATTACGTGCTGAAATTTATTATCACTTGTCACTATGGAAAGTAATCCTTTGAGGGGCTTGTTCGGGGTATCTTCACCTCGACCGGAAGCAACAAGAGTTGCTCCTCAACCTATTGAACCTACTGAAAATATTTATTATGAAATTCCTTTGGGTATGATAGAGAAACTGCTAGCTAATCCTTATGCAGGTGATGGAACGGTAAATCCTGATATGCACTTGATCTATGTGGATGAAATTTGTGGATTGTTTAAGCTTGCAGGTTTATCCGGAGATGGAGTTAAGAAGAAAGTATTCCCTTTATCTTTGGAGGGAAAGGCATGGACATGGTATAGGCTATGTGATGATACTGAAACATGGGACTGGAGCCGGTTGAAGCTCGAATTCCACCAGAAATTTTATCCTATGCATTTGGTTCATCGTGATAGGAATTATATATATAATTTTTGGTCTCGTGAAGGAGAAAGTATCGCTCAAGCTTGGGGGAGGCTTAAGTATATGTTGCACACATGCCCCAATCATGGGCTCTCAAGAGAAATAATTCTTCAAAACTTTTATGCTCGGCTTTCTTATAATGATCAATCCATACTCAATACTTCTTCTGCTGGTTTCTTTATGAAGAAAACTATTGAATCCAGATGGGATCTTCTAGAAAGAATTAAACGTAACTCTGAAGATTGGGAAATCGACAAAGGTAATGAGTCAGGTATAAATCTTGAGTTTGATTGTGTTAAATCTTTTATGGAAACTGATGCTTTTCGTAAGTTTAGTACTAAATATGGACTTGACTCTGAGATAGTAGCCACCTTTTGTGAATCTTTTTCTTCTCATGTTGATCTCCCTAAGGAGAAATGGTTTAAATATCATCCACCTATTGAATTGAATGAAGAACCTGTTAGAGTTAAAGAAGAAACAATTGTTTACCATGTTGATCAAGTTGTGCCTACTGCTTATATTGAGAAACCTCCTTTCCATGTTAGGATTAAGGAGCATGCTAAAGCTTCAACTGTGGTTAATAAGAGTAATATTAGAGCACCTAGACCTTCTGAACAAATTAAAGTTGAGCCTAGTGTTGCAATGGTTAAATATCTTTTGGTTGATAATATTGATGGACATGTCATATATTTCTGTGATGAAGCAACTAGAATTGCTAAGCCAGACACTAAAGATAAAAACAAACCTGTAGTTGGCATGCCTGTTATTTCTGTTAAAATTGGAGATCATTGATATCATGGTTTATGTGATATTGGTGCTAGTGTGAGTGCTATTCCGTTTACTCTCTATCAAGAAGTTATGAATGATATTGCACATGTTGAGATTGAAGATATTGATGTTACTATTAAGCTTGCAAACAGAGATACTATTTCACCAGTTGGGATTGTTAGATATGTTGAAGTCTTGTGTGGTAAGATCAAATACCCTACCAATTTTCTTGTTCTTGGATCACCACAAGATGATTTTTGTCCCATTATATTTGGTAGACCCTTCTTGAATACTGTTAATGCTAAGATTGATTGCACTAAGGAAATTGTTAGTGTTAATTTTGGCGAGATGTCTCATGAGTTTAATTTCTCTAAGTTTCATAGACAACCTCATGATAAAGAATTACCCAATAAATATGAAATTATTGGTCTTGCTTCTATTTCTGTGCCTCCTACTGATCCTTTAGAACAATATTTGCTTGAGCAAGAGAATGACATGAATATGAATGAAAGAAATGAAATAGATGAATTATTCTTTAAACAAGCACCTATCCTGAAACATAATTTGTCTGTTGAAACCTTGGAAGATCCACCTCCACCCAAGGGTGATCCTGTGTTTGAATTGAAGCAATTACCTGATACTCTTAAATATGCTTATCTTGATGAAAAGAAGATATATCCTGTTATTATTAGTTCTAACCTTTCAGAGCATGAAGAAAAGAGATTACTGAAAACTCTGAAGAAGCACCATGCCGCTATTGGATATACTCTTGATGATCTTAAGGGCATTAGTCCCACTTTATGTCAGCATAAAATTCTTATGGAGCCAGATGCTAAACCCGTTGTTGATCATCAAAGAAGGTTGAATCCTAGAATGAAGGATGTGGTAAGAACTGAAATATTAAAGCTTTTGGAAGCAGGTATAATTTATCCCATAGCTGATAGTAGATGGGTAAGTCCTGTCCATTGTGTTCCTAAGAAAGGAGGTATTACCATTGTTCCTAATGATAAAAATGAACTTATCCCGCAAAGAATTGTAACTGGTTATAGGATGGTAATTGATTTCAGGAAATTAAATAAAGCTACTAGGAAAGATCATTACCCCTTGCCTTTTATTGTTCAAATGTTAGAAAGATTGTCTAAGCATACACACTTTTGTTTTCTAGATGGTTATTCTGGTTTCTCTCAAATACCTATGTCACCTGAAGATCAAGAGAAAACCACCTTTACTTGTCCTTTTGGAACTTATGCTTATCGTCGTATGCCTTTTGGTTTATGTAATGCACCTGCTACCTTTCAAAGATGTATGACTGCTATATTCTCTGACTTTTGTGAAAAGATTGTTGATGTTTTCATGGATGATTTCTTCGTTTACGGAACTTCTTTTGATGATTGCTTAAGCAACCTTGATCGAGTTTTGCAGAGATGTGGAGACACTAATCTTGTCTTGAATTGGGAGAAGTGCCACTTTATGGTGAATGAAGGTATAGTCCTTGCGCATAAAATTTCTGAAAGAGGTATTGAAGTTGATAAAGATAAAGTTGATGCTATTGAGAAAATGCCATGTCCTAAAGATATCAAAGGTATAAGAAGTATCATTGGTCATGCTGGTTTCTATAGAAGGTTTATAAAAGACTTCTCTAAAATTTCTAGACCTCTTACCAATCTCTTGCAAAAAGATGTTCCATTCATTTTTGATGATGATTGTGCAGAAGCCTTTGAAATACTTAAGAAAGCCTTAATTACTGCACCTATTGTTCAACCACCTGATTGGAACCTACCCTTTGAAATTATGTGTGATGCTAGTGATTATGCTGTTGGTGCTGTTCTAGGACAAAGAGTTGATAAGAAATTGAATGTTATTCATTATGCTAGTAAAACTCTAGACAGTGCTCAAAGAAATTACGCTACTACTGAGAAAGAATTTTTAGCTGTTGTGTTTGCATGTGATAAATTCAGATCTTATATTGTTGATTCCAAAGTTACTGTTCACACTGATCATGCTACTATTAAATATCTTATGGAAAAGAAAGATGCTAAACCTAGACTTATTAGATGGGTTCTTCTGCTACAAGAATTTGATTCGCATATTGTTGATAGAAAGGGAGCTGAGAATCCCGTAGCAGATAATTTGTCTAGAATGGAAAATGTTCTTGATGACCCACTTCCTATTAATGATGATTGTCCTGATGAACAATTAGTTGTGATAAATGCTTCTCGTAATACTCCTTGGTATGCAGACTATGCTAATTACATTGTTGCTAAATATATACAGCCTAGCTTTACATGCCAACAAAAGAAAAAGTTCTTCTTTGATTTAAGACATTACTTTTGGGATGACCCACATCTATATAAAGAAGGAGTAGATGGTATTATTAGACGTTGTGTACCTGAGCATGAAAAGGAACAAATCCTACGTAAGTGTCACTCTGAGGCATATGAAGGACACCATGCGGAAGACCGAACTACACACAAGGTATTACAATCTGGTTTTTATTGGCTTACTATTTTCAAGGATGCACGTAAGTTTGTCCTTTCTTGTGATGAATGTCAAAGAATTGGTAATGTTGGTAGACATCAGGAAATGCCTATGAATTATTCACTTGTTATTGAACCATTTGATGTTTGGGGTTTTGATTATATGGGACCTTTTCCTAAATCCAATGGGTATACTCATATTTTAGTTGTTGTTGATTACGTTACTAAGTGGGTAGAAGCTATCCCAACTAGTAGTGCTGATCATAACACTTCTATTAAAATGCTTAAAGAAGTTATTTTCCCAAGGTTTGGAGTCCCTAGATATTGATGGTGGTTCACATTTTATCCATGGTGCTTTCCGTAAGTTGCTTGCTAAATATGATGTTAACCATAAAATTGCATCTCCTTATCATCCTCAGTCTAGTGGTCAAGTTGAATTAACTAATAGAGAAATAAAATTGATTCTGCAAAAGACCGTTAATACATCTAGAAAGAATTGGTCTAAGAAACTTGATGATGCATTATGGGCTTACAAAACTGCATATAAAAATCCTATGGGTATGTCTCCGTATAAAATGGTTTATGGAAAAGCATGTCATTTACCTCTTGAGTTAGAACATAAAGCTTATTGGGCAATTAAAGAACTTAACAATGATTTTAAACTTGCCGGTGAGAAGAGGTTATTTGATATTAGCTCTTTAGATGAATGGAGAACCCAAGCCTATGAAAATGCTAAGTTGTTTAAAGAAAAAGTTAAAAGATGGCATGACAAAAGAATTCAGAAACGGGAATTCAAAGTAGGTGATCATGTTCTATTATACAATTCTTGTTTGAGATTCTTTGTAGGAAAACTTCTCTCTAAATGGGAGGGGCCATATGTCATCGAAGAAGTTTATCGCTCCGGAGCCATCAAAATAAACAACTTCGAAGGCAATAATCCGAGAGTGGTGAATGGGCAAAGAATTAAGCATTATAATTCAGGTACTCCCATTAATGTTGAAACTAATATTATTGAAACAATTACACCAGAAGAGCACATAGAAGTGTCCTTCCGGAACGCTCCAGAACCCTGAAAAGGGGTAGGTTTGTGATACGGTAAGTAAACCGACTCCAAAAATTCCATAAAAATTATTTCTATCAGTTTTGGAATATTAGAAAAATTGCAAAAATAAGAAAAAGCCGAGGGGACCCATGTGTCAACCAAAAGGCAACAGGGCGCGACCCCCCCGGGGCGTGCCGTGATGCCTTGTGGGCCTCACGTGTGCCTTCCTGACTTTGTTTTCTTCCCGTATGCTTGTTTTGCAAGATAAAAATTCTTTATATATACTCCCATATGTTTTGACCACCGTATTGCAAGTTTCTCCTCTGTTCTTGTTTCAGGCTATTTTTCTGACAGATCTAGGTCGCCATGACGTCTCCAAGCTCGTCCAAGGACAAGTTCTATGGAAGGTCATCAATCCATACCTACCAGAGGTGATGAAGCACCCTCAAGCCATTGAGATGCGTGAGAGGGTGCTCCACATCCGGCACGTTCAAGGACCTAAGAAGACCGGGAGCGAGAAGGCCAGGCTGGAAGCGGTGGAACAGGAGATCTTCAACTGCCAGCGCATGGTGGAGCGCGGACTTTGTGCTAACCACTCCATGATCACGGAATTCATCTGTGAGCACAAGGTGGATGGCAAGAATATTGGGGACGTCATCTTCAAGCTCAATGATCGGATTGATTATCTTCAGGCCCAAATATATGATCTACAAAACCAAAATTTTGAGTATGAGGCCAAGTTCAAAGGTATGAGTTTAGCTGCAAATTTCAGGACTCCAGAAACACGTTCGTCCTTTTATGATGGAGAGCCTATGCCTTGCAAGATGGAGGACAAGCCCACCACCTCACCATCACCACCATCACCAAGGAAGGATACTTGAGTACACGGGTATGGGCACTCCCCTTGCCTTGTGCCAAGCTTGGGGGAGGCGCCCCGGTATCGTATCACCATCACTTTTTCATCATCATTATCTATCTTAGTTCGATCCTTAGTTATTTCCTGATTTAGAGGAATAAAATTTTAGTATGATTTAGTTTCGAGTGCTTGCTTTGTGATCTATCTATCTATGTAATCGTGTGTGAAAGTTATATAATAAAGAGTAGTTTGAGTTGAGTGTTTTGCTTTTGATGATCCAATCTTAGAAATAAAGAAAGAATAAAAATAAGATCATATGCTAATCCCATGGGGAGTGATGACTTCATATAAAAGAAGTATAATTGATAAAACTTGTTGGAAGTTGACAAACATAGCATTGGTCATTGTAGCAATTCATGAAAAATTAATAAAGGAAGAGAGGTCTCACATATAAATTCACTATCTTGGACATCTTTTATGATTGTGAGCCCCCATCAAATATTCTATGTCAATTAGTTGACGTTGGACAAGGAAGACAACGTAATGGGTTATGTTTGCTTATATTCACATGGAAGTTATATTGTTTTGGATCCTCTAACATTTGGTGTTTGCCCCCTATCTTTGCTAGCCAAAAAAATCTGCACCAAGTAGAGATACTACTTGTGCATCCAAAAACCCTTAAACCCAGTTTCATGCCATGAGAGTCCACTATATCTACCTCTGGATTGAATAAGATCCTTCAAGTAAGTTGTCATCGGTGCAAAAGCAATAAAAATTGCTCCTAAATATGTATGAACTTTTATTGTAAGGGAAAATAAGCTTTGTATGAGCTTGTGATGGTGGAACAATAAAAGCGACAGACTGCATAATAAAGGTCGCTATCACCGGGGGCAATATAAAGTGACGTTCCTTTACATTAAGAGCTTGCACATCCAAAAACAAAAGCGCATGACAACCTCTGCTTCCCTCTGCGAAGGGTCTATCTTTTACTTTATGTATTTACTTTCATGCAAGAGTCAATAGTATTCTCCTCTATTGCGTTTTTATTTTCTCTTTTTGCAAACATCATATGGTGGGGATTGATCCATGCATATATATCTAGTTGAATGTAGGTGATCTTGAGTAATTATTGTTGACATTACCCTTGAGGTAAATACGTTGGGAGGCAAAATTATAAGCCCCTATCTTTCTATGTGTTCGACTGAAACTTGTGCCCCATAAGTATGACATGAGTGTCAGCAATCATAGAAGACTAAATGATAGTTGAGTATGTGAACTTGCTAAACAAAGCTCTTACATAGACTCTTTCTGATAATATGATGAATTGCAATTGCTTCAGTGACTGAGATCATAGTTTGTTAGTTTTCAATTTGGTTTATGGTTCATACTTTAACTTGTGGATGAATTGTCACTTTTTTCATGAGAAGTTTTATGATGATATATTGTTGTTATAATAAGGATCATGATGCTCCATGTCCGTATTTTATTTTTATCGATGTCTTTCTCTCTAAACATGTGGTCATGATTATCGATTTCGACTTTTTGCTTGAGGGCAAGCGTGGTCTAAGCTTGGGGGAGTTGATACGTCCAATTTGCATCATGATTTCCTACTGTTATTTATTATGTTTTTAATCATTATTTCACTTTATGGTACAATTTTTATGCCTTTTCTCTCTTAATTTGCAAGATTTACATGAAGAGGGAGAATGCCGGCAGCTGGAATTCTGGACCTGAAATAGCCACATCAGAGATACCTATTCTACAGAGCTCCAATTGACCTGAAATTTCACGGAGATTTTTTATTGAATTTATAAAAAATACTGGAGAAAAGAAATACTAGAGGGGACCAACTAGTTGCCCACAAGGCAACAGGGCACGGCCCCCCCGGGCGGGCCCTGATGCCTTGTGGGGCCCACAGCTGGCCTCTGGCCCCCTCCTTCTGCTATATGAAGCCATTTGCCCAAGCAAAAATCAAGAGAAGACATTTGGGATGAAGCGCCGCCGTCAAGATGCAGAACCTGGGCAGGAGCTATTTTTCTCTCCGGGGGAGCGATTACGCCGGGGATACTTCCCTCCGGGAGGGGGAAATCTAAGCCATCGACATAACCAATGATCCTCTCATCGTGGGAGGACCAATCTTCATCAACATCTTCACCAACACCATCTCATCTCAAACCCTAGTTCATCTCTTGTATTCAATCTTTGTCTCAAAACCTCAGATTGGTACCAGTGGGTTGCTAGTAGTGTTGATTACATCTTGTAGTTGATGGTTTATTTGGTGGAAGATTATACATTCAGATCCATAATGCTATTCAATACCCCTTTGATCTTGGCCAGGAATATGATTTGTGAGTAGTTACTTTTGTTCTTGAGGACATGGGAGAAGTCTTGTCATATGTAATCATGTGAATTTGGTATTCGTTCGATATTTTGATGATATGTATGTTGTTGCTTCCTTTAGTGGTGTCGTGTGAACGTCTACTACATGACACTTCACCATCTTTGTGCCTAAGGGAAGGCATTGTGGAGTAGTAATTAGATGATGGGTTGCTAGAGTGACAAAAGCTTAAACCCTAGTTTATGCGCTATTCCGTATAGGGCTGATTTGGATCCATATGTTTTATGCCATGGTTAGTGTTATCTTAATTCTCCTTTCGTAGTTGCGGGTGCTTGCGAGAGGAGGTAATCATAAGTGGGAGGCTTGTTCAAGTAAGAACAACACCCAAGCACCGGCCCACCCACATATCAAATTATCAAAGTAGCGAACGCGAATCAAACAAACATGATGAAAGTGACTAGATGAAATTCCCATGTGTCCTCGAGAACGCTTTTCTTATTATAAGAGTTCGTTCCGACTTGTCCTTTGCTACAAAAAGGATTGGGCCCCCTTGCTGCACTTTTTGTTACCGTTACTACTTGTTACTTGTTACGAATTATCTTGCTATCAAAACTATCTGTTACCGCTACTTTCAGTACTTGCAGAGAATACCTTGCTGAAAACCGCTTGTCATTTCCTTCTACTCCTCGTTGGGTTTGACACTCTTACTTATCGAAAGGACTACGACTGATCCCCTATACTTGTGGGTCATCAATCATCTATCCACAGGTAGGAAACTGTCAGTAGCAATGTCATACACCATTGCAGCCCCTCACATGAGGTATCTCTCCATTATGAATCATCAAAACCAGCAAGACGTAGGGAATTACTCTACGGAGGCCCGAACCTGGATAAACCCATCGTGTGACCTCCGATACATGACTTCTAGTTGTGCTTGGACCCCTACCGAGGGATCTGACAGTATTTTGAACCATGAGTTGGCGCGCTAGGCACGGGCGGCGCCGGCTAGTGACCGATCTTGGATCAGATCTTTTTATGCTTCTAGCGGCCTACCGCCGGGAGAAAGCCTAACCTTTGGCTCCTTGACGTTCGTCGCCGACGAGGCAGGCTGGGTCGACATCAGCTCACCGGCTAGCCCCATCATCTCAGGGTCTCTCAAGGGACCCCGCGGTGGTCACGCTCGATCAGGTAGACGTTCACCGACGTCAGGCCCGATGGGACCCACGAAACGCCTCAGTCCTATCCGTAGGACGGAGGCCGCAACAATGATCCAGTAGGTCGCGATGGTTTGTGGCAGTTGCTGCCTCAACCAAACGCCAGAGGACTGCCTCGTCGCCGACCCCAACGCTCACGAAGACACCGGCGTGATCAGCATCACCTCGGCCTCGGACATCGAGGAAGGCGGCACGGCACCACTCTGCCTCACAAACGAGGACGAGAATGCCGGCCTCCAGCCCATCCGCGAGGTCACTTACTTCGATCTCTCGGGGGAATCGGGATCCCCTCCAAGCTCAGAGGCCGACAATTCACCGACCAGGGGACGTATCAGTTTGAGGCCCTGTAAGCAAATTTTCACCATCGGGTCATGATGACTGAGCCAACCATGAACGTGCTACGTACGACAACTACGACGGAGGCCGCTACATCCGAGCTGCCAACATCGAGGCCGATAGCCGCCATGATGCAGCTACACACCAACCCCATAATGATGCCCCAGCCACAAGTCAGCACGGGCCTCCCGACAAGCTCTCCGGCGGGCTTCACCACAACTGCAGCGGCCCTCTAAAATACGGCGTCCACGCTACCACCTGTGACAGGATATTTCCTGAACTATCTCACAATGCCCATTGCCAACATTGACCCAGCATCAAGGATGTTGGAGGCCATCCACGTAACCCAGCTAAATGCATAGCTCGTGCTCCAGCAAAAAGCGCCGGAGGTCTCGGCTCGCGAGGCACGATGGAACGAGAAAATGACGCGCGAATGCCTACATTGCCCACGCCGCCAACCACAGAACCTCCTCAAAGACCTCGGTAACCGAGGCCAGGAGCGAGGGATAGGATTACACGAGCCAGCCCCGGAGGCTGCACCACCACCAACCCCAGCCCGCAGTCTCCAGGCGGCAGCAGCAGTAGCAGACCGGCTCCAAACCACACCAGGAGACCCCAAACTCCTGACCGACCTCACCCACATACTCCACAGGATAGTGGAGCTCCAGGAGAACATCTCACGCTCAAAGGACAGGCTAGCGGGCACTGAAAGTGGCTTATCCACTGCCAACAACCCAGCATGCGAACAACGGCAAGAGTCAATTCAGCGATCGAAGGTCGCGCCAGCGGCCGCAGTCACGCACCTGGGGCAGCCAATATCGGCCGTCACTTGTCGACGTACGACAATCTATGAGACCAGAATCAAGCCCCTTCCCAGGTTATGTGGTGGGCGACGCAGCACAAAAAGAGCAACAAACAACCTTGATCAGCACACAAGGAATTTACGCAGGTTCGGGCCGCACGGATGCGTAAAACCCTACTCCTGCTTTGGTGGATTGAAGTGTGTAAAAGGCTCTGTTGTACAAGTGTTCAGCCTTGCCGTCAAGGTGCTCAGGGGTGTTACTAACTAACAGGTGCCCAATCCCTAACAATGATGCCATGGGCCACCTTTCATAGCTGAAAGGTGTCACCAAAGTGGCATAATGGTAAGTACATGTTGATAGTGGCTGTAGTGCTACCATACCTAACACTGACGGCATAGGACAAGCGCATTTAATGCACTGCTAGGTGTCATGCTATGATGCATGCCGGCAAAGGGGCCAGCCCTGTCTGCACCGCTTGGCTCATCTACCTCTTATTACCTTGACACGCACTTGGGAAGGTGTCAATAAAGGTAATTCTTGTGTGGTGGACTGCCACGTAGCCCGACAGCTTCTACCTACTCGCCTGCATGCCCGCCATCTGTCAACAGGCTATTGGCGTGGAGCGGTGGTGAAGAGCTTGGCTTGCTGGCTCTATTCTTGCAAGAGATGTAGAGTACTTCATCCCGGGAAGACATGCTTCCCGGTAATCTTGGTCTTGAAGTGATTCTAGTACTTCTCGATGACCTTCCTCGAGGCCTTCTTCACGGCATTTAGTGACCGTATCTTGTCCTTCCTGGCAAGAGGCTACAACTTGCCGGTGAGTGGTCAGGGGTATGTACACCCTTTGTTCACTACACCGACAGGAGCCCCCAGGCTTGGGCCAGTCGTGCATGCGCTTGTCTGGGCTAGGCCCATTCACACACACAGGCATGGATCTGGTGAAGAGTTACTACCTCCAATTACTTTCTTACCGTTGCTAATGGTAACGGATCTCCGCATTAAATGCAAGATCGTGGGGGAGATGGAACAGGATCCGAGTGGGGATCATGCGCCTGGAAAGGCGTGCCACGCCGCGTGGTGAAGAGCCAGCCCCCGCGCCTTCCCCATAAAAAGGTAATGGCAAGGGCGATGCTCGATTCATCCATTCCATCTCATCCCCCCTTGCTGCTGCTGCTTTCGGCTTCCTTGCGCCGCCGCATCTCCTTGCGCCATTCCGCCCTCACCCTCCATCCAAGCTCTTGCTAATCACCATGGCTCCGAAGACAAGAGCCATCAGGGAGGCAGAGAAATCAGGGAAGGAAGCAGAAGGGTCAAAGGAGGTCGCCGCCGTGGCGCAGAAGTGAAAGGATCACGCCTGGTTCCCTCCGGCACTAGAGGTCGCTGAGCTCACGGACAGGTATTCGTTCCTGTGGTCGGTGAAGATGAAGGACCACGACACCATCGAGGTGCTACCTGCATCCAATCCTGCCGGCGACGATAAGTTTGCCTTTTTCACCGCATTTTCTATTGTGGATTGGCCCCTCCCTTCTTGGATTTGTTCGATGAACTGATGCGGACTTACGGGTTCTGGCTCTTGGATTTTAATCCGAACGCCGTCACCTGCATGTCTTGCTCACCTTTGTGAGAATTTAGTGGGAGTGGTGCCAAATGTGCCACTGTTCTGCCATTTTTACTCGCCGCTGATTGAGGGAGATGCTATTTCCGGTAGCGTGACATGGATTTTGAGGCCTGCCAGGAAGAGTGAATATCTTGAGGGGAACTGGCACATCGCCAGAATGGAGCGTAGAGTAGTGCTGGATCAAACTGGAAGATTTTCCGGACTATTGCCAAATGGCAACCACAAAGCTCACGAGAAGGCCCCGCCGGTCAGATGTGGGTCCCGAGGATGAAGAGCTGGGCATCGCTCTGCGCTGGATATCCATGCTGCCGGCCTGACCATTGAGATGGTTGGCGCAGACTTCCTCCGGCGCAGGATAGTTCCGTTGCAGAGGAGTTCACGGATGGCCTGGGAGTATAATGGTGCCGGCGACACCATGCGGCTCCGTCCCGGCTTGGCTAACAACTTGACAGTGTTGGAGCATGACTACATCATCTAGAAATCGTTCAACAGGGGCTGCGAGCACAAGTTGCCGGAGATGATAGTCCCTTTGTGCAACAACATAGCTAAGGATTCCATCGATCCTGGCAAAGATGTCAGACTGCAATGCCCAAGGCATCATCGGCACATGGACGCCACCCCCGGAAGAAGTTGAAGAGAAGTGGTTTGAGGATCTGGTAGAGAGTCCCGAGAAGGAAGAGACTGATCTGATCCATCCTACCAAACCATATGAACTGGAGCTGATTGCTAAGAGAGTGGAAGCTGCCGGAGTCACCAAACTTTCACAGCCGGCAGGCAGTGCTGGGCCTTCTCAGCCGGCAAGCGGTGGCTCTGGAGAAGGGCGCCTGTCAGAAGAGCCCCCTGCCCCTCCAGTTACTAGAAGGGCCGCCAGGGCGCCTAAAACCGTGAGGAGGCCTACCTAGAGGAGGCCACGATGCACTGAGCCTGCCGCAGAAGAATTTGCCCGCACAGGAGATGAAGCAGATGTCTCCCAGGATCAAGCTCCTCCGGTATCAAAAATCATAGCAAAGGCTTCCTGGCAATAGGCTCAGCCGACAACGGAAAGAATAGAGGCCTCCCAGCCACAGGTTCAGCCGGCAGCGAAGCATGCTCGGGTGCCTTCCCCTCCGGCAATAGCCTCTGGTCCCGGGAGTAGGGTGCACTGGGACATCTCCGCCCTTGATGAGGAGGAGTAAGCCCCCATCCCTTTTTCTACTCTTTAATTTCCTTTATGTTTGCATCATTGATCTGACGGTGTCAGCCTAGTGGAAATTGGGGTACCACGGGCCGTCTGCCTGCGGCCCAGGAAGCGACATCCAGCGAAGAGCACAAGAGGCGGCCCAGCCGTGGGCACCGCGAAGCAAGATGCCTCGCGAGGGCCAGGCCTTGCGAGGCCCACTCCACAAGGGAAGGCGCTACCGAAGACCACCTTCTGCGGTAGGCAGCCTCGTGAGGCCTCCCTCGCGAGGCGGCCTCCCGCGAGGCCCTCCGCTCGGGGGAGCCGTGTAGCGCCTGCTGCACGGCTGCGTGCCCACTACGTGGGTGACGTGCCTGCACAAGACGACGGTGACAGGGGCCATGCCAGCAGGCGCGGTCAGGGGCAGTTTCCTCTTTGGTGATAAGGGAGCAGTAGCAGCTGCCTCTCCCAAAGCAAGTCCCAAATTTTACCACTTTGGTGCAAGAAGACCATGGTGACGAGGCGCGCTAGTGCGGATGTCATCGGCGAGCCCACCAGTGCGTCATGGACGGCCACTTTGCAGACGAAGACTACTTTTGTTAGGATAAGACTGATCGCCTGTCCCCCTTTGAACTGCCGTTGTGTGGCAACCCTTCCCGCCAATATTTTCGGGGGATGAGGACCAAGGCAGCTATATAAGGGGCAGTGCTACTACCTTAGAGGGGGGCGATTCCACCTTCTTCTACCTTGTACCCAAGAGCATTGTAATCCACAGCAATCCCAGACAAGCAGGAGTAGGGTTTTACACCGCTCGGTGGCCCGAACTTGGGTAGCTCCTCGTGTCCCTGCCGTGCTTGTGTGTGTGCGTGCTCCCGTCATGCTCCGCTCGCCGTAGCCTCGCCACGGTCATCGTTTGGTCGTTAGCTAGCAGGCAGGCCCCCAGTGTTCGAACCAGGGTTCCCAGAGCCCCTCTTTTGACATTTGGTGCGTCAGGTCGGGGGCCAGCTTCTGCGTCCTCGACCTCGACACCGACATGGCCGACGCCCGACGTGAGTGCGCCCTGCGCAGGGCCACCAGTGTGGTCCACACAGAGCCCATCTCCAACGACAACCACCATGGGCGCGCCAGCGCCACCATCGAGCCCGCGGCAGGGGAGGAGCAGGCTTCTTCCCTTCACCCGTCCGTGCAGCCACCTGGCCACACCGCCACAGCATCCTCACTCGTCCGCCGCGACCTGCCGGATCCGCAGGCCGCGTTGCTCATGGCACGCGAGCTGCTGCGCTACCGTCCCACTAAGGTCGGGTACGACACCTGGCTTGCGCGCATCACCGACCTTGTCAACGCCGCCATAGTCGACCCGGCGCCTTCCCGCTCTCTGCCGCCTCCGTAGCCACGTGGTGTGGAGGCAGGGCACGGCGCGCCTCCTCCAATCGACGACGGCGCGGGACATCGCCGCGGTGCGCGCGCGCGGGAGCCGTCCCACGACGCATCCTCGCCGGACCACGTCGACGCCAGCTGCTAGATCGTTCGGCGAGCGGCGCCGGACACGTGTGTGATCCTCGAGTAGCAGCGCCAATGGCAAGACCGCACCATCCAAGACGTTGCCGCGGCCGGGCACCAGAACCGCGCTGCTCTCACCTGCGGCGTCGCCTCCAGCAGCGGGGTCTGCCGCGCCTTCACTCGTGAGCTGCGCCGCATGGTGTGGCCCGTGAAGTTCAAGCTGGAGCTGCCTCCCCGCTACGACGGCGCTCCCAACCCCACGGAGTTCCTGCACCTCTATACCCTGGGCATCGAGGCTGCGGGCGGTGACGACAAGGTCATGGCGAACTGGTTCCCCATGGCCCTCAAGGACGATGCGCGCTCGTGGCTGATGAACCTTCCCGAGGCCTTTGTGTCCTCATGGTCCGAGCTGTGCAGGCAGTTCATCGCCAACGTCAAGGGCACCAACGAGCGCCCTCTCACGCTCAATGACCTGCGCGCCGCGCGCCAGCGCCCTGACGAGACCCTCCACAAGTACATCCAGTGCTTCAGCCAAGTGCACAACAAGATCCCTCGTGCCTCTGACGCCGCGATCATCTCCGCGTTCTCTGCAGCGTCACGGACGTCAGGATGCGCGAGAAGCTCTCCATCGACGATGAGCTCGATACCGTGGTCGCGCTATTCGACCTTGCCAACAAGTGCGCGAAGACTGAAGAGGGCCGCCTCTTCGCCCACAACGACCCTAACGCGGCACCAGACGCCGCCAAGACCAAGAGCAAAGACGCCAAGTGCAAGGGCCCTTCTGTGCTTGCGGCAGAGCCTGAGCAGAAGCGCGAACGCGACCGTGACGAGGCCAAGAAGGACGACGCCCCTTCTACGCCTACCACAACATGCACTCCCACGGCACCGAGAACTGCCACGAGCTCAAGCTGCTTCGCGATAGCCGCCAGGACGGGCGCGGCAGCCGCAACGAGCGCGGCGCAGGCCGCGGAGGTGGCCGTAGCGGCAACCGCTGGGGAGACCTCAACAAAAATGGCAACAACAACTACCGGCAAGGCTGGCAGGACCAGCCGCGGCAAGCCAATCCTCAAGCCAACGTCGCCTCACCGCCCCCTAGCAGGAACAATGGCAACCTCCCTGACGAGAATGCTGGGGGCTACCAGGAGCCTCGCGAGGTGGCCTGCATCCTTGGCGGGGCCCAGTCCCCCTCATCCAACCGCCACTTCAAGCAGTTCTCTCGTGAGGTGAACGTGGCCCTCCCGGGGCCCGAAGCCTCCAAGCCCCTCAAGTGGTCACAATACGTGATCTCCTTGGACTCCAATGACCACCCCAAGTCCACGAGGGCTGTGGGCACCATCCCCATGCTGTGCATGCCCACCATCACCAACATCACCGTCACCAAGACACTCATCGCCGGTGGTGCGGGCCTCAACGTGATCTCCATAGAGATCTTCGAGAAGCTCCAGGTGCCCTACGAGCGCTTGATGCCGACGAGGCCCTTCTCGGGCGTGACCGATGGCTCCACCCTGCCTCTGGGACAAGTGCGACTTCCCGTCACCTTCGGCAACCACAATAACTACCGCACCGAGCTCATCGACTTCGACATGGCGCACATTGGCTTGCCCTACAACGCCATCTTGGGCTACCCCGCGCTCGCCAAGTTCATGGCGGTGACACACCATGCCTACAACACCCTCAAGATGCCGGGCTGCAGCGACACCATCACCGTCCGCTGCGACAAGAAGGACGCAGTACACTCCCTCGAGTGCGCCTACAAGGCTGCCGCCACCGCTCACCCTGCAGACGAGGATGACGTCGAGCCTGCCGAGCCCGCACCCGCGAAGAAGAAGCAGCTGTTCTCTCAGGCACACGCTGAGCCGAAGAAAGTGTTGGTGGACGCCAGTGGCTCCTGGCCCGCCTTCACCATCGGCAACGGTCTCTCTCCCAAATAGGAAGGGGCGCTCGTCGCCTTCCTCCGGGCAAATGCTGATGTGTTCGCATGGACAGCATCAGATTTGTTCGGTGTGCCGAGGGAGGTGATTGAGCACCACTTAGCGGTGTGCCCTAACGCACGCCCCATGAAACAAAAGGCACGATGCGAGGCACCCGAGAAGCAAGAGTTCATCATTCAAGAAGTTCAGAAGCTACAGGAGGCAGTTGTCATCCGCGAGATGCGCCACCCCGAGTGGCTCGCCAACCTTGTCGTGGTCCCCAAGCATAGCGGCGAGGGGCGGATGTGCGTCGACTTCACCAGCCTCAACAAGGCCTACCCCAAGGACTCCTTCCCGCTGCCGAAAATTGACCAGATCATGGACTCCACCGCTGGGTGTGAGTTGCTTTGCTTTCTAGATGCCTTATCAGGCTACCACCAGATCAAGATGGCGAAGGAAGACGAAGAGAGAACGGCCTTCATCACCCCCTGCGGAATGTACTGTTACATCTGCATGCCCTTCGGTCTGAAGAGCGCAGGAGCCACCTTCCAGAGGCTGATGCGCATCGCCCTGGGGCCCCAGATGGGAAGGAATGCAGAGGCCTACATCGTAGACATCGTCATGAAGAGCTGTAAATCATGCTCCCTCATCGCGGACCTCGAATAAACCTTTGCCAACCTGCGCAAGGTCAACCTCAAGCTCAACCCCGCCAAGTGCGTCTTCGGAGTTCCTTCAGGCAAGCTGCTCGGCTTCCTGGTCTCCCACCGCGACATCGAAGCCAACCCCGAGAAGATCAAGGCCATCGAGCAGATGCGCCCTCCCCGGAACCTCAAGGACATGCAGCGCGCTGGCAGGATGCATGGCCGTGCTTGGGCGTTTCATCTCCAAGTCTGGCGAAAGAGCCCTGCTGTTCTTCAAGCTCATGAAGACATCGGGCCCCTTCAAGTGGACTCTCGAAGCTGACGTGGCCTTCGAGGACCTCAAGAAGTACCTGACAAGCCCTCCCGACATGGTTGCCCCGCGTCCCCATGAGCCCTTGCTCCTGTACCTAGCAGCCACCCCCCAAATGGCTAGCAAGGCCCTTGTGGTGGAACGGGAGGAGCCTACCTGCGCCAAGAAGAAGCCTGCCGCACCTGCACCTGCTGAGGCTGTGCCTGCGCCTGCTGAGGGCCCCCCTCGGGAGGCCCTTGGCGAGCCGCCTGACGAGCCTCCCGAAGAACAAGCCACCACTCACTATAAAAAAAAGACACATCCGTGACATTATGGCCCGAACAAAAACTTTTTCTGTCATGGTTGTGACACTTCTATGACAATAATTGTGACAAAAACATGTATCATCATAGATGTGGTGGGCTCCTACTTCTATGACAAAAATTTATGATAGAAAATGGGCGTTTCTTCCTGGGCGGGCTGGAGACGCACCCGCATGACATTCTTTGGGCCGTCCATGACGTAGAAAATCATGGTAGAAGTGAGGGCGAGGAAAGTTTCAGGGAGTTCCCGGTTACGGTGGGTGGTCGGGGCCGAGCGATGCAGTTTGGTTTGCGCGTTTTTCTCGTATGCACGCGTTTGTGCGAGGCGTTCGCTAACTGAACCCAAGCGAGGCGTTCGCTTACTGAACCCGAGCGATCGCACTAGCTACGTACTGAAGCCGATCGATCCATTTGCTGCTAACTGAACCCGAGCGATTCCTTCGCTGCTAACTGAACCCGAGCGATTCCTTCACTACTAACTGAAGCCGGTCGAGCCCCCCCGTACGTGCGAGATGTAGCCGGTCTTGGGTTGCCTCTCGATGAATAGTGCCCATTACTGCCGCGCGCGCGATACGTAGCTAGAACGAGTCGAGATGCATCGATCGAGCCCCTTGCGCGAGACGTGGTGAGTTGACCTAGCCGGTTGGTTGGCTGTGGGTGAACAGTTCCTGTTGCTGCCGCCTGCTCGTACACGCCCCACCCCAGCCGGTGGGTTGGCTGTGGATGAACAGTACCCTGGCCGTGTGAAGCTGGTTAGCGCTAGATGAACAGGACCCCAAGGAGGCCAGCCGGTTGGGGGTGGATGAACAGGACCCAGTGGAGGCTGGATGAACAGTAGCCGGTGGAGGCAGGAGGAAGTCGATGGTGGATGAATAGTAGCTGGTGGAGGCTGGAGGGAGGTCGACCGTGGATGAACAGTAGCCCGTGGAGTCCTGTTTTGCGGTACGCCACACCCCTCCCGATGAATAGGACCCCCGTTTCGACCGTAGGCAGTTGGGGAGAAGTTCGTTTCCTCCGTTTTGCGGTACGCCAGAGCCCTCCCAATCAACAGGACCCCGTTTTGACCGTAGCAATGGGGTGGGACCCAGATGTTAGGAAAAAATTAGGAGGAAGCATTTATTTTGGCTTGTAACAAGGAGGCACTTGCTTGCGTACTGCCATGACCCTGGTGGGTCCCTACTGTCATTCTCTCCACGTACAATCATCTCCTGATTCCTCTCGGTTGTTGACCATGTTGACAACGCCAGAGGGTGGCGCCGCGGCAAGCGAACCAAGGCGGAGAACGACGGCGAGGCCTCGGACAGGAACGAACAGGAGCTGGGGAAGATGCGGCAGTGTAGTCATAGGCGGAGGGGAGTATGAGGGTTGACTGGTTCGAGTGCGGGGTGGGGCTGACTTCGCCGGAGAATAACAGGAGGTGTGTGTGGTAGATGGATGGCCTGGCTAGAGTTTTAGGGTGCGATGGGGCGGCGATGCATGCGCGGCAGCGCAGCCAGCCCTGGGAGGTGGGAGCAGGCGGTCCCGCCGGTGCTGGTTTGGTTTTGGCGGCTGGAAGAAGAGGAGACTGAAGAAACACGACAGACGTTGGATGTCAATCCAACGGTCAGCGTTGGCAAAATCGTTTGTTGACTAAGCCGACACCACGTTGCATACGTTTTTCGCAAGAAAAGAAAAACTGGGCTCGTTCGCTAGATAACATTCCCGAAACCGCCACTGTTTGATCTTGCATCGCAACTAAAACTGCCAGGAAAATGCGTTCGTTTGCCATCCTCCTCCCAGGGAACGTTCGCCGGATAACATTCCCGAAAATCAAAGACTTGAGAAGACGTACATAACAAGCTAGTCTGGCAGTAAAGAGACATTCCTGACTGTTAGAAAAAAGAGAGACGTGCTGCTGTAACTGGTTTGAATCCAAACCTAGAGTATATATAGTGTTATACTACTCGGCAAGTAATGAAACTGACATATCCAACGTTCGCTTCTCCTCTTCTCTAGTTACTCTGCCTAGCTTCAGAAGCTCCGGCCGCAGCAGCCATGTCCGCTGGCTCGTCCACCTGCTCTTCAGCAGGTAATCGAGCCAACAACAAGATGTGCGCGAAGTCGCCACCCGTACCACCGGCTGTGGGTCTCGTCACACCCCCGCCGGCACACTCACCCAGCCGGTTGCTCATCGCACCCCACTGCCGTTGGTGTGGTGCCACTGTTGCAAATCACGCAGAGTCACCCGTCACGTCTCAACTACAACCCTCAACCCTGGCCAAGTCTTCTACAAATGCCCAAATCATGGGGTAATATGGTCAAGTTGTTCGCCTACTTTCAGTTGTTGAATTTTATTTTTTAAGAGTTTATCTTCGAATTTGATTCATGCAGAAAAGGGAGGATTCTTGTGATTTGTATTTCTAGGAAGTTGCAGATGTGGGGGAATGGAACTACGCGGATTATTTGGTTAGCTGACGAATCCCAATACCAGCAGGCTGGGGTGTTGGACAAGTAACTGAAGGAACGACAGAAGAGGAAGATGTAGAGCAGAAGGATAAAGACGATGTAGTTCATCAGATCATGGCCAAGTAACAGCTGGTGAACAGCCTTTCCAGCAATGAGGAGATGAAAGAGCTTGTGAAGATAATGGGCAAGATCGTTGTGCTCTGTAGGATGATTGTGTCTTTATTTGCAGTGTATGTAGCACCCATGATGTATTCAGTGGCTCTGACATGAGCACTTTGCTGAAACTATTAATGAATGAAACCTATTTAGCAGGCTGGGCATCTAGTGTTGTGAACATGTAATGATTTCTATATTAACGGGAATCGGGGGGCATCCCCTTTTGCTAATAAATAAATATATAAGCAGAGGACCTGTCGGGTCAGCTATGTTCCCATTGCAAGACGTTCAGCAAATTGCAGGCCAATAGCAAACTGCCATCAACTACATTTGTGGTTGTAAAATCATCAAATACAAGTTTCACAGCAAAATATGAGTACTACTAAACAACATTGTCATCATGTTTCAGTCGTCGATCATACAATCACCAAACACAAATCAACATACATAATAAGTGATGTTCTCACTGAACAACTACCTCATCAGGTTTCAGTTGTCATAGCAAACACAATTTAACATAGTAGATAATAAGTCATCTTCTCACAGGAAAATACGACAAAAGCAATCTAATCATCATCCGCAGCAGCAGCGTCAACATCTTCACCATGTGTGTCAGTCTGAATCGTAATTCCCCTCAGTGTCATCTTCACCTTCAGCATCAATGTCCTCAAACGTTGGCTTCTTATTGATCAACTCATCTACTTCCACAGCCTGACAGGCAATCTTTTCTCCAGCCTTATTGATGTGATGGTCCGCAAACATGTCATAAACATCTGTGGAATCCTCTACATCAGCAGCAGTGTAAGCATCATCTTGTTGTGCAACTTCATTAAATGAATTCCTCTGCTCAAACTTTTGCAATATTCTCCAGTCTTGGCTACGTGCATATGTCTCTTCCATGAAAAATATCTGTGTTGCTTGATTTGCCAAAATATAAGGCTCGTCGGTGCGGTATGCCGCCTTGACATTGATGGATTTGAAATAACCATCAGCTTTGGGTTTTGAGGTCCTGGTAAACTAGTTATACCAACGACAGCAAAACAGAACCACGCACCGATGAACCTCGAAACTGGAGATATACTACAACTAAACAATGTTTGTTATGTTAGCATACATTTCAGTTGTCACTTTCTTGTGCGTATCCGTGCTCATGACAGCACTATTTTGTGTCTTCCTGCCTTCGTTGCGTGTAAGGGTGTTGTAGCGCACATCTCCAACAACGCAAGATGCATAATGTCTTACCCGAGTATCAGGACCCATTGCTAGTGCGTAAAGGGTATCACTAACTGCCTGCCCCTCCTCCCACATCTCCTTAACCTATGGTTAGAAAATAGACAAGCTGATCATCTTATGTACTCTATATAATAAAAAAACTGACAGTGCAATTCAAAAGCTTACACGGCTCTTCAACCATTTCGCAAATCCTTCCCTAACCCGTTTGTCAATGTTTCTTGGATTTTTTGCCAGTAACTCCTCTTCGTACATGCTGCAGAAAATAGTGATTGCGTCAAACATCTAAATATATAAGAATGTGCTGCAAGTTTAGTAGATTACGATGTATAAGCTGTAGTACTTAGCACTTACTCTATATAAGGTAGAATCTCAGGACAGTTATTCAACACATACCAAACCATTTTTTCCAAATCTTTAGGTTTGTCATCTTCTCGACTCTTCCCTATTACTCGAACAACAGGATCGAAAACATTGAGCTCAGGATTTTTTTTTGCCCACCTTTTTGCTAGGCTGATCAGCTGTGTCAATGTATCTTGAGCAGAATGTCAATGCTTCTGTAGAAATGTAGGCCTCTGCAATGGAACCCTCAGGTCTAGCTCTATTCCTAACATAGCCCTTGAAAGTGCCTAGCCGCCTTTCAATAGGGTACATCCATCCATACTGTACCGGACCTCTAAGTAGTGCCTCATCAGGTAGATGAATAGCCAAATGCGCCATCACATCAAAGAAGGCTGGAGGATATATCTTCTCAAGGTCGCATAGGACAGTTGGTAGCGGTCAAGGAAGATTTCCTCTTTGGTGATAAAGGAGCAGTGGCAGCTGCCTCCCCTAAAGCAAGTCCCAAAGCTTACCACTTCCGTGCAAGAAGACCACGGTGACACAGCATGCTAGGGCAGGCGTCATCAGTGAGCCCACCGGCGTGTCATGGGCAGCATCTTTTCCAGGCGAAGACCACTTTTGTCAGGATAGGGCTGAGTGCCTGTCCCCCTTTGAATTGCCGTTGTGTGGCAACCCTTCCCGCCAATATTTTCGGGGAAGAGGACCAAGGCAGCTATATAAGGGTTGCTACCATAGAGGGGGACGATCTTCACATTCTCCTACCTTGTACACTAGAGCACTACCCCCACGGCAATCACAACCAAGAAGGAGTAGGGTCTTACACTGCTCGGTGGCCCGAACCTGGGTAGCTCCTTGTGTCCCTGCAGTGCCTTGTGTGTGTGCACGTTCCCGTCGTGCTTCGCTCGCTCGTAGCCTCACCAAGGTCTCCGTCTGGTTGATAGGTAGCAAACGGGCCCCCAGTGTTCGAACCAAGCTTTGGGAGATCCCCCTCCCCGACATTTGGCGTGCCAGGTAGGGGGCTAGTCTTCGCACCTTCAACCTCGACATCGACATGGCCGACGCACGACGTGAGCGCACCCTGCGCAGGCTTGAAGGGTCCTCACAGAGCCCGTCGCCAACGGCAACCGCCATCGGCGTGCCGGCGCAGCCATCGAGCCTGCTGCGGGGAGGAACAAGCTTCCTCCCTCCACCCGTCCGTGCAGCCGCCTGCCCGCACCGCCACCCCATCTTCGCTCGCCCGCCACGACGCGCCAGCCCCACAGGCCACGCTGCTCATGGCGCGCGACCTATTGCGCTACCGCCCCACCGAGGCTGGGTACGACGCCTGGCTCACGCGCATGACCGAGCTCGTCAATGGCGCCGGAGACGCCCCGGTGCCTTCTCGTCCCCTGCCTGCTCGGTCGTCGCACGGTGGGCAAGCCGGACACGGCGTGCCTCCTCCACCTCCTCCGACCACGGCGAGTGTTCGCCAGAGCCGTCCCACGGTGCGTCCTTGCCACACCACGCCGACGCGAGCTGCCAAATCATCTAGCGCAGGGTGCCAGATGCGCGCGTGATCCTCGAGCAGCAGCGCGACCGCCAGAACCGCACCATCCAGGACGTCGTGGCAGCCGGGCGCCAGAACCGCCGCCCTCGCAGGGGGCGTCGCCACCTATAACGGGGGCTGCCTTGCCTTCACTCGCGAGCTACGCCACGTGGTGTGGCCTGTGAAGTTCAAGCCAGAGCTGCCTCCTCACTACGACGGCAGCCCCAACCCCTTGGAGTTCCTGCAGCTCTAAACCGTGGGCATCCAGGCTGCGGGCAGTGACGACAAGGTTATGGAGAATTGGTTCCCCATGGCCCTCAAGGATGACGCGCGCTCATGGCTGATGAACCTCCCCATGGCCTCCATCTCCTCGTGGTCCGAACTGTGCCGGCAGTTCGTCACCAACTTCAAGGGAACCTACGAGCGCCCCCTCACGCTCAACGACTTGCGCGCCGTGCGCCAGTGCCCTGGCGAGACCCTCCGCAAGTACATCCAGTGCTTTAGCTAGGTGCGCAACAAGATCCCACGCGCCTCCGATGCCGCAATCCTCTCCACCTTCTCCTCCGGCGTCACGAACGTCAGGATGCTCGAGAAGCTCTCCATCAACAACGAGGTAGACACCGTGGTCGCGCTGTTCGACCTCGCCGACAAGTGCGCCAAGGCTGAAGAGGGCTGCCTCTTCCCCCACAACGACCTTGACACGGTGCCGGACGCCGCCAAGGGCAAAGGCACCAAGCACAAGGTCCCCGCCTTGCATGCGGCGGAGCCTGAGCAAAAGCGTGGACGCGACCGCGACGAGGCCAAGAAGGATGGTTGCCTCTTCTGCGCCTACCACAACATGCACTCCCACAGCACCGAGGACTCCCACGAGCTCAAGCTGCTTCGCGACGACCGCCAGGGCAGGCACGGCGACCGCAACAAGCGCAACGCGGGCCGCGGAGGCAGCCCCAGTGGCAATCGCTAGGGAGACCGCAACAACAACTACTGGCAGGGCTGTCATAACCAGCCGCGGCAGGCTTACCCTCAGGCCAACGCCGCCCCGCCGCGCCCCAGCAGGAACGGCAGCAATCTCCCTGACGAGAAGGCCGGGGACTATCAGGAGCCTCACGAGGTGGCATGCATCCTTGGTTGGGACCAGGCCCCCTCATCCAACCGCCACTTCAAGTAGTTCTCCCGTGAGGTGAACGCGGCCCTCCCGGGGTCATGGCCTCCCGGCCCCTCAAGTGATCACAGTACCCGATCTCCTTTGACTCCAACGACCACCCCAAGTCCACGAGGTTCGTGGTCACCATTCCCTTGCTATGCAGACCCACCATCAACAATGTCGTCGTCACCAAGACGCTCATCGACGGTGGTGCGGGCCTCAACGTGCTCTCTATAGAGACCTTCGAGAAGCTTCAAGTGCCCTATGAGCGCCTGATGCCGACGAGGCCCTTCACGGGCGTGACCGATGGCTCCACCTTGCCTCTAGGGCAAGTGCGCCTTCCCGTCATCTTCGGCACCCGCAAGAACTACCGCACCGAGCTCATCGGCTTCGACGTGGCGCACATCGGCTTACCCTACAACGCCATCTTGGGCTACCCCGCACTCGCCAAGTTCATGGTGGTGACCCACCACGCCTACAACACCATCAAGATGCCTGGCTGCAGCGACACGATCACCATCCGCTGCGACGAGAAGGACGCGGTGCGCTCCCTCGAGCACGCCTACAAGACTGCCGCCACCGCTCACCCTGCCGACGAAGACGACGTTGAGCCTGCCGAGCCTGCACCCGCGAAGAAGAAGCAGTTGTTCTCTCAGGCACGCATCGAGACGAAGAAGGTGTTGCTGGATGGTAGTGGCTTCGGGCCCGCCGTCATCATCGGCAATGGCCTCTCTCCCAAATAGGAAGGCGTGTTTGTTGCCTTCCTTCGGGCAAATGCTGATGTGTTCGCATGGACAACATCAGATATGTCCAGTGTGCCGAGGGAGGTGATCGAGCACCACTTAGCGGTGTGCCCCAACGCACGCCCCGTAAAACAAAAGGCACGGTGCCAGGCGCCCGAGAAGTAAGAGTTCATCATTCAAGAAGTTGAGAAGCTTCAGGAGGCAGGAGTCATCCGCAAGGTACGCCACCCAGAATGGATCGCCAACCCTGTCGTGGTCCCCAAGCACAGTGGCGAGGGGCGGATGTGCGTCGACTTCACTAGCCTCAACAAGGCCTTCCCCAAGGACCCTTACCCGCTTCCACGGATCGACCAGATCGTGGACTCCACCACTGGGTGCGAGTTGCTATGTTTTCTGGACAACTTCTCAGGCTACCACCAGATCAAAATGGCGAAGGAAGACGAAGAAAGGACGGCCTTCATTACCCCCTGCTGATTGTACTATTACATCTGCATGCCTTTCGGCCTGAAGAGCGCGGGAGCCACCTTCTAGAGGCTGATGCGCATCGCTTTGGGGCCCAGCTGGCGAGGAATGCAGAGGCCTACATCTATGACATCATCATGAAGAGTTGCAAATCATGGTCCCTCATCGCGGACATTGAAGAAACCGTCGCCAACCTGCGCAAGGTCAACCTCAAGCTCAACCCCGCCAAGTGCGTCTTCGGAGTCCCTTCAGGCAAGCTGCTTGGCTTCCTCGTCTCCCACCGCGGCATCGAAGCCAACCCCGAAAAGGTTGCCATCGAGGAGATGCGGCCTCCCCGGAACCTCAAGGAAATGCAGCGCCTGGTGGGATGCATGGCCACGCTCGGGCGTTTCATCTCTATGCTTGGCAAAAGAGCCCTTCCATTCCTCAAGCTCATGAAGAGATCGGGCCCCTTCAAGTGGAATCATGAGGCTGACGCGGCCTTCGAGGACCTCAAGAGGTACCTGACGAGCCCTCCCATCGTGGTCACCCCGCGCCCCCGCGAGCCCTTGCTCCTGTACTTGGCAGCCACTCCCTAGACGGCCAGCGCGGCCCTTATGGTGGAACGGGATGAGTGAACCTGCACTAGAAAGAAGGCCGCGCCTGCGCCTGCCGAGGCCGTGCCTGCACCTGCCGAGGGTCCCCCTCAGGAGGCCCCTGTTGAGCCACCTGTCGAGCCTCCTGAGGAACAAGCCGCTACTGCTACGACTATGCACCTCGTCGAGCACCCCGTCTACTTCGTCAGCACGGTGCTGCGGGATGCGTGCGAGTGGTATCCCATGCAGCAGAAGCTTCTCTTCGCGCTCCTCATCGCCTCCAGGAAGCTGCGCCACTACTTCCAGGGCCACCCCATCAAGGTGGTCATGTCTTATCCACTGGAGCAGGTCCTGCGCAGCCCCAACGCCACCAGCCGCGTCACCGAATGGAACGTCGAGCTGCAGTCTTTCGAGCTAGAATTCCTCACCACAAGGACGATCAAGGGCGCAGCCTTGGCGGATTTTACGGCGGAGTGGATGGATCCGCACCAGGAGGAGCCTCGCGAGGAAGAATCCCTCCTGCCCGGGAAGGACGCCCCTAGTGGCTAGACCATGCACTTCGACAACGCGTTCTCCCGGCAGTCCGCGGGGGCTGGCGTCATGCTCACCTCGCCAGCGGGGGACAAGCTCTCATACGTCGTACAGCTCTGCTTCAAGCATGACGACAAGGTCTCCAACAACATCACCAAATACGAGGGCCTCATCGCCGGGCTCAAGGCCGCTTTCCTTCTTGGCATCAAGCGCATCCTCATCATGGGAGACTCGCAGCTCATCAACTTCTCCAACAAGAGCTACAAGCCCGAAGATGAGCACATGGCCGCCTACCTAGAGGAGCTACGCAGGCTCAAGAAGTGCTTCCTCGGCATGTAACTCCAGCATGTCCCTCACAGTGACAACAAGGAAGCAGACGACATCGCCAAGCAGGCTTCTCGCCGCGAGCGCCAGAGCCCTGGCATCTTCGAGGAAAGGCTCCTAAAGCCATCATCTGCACCACCTACCACCAGCACCATGGCGCCCCATGAAGAACTCCCGCCCGCACCCACCACAGGTGCACCAGGCTACGGCCCACCTTCAGGTGGTCGCTTGTTGTTGGCGCTGGAGCCGCAGGCCGAAACCTGGGTCGCGGAGCTCAAAGCTTACCTGGAGAGCGGCGCCCTCCTGGAGGACGACACAGAAGCAGAGCGTGTGGCCCGCCAGGCCGGAACTTACTTCCTGAGGGATGGTGATCTCTACCACAAATGCCCCAATGGAGTTGCGCTGCGCTGCATCTCTGCAGAGCAAGGGCGCGAGCTACTCACCGATATACATGGTGGAGACTGCGGCCACCACTCCTCATCACGCACTCTCACCGGCAAGGTGTTCCGCAGCGGCTTCTACTGGCCCACAGCGCTTCAAGACACCACTGAGCTAGTCCAGTCCTGCGAGGCCTGCCAGTTCCACGCCAAGCAGATCCACCAGCCAGGGCAAGGGCTCCAGGCCATTCCCCTCTCGTGGTCCTTCATGGTCAGGGGGCTAGACATCCTGGGCCCCTTTCCCCGCGCAGCCGGCAGCTACTGCTACCTCTACGTCGCCATCGACAAGTTCACCAAGTGGGCAGAGGTGGAGCCTGTCCGATCCATCCCTGCAAGATCGGCCGTCAAGTTCATCAAGGGCCTGGTGTGCCATTTTGAAGTTCCCAACCGCATCTTCACTGAAAACAGCTCGCAGTTCACTAGTGGCCTCTTCAAGTCATACTGCGCCAACCTTGGCACGCAGATCTGCTATGCCTTCGTGGCGCACCCGCGAAGTAACGGCCAGGCCGAGCATTCTAATGCTGAGGTCCTCAAGGGCCTCAACATAAGAAGCTTCAAGAAAAAGATCATAGCCTGCGGCAAAGGCTGGCTCGACGAGCTCCAATCTGTGCTATGGTCGATCCGCACGACAGCAACCAAGCCTACCGGTAAAACGCCCTTCTTCCTCGTCTACGGGCAGAAGCGGTCCTTCCTACTGAGCTCAAGCATGGGTTCCCGCGGGTCCTGGCCTTCAACGAGGTCCACCAGGATGGCCCGTGGGAAGCTGATCTGCTCCTCCTCGAGGAGGCACGCCGCTGAGCCGCCATCCGCGCCTCTCTGTATCAGCAGGTGCTGCGTCGCTATCACAGCCACAACATACGCCCCCGCAACCTTGAAGCTGGCGACCTTGTCTTGCGAAGGATCCTCTCCTGGGAAGGACTCCACATGCTCTCGCCTGTGTGGGAAGGCCCGTTCAGGGTCGTGCACGTTTCCCGGCCTGGCGCAGCACAGCTGGAGACGGAGGAGGGTTTCCCTGTGCCGAACCAGTAGAACATCCAACACCTCTGCAAGTTCTACCCGTTACCTCACGGGCACGAATGAAGTGGAGCTGTACACGCTCTGGAGCCTCTCTTTTTTTCGCGTCCCCACGAGGCCGCGAGATCTCCCGCCCATAACCTAGTGGGGCCCCATGCTCAGACATGGCGGACTATTAACTTTAGGGCGCCGCCTGGCCACTACATCCTCAAGCTGCTCCATGCGCATCATGGCAGCATTATCTTTTTGGTTGTATAATGATACCCTTTGATGCAGCAGTAAAGTTTTATTTCCTAAGGTATCAAGCGTGCTTGGTAAACACTTTGTTTTAGCAGTTGTGCGCGCTCGCGATTTCCCTCCTGCGTATCACGTGAGCGGGGTTGGACATGGTGCCTGCGCTTGGGTTAGTCCCAGCGCCGCTAAACCCAAGTGACTGAGCTCTGGCTTGCGGGCCTGCTCCCGCGCACGTCACCTCACCAAGGTCCTTGGTACTTTGTCTCCTCGCGTGACACCCACGAGCGAACAGGCGAGCGCATGCCGCTGCACTAGTTGCGAAACTTGTTGGCATATCGCTGTCACAGGTACAGGGCACACGAGGCCTCACGAGCGTTGCCTCGTGAAGCAGCCTCAGTGCATCGCCTCCTCAAGAAGCCCACAGGAGGCCTCGCAAGGCGGCTTGTGGTGCCCACCACCGCCAAGTTCCAGTGGGAGGCCTCATGAGCATGTGCCACGCAAAACGCACCCCACAGGCCGCAGCACGTCAAGACTTACCCTTTGCGAAAAAGCTAAGTCTAAGCGCCTCGCGAACTCTCCTTTCCTCGCAATCTCGCTGGGCGCCATTGGTTTTTTCCTTTGAACAAGCCGCCTACACGTCAAAGGGGGGCTCTTCGAGCATCGCGCCTCGGGTGCCCTTACCGCCTCGCGGAACACTACACCCTCTGGCCTTGTTAGGCATGCGTCCTAACATACCATCAACGGTCGTAGCACGCTCGGGGGCTGGGTCCTAGCGACGTAGGGCACAAAGGCGTGTAAGAAGGAAGGATAGGCCTCATGAGGGAGCAGAAAGTGGCAGGGAATGTTAAAAACTTAGTGTAATTACAAAAGTAATGTCCTCATGCCCCCACGGGGCTACGCCTACTCGAATACATGATAAAAAGAAGAAGGGAGCCTAAGCAAATGAGGCGATGTCGCCGCCACCATCATCATCGTTGCCGCCGTCGCCACCCTCACCGGAGCTCTTGCTACCATGCGAGAACTTGAGGATCAAGGCTTCCATGTGGTCCCGCACCTCCTTCTCGAGCCCGTCGTGAAGCTCCACTGGGACGGGGCTCATCACCCTGTCAAAGTCGAAGTCGGCATCGGCGCGGAAGAGGTTGCTAAAGACGTGCGTCGCCGCCTGGCTCAAGAGGTCGCCACACTCCTCCACGATGATGTAATCCATCCTCGTGGCCCCGTCTTCCATCCTGTCCACGAGCTTGGTGAAGAAGTTCAGGTAGCCGGCTTCGTCGTCCTCAAGGGGGTCCTCAAGCCTCTCGCTGGAGAATTGGGAAACGGCAGCGCATGCATGCCGCGCGAGGGCACGGAACATCTTGGCGCGCTCATGCTGCCGCCCCCGCGCCGAGCCGCATCGTCCTTGGCCTTCTCGACGACTTCTGAGATGTCGCCTACCTGCACCTGAAGGGATGCCAACTCCCCCTCGGTGTGCGCCTTACCCGCCAGCGCCTTCTGCCGGCCAGCATCTGCCTCGTTCAGCCGCTTCTTGAGGCGGGAGATCTCCGCTTGGAGCTCGCCCCGTTTCTTGGTGAAGTGGTCCTCCTCAAGCTTCAGCTTCTGGCGGTGGTCCTTGGCGAGCGCCTCACGCTCGTTCTTGGACTTCGCCTCGGCGTCCGCCTGGATCTTCTTCTCCTTCTCCACGAGCTGGGCGTTGGCCTTGGCGCTGCGTTCGTCGTAGGAGGCTTGGGCGGCTGCCACCTCGCGATCCAATGCCGCCGGGCGCTCGCGCTCATTGTCCTGCTCGGTCGCGGCCCTCGCAAGCTCTCGCTCCCGGATCTCGGCGTCCCCCTTGCGGGCTGCAAGGGCCTCCTCGCACTTGGCGAGTTCCTCCTCGCGGTAAGCAAGTTGCCCTTCACGGGCTGCGGCGGCGTCCTCCCGCACCTGGAGCCCTTGCTCCCTGGAGGTGGCCTTCTCCAGGAGGGCCTTCTCATGGGCCTCCGCTTCTTCCCGTCACCGGTTAGCCTCCGCGGTGTCCCTAATAGCTCCATTGAAGAGCTCCTTGGCATCCCTGGCGGCCTTGTCGCGCCGCTCCTGCGAGGCAGCTTCCGTTAGGCGGCCTAGCTTGACGGCCACCACTACAAAAACACACTTCCGCGATGATACGTCTTTGTCACAGTAGGTCACATTTTTTGTCATGCATGTACATCCGTGACAATTTTATGATAGAATCAAGATAGTTATACCTGTGCTGTCGTAGAAGTGTTCCATGACAATACTGAAATTATCATCACGGAAGTGTCCACTTCCATGACGATAAATGGTGCGTCATGGAAGTGTTTTCGTCAAGGGTAACCGACACGTGGCATCCACCGTCACGGGTCGTCGTAAGCTATTGAGTCCGGTTTTGGATCCATAACCCGCTAACAGCCCTGACCAATGGCAATTTTCCACGTGTAATATTCTTATTTGCCAACAGATCCACGTGTCAGCTCGACGTCGCGATAGATGTCATCCATCCATTTGACGGTACGCGCCTATGAAATAGTGACACGTGGAATGGCCCAACTGTGGCCCATTTAGGTAAAAAGGCCGCCCCAGTCAAAGTTAGCGGGCTGGCCCATTAACGGCCTAGTTTCACACGGCCCATTTGCAGGTAAGGCCCGTTTGAATAGTGTCAAATCGGCCCGTCACCAGCCCGTTGTGGATTTCTCATCATTGCGGCCCATGGTCACTTCTGGCCCGTTAACAGCCCGCTTTGTATTTGGGCCCAATTATGGCCCGGTGTGTTTCCGGCCTGTTTAAGGTCCTGCTACATTTGGGCCCATATGTGGCCCGATGAAACTTTTGGCCCATAAACAGACCGTGATGGAATTGGGCCATTTTCAGCCCGGTCTGACTTTCGGCCTGTTAACAGCCGATGCAACCCATGGGCCATATGTAGCCCGATGTCACATCGGGCCTATTAACGGCCCATATTCTCGATGACACAAATCCAGCCCGCCAGCACTTTCGGCCCGTGCTGACTTTTGGCCTATTAACGATCCGCCATATAAATGGGCCACCATGGGCTGAGCTACATTTTGGCCTGCTAATGACCAGTGGGCTATTTGTCACATTTTAGGCCCAATCATCTTTCGGCCTACTATAAGCCCTAGGTATATACTGGCCCTATGAAGGCCCAATCTGCGATTCGGCCTGTTAACGGCCCATGTCATTTATGGGACAGATAAGGCCTGCGTGATATTTAGACATGTTAACAACCCGTTAATACAAT
This sequence comes from Elymus sibiricus, assembly GCA_039707655.1. Taxonomy (NCBI): domain Eukaryota; kingdom Viridiplantae; phylum Streptophyta; class Magnoliopsida; order Poales; family Poaceae; genus Elymus; species Elymus sibiricus. The sequence continues at coordinate 267,018,404 of CM077676.1, read as the reverse complement.
GTGCCCATATTATGTTTAGGCATGTTAATGGCCCACTATTGTGACGGGCCTACAAATGGAACGATCAGAAATAAGAAGAGCTTACGCTGATTTCAGCCTAGTCATTTTCTGTGGGCTACATACCGATTACGGCCCGTAATTGTTTTTAGCTCCATTCTAGTTGTGGGTCAGACGAATATTGGCCCTTTGGGCTCCTACGATGCTTTCGGCCTAAAGGAGACCGATGATGGCGAATACCTTACTAAGAATAAACCTACACTATACAAAAATAGCTTGCGAATTTCTATGGCCTTTGGCAACAGGATAAATGTTGTATCGCAACAAAATAAATTACAGCCATACAACAAAAGACCCGTTGGCATAAAAGTTTACAGTCCTTGCAGATAAATGCACCATGAGATGTATAAAAGCAGAGATCATTTGAGTAGAGTGGTAATGTTTCAGGCTGTAGAATCTGATGGAGCAGCATGACCTTCCCCTTTTTTGCGCCATTCCTCTTGAACAACGAAGCAAATGTCCGATAGTCTGGTTTCAAAACCATTCATATCTTGACGACATTTGTCAACCACTATTCTTGTTTCAGAAATGACCTCCATTAGGGATTGGACTTGTGTCTGGAGCACAGATATATCACTCTGTCTAGCCGGACGATTTTGTTCAGTAGGCGGTTTAGACGAGGTTACCTTAACAACCAATCCATAATTACTCTGGAAGGTGCTTTTTGCACTGTTAGTGGAGAGATACTGACACACTGCAGCAAGAGGTGACATTGTGCCTGTGGTAGCCTCGTCATTTTCAGGAGGTTGTGTCTGTTCAATCATTTGTTCCATAGCTTGCTGAAAGTTTGAATTTTGTAGATTAGTGTATCAGATAAGAAGTTACTAATGAGACAAAAACAAACAAAATAGCTTTCACGTTTATACAAAACTTATTTTGGTGAACCACTGTAATACTTTAGCATGTATTTTAGTGGTAAGTACATAATAAAATCACGTTCGGAACATATGTCCATGTAGCATGCCTAATGTATTGTCTATTTCCTCACATTTATTGACATCTATCTAAGGATAAAGAGACACGGTTTAAAATATGATGAACATAGTATGACATCATTCATATCATGGGCAAATGAATATCAAACAAACAGGCTATTGTATCATTGTGTGGACACGTGAACATCACAACTAGATTACAGATCGAACCAAAAGAATATCCTTCCTTTCTTTTAAACCGTGTAAGGTGAAATGATACGTTAAGACAACTGTGTATAGAAGTGAACAGAGTAACTGACATTGGTTGCAAACCAAGCAGTTCAAAGGCATGAGGAGTAAAGACTTACAACAGCGGCTTGGACTGGTGTAGTCATGCCCTTCATCTTGCTAGTGTGACAATCCTTCAAGTTTTGCACTGCATTCGGTTCAGGTTCTTTTTGGTCCACACGGGCTTTCCTCTATATTTGGAACAAGTCAATATAGATACGATAATATGGCACAACAAAAAGGAGGAAATAGCAGCTATTTACAAGAGCCTCGTAGTGTGCAATATAGCTACGAGATCATGTTGTCTGTTGGAATTTCACTTTAGAACGGTTGGTCTTGTTCTTCAAACAGTTAGCCAGAAAGAAGATAGACTTGTAAGGCACATACGTAAATACGAGTTCAATATGTGATCTGATCACATACATATACCCTACCTGATACTTTGGATCAGACCAGTGTTTAACAAGGGTTGTCCAGTCTTTGTCCGTAATATATTCTACTGGAGATGTTTGGGTGATTTCATTGTTAGCCTTGCCTTCAAAGTGAGTTTTTCTAAGGTGATACCGATACTGTCGCAGAGCGGACTGAAAAACATGAGTGCATGCTTGTTTGGTTGCATCATCTTTCAGATCCAACTTGAACCTCATCTATTGAAAAAAGACTGGGAGTCTCATTAGAAGCAAGCTAGAAAGTATGGGATAGAGCAAGACAATATTACAAATTGCGATGAATAACATTACTTACGGATAAATGGTCAAGGAAGGTGTTAAACTGGGTTTCGTCTATGTCATTCCTGTACTGGATCCATGTTGGGAGGATACATGCATGACACCTAACGGCAACGGCTGCCTCTAATACTAACTTGGCTGACTCTGTAGCATCACGTGGCCTTTTTAAACCTGCCTCAAAATGGATCTCCATTCTTCCTCCTTTAGATTTTGTTAACCTGTCAAGCATTATCCCTGATGTCTGTTTCCTCTTGCGCCGAGGTGCTAGTTCAACAACGAATATGGAAAGTGTTAGTGCACATCAAACTGTGAGAGTACATATAAAGGAGCACATAACTACAACTTGACTCGGTCACGTACTGTCTTGGTGTTGATGCTCATGAGGTTCATCTGATCTTGCCAAGTCCTGTAGTGTTAGCAGTGCTTCAAAAGTAGTGTTATGTGGGAAGGCAGCTTGGGAACATGCCACTTGCGGAGCATTCAAATGAGTAACTCGTTGAGATGTCGGTACTGTGGAAGGAGGTGTTGTAGCTGGTGGAGCAGGGGATACTGTGTTTGTAGATTTAGCCGATGGACTTTAGGCTTCTACTGCACTATAAGTACCAGCAGAATCTCGAGGGAAGCTCCTTTTCTGTTGCCCCCAACAACTAACAGCATCCCCTACCATACTCTTTTCCTTGCTCTTTTTTGACTTTGCCATGTCAAGCCGTAGCCACAGCACAAAAGAATAAAATTCTCTCATCAGAACTCATTGATGCATGATATAGACGAGCAATACTTTGATGTAAGACAACCGTATGAGGATGGAATATGTACGAAAAACAGGACGGCATGACATATTCACACCTATGATGTGTCAACTAAGCAGAAGGATTTTCAAGAAATTAGAAGCAATGCAAGCTAGACACCATATGAAAGATGCAACCAATATCACTCTGCCAAGTTAAAAGTGTCTCGTCATTAGTCAAATTTTGAAAAATTAGAAGCAGTACAAGCTAGAAATCAATGCAAGATGCATTCAATATCACACTGCCAAGTTAAAAGTGTCTCATCATAAGTGATTGATGCAGGATACACAACAACAGTACTTTGATGTAGGAACATGGTGTGATAGATAGATGCAGTGTATTCTAGATACAAAAAGGCATGTCATATTCACATGTATAACGTATAAACTCAGCAGGTGCAATTTAATCAAATTAGAAGAAATACAAGCTATACACCATATGCAACATGCAACCAATTATCACACTTTCAAGTTAGAGCAAGCACCTGCTATGGTGGAGTAGGGGAGATGGAGTCATCATATAGACTTGGAACTTCAACTGCAGTAGCAGTAGCAGTGGCCAATCTAGAGAGCCTTCGTTTGCGTTGGTCCAGAGGATCACCAACATCCCCTAACTTACTCTTTTCCTTCCTCTATTTTGATATTGCCTTCTGAAGTCAAAATCACAAGAAAAGGAATAAAATTGGCTCTGCATAACTCATTGATGCATGATACAGACGAAGACTACTTTGATGTAAGGTAACCGCATGATAGGAAGACGGAGTATGTACGAAAAAAAGGACAACATTGCATATTCACACCTATGATAGGAGGATGGAATATGTATGAAAAACACAAAGCAGAAGACATTTCAACAAATTAGAAGAAATGAAAGCTAGGAACCATATGAACATGCAACCAATATCACTCTTAAAAGTGTCTTGTCATAAGTGTCATTTCAACAAATTAGAAGCAGTACAAGCTAGAAGACAATGCAAGATGCAACGTATATCACACTCCCAAGTTAAATGTGTCTTATGGTAAGTGATTGTTGCAGGATACACAACAGTACTTTGATGTAAGAACATGGTGTGATAGACAGATTTAGTATGTTCTAGAAACAGGAACACGTGTATTATTCACAAGTATAATGTGTAAACTAAGCAGATGCAAATCAACAAAACTAGAAGCAATACAAACTAGACATCATATGCAACATGCAACCACATATAACAGTGCCAGGTTAGAGAAAGCACCTGTGATGGTGGAGTAGGGGAGATGTCTTCATCATCTACACAACTACGTTGACTGTCTAGCCCTGCGTTGTCTTGCGAATCTTGTTGGGAGGATGGCTGAGTAGAATCTGTAGAGACCCTCTGTTTTAGTTGCTCGGAAGGACCACCATCATCCACTGCCTTACTAATTTCCTTCTGCTATATTGATTTTGCATTGTGAAGTCAATCCAACAAGAAAAAGGAAAAAATTCGCTCTTCAGAACTCATTCATGCATGATACTAACGAACAATACTTTGATGTAAGCCAAACACATGATACGAGGATGGAATATGTACGAAAAATAGGACCGCATGACATGTTCACACCTATGATGTGGAAACTAAGTAGAAAGCATTTCAACAAATTAGAAGCACTGCAAGCTAGACACCATATGAAAGATGCAACCTATATCACTCTGCCAAGTTAAAACTGTCTCGTCATAGGTGGCGTTTCAACAAATTAGAAGCAGTACATGCCAGAAATCATATGCAAGGCATAACCAATATCACACTGCCAACTTAAAGGTGTCTCATCATAAGTGATTGATGCTGGATACACAAGAACAATAGTTTGATGTAAGAACATGGTGTGATAGTCAGATATAGTATGTACCAGAAACAGGAAGGCATGTCATATTCACATGTATAATGTGTAAGCTAAGAAGATGCATTTTACCCTAATTAGAAGCAATACAAGCTAGACACCATGTGCAACATGCAACCAGATATCACACTGCCAAGTTAAAGCAAGCACCTGCGATGGTGGAGTAGGGGAGATGGAGTCATCATATAGACTTGGAACTTCAAGTGCAGTAGCAGTAGCAGTGGCAAATCTAGAGAGCCTCCGTTTGCGTTGGTCCGGAGGACCACCAACATCCCCTAACTTACTCTTTTCCTTCTTCTTTTTTGATATTGCCTTCTGAAGTCAAAATCACAAGAAAAGGAATAAAATTGGCTCTGCATAACTCATTGATGCATGATACAGACGAAGACTACTTTGATGTAAGGTAACCGCATGATAGGAAGACGGAGTATGTACGAAAAAAGGACAACATTGCATATTCACAACTATGATAGGAGGATGGAATATGTATGAAAAACACAAAGCAGAAGACATTTCAACAAATTAGAAGAAATGAAAGCTAGGCACAATATGAACATGCAACCAATATCACTCTTAAAAGTGTCTTGTAATAAGTGCCATTTCAACAAATTAGAAGCAGTACAAGCTAGAAGACAATGCAAGATGCAACGTATATCACACTCCCAAGTTAAATGTGTCTTATGATAAGTGATTGTTGCAGGATACACAACAGTACTTTGATGTAAGAACATGGTGTGATAGATAGATTTAGTATGTTCTAGAAATAGGAACACATGTCATATTCACAAGTATAATGTGTAAACTAAGAAGATGCAAATCAAAAAAATTAGAAGCAATACAAACTAGACATGATACGCAACATGCAACCACATATAACAGTGCCAAGTTAGAGCAAGCACCTGTGATGGTTGAGTAGGGGAGATGTCTTCATCATCTACACAACTACGTTGACTGTGTAGCCCTGCGTTATCTTGCGAATCTTGTTGGGAGGATGGCTGAGTAGAATCTGTAGAGACCCTCTGTTTTAGTTGCTCGGAAGGACCACCATCATCCACTGCCTTACTAATTTCCTTCCGCTGTATTGATTTTGCATTGTGAAGTCAAACCGACAAGAGAAAGGAATAAAATTCGCTCTTCAGAACTCATTCATGCATGATACCGACGAACAATACTTTGATGTAAGGCAAACACATGATACAAGGATGGAATATGTACGAAAAACAGGACCGCATGACATATTCACACCTATGATGTGGAAACTAAGCAGAAGGCATTTCAACAAATTAGAAGCACTACAAGCTAGACACCATATGAAAGATGCAACCAATATCACTCTGCCAAGTTAAAACTGTCTCGTCATAGGTGGCATTTCAACAAATTAGAAGCAGTACATGCTAGAAATCATATGCAAGGCGTAACCAATATCACACTGCCAACTTAAAGGTGTCTCATCGTAAGTGATTGATGCAGGATACACAAGAATAATAGTTTGATGTAAGAACATGGTGTGATAGACAGATATAGTATGTACCAGAAACAGGAAGGCGGGTCATATTCACATGTATAATGTGTAAGCTAAGAAGATGCATTTTACCCTAATTAGAAGCAATACAAGCTAGACACCATATGCAACATGTAACTAGATATCACACTGCCAAGTTAGAGCAAGCAACTGTGATGGTGGGGTAGGGGTGATGAGACTGGGAACTTGTAATGCACTAGCAGTACAAGGAGAATCTATAGAGATGCTCCGTTTACGTTGCTGCAGACAACCACCATCATCCCTTTCCTTACTCTTTTCCTTCCTCTTTTTCGATTTTGCCTTGTAAAGTCAAACCCACAAGAAAAAGGAATATAATTTGCTTTTCAGAACTCATTGAAGCATGATACGGATGAACACTACTTTGATGTAAGGCAACCACATGATAGGAGAATGGAATATGTACGAAAAAAGGACATCATTACATATTCACACCTATGATGTGTGAACTAAGTAGAAGGCATTTCAACTAATTAGGAGCAATGCAAGCTAAACACCATATGAAAGATGCAATCAATATCAGTCTGCCAAATTAAAAGGGCGTGTTCATAAGGGTATTTCAACAAGTTAGAAGCAATACATAGCTACATACTAGTAATCATATGCAATATGCAATGAATAAAGGTGTCTCATCGTAAGTGATTGATGCGGGATACAACAAGAACAGTAGTTTCATTTAAGAACATGGTTAATAGATAGATGTAGTATGTACCCAAAACAGGAAGGCATGTCATATTCACAGGTATAGTGTGTAGACTAAACAGATGCAATTTACCCTAATTAGAAGCAATACAAGCTAGAAACCATACTTAACATGCAACCACATATCACACTGCCAAGTTAGAGCAAGCACCTGCGATGCTGGTGTAGGGGAAATGTGGTCCTCAACTACAGAACTACGTTGACTATCTTCATCTTGCCTTCCTTTTTCTTGAGAATGATGTGGGGAGGATGAAACTGCACTCTTTAAGAGAGTAGCGTGTCTTACAGTAACCCATGGGTGTGACTGTCCCATCATAAGTGATTGATGAGGGATTCACAAGAACATTAGTTTGATGTAAGAACATGGTTAATAGACACATGCAGTATGTACCAAAAACCGAAAGGCATGTCATATTCACAGCTATAACGTGTAAACTAAGCAGATGCAATTTAACCAAATTAGAAGAATTACAAGTTAGACACCATATGCAACATGCAACCACATATCACACTGCCAAGTTAGAGCAAGCACCTGTGATGGTGGTGTTGGGGAAATGCGGTCACCAACTATAGAGCTACGTTGACTATCTTCATCTAGCCTTGCTGTTTGTTGAGAATCATGTGGGGAGGATGACACTGCACTCTTTAAAAGAGTAGCGCATCTCACACTAACCCACGGGTGTGATACACAAGAACATTAGTTTAATGTAAGAACATGGTTAATAGACAGATGCAGTATGCACCAAAAATAGGAAGGCATGTCGTATTTACAGTATATGGCTAAGCAGATGGAATTTAACTAATTTAGAAGCAATACAAGGTAGACACCATATGCAACATGCAACCACATATGACACCGAAGTTAAACCAAGCACCTGCGATGCTGGTGTATGGCAAATGGGGTCATCAACTACGGAGCTACATTGACAGTCTTCATTGAATGACACTACACTCTTCTTTAGAGCCTCAAACCATGTCTTTCCAATCCTCGATGCAGACTGGAGCGACTGCTCTGTTTTCTTTTTAGAATACTGTGCTTGAGATTCTGAAATACCCATGTGTAATAAAATAATAGTGAGAGTATGGGTGTAGTTTGTGCACAAGTAGTGCAGTGTAAAAGTATCAGATAGTAGGTGGGCCAAAAATAAATGACGGCAGACATATGATAGCTCTACAACATGCATGGCACATGAAATTAGATTCTAGGCTTCTGAAATATGAGCACAGGGATGGCTGGGATGTGGTCCTATGAAAATAACAATCGACTGAAAACAAATAGGCCAGTCAATTTTTTCTGCACCGTCCGATCTACAATGAACGGGCAGATGGCCTTCATCTACCTCTCGCTAGTCACCGTTGACGATCTTCCTCGAACCACCAGAGACCACCGGCCTAGACCCCTGCCTCCGCCGCCACGCCCTCCCCTTGACCTCACCCCACCGCCGTGCTTGGCAACGCCCCCCGGCCATCCCTTTAAGCCCGGCGGACCTCTAGATCGGGCGCCAGCAGCTCCTACGCCACACACACCTCTAAGATAGACACCGAGGCGCCGCTTCCCCAGCGAACAGGCGGAGTAGTTGCTCCGCGTGCCTCCGCGGGTGGTGCTTCCTTTAATTGGGAATCAACTGACACTGAATTGAAATCCATGCAGGTGATGAGCGTCTAGCTCAAGTGAAATAGTAAATGGGGGAAAACCTTGTGCATCGCGAGTTACTTGGAACATCTAGTATCGGGAAGAATGTGCAGTAAGAAGCGGTCAACTAGTTTCCTTCGTGGGATGAATACCGTGTGAGCAGACATGTAAGATTTGCAAGAATAAGGGAAGAGGAGTACCAATATCGGTTGGCGATGCTATGCCCTCCTTCTATTTTTTCGACGATCTTCTTATGGTTCGCTGGAAACTAGATGTTGTGGAGGACGGTGGAGCCTTCGACGAACCCATGGCCAAGTAGTTGAGTGTGGTGCGGTGGCCCTCTGTCGGCGGTGGGGAAGCAGATCCGAGGCAGCGAATGACGGCGTAGCGGAAATAACTCTGGTGCGGTGGGCGGTTGCGACGTTGGAGCGGAAGCGGTGAGGCGTAGGACGGAGGGGTTGAAGTGGTTCGGGTACGGCGCACGTTGATACATCTCCAACATATCTATAATTTTTGATTGTTCCATGGTATTATAGTATCAATCTTGGATGTTTTATATGCAATTATATATCATTTTTTGGGACTAACCTATTAACCTAGTGCCTAGTGCCAGTTGCTGTTTTTTGCCTGTTTTTGCCTTTTTAGAAAATCATTATCAAACGGATACCAAACAAAGAAAAAACTTTGGATTAATTTTTTCTGGACCAGAAGGGACCCTAGAAGCTTCAGGAGAAGAACAGAAGAGTCACGAGGGAGCGACAAGCCCGGAGGGCGCACCCAGGGGGGTAGGCGCGCCCCCCAGGCTTGTGGGCCCCTCGTGGCACCTCTTGACCTAATTCCAGCACTATAAATTCCCAAATACTCCCACTATACCAGAAAGACAGAAGAGAAAACATTTCCGCTGCCGCAAGCCTCTGTTCTTCCGCGATCCCATCTGGAGGCCTTTTTCGGTACTCTGCCGGAGGGGGAATCGATCACGGAGGGCTTCTTCATCAACATTTCTGCCCTTCCGATGATGTGTGAGTAGTTTACCATAGACCTATGGGTCCATAGCTAGTAGCTAGATGGCTTCTTCTCTCTTTGATCTTCAATACCATGTTCTCCTCGATGTTCTTGGAGTTCTATTCGATGTAATCTTCTTTTGCAGTGAGTTTTTTGGGATCCGATGAATTGTGGGTTTATGATCAGATTATTCATGAGAAAGTTTTGAGTCTTCTCTGAACTCTTTTATGCATGATTGTTATAGCTTTGTATTTCTCTCCGATCTATCCATTTGGTTTGGCCAACTAGATTGATTTATCTTGCAATGGGAGAGGTGCTTTGTGATGGGTTCAATCTTGCGGTGTTCTATATCCTAGTGATAGAAAGGGACAAGACACGTATTTGTATTGTTGCCATTAAGGATAAAAAGATGGGGTTTAATCATATTGCTTGAGTTTACTTTGTCTACATCATGTCATCTTGCTTAAGGCGTTACTCTGTTTTACACTTAATACCCTAGATGCATGCTGGATAGTGGTCGATGTGTGGAGTAATAGTAGTAGATGCAGGCAGGAGTCGGTCTACTTGTCTCAGACATGATGCCTATATACATGATCATTGCCTTGAATATCGTCATAACTATGTGCTTTTCTATCAATTGCCCAACAATAATTTGTTTACCCACCGTATGCTATGTGTTGCAGAGAGAAGCCTCTAGTGAAAACTATGGCCCCCGGGTATACTTTTATCATATATTAAAATCCAAAAATACCTTGCTGCAATTTATTTACTTTTATTTTCTTTTGCAATTTACTTTTCTATCCATCACTATCAGAATTAATTCTTGCAAGTGATCGCTAAGGGGATTGACAACCCTCTATTTGCGTTGGGTGCAAGTGTTTGATTTTGTGTGTGTAGGTGCTGCTAACAAGGTTCTGTGTGGTTCTCCTACTGGATTGATAACCTTGGTTCTTAACTGAGGAAAATACTTATCTCTACTATACTACATCATCCTCTCCTCTTCGGGGAAATCCCAACGCAGTTCACAAGTAGCAGGAAGAATTTCTGGCGCCGTTGCCGGGGAGACATCACCAAAACCTATCAAGTACCTTCGCACAAACTATCATCCACTTGCTCATATTTTCAATTGCCTTTTATTTGCATTTGCCTCTCATTTTCATCTCCCCCACTTCTAAATCGATTTTACAAAAACACAAAAATATTTTTATTTGCTTGTTTGCTAGGTTGCTTGCGTTGTCACTATGTCTCAAGAGAACACAAAATTGTGTGACTTTTCCAATACAAATATTAATGATTTTATTAGTACTCCAATTGCTCCTCCCGCCACTAGTGCGGAGTCGTGTGACATTAATGCTACTTTTCTTAATCTTGTTATGAAAGAACAATTTTTTGGTAGTCCTAATGAAGATGTTGCATCCCATCTTAATACTTTCATTGAACTTTATGATATGCAAAAGAAGAAATGTAAAGTCCCAAAATTCTAAATTTTGGAATGCTATACTAATTAAGTAATAATGATTGCTTGTGTGATTGTTGTTTGAAATTGAGTGGAAATTTGAAAAAAATTGGAAGTTAAATGAGAGGGAATAAAAGGACTTTCCCAAACTTTCATTTTTGCATTTGGTTTCATGAATTCAAATTCATTTCAATACAAACCCTAGAGTGAATATGAGATGACTTCTTCCATTTAAAGAAATGATATAGGGATTTGAAAATGATTTGAATTCCATTTGAAAATAATTCAAACTTAGAAGCTTTATGCCACTCAAGGATTTTCATGAGTGAAGATAAGATGACTTCTTCAAAATATATGAAATAGAGTGGGGAGTGATAAGTACCACCTTCAAAACTTATTTGAAAACCCATTTGGAGTCTTTTCCTTTTATGTTGGAATTACAAATCATCTCAAATTCTCTGAATTAAAAAATTATTTGAGTGAAGGAAATATGACCCTTCAAAATTCGGAGAAGAGTTGAAAAGTATTTGAAGAAAGAAAACAGAAACTTTTTGCAAAAGATTTGAAAATCAAATTCAAATCCAATTTGAAGTTATTACAAAAAAATATTTTTTCAAAAAGTAATTTATTTGCCTTTGAAAAATAGTTCATATTTTTCTATGTTTTATTCTAAGAATTTTGATATATATATTGTTTATGCAAAATTTATATTTATTTTTTCTTTTATAACTTTCGTTCTCTATTTATTCAAAAAAAACCAAAAAAAGAGAAAGCCCACTGGCCAGGCCAGCGCTAGCCGACGGCCCAGCCAGCCCACACCAGCTGCGCGCGAGCGCCGAAGCGCTACGCCTCGGTTGCCCCCCGCCTCTCTTCTCTCTCTGGGTCACCGACAGGTGGCCCCGTGTTTTCTTCCTCCTCCCGCACGCAACCGGAGTCCTGCCCGAGCACGCCGACGCCGCCGCACAGTTCAAATCGATCAAGAGGCCTATCCTGAGTCCAAACCCCTCGCCCTCGAAGCTCCTCTATAAATACTCCGGCCCCTCTCTTGTTTCCCCCAAAACTCCGACCCCGAAGGCACCTACCTCGCCCGCACGATCGCGTCCAATCTCCGCAACCGACACGACTTCGACGAAGAAATCCGACGCCGGTGAGCTCTCATTCGATACTTTGTTCCGTCCTTTGGTTCCTTTTCCCCATGCGATCTCTTTTTACATGTTTCCGCTCATCTTTGGCTACCGTAGCATCGAGCCGAAGCTCTCGCGCCCTCGCCGGAGCCCACAGTACACAGGAGCTTTGCCGAGCTTGCCCCCGCTTGCTCCCGACGTCCCCGAGCCCCAACTTCGACACCAGTTGAACCCCCTCGTTCCACCGCATCCACCCAACCCACTCACCGTCGCCGGAGATCATCGGAGTCACCGTCTCGCCCACGACAGAGCCGCCCCGCCGTCGGCCTCGTCTTCGCGCCGCTGCGGTAAGCCACCGTCAATCTCGGCCATCTGATTTGGTTTAGATGGCTAGGATTAGATCTTCAGTTTTTTTATTAAATCAAAATGGTATTCATTAGAATTCGGCTATTCGTCGTATAAACTACGCAGCGAATGGTTTCCAGTCAACCATAGCGCGCCACGTGTTCCACTTGACGCGGCAGCCGCTATTACTTAAGCATCGGCCATCCGCCGTTTGCTTCCGCAGCACATAGATTTTGGCCAATCACAGTGTGCCATGTGGCACTTCTGCCACGATCGGCCTACAATTAGGGTTTCCAAATTTCAGATTTGATTCAAGTTTTTCTTTTATCATATCTGTAGATCTACAAGTTCAATTTTGGTATCTTTAGATCTACAAGTCCAATTTCGTTGATTCTTTTTCCTACTAGTTCATAAAAATCCTCTCTATCCAGTAAACCCAAAAACAAATATTTTTGGAACTTCAAAATTTGAATTTGATTAGATTCAAATTTAAACATGCTTAGGTCATACCTTGAGTTTCGTAACTCCGTTTTAGTTGATTGTTTTTGAAAATTGAAGCTCATGACATGTACTTTCTGTAGAAACCTTAAACACATAATTTTGCTACTGTCAAAAATATTTTTATATCCAGAAACTTTATTTGATTCTTTTTGGAGTTTCGTAAGTCTTTTATTTGGTTTCCTTTTGGATTTTTGAGTGATTTGCTTATGTGTGGTTATAATTGCTTGCTTACGATAGATTGATCGGAGTGTGACGAGTAGAATTATTAGGATTATGAGTGCGAAGAATCTTCATCACCTATTACCAGGCAACTTCACTTTGACCATATGTTCATACCTATGTTTTTATTACATTTAGTGTCACCTTTTTAACCTTTCCTCCAGTAGTGTATTGAATCCTCTAGTTGAGTAGAAGCATGAGGTAGGAACCCACACCCCTGTTACTGAATGTCACACCCAATATGCGGTCCTGTCCTCAGTGAACTCGGAAGTCCCACTAAGGATAGAAGCGCATATCGGAGACGCTTCGCAAGGTGGATATCATTACAAGATACCATGTACAGAATAGATGAGAATACCAGATAAAGGCTTACACTTGCCACAAGCTATAGCATGAATACATCAATACATAGAAATCATCATACAGAAGAGCAGGATCCAACTACGGATGAAATCAAACGAAAAAGAAGAACGACATCCACCCTGCTAATCCCAGGCTGCCAACCGGGAACCCATCCTATGATCGACGAAGAAGAAGAAGCAGAAGAACTCGAAAAGCAAACATGCATCGCTCTCACGTCAAAGCATCGCTTTACCTGTACCTGCACCTGTTGTTGTAGTAAACTATGAGCCACGAGGACTCAGCAATCCCATTACCATGGGTATCAAGACTAGCAAAGCTTAATGGGTATGGAATGGTTATGCAGTGAGGTTGCAGCAAGCACTAAGCATTGCATGGTGGCTAACTTATGAGTACCAGAACAAGAAGAGTAACTACGGATAAACGGTCGCAAGCTAGTAATGATCAAGAAGTGATCCTGAACACCTACTTACGAGTCAAACATAACCCCATTGTGTTCTCTTCCCGAACTCCCTCGAAAAGAGACAATCACGGTTACGCACGCGATTGGTGTATTTTAATTAGATTTAGTGTCAAGTTCTCTACAACCGGAGGTTATAAATTTCCAAGTCGCCACCTAACCACAGGCATGGCTCTCCGAAATATTCAACCCTCAGGGGTGCTCCAAGTAGTCCATTATAAATTACCACACGCATCCGATGGAACATCCTCACACCATGATAACACGATGCTTACGATAAGGATTCCCGGTGGACAAGCCACTCGTAAAAGGTAAAACTAAACCAGCAAGACCTCCCGACGTGTCAATGATCCCGATAGGAGCCGCGTATCTCGTTCTTAGGACACGGCGGATAAGCGACACGTACAGGTGCCAAATACCCCAAGTTGCTAAGGGGCGGCCCCGCATAGTGCTCGAGTTTTGGACCAACACTCATGAGGAGCACTGGCCCGAGTTGTTGATTAAATTATCCACGGGGTTCGGAAAGTCCCTATGCAAGTTTTAGTTGTTATTAGGCAAATGGAGTACCAATGTTGGGCCTTGCTGGAGAAGTTTATCCTGAAACAAATGATCAGGGGGGTTCCCATATGCCCCACATGTGTTAGAAGTGCTCATCAAGGAACATAACACCGGTATTACAGAAACTAGGGTGGCATGAGTTGAACAAAACACTAGGCAAAAGGCTGAGCCTTCCACACACAACCAAGTATATAGATGCATTAATTAAATAAGAGATATTGTGATATCACATAATATCCATGTCCCAACATGGAACAACCTGCACTGCACCTGCAACTAGCAACGATACAAGAAAGGGGCTGAGCAAAGCGGTGACATAGCCAAACAACGATTTGCTGGGTAGTGGAGGTTAGAGGTTGTATCATGGCATATGGGAGGCTGACATATATGGCGTGAAGTGCAACATAGCGATAGCAACGAGACAACTAGCAAGCAAAGATAGTAGAGATATCCAAGGTAATGGTCATCTTGCCTAAAATCCCGCTAGGAAGAAGATCGAATCCATGAAGTAGTCGAACGAAACATAGTCGAACGAATCCTCACACTTCGCATCGTATCCGGACTATCGAGAAGAAGCACAACCGGAAAGAAGCAGACAACATGGTAAACACACAAACATAATCATGGCATAATGAACAATCAAGTATGATGCATGTCCGGTTTAATGAGGCATGGCATGGCAAGATGCAACAACCAAATACTACACATTAAGTGAAGCTTAATATGCAACGAGTTGCATATTGACGAAACTTCACAACAATTATTTAGTTCACTCCCGTTTATGTACTAAACAAGATTAAATGTTGTTAAACATGGCAAGAGGTGAAGCATAATTAAACTATATATCTAGGCAATTTAAATGAGGTCAGAAACAACACATAACAATTCCGGAAAATCCCCATATGCAAATTTCAAATTTGGTACTGTTCTGATCTAAACACAATTTTATTATTGTTAAACATGCAAAGTAAGTGCACCATGTTAATCTACACATTTTTCTACCCCATTTACATGTAAAGTTTATTTAATTCGGAGCTACGGTTATTTGGATATGAAATAAACCATTTTAACATGTCATTTATGCAAAACAATGCAAACATCGATTTTAAACATTTTAAACATGAATGGAAGTTTCATATTATGAAACTACATGAAATTCTATGCATTTTACATATATAGATCATTTTAATCCAATGCACGGTTTGTGAGTTATTATATGCATGAGGATGTCATATTCAAGTTATATGCAATTTGATGAAAATGGTGGCATAATATGATATGGAGCATTTGTCACCATGGCGGAAAGAAAAGGGGTGCCATGGCAGCGAAAACAGAAATGGTGCCACGGCAACATTCCGAGGATCCGGCAACTCGTTGAGATACCGATGAAAAAGAGCAAGTGTGCGGATGTGCAGAACATGAAGGTGTGACGGGGAGTGATCCCGGGTTCCCACGTCTCGGTGGCATGGAAACGGGAGACGTGCAAGAACAAATTGGACATGGTGCAAACATAGGGTGCATCTCATACAACACAGCATTCGTTCATGGGCGGTCGTCTCATCGGTTATTCCTTCGGAACGTGCATTTGGAGCGGAGCAAGTTCGGTAGAGGGAAGTAGATGTTCTCGTGATGTAGTGGAAGTAGTGGTTCTCGCTTGTTTCAAAGAGGAACTTGATGAATCCAAGCCTTTCAGGGTCGACGGTAGTGGTACTCGTTCCGTAGACGAACTTGATGGGTCGTGGTACACGGGTCTTCGGCGACGGTAATCTTACACATGTTGTAGTCAAACTTGGAGGAACCAATGTCTTCGAGGGTAGTCGTGTACTTGGCGTAATCCACGGAGATGTGCTTGATGATTCAGGTACAGGTCTTGGCATCCAGCGGCAACAGTACAGGAAGGCAAGGTCATGGCCGGCTTGAGCAGGGGTCATCGGAGGTCGACAAGAGGCGGATGCGATTGGCTGAAGGGGCAAGCACAGAGGCCGAGCACGCGAGGAGGGGCTGGAGACGTCGAGCGAGTAGGAGGTCGTGGAAGGTACCTTGAGTGCGAGCTGCGGGCAGTGCGGCAGGAGGGAGACGGATAGCAGACGCCCAATGGAGGAAGGGGAGGTGCAGCTGGGCGGAGTTCAGCCCGACGCCGAGCTGCTCGGCGGATGACCAAGGGAAGGAGGCGAGCAGGGCCGCAAGGCAGCGGGAGAAGGAAGGAAGGAAGGAAACAGAGGGCCGGCGGCGATGCAGAGGAGGTGGCCA
Source organism: Elymus sibiricus (assembly GCA_039707655.1). Lineage (NCBI taxonomy): Eukaryota > Viridiplantae > Streptophyta > Magnoliopsida > Poales > Poaceae > Elymus > Elymus sibiricus. The sequence goes on along the minus strand of CM077676.1, from coordinate 267,001,623 downwards.
GCGCCATGGGGACTTGGTGAGGAAGGCAAGATGGCGCGGTGGCACGGCTTGGCGGCAGCGAGGCGAGAGGACTGGAGGCATGCCTGGGCGAGGAGGAGCTAGGGAGGAGAAGGGGGTGTTGGAGCAAGGCTGCGCGATGCTGCAGAGAGGAGAAGGCAGGGATGGCAGGGGTCATGGCGTCGGGCAGGGAGCCAACGGAGGCCGACAGCGTCGCTGGAGCAGTCGTGGCAGGGGGGATCGGGCGCGGGGCTGCGCCTCTGTCTCGTGCGTGGCGGCGCACAGCAGGGAGCGAGGGAGAGAGGATCGAGAGGAGGAGGGAGATGGGGGATCGATCGGGCTAGGGTTCGGGGTTCCAGGGGATAAGGAGGCTTGGCTGGGCCTAGTGGGCTGCGGCTGGTTCTGCTCTCTCTCTACTTCTCAACTCTCTTCCAATTACAGAAAAAGCAAAGAAAGAAAAGGAGAAAAAAGAAATGGGTGGAAAAGAATTTTGGCATGGAGTTGATTTTCCTGGACTCACAATACTGAGTTTGATCCAGAAAAATTGCAAAGAGACAAGTTGAAGGGTTTGAAAAACAAACTCATTTGAATTTAGTTCAAATGGGTTTGAATATGAAGTAGGTGCTAGGAAGGTCCAAAAATGTTGAGAATTTTGGAGGAGCCTCGATAAATGGGAAAATAATTATTGGGAAGGTTGGGAAGTCAAACTCGAAGCAGAAAAGGCATGGGATTAAATTGCAAGTGTGTTTACAACTGATTCCAAATTAATGGAATAATTATTTTAGCTCCATATATAGATATTGGGAGGATACGTTATAAAGAGAAATCACCATGTGAATTCCCTCGATTTGAATGGATCAAGATCCATGCAATTTATTTATTTGAGTTGCAAAATTTAATGACATGATAGCATGATGACATGATGCAAAGAAAAAAAAACAAATAATAACGCGACAAAACTCGAAATACATGGAAGGCATCTGGAGCGTTGGTCTCGGGCTGTCACACTAAACCCCGGGAAACGTTATTTATTTTAATGCTATGCTATAGTAGATGGCGATTGGTATGAGTGTTCGTGAGTGGTGTGAGAAGGAGGACTCTATGCCAAAGACGACAACTTCAAGATGGCAACTTCAAGGCCTGCATCTACAAGACTCAAGACTCGAGAAAATAATTCAATATACCCCTGGGTGGAGGATGGATTGACGGGTATCCTGGAGCAACCAGGGGATTACCCCGGGATGCATGGAGAAGCGCCATGATATCTTGCGGAAATCTTCACCCAGACTCAAAGAGACGGAAGAATACTTCATGCCTGGAAGCTTACCTGTGCAGCCACAAGTCAATATAGGCTCTAGCTTGGTTGACCTTAGTTGTGACTCTGGCTGAGACGGTGCTAGCAGATGTAGCAGAACGGTAGGATTGGATGGGCATCGGACAATGGTCAGGGGAACTCTTCGGAAGATCATGTTTCGATCATCCTGTTCTCAAACACCCTAAAGTGCGAGGACTTAAAGGGAGGGATCGAATCTTGTGGGTAAAGTGCACAACACTCTGCAGAGTTAAAACCTAATCGATTAGCCGTGTCCCCGGTTATGGACAACTTGAGCCTCTTGACTTGGATCTCTCTCTGAACTCTCAACATCGGACTGATAATTAATTGTGGGTAACTTATAATTATTTTGGCTATGAGACATCGGTTGGCGGAACCATGTCATATTAAATAACTCTATAGTGAATAATCTTTATAATCCTTTGTTGTAGGGAAAATAAAAACCAGCTTTTATGCAAAAAGTCAGACATAGAGCCACAAAGCCATACTGCATATAGAATAGTCTTTATCATCTGCTTCTTATTGTGATTCTTGCCGCTACATTCAATGTACTGACCTACACGGCTGCAACTTATCATGTTGCAGATATTTCTACGACGAGTAAGAGTTACGGCATAGGGTTACGGTCTACACTCAACTTGCCGTTGGCGTTGATGGGACTCCACACCACTATGCTTTGTTTCCGCTGTGATATATAAGGTATACTCTGGATCTACGGTATTTATTTTACATGCGATGTTATGGTATTTCATCGAAGTACTGTGTGTGCTAGCATATTAATCCAGGGATGGCACGGAAAGCCCAGATACTTGACCGTATTGGGTCGGGTCACTACAGAGATGGAATCAGAGCACATGGTGACTATAGTACGTGACCCTAGAAATTGAAAAGCCCTAGGAAAGGATATCTCTAGAACTTTATTTTCAAAAAGGTCCTTTACTTCTCATCTTTTCTGATTTTATCAAATAGTCCCTCTTACCTCAAATAGTTAGAATACACCCCTTTCCCTACCCGGAAAATCAACTGAGGACCACCTCAAAGTAAAAGGATTGAAGCTACAACAATTGAAGACTCCGAAGACTCGAAGAAAATTGAAGACCCTGAAGAATTCCAAGATTTATTATGATCTTTAGAAGATCAAAACCCCTGTTGTGTACTCATGTTGGACACAATGATTTGTGAGCTGTCATTTGTGCGTGTTTTCCGACAGCCACAAATAAAACCTATTTTCAAAACTATTGTTTGTATTGTGTGTATCTCTCTCTATCCCTCTCTCGTATATCATCCTAAAACCCTTGGACCCAGTAGATGATGAATGAAGATGGACATGTATTTCTAAGATCGATGACTCAGCTGGAGGTAGCACAGTGGATACAGAACATGGAAGATCGCATGAAGGAGTATGGTGTTGGAGGAGAGTATATGGTTCCATACACCCTACGGCACATCACACAAGGTACTGCAACATGGCGAGAGATACATCAAGCTATACAAGGATGGAATTGAGCAAAAACTTGGGGGGAATTCAAGATGACTCTACTGAGATCCTCTCTTATCTGGAAGCACTATGATAACCCGAAGAAGAAACCTTGTGCATGCAAGATTTGCGCAGAAATATGACACACCCAAGGAACATGTGACATGTTTCTTGTGTGAAGGAACTACTCATTACCCGGCTCAGTGCCAAATTTACCCCAAGGTACAAGAAGTCATCAAGCAACAGAAGGAAGCCATGAAGGAAGCCCTCAAGGAAAGTTTAGAAGACCCTGTGATGAAGGAAGACGTTGAAGACACAGATGAAGAAGACCTAAACAACTTTTATTCCAATGCCTGCTATTCATGTGGAGAAGAAGGATATTTTTCACAGTATTGCATGAAGGAAAGAAAAGAGTATCTGGGAAACTTCCCGACAGAAGAATTGGAGTTTGATCCATAGAAAATAGAATCTCTGATCAGTACGAAGAGATCCAGGAAGAAGAAGAGAAAGTATACCAGGAAAAGCCAAATCTCTGCACAGAAGCACCTGAGTTATATCACATGTTTCAAGTGCAATACCTTAGGTCACTACGCCAATATGTGCCCAGGAAAGGAGCCAAGAACCCAAGGAGCAGACACAATCACCAAGAAGCCCCAAGACTTGTCAAAAGTCATCTGTTTACGTTGAAAGGAAGTAGGACATGGTGCCAGGGAGTGTTCAGATCAGAAGAAAGCTTGAGCGGAGTACTTCAGATTTTGGTACTGGAATAAGAAATGTAATAAATATAGTAGGAATCACTTTTATATTCATGAGTATATGGAGTTGAATTATGTAATGGAAGTCCCAGAGATTGTAATGAATTCATGAATCAATAAAATTAATGCATCGTGATTTCATATGTTGAATTGTATGAGTTGATACTCTATAAACAAGGATTTTGACCATTTTCGAGGATATGAGAAATATGGTCGGTGGATGGATTGTGCAGTACATTTTAAGGATAGTAATACCCTGTGTAAACATTAGACCAATGGAAAGGAAAATGTTGGAGTTTTGACAAAATGAGTTGGAGTTTTGTTTTCGTTATGATGGTTACCCCAAGAGTATGAAGGAATGAAGTATTATTGGATTTATAGGACGTGAAATGTTGGAATATGGAACATTTGTAACTCCAAGGATGAGTTAAAGTTGTACAAGTATTGAAGTGGGCCCATAATCCACAGGACCCAGGATTTGCTAAGGAAAACAAGCCCAATCTTGTTGAAGAAGGAATCCTGAAGAAGCTACGATGTCATCAGCAGACATTTCATAGGAGGTTACGTAATCCCCGAGAGTTGTGAAGAAACGATACATGTATGTTTACATTTCTGGGTTTACCCGAACCCAGAGCGAGGACAAGAGAAATTCTGCAATGCTTGTGAGAATGCCCGAGTGTTAGCAAACGAGATTTGCTAAACCTTATATAGAGTAATGATTTGGGTGCGACATGGCTTGGCCACCATGATGACTTACTCTTATCATTCGCTCTCGCTATTTGGAATGGAAAATCTGGCGTGACTTACCTATAATAGAGAGACGACTGCCGTTGAAACATTGTTTAAGCCTTAGAATGGTATGTTGAGAAACCCTGGTACCAGGCAGTTGTTGCCAAATGTAGGATATACGATGAGATTCAACCCAGACCATTTTCCTGCATGAGAAACCATTAATTGTTGACCGCCATGAGATTTTCAATAGTTGTTTAGTATTGGCGACAGACCTAGCAGCCAAGAAGATCCAGTCTCGGAAAAATCTTATTTTAATGAAAGGACTCAAGGTTTTGAGAAAAATGTTATGCCTATACCAGAAGGGCATTAATAAAGGAGTTATCGCAAGATTTGTGAGAAGACCGGTGTTGTCAACACTAAGGATGAAGTACATGAGTTTTTATGGACCCGTGACTTTGATTCTAAGGGTGGTAGCACCCCTGGCCTTTGTGATGATCAATGGCTTTTCAAGAAGACCCCGAACCAAACCCATTTCTTTCTAGCCTCTTCGAATCTCGAGGGCGAGATTCATTTTAAGGGTGGTAGGTTTGTAACATCCCAAAATTCTAAATTTTGGAATGTTATACTAATTAAGTAATAATGATTGCTTGTGTGATTGTTGTTTGAAATTGAGTGGAAATTTGAAAATGTTTGAAAGTTAAATGAGAGGGAATAAAAAGACTTTCCCAAACTTTCATTTTTGCATTTGGTTTCATGAATTCGAATTCATTTCAATACAAACCCTAGAGTGAAGATGACATGACTTCTTCCATTTAAAGAAATGAAATAGGGATTTGAAAATGATTTGAATTCCATTTGAAAATAATTCAAACTCAGAAGCTTTATGCCACTCAAGGATTTTCACGAGAGAAGATAACATGACTTCTTCAAAATATATGAAATAGAGTGGGGAGTGATGAGTACCACCTTCAAAACTTATTTGAAAACCCATTTGGAGTCTTTTCCTTTTATGTTGGAATTACAAATCATCTCAAATTCTCTGAATTAAAAAAATATTTGAGTGAAGGAAACATGACCCTTCAAAATTCAGAGAAGAGTTGAAAGTATTTGAAGAAAGAAAACATAAACTTTTTGCAAAAGATTTGAAAATCAAATTCAAATCCGATTTGAAGTTATAAAAAAATATTTTTTCAAAAAGTAATTTATTTGCCTTTGAAAAATAGTTCATATTTTTCTATGTTTTATTCTAAGAATTATATATATATATATTGTCTTTGCAAAGTTTATATTTATTTTTTCTTTTATAACTTTCATTCTTTGTTTATTCAAAAAAAAAGAGAAAGCCCACTAGTCAGGCCAGCGCTAGCCGACGGCCCAGACAGCCCACACCAGCGTCCCGCGAGCGCCGAAGCGCTACGCCTCGGTTGCACGCCGCCTCCCTTCTCTCTCTGGGTCACCGACAGGTGGGCCCCGCATTTTCTTCCTCCTCCCGCACGCAACCGGAGTCTTGCCCGAGCACGCCGACGCTGCCGCGCAGTTCAAATCGATCGGGAGGCCTATCCCGAGTCCAAAACCCTCGCCCACGAAGCTCCTCCATAAATACTCCGGCCCCTCTCTTGTTTCCCCCAAAACTCCGACCCCGAAGCCACCTACCTCACCCGCACGATCGCGTCCAATCTCCGCAACCGACGCGACTTTGACGGAGAAATCCGACACCGGTGAGCTCTCCTTCGATCCTTCATTCCATCCTTTGGTTCATTTTCCCCATGCGATCTCTTTTGACATGATTCCGCTCATCTTTGGCAACCATAGCGTCAAGCCGAAGCTCTCGCGCCCGCTTGCTCCCGATGTCCCCGAGCCCCAACTTTGACACCACTTGAACCCCCTCGCTCCACCGCATCCACCCGACCCACTCGCCGCCGCCGAAGATCACCGGCGTCGCCGTCTCGCCCACGACCTAGCCGCCCCACCATCGGCCTCGTCTTCGCGCTGCCACGGTAAGCCACTGTCAACCTCGGCCGTCCGATTCGGTTTAGATGGCTAGGATTAGATCTTCAGTTTTTTTATTAAATCAAAACGGTATTTGTTAGAATTCGGCTGTTCGTCGTATAAACTATGCAGCGAACGGTTTCCAGTCAACCGTAGCGCGCCACGTGTTCCACTTGCCGCGGCAGCCGCTGTTACTTAAGCATCGGCCATCCGCCGTTTTCTTATGCAGCACACAAATTTTGGCCAATCACAGTGCGCCATGTGGCACTTCTGCCACGATCGGCCTACAATTAGGGTTTCCAAATTTCTGATTTGATTCAAGTTTTTCTTTTATCATATCTTTAGATCTACAAGTCCAATTTCGCTGATTCTTTTTCCTACTAGTTGATAAAAATCCTCTCTATCCAGTAAACCCCAAAACAAATATTTTTGGAACTTCAAAATTTGAATTTGATCAGATTCAAATTTAAACTTGCTTAGGTCATAACTTGAGTTTCGTAACTCCGCTTTAGTTGATTCTTTTTGCAAATTGAAGCTCATGACATGTACTTTCTGTAGAAACCTTAAACACATAATTTTGCTACTGTTAAAAATATTTTTCTGTCCAGAAACTTTATTTGATTCTTTTTGGAGTTTCGTAAGTCTTTTATTTGGTTTCCTTTTGGATTTTTGAGTGATTTGCTTATGTGTGGTTATAATTGCTTGCTTACGATAGATTGATCGGAGTGTGACGAGTAGAACTATCAGGATTATGAGTGCGAAGAATCTTCATCACCTATTACCAGGCAAGTTCACTTTGACCATATGTTCATACCTATGTTTTTATTGCATTTAGTGTCACCTTTTTAACCTTTCCTCCAGCAGTATATTGAATCTTGTAGTTGAGTAGAAGCATGAGGTAGGAACCCACACCACTGTTACTAAACCCCAGGAAACGTTATTTATTTTAATGCTACGCTATAGTAGACGGGGATTGGTATGAGTGTTCGTGAGTGGTGTGAGAAGGAGGACTCTACGTCAAAGACGACAACTTCAAGATGGCAACTTCAAGGCCTGCATCTACAAGACTCAAGAATTCAATATAATCCTGGGTGGAGAATGGATTGACGGGTATCCTGGAGCAACTAGGGGATTACCCTGGGATGCATGGAGAAGCGCCATGACATCTTGCGGAAAGCTTCACCCAGACTCAAAGAGACGGAAGAATACTTCATGCCCGGAAGCTTACCTATGCAGCCACAAGTCAATATGGGCTCTGGCTTGGTTGACCTTAGTTGTGACTCTAGCTGGGACGGTGCTAGCTGATGTAGCAGAATGTAAGGATTGGATGGGCACCGGATAGTGGTCAGGGGAACTCTTTGGAAGATCATGCTTCGATCGTCCTGTTCTCAAACACCCTGAAGTGCGAGGACTTAAAGGGAGGGATCGAATTTTGTGGGTAAAGTGCACAACACTCTTCAGAGTTAAAACCTAATCGATTAGTCGTGTCCCCGGTTACGGACAACTTGGGCCTCTGGACTTGGATCTATCTCTGAACTCTCAACATCTGACTGATAATTAATTGTGGGTAACTTATAATTATTTGGGCTATGAGACATCGGTTGGCGGAACCATGTCATATTAGATAACTCTATAGTGAAGACTCTTGATAATCCTTGGTTGTAGGGAAAATAAAAACCAGCTTTTATGCAAAAATTCAGACATAGAGCCACAAAGCCATATTGCATATAGAATAGTCTTTATCATCTGCTTCTTATTGTGATTCTTGCCGGTACATTCAATGTACTGACCTACATGGCTGCAACTTATCATGTTGCAGATATTTCTATGATGAGTAAGAGTTTTGATATAGGGTTACGGTCTACACTCAACTTGTCGTTGACGTTGAAGGGACTCCACACCCCTATGCTTTGTTTCCACTGTGATATATAAGCTATACTCTGGATCTACGGTATTTATTTTACATGTGATGTTATGGTATTTCAACGAAGTACTGTGTGTGCCAGCATACTGATCCAGGGATGGCACGGAAAGCACAGAGACTTGACCGTATTGGGTCGGTCGCTACAAGAAAGATGTGGATAATGATATTGTTAAATTGAAATTATTTACGTTCTCACTACAAGATCGTGCTAAAACTTGGTTTTCATCCTTGCCTCGAAATAGTATTGATTCTTGGGATAAGTGTAAGGATGCATTTATTGCCAAGTATTTTCCTCCCGCTAAGATTATTTCTCTAAGAAATCAAATTATGAATTTTAAGCAACTTGAGCATGAACATGTTGCACAATCTTGGGAGAGAATGAAATTGATGATAAGAAATTTCCCTACTCATGGTTTAAGCTTATGGAAGATCATACAAAAAAATTTATGCGGGACTAAACTTTGTTTCTAGAAATCTTCTAGACTCTGCCATAGGTGGTACTTTTATGGAAATTACATTGGGAGAAGCTACAAAACTACTTGATAATATTATGAAAAATTATTCTCAATGGCACACTGAAAGAACTCCAACTGGTAAGAAGGTAAATTATGTCAAAGAAATTAATACTTTGAGTGATAAGATGGATGCTCTTATGAAATTGGTTGCTAGTAAAAGTGCTCATATTGATCCTAATGATGTGCCATTGTCTACTTTGATTGAGCAAAATAATGATGCTATTGATGTGAATTTCGTTTCTGGAAATAATTTCAACAACAATGCTTATAGGGGTAATTTCAATCCTAGGCCATTTCTCGGAAATTCCTCTAATAATTGTGGTAATTCCTATGGTAATTCATATAATAATAATAGGATACCCTCTGATCTTGAAAGTAACATTAAATAATTTATTAATTCTCAAAAGTTTTCAATGCTTTGGTAGAAGAAAAATTGAATAAAGTTGACAGAATTGCTCATGATGTTGTAACTCTCAAAATTAAAATTTTGCCACCCAAGCATGATATAAATGAGTCTATTAAAGCTATCTATGTCTCCATTAATGAAAGTAAATAAAGAACCGCTAGGTTGAGAGCTGAGCGAGAATTCCTAGAAAAAGCCATTCTACCCGGTTTCTATCGTAGTAATGATGAAGATATTAAAATGATTGATGTCTCACCTATTGAATCCCTGTTTAGTAGTATAAAACTTGATGAAAAAGGGACTAGATATGATTCAACTTTAGCTAGAAGTCGTCCCAATTATTTGTAGGGTGATGATCTTATTGATAAAAATGATAAAAGTGGGTTTGGAGAGGTCAAAACTTTAAATTGTGATGTACCCACTACGTTGGATTACAAGTACTTTAATTATGATAATTGCTCTTTAGTTGGATGTATTTCCTTGTTGCAATCCATGATTAATTCACCTAATGCCTACGAACAAAATAAAGCTTTCACTAAACATATTGTAGAAGCAATGATAAAAGCTCATGAAGAAAAGCTTGAGTTGGAAGTTTCAATTCCTAGAAAATTACATGATTAATGGGAACCTACTATCAAAGTTAAAATCAAATATTATGAATGCAATGCTTTGTGTGATCTAGGTGCTAGCGTCTCTACTATACCAAAATCTTTATGTGACATGCTAGGTCTCACAATATGGATGCTTGTTCCCTTAATTTACATCTAGCGGATTCCACCATTAAAAAACCATTGGGTAGAATAAATGATGTGCTTATTCTTGCAAATAGGAATTATGTGCCCGTGGATTTTATTGTGCTTGATATCGAATGCAATCCGTCTTGTCCTATAATACTTGGTAGGCCTTTCCTATGAACCATAGGTGCTATTATTGATATGAAAGAAGGTAATATAAGATTTCAATTCCCATTAAAGAAAGGGATGGAACACTTCCCTAGATAGAGAATTAAGCCACTATATGAATCTATTATGAGGGCCACCTATGGAATTAATTTGAAGGATGGCAATACTTGAAACTATGAATTATGCCTAGCTAGGGGCATAAAACAATAGCGCTTGTTGGGAGGCAACCCAATATGTATCTTAAATTTTTGTTTTACTTTCTGTTTTTGTGTGTTTACACAATTGTAGCCTCTGTTATGGTTGTGCTTTTATCTTTTAGTTAGTGTTTGTGCCAAGTAATGCCTTTGGGATGATTTGGATGATAGTATAATTGATGTTGTTTGAAAACAGAAAGTTTTGTGTCCAGTGCTGGATTTTTGGTTCTGTACTGGAGAGTGATAAAATTCTGAATTTTTTACACAGTATTGGTATATGAAATTTTTACATTTTCCTAATTTTTCAGAATTTTTGGAGTTACAGAAGTATGGATTTTAAATAGATCTTTACAGACTGTTCTGTTTTAGACAGATTCTGTTTTTGTTGCATAGTTTGCTTATTTTGATGAATCTATGGATCGTATCGGGGGGTATGAGACATGGGGAAGTTGGAGTACAGTAGCATTATGCCAATATTAAATATGAATCAATTTACAAAAGTACCTAAATATTAAGATTTATTTGTTATACTAACGGATCTCACGAGGTTTCTGTTGAGTTTTGTGTGCTGAAGTTTTCAAGTTTTGGGTGAGACTATGGTGGATAAAGGAATAAGGAGTGGCAAGAGCCTAACCTTTGGGATGCCCAAGGCACCCCAAGGTAATATTCAAGGAAGACTCAAGTGTCTAAGCTTGGGGATGCCCCGGATGGCATCCCCTCTTTCGTCTACAATCTATCGGTATATCACTTGGAGCTATATTTTTATTCATCACATGATATGTGTTTTACTTGGAGCGTCTTGTGCTATAGTTTTCTTGATTTTGTTTGATTTTTAGTTTGCCACAATCATATTTGCTGAACACGCCTTTTTGAGAGGGACACACATTATTCATGATTTGTTAGAATACTCTATGTGCTTCACTTATATCTTTTGAGCTAGGCAGTTGCTCTAGTGCTTCACTTATATATTTTAGAGCACACCGGTGGTTATATTTTAAAGAAATAGTTGCACTCTCATGATTCACTTATATATTTTTGAGAGTCTAATAAATAGCAATGGTAATATGCACAGGTTATGAATTTGGCCCTAATATGGTAGGTATTCAAGAGGGATATAATAAAAACTTTCATGTAGATCATTGAATATGATAAGTTTGATTCCTTGAAATAGTTTTGCGATATTAAGATGGTAATATGTGGGAGGTGCTAGTACATAATTGTACTTTAGTAAAAAATATTGGTGTTAAGGTTTGTGATTACTGAAGCATGCACGTATGGTCTGTCGTTATGCTAAGAAATTGGAGCATGATTTATTCTTGATTGTCTTCCTTTGCGTGGCGGTCGGGGTCGCGCGATGGTTAACTCTTACCAACCTCCCCCCAGGGGCATGCATGGTAGTACTTTGCTTCGAGGGCTAATAAACTTTCACAATAAGTACGTGAGTTCTTTATGACTAATGTGAGTCCATGGATTATACGCACTCTCACCTTTCCGCAATTTGCTAACCTCTTCTGTGTTGGAAATATGCCCTAGAGGCAATGATAAATTGGTTATTATTATATTTCCTTATTCATGATAATCGTTTATTATCCATGCTATAATTGTATTGATTGGAAACTCAAATACATGTGTGGGTACATAGACAAACACTGTGTCCCTAGTAAGCCTCTAGTTGACTAGCTCGTTGATCAAAGATGGTTAAGGTTTCCTAGCCATCGACATGAGATGTCATTTGATAACGGGATCACATCATTAGGAGAATGATGTGATGGACAAGACCCAAACTACGAACGTAGCATATGATCGTGTCAGTTTATTGCTATTGTTTTCTGCATGTCAAGTATCTGTTCCTATGACCATGAGATCATGCAACTCCCTGACATCGGAGGAGTACCTTGTGTGTATCAAACGTCACAACGTAACTGGGTGACTATAAAGGTGCTCTACAGGTATCTCCGAGGGTGTCTGTTGGGTTGGCATGGATCAAGACTGGGATTTGTTACTCCGTATTGATCGTAGAGGTGTCTCGGTCATGTCTACATAGTTCTCGAACCCGCAGGGTCTACACACTTAACGTTTGGTGACGATTAGTATAGTTGAGTTATTATGTTGGTGACCGAAAGTTGTTCGGAGTCTCGGATAAGATCCCGGACATGACGAGGATCTCCGGAAGAGTCCGGAGGTAAAAATTGATATATGTGATAATAGTGTTTTGATCTCCGGAAGAGTTCCGGAGTTCACCGGAAGGGGTTCCGGATGTTTACCGAAGTGTTCGGGTGCAGCAACACTTTATATGGGCCAAAGGGATAAAGCCCACGAGGTGTTGGAAAGTGCAAAAAGTAGTTTTGCTGCCGCGTAAGCGGTACTACCGTTTTGTGAAGCGGTACTACCGCCCAAGCGGTACTACCGCTTGTGTGAAGCGGTACTACCGCTTGTGCGCGGTACTGCAGGGATCCGAGTTGGACTCTTTCCCTGCGGGCCAAACCGACCTTGTGCGGGCAAAACCGACCTGGAGGAGGCTTTTACTCCAAGTTTAGACCCCAAGGCTCAACATATAAATAGAGGGGCAGGGCTAGCACACGGGATAGATCAAGATTTCCCCAAGCCGTGTGCGGCAACCCTAACCCTCTAGTTCCTCCGTCATAATCTCCGTAGCGCTTGGCAAAGCCCTGCAGAGATTGTTCCTCACCACCATCACCACGCCGTCGTGCTGCCGGAACTCAACCACTACTTCACCATCGCTCGCTGGATCGAGGAGGTGAAGGCGTCATCAAGCCGTACGTGTGTTGAACGCGGAGGTGCCGTCCGTTCGGCACTAGTTCGTGATCGGATCGAGGGACGACTTGCGATTTGGATCGCGGAGACGTTCGACTACATCAACCGCGTTTCTTAAACGCTTCCGCTTAGCGATCTACAAGGGTATGTAGATTCACTCTCCCTCTCGTAGATGCTCATCACCATGAATAGATCTTGTGTGTGCGTAGGAAATTTTTTGTTTCCCATGCAACGTTCCCCAACAGTGGCATCATGAGCTAGGTCTATGCGTAGATGAGATCTCGAGTAGAACACAAACGAGTTGTGGGCGTGGGTGTATACATATTGCTTGCCGTTACTAGTTGATATTTGATTCGGCGGTACTGTGAGATGAAGCGGGCCGGACCGACATTACGCGTACACTTACGCGAGACAGGTTCCTTCAACTAACATGTAACTTCGTTGCATAAAGATGGCTAGCGGGTGTCTGTCTCTCTCACTTTAGTTGAATCGATTTCAATGAAGAGGGTTCTTTTAGAAGATCAAAAAGCAATCACTACACCACGTTGTAGTTTTGCGTAGGTAAGAACGGTTCTTGCAAACCCGTAGCAGCCACGTAAAATTTGCAACAACAATTAGAGGACGTCTAACTTGTTTTTGCAGGGTATGTTGTGATGTGATATGGCCAATTACATGATGAGATATATGTGATGTATGAGATGATCATGTGTTGTATAGAATATCACGACTTGCATGTCGATGAGTACGGCAACTGGCAGGAGCCATAGAGTTGTCTTTAATTATTGTATGACCTGCGTGTCAATCATTAAGCGCTATGTAATGCTTTACTTTATCGCTAAACGTTAGCAATAGTCGTGGAAGCAACAGTCGGCACGACAACCTTATGGCGACACGTTGATGGAGATCAAGATGATGGAGATCATGGTGTCATGCCGGTGACGATGGAGATCATGCCGGTGCTTTGGAGATGGAGATCAAAAGCACAAGTTCATGGCCATATCATGTCACTTATGATTTGCATGTGATGTTAATCCTTTTATGCATCTTATTTTGCTTAGGACGACGGTAGCATTATAAGGTGATCCCTCTCTTAAATTTCAAGATAAATTGTGTTCTCCCCGAGTGTGCACCGTTGCGAAAGTTCGTCGTTTCGAGACACGCCGTGATGATCGGGTGTGATAGACTCCACGTTCACATACAACGGGTGCAAGCCATGTTGCACACGCGGAACAGTTGGGTTAAACTTGACGAGCCTAGCATGTACAGACATGGCCTCGGAACACAAGAGACCGAAAGGTCAAACATGAGTCATATAGTAGATATGATCAACATGAAGATGTTCACCATTGAAACCACCTCGACTCACGTGATGATCGGACTTGAGTTGGTGGATTTGGATCATGTTACACTCGAATGACCGGAGGGATGTCAATTTGAGTGGGAGTTTTTAAGTAATATGATTAATTAAACTCATTATCTTGAACAATAGTCTAAGTTGTCTTTGCTATATTTATGTTGTAGATCATGGCTCGCGCAGTAGCACCCCTGAATTTTAATGCGTTCCTAGAGAAAGCTAAGTTGAAAGATGATGGAAGTAACTTTGTGGACTGGGCCCGTAATCTAAGGATTATCCTTACGGCTTCCCAGAAGGCTTATGTCCTTGATGCACCGCTTGGTGATCCACCCGCTCCAGTTGAGTCTCTAGACGTTGTGAACGCCTGGCAGGCTCGTTCTGATGATTACTCAATAGTTCAATGTGCAATGTTGTATGGCTTAGAACCGGGACTTCAAAGACGTTTTGAACGTCATGGAGCATATGAGATGTTCCAGGAGTTGAAGTTTATCTTTCAGAAGAATGCCCGGATCGAGAGATATGAGATCTCCGATAAGTTCTATACTTGCAAGATGGAGGAGAACGGGTCTATCAGTGATCACGTGCTCAGAATGTCTGGGTACTCCACCCGTCTGGCTGAATTGGGGATGCCCCTTCCGCCAGAGGCTATCACTGAAAGAGTTCTTCAATCATTGCCACCTAGCTACAAGAGCTTCGTGTTGAACTATAACATGCACGGGATGAACAAGTCAGTCGCCGAGCTGTTTGCGATGCTGAAAGCCGCTGAGTCTGAAATTCAGAAGGAGCATCAAGTGTTGATGGTCAATAAAACCACTAGTTTCAAGAAAAATGGCAAGGGTAAGAAGGGTAAATCTAAGAAGGGTGGCAAAGCAGTTGCTGCTCCTGTGAAGAAACCCAAGGCTGGACCCAAACCAGAAACTGTGTGTTTTCATTGCAAGGGAACTGGACACTGGAAGCGGAACTGCCCCAAGTATTTGGCTGACAAGAAGGCGGCCAACAACAAACAAGGTATATATGATATACATGTTATTGATGTGTACCTTACCAACTCTCGTTGTAGTGCCTGGGTATTTGATACCGGTGCGGTTGCTCATATTTGCAACTCAAAACAGGAACTGCGGAATAGACGGAGGCTGGCAAAGGACGAAGTGATGATGCGCGTGGGAAATGGTTCCAAGGTTGATGTGATCGCCGTCGGCACGCTCGTTCTTCGATTACCGTCGGGATTAGTGATGAACCTAAATAAGTGTTATTTGGTGCCTGCGTTAAGCATGAACATTATATCTGGATCTTGTTTATTGCGAGACGGTTACTCATTTAAATCAGAGAATAATGGTTGTTCTATTTATATGGGTAATATCTTTTATGGTCATGCACCCAATGTAAGCGGTTTATTCTTATTGAATCTCGATAGTAATGATACACATGTTCATAACATTGATGCCAAAAGATGTAGGATTGATAATGATAATACCACTTTCTTGTGGCACTGCCGTTTAGGTCATATTGGCGTAAAACGCATGAGGAAGCTCCATGCTGATGGACTTTTGGAGTCACTTGATTTTGAATCACTTGACACATGTGAGCCATGCCTCTTGGGCAAGATGACTAAAACGCCGTTCTCTGGAACAATGGAACGGGCAAGTGACTTATTGGAAATCATACATACTGATGTGTGCGGTCCAATGAGCATTGAGGCGCGCGGTGGTTATCGTTACTTTCTCACCTTCACTGATGACTTAAGTAGATATGGGTATATTTACTTAATGAAACACAAGTCTGAAACGTTTGAAAAGTTCAAACAATTTCAGAGTGAAGTTGAGAATCATCGTAACAAGAAGATTAAATTCCTACGATCTGATCGAGGAGGAGAATATCTGAGTTATGAGTTTGGCAGTCACTTAAGACAATGTGGAATTGTTTCACAACTGACACCGCCTGGAACACCACAGCGTAATGGTGTGTCCGAACGTCGTAATCGAACTTTATTGGATATGGTGCGATCTATGATGTCTCTTGCCGATTTGCCACTATCGTTTTGGGGTTATGCATTAGAGACAGTTGCATTCACTTTAAATAGGGCACCATCGAAATCCATTGAGACAACGCCATATGAACTTTGGTTTGGCAAGAAGCCAAAGCTGTCGTTTCTTAAAATTTGGGGATGTGATGCTTATGTCAAAAAGCTTCAGCCTGAAAAGCTGGAACCCAAAGCGGAGAAATGCGTCTTCATAGGATACCCAAAAGAGACAGTTGGGTATACCTTCTATCTCAGATCCGAAGGCAAAGTGTTTGTCGCTAAAAACGGAACATTTCTTGAGAAAGAGTTTCTCTCGAAAGAATTGAGTGGGAGGAAGATAGAACTTGATGAGGTTGTTGACCCTTTACTTCAACCTGAGAGTAGCGCAGTGCAGAAAGTTGTTTCTGTGGAGCCTACATTAGCTGAAGAGGAAGTTAATGATGATGATCATGAAGCTTTGGATCAAGTTGCTATCGAACCTCGTAGGTCGACAAGGACGCGTACTGCTCCCGAGTGGTACGGCAACCCTGTCTTAGAGGTCATGTTGTTAGACAACGATGAACCTACGAGCTATGGAGAAGCAATGATGGGCCCGGATTCCGAGAAGTGGTTAGAGGCCATGAAATCCGAGATGGGATCCATGTATGAAAACAAAGTATGGACTTTGGAAGTATTACCTGAAGGGCGTAAGGCCATTCAGAACAAATGGATCTTTAAGAGGAAGACGGACGCGGACGGTAATGTCACCGTCTATAAAGCTCGACTTGTGGCAAAGGGTTTTTCACAAGTTCAAGGAGTTGACTACGATGAGACCTTCTCACCCGTAGCGATGCTTAAGTCCGTCAGAATCATGTTAGCAATAGCTGCCTTTTTCGATTATGAAATTTGGCAGATGGATGTCAAAACAGCATTCCTTAACGGTTTCCTTAAGGAAGAGTTGTATATGATGCAACCAGAAGGTTTTGTCGATCCAGAGAATGCTGACAAAGTTTGCAAACTCCAGCGATCCATTTATGGACTGGTGCAAGCATCTCGGAGTTGGAATCTTCGCTTTGATGAAGTGATCAAAGCGTTCGAGTTTATACAAGTTTACGGAGAAGCTTGTATTTACAAGAAAGTGAGTGGGAGCTCTATAGCGTTTCTAATATTATATGTGGATGACATATTGCTGATTGGAAACAATATAGAAATGTTGGAAAGCGTGAAGGAATATTTGAACAAGAGTTTTTCAATGAAGGACCTAGGAGAAGCTGCTTTCATATTAGGCATCAAGATCTATAGAGATAGATCAAGACGCTTAATAGGACTTTCACAGAGCACATACCTTGATAAGATTTTGAAGAAGTTCAAAATGGATCAGTCCAAGAAGGGGTTCTTGCCTGTTTTGCAAGGTGTGAAGTTGAGTAAGACTCAATGCCCAGTGACTGCAGAAGATAGAGAAAAGATGAGTGTCATCCCCTATGCTTCAGCCATAGGCTCTATTATGTATGCAATGCTGTGCACAAGACCCGATGTCAGCCTTGCCATAAGTATGGTCGGAAGGTTTCAAAGTGATCCAGGAATGGAACACTGGACGGCGGTCAAGAATATCCTGAAGTACCTAAAAAGGACTAAGGATATGTTTCTCGTTTATGGAGGTGATCAAGAGCTCGTCGTAAAGGGTTACGTCGATGCAAGCTTTGACACTGATCCGGATGACTTTAAGTCTCAAACCGGATACGTGTTTATTCTTAATGGGGGTGCGGTTAGCTGGTGCAGTTCCAAGCAAAGCGTGGTAGCTGATTCTACATGCGAAGCGGAGTACATCGCAGCCTCGGAGGCGGCGAAGGAAGGTGTCTGGATGAAGGAGTTCATGACAGATCTTGGAGTAGTGCCTAGTGCGCTTAACCCAATGACTCTGTTTTGTGATAACACTGGTGCCATTGCTCTAGCCAAGGAACCAAGATTTCACAAGAGGACCAGACACATAAAGCGACGCTTCAATTCCATCCGCGATTACATCAAGGAGGACGACATAAATATTTGCAAAGTACACACGGATCTGAATGTTGCAGATCCGATGACTAAACCTCTTCCAAGGGCTAAACATGAACAACACCAGAACTGCATGGGTGTTCGATTCATTACAATGTAAATCACATAGTGATGTGAACTAGATTATTGACTCTAGTGCAAGTGGGAGACTGTTGGAAATATGCCCTAGAGGCAATGATAAATTGGTTATTATTATATTTCCTTGTTCATGATAATCGTTTATTATCCATGCTATAATTGTATTGATTGGAAACTCAAATACATGTGTGGGTACATAGACAAACACTGTGTCCCTAGTAAGCCTCTAGTTGACTAGCTCGTTGATCAAAGATGGTTAAGGTTTCCTAGCAATTGACATGAGATGTCATTTGATAACGGGATCACATCATTAGGAGAATGATGTGATGGACAAGACCCAAACAACGAACGTAGCATATGATCGTGTCAGTTTATTGCTATTGTTTTCTGCATGTCAAGTATCTGTTCCTATGACCATGAGATCATGCAACTCCCTGACATCGGAGGAGTACCTTGTGTGTATCAAACGTCGCAACGTAACTGGGTGACTATAAAGGTGCTCTACAGGTATCTCCGAGGGTGTCTGTTGGGTTGGCATGGATCAAGACTGGGATTTGTTACTCCGTATGACGGAGAGGTATCTCAGGGCCCACTCAGTAATACAACATCACAATGAGCCTTGCAAGCAATGTGACTAAAGTGTTAGCCACGAGATCTTGTATTACGGAACGAGTAAAGAGACTTGCCGGTAACGAGATTGAACTAGGTATAGAGATACCGACGATCGAATCTCGGGCAAGTAACATACCGAAGAACAAAGGGAACAGCATACGGGATTAACTGAATCCTTGACATAGATGTTCGACCGATAAAGATCTTCGTAGAATATGTAGGAGCCAATATGGGCATCCAGGTCCCGCTATTGGTTATTGATCGTAGAGGTGTCTCGGTCATGTCTACATAGTTCTCGAACCCGCAGGGTCTACACACTTAACGTTTGGTGACGATTAGTATAGTTGAGTTATTATGTTGGTGACGTAAAGTTGTTCGGAGTCTCGGATAAGATCCCGGACATGACAAGGATCTCCGGAAGAGTCCGGAGGTAAAAATTGATATATGTGATAATAGTGTTTTGATCTCCGGAAGAGTTCCGGAGTTCACCGGAAGGGGTTCCGGATGTTTACCGAAGTGTTCGGGTGCAGCAACACTTTATATGGGCCAAAGGGATAAAGCCCACGAGATGTTGGAAAGTGCAAAAAGTAGTTTTGCTGCCGCGTAAGCGGTACTACCGTTTTGTGAAGCGGTACTACCGCCCAAGCGGTACTACCGCTTGTGTGAAGCGGTACTACCGCTTGTGTGAAGCGGTACTACCGCTTGTGCGCGGTACTGCAGGGATCCGAGTTGGACTCTTTCCCTGCGGGCCAAACCGACCTTGTGCGGGCAAAACCGACCTGGAGGAGGCTTTTACTCCAAGTTTAGACCCCAAGGCTCAACATATAAATAGAGGGGCAGGGCTAGCACACGGGATAGATCAAGATTTCCCCAAGCCGTGTGCGGCAACCCTAACCCTCTAGTTCCTCCGTCATAATCTCCATAGCGCTTGGCGAAGCCCTGCAGAGATTGTTCCTCACCACCATCACCACGCCGTCGTGCTGCCGGAACTCAACCACTACTTCACCATCGCTCGCTGGATCGAGGAGGTGAAGGCGTCATCAAGCCGTACGTGTGTTGAACGCGGTGGTGCCGTCCGTTCGGCACTAGTTCGTGATCGGGTCGAGGGACGACTTGCGATTTGGATCGCGGAGACGTTCGACTACATCAACCGCGTTTCTTAAACGCTTCCGCTTAGCGATCTACAAGGGTATGTAGATTCACTCTCCCTCTCGTAGATGCTCATCACCATGAATAGATCTTGTGTGTGCGTAGGAAAATTTTTGTTTCCCATGCAACGTTCCCCAACATTCTGTACCGTGCATTGCCGTTTCTCACATCTAGAGTCCGTGCAAACTTCGCCAGTGCACCCGAACCCCGTGATATGATACGCTCTATCACACATAAGCCTCCTTATATCTTCCTCAAAACAGCCACCATACCTACCTATTATGGCATTTCCATAGCCATTCCGAGATATATTGCCATGCAACTTCCACCGTTCTTTTTATATGACACACATCGTCATTGTCATATTGCTTTGCATGATCATATAGCTGACATAGTATTTGTGGCTCAGCCATGTTACGCTAGTATCATTGCACATCCTGGTACACTACCAGAGGCATTCATATAGAGTCATATTTGTTCTAGTATCGAGTTGTAATTTTTGAGTTGTAAGTAAATAGAAGTGTGATGATCATCATTATTAGAGCATTGTCCCAGTGAGGAGATAAAAAAAATAGAGGCCAAAAAGAGCCCGGCGAAAAAAAAGAAATAAAATAAAATAAAAAAATGAGAGAAAAAGAGAGAAGGGGCAGTGTCAAAGTAGCACCATGTTTTTCATATAGAGTCTCCTATGCTGTCACTTTCATATACTTGTGGGAATTTTCATTATAGAACATGGCTTGTATATTCCGATGATGGGCTTCCTCAAATGCCCGAGGTCTTCATGAGCAAGCAAGTTGGATGCACACCCACTTAGTTTTTATTTTGAGCTTTCATACACTTATAGCTCTTAGTGCATCCGTTGCATGGCAATCCCTACTCCTCGCATTGACATCAATTGATGGGCATCTCCATAGCCCATTGATTATCCTCGTCGATGTGAGACTATCTTCTCTTTTTGACTTCCCTTTATTAATCTCTATCATCATTCTATTCCACCCATAGTGCTATATCCATGGCTTGCGCTCATGTATTGCGTGGGGGTTGAAAAAGCTGAAGCGCGTTAAAAAGTATGAACCAATTGCTTGATTGTCTCCGGGGTTGTGCATGATAAATACTTTATGTTAAGGAGATGGAGCATGACAGGATCATATGATTTTGTAGGGATAACTTTCTTTAGCATTTTTATTTTGAAAGGCAAGATTGTTTGTTAGTATGCCTGAGTATTGATGTCTTTATATCAAATTACAGACTATTGCTTTGAATCATTCGGAACTTAATATTCATACCGTAAAAGAGAATTACATGATGAAACATTCTAGGTAGCATTCCACATCAAAAATTCTATTTTATCATTTACCTACTTGAGGATGAGCAGGAATTAAGCTTGGGGAAGCTTGATACGTCTCCAACATATCTATAATTTTTGATTGTTCCATGCTATTATAGTATCAATCTTGGATGTTTTATATGCAATTATATACAATTATATATCATTTTTTGGGAGTAACCTATTAACCTAGTGCCCAGTGCTAGTTGTTGTTTTTTGACTGTTTTTGCCTTTTCAGAAAATCATTATCAAACGGAGTCCAAACGAAGAAAAAACTTTGGACTAATTTTTTCTTGACCAGAAGGGACCCTAGAAGCTTTGGGAGAAGACCAGAAGAGTCACGAGGGAGCGACAAGCCCGGAGGGCGCGCCCCTAGGCTTGTGGGCCCCTCGTGGCACCTCTTGACCTAATTCCAGCACTATAAATTCCCAAATATTCCCAATATACCAGAAAGACAGAAGAAAAAACTTTTCCGCCGCCGCAAGCCTCTGTTCTTCCGCGATCCCATCTGGAGGCCTTTTCCGGTACTCTGCCGGAGGGGGAATCGATCATGGAGGGCATCTTCATCAACCTTGTTGCCGTTTTGATGATGTGTGAGTAGTTTACCACAGACCTACGGGTCCATAGCTAGTAGCTAGATGGCTTCTTCTCTCTCTTTGATCTTCAATACCATGTTCTCCTCGATGTTCTTGGAGTTCTATTCGATGTAATCTTCTTTTGCGGTGCATTTGTTGGGATCCGATGAATTGTGGGTTTATGATCAGATTATTCATGAGAAATTTTTGAGTCTTCTCTAAACTCTTTTACGCATGATTGTTATAGCTTTGTATTTCCCTCCGATCTATCCCTTTGGTTTGGCCAACTAGATTGATTTGTCTTGCAATGGGAGAGGTGCTTTGTGATGGGTTCAATCTTGCGGTGTTCTATATCCCAGTGACAGAAAGGGACAAGACACATATTTGTATTGTTGCCATTAAGGATAAAAAGATGGGTTTATTCATATTGCTTGAGTTTACTTTGTCTACATCATGTTATCTTGCTTAAGGCGTTACTCTGTTTTACACATAATACCCTATATGCATGCTGGATAGCGGTCGATGGGTGAAGTAATAGTAGTAGATGCAGGCAGGAGTCGGTCTACTTGTCTCGGACATGATGCCTATATACATGATCATTGCCTTAAATATCGTCATAACTATGCACTTTTCTATCAATTGCCCAACAGTAATTTGTTTACCCACCGTATGCTCTGTGTTTGAGAGAGATGCCTCTAGTGAAAACTATGGCCCCCGGGTCTACTTTTATCATATATTAAATCCAAAAATACCTTGCTGCAATTTATTTACTTTTATTTTCTTTTGCAATTTACTTTTCTATCTATCACTATCATAATTAATCCTTGCATGTGACCGCTAAGGGGATTGACAACCCTCTTATTTGCGTTGGGTGCAAGTGTTTGCTTTTGTGTGTGTAGGTGCTGCTAACGAGGTTCTGTGTGGTTCTCCTACTGGATTGATAACCTTGGTTCTTAACTGAGGGAAATACTTATCTCTACTGTACTTCATCATCCTCTCCTCTTCGGGGAAATCCCAACGCAGTTCACAAGTAGCACACGTCCGCGTTGTGGAGGCAGCTCTGCCTCGGCTTCAACTGCTAAGTCCTAGAGGGCGCTGCGGTTGAGGTTGCGGTGGACGAGGACATCGGGGTATTGGCTCTAGCGTGATGGAGGAGGGCGGCGGTGGATCGGTGTGATGGGGTGGCGGACGGAGGAGGCTGGGGTTTCGCGGCTGGTGGAGAGGGAGTTTTAGCTCCCACAGAGTATGAATGGGGAATCAAACGGGGGAGGGGGAAGCTAAGGGGGAACCATGTTTCCGGGACTCGCTTGTTTGAAAATTGGGGAAAGTTACAAACTTTTCCCATCTCAAATTTTGGACATGCTGCGGGTCGGGGGTAGGACGGTAATCTCACGTGTCCCAAATAGTGGGCGGGAGCGATTTCGGCCGAGCACATGGGCGTTTAGGCGCCTGCGGTAGATGAATGTATTTCGGAGGCGGTTGTGTGGCGTCTCGGTGAAGTTACAAACCTACCCCGGTTTAGATTTCTGGAGGTTGGGCCGGTAGGCTTCACGGGTCAGAGTTAGGATGGTAATTTCCTTCTACCAAACATTGGTCTCGCGTGGTTTCGGGCGAGGACAGGATCTTTTGGCGCTTTGTTCAAAATTTTGAACCAAAAGCATTCACATTTACAGTACTCTTCAGTTGAACTTTCCTAATTAGACCTCATTATATTTTACCTTGTATGTTTAAAAACCTCATTAAATTATGAGATTCTTTTGAAATTTTTGACTCTTGAAAATCCTATAACTATGATTATTTTGGAATGGAGGAGGTAAACTTGAATCTATTTTGTACATGACTATATATTATCAACAAAGATTGATGCCCCTTTTAGATCTGATTTACAAAAGTCATTATCTTGAATTCAAATAGTTGAATGCACTTCCTATGAATTCGAGTATTTGAAACCACTTTTATGTTGAATTCAAAATGTATTCTAGTTCGTCGCTAGCAATTTGGAATGTATACCTTGTATGTTTCTTATGTATAATGTGCTTGACACTGACCGTAGAGTGTACCCACGTTTATATATGAATTGCAAGAGCCATGCATTGTCTAGATTTCAAACTACTGACTATGGATCAACAATGTGAAATAATACCATACACATGCTCGAATTCGATAGAGTATGGATGTTTGCTAGACCAATGTCCGTTCATACGCGAATTGCAAATTTCATGATCTCATCCAACTTTTTAAATTCAATTTATATTTTAATTTAATGGGTAGAACGGTCCTTTACGTGTAGATGCACTCTCCCTCGGCCCCTCCTCACACACGCGCTACCTTTCTCTCTCACGCATACGCGCACACACTATATATCCATCAGCCTTTCTCTCTCACAAATGCTCCCCCTCTCTCCCGAAGTGTCTCACGGACACACACTCTATATATCTCCCTCTCTCTTTTAATACTATCTACGACTCTTTTCACCAATCTCAGTGACAAACTATCGAGCCATTGGGAACCAGGGTACCACGGCCCGTCTGCCTGCGGCCCAGGAAGCGACGCTTGGCAAAGGCCCAAGACGCGGCCCACCCTTGGGCGTCGCGAAGCGAAGACACCTCGCGAGGTGCCAACCTCACGAGGGCCCCTCCTCAAGGAGCAAACCACCAAGACATAGCCGCAGCAGCGGTAGGAAACCTTGCGAGGCCCCCTCGTTAGGAGGCCCCCCGAGGCGGCCGCCCGACGCCATCCGAGCTTGACGTCAGCCACGCAGCCCTGTGCCCAGCACGTGGGTGATGCGCTTGGCGATGAATGGCGGCAGAAGCGATGCCAGCGAGCATGGACAGAGAGGGTTTCCTCTTTGGTGACAAAGGGAGAGCATCAACTGCCCTCCTCCAAAGCAAGTCCCAAGGACTGCCCGTTTGGTGAAAGAAGACCAAGACAGTCATGGATAGCAACTTTGCAGGCGAAGAACATCTTTCGTTGGGATAGCCTAGGCGCCTGTCCCCTTTCAAAACCCGCTAATTGTGGCAACCCTTCCCGCCGAGATTTTTAGGGGAAGAGGACCAAGGCGGCTATAAAAGGGGCAGCGCTGCCATTGTAGAAGGGATCGATTCCTTTGTCTCCTACCTTGTACGCGAGAACTCTCCCTTGCCCATAGCAATCCCAACACAAGCAGGAGTAGGGTTTTACACCACCAGGTGGCCCGAACCTGGGTAACCGTTGTGTCCCCTATCGTGCTCTGCACTCGTGTGCTCTCGCCGTAGCCTCGCCGTAGCATCGCCATGGTCACCCTGGATCGGTAGGAACGAGCTTGCCCCGAGTGTTCGAACCTTTGGGTCCCCGAAGCCCCGGTTCCGACATTTGGTGCGCCAGGTAGGGGGGGCAGCTTCGGTTCTTCCCACTTCCTCACTGCCATGGCCGACGCCCGTCGCGAGAGCTACGCGCGCAGAGCTGCCAGGTTGGCCCAAACGGAGCTGGTCGCCCGTGACGACCGTCAACGCCGCGCCCCTGCTGCCGCCACCGACCCCGCTGCAAGGGAGCTGCAGGCTTCCTCCCTCCACCCGTCCATGCAGCCGGATGGCCACACCGCCATGGCCTCCTCGCTCGCGTGTCGCGGCGCGCCGGCCCCGCAGGCTGCGTTGCTCATGGCGTGCGAGTTCCTGCGCTACCGCCCCACCAACGCTGGCTACGATGCCTGGCTCGCCCGCATCACCGAGCTCGTCAACGCCGCCGGAGACGCCCCGGCGCCCTCTCACTCGCTCCACCCCCCTCCGTCTCATGCTGGGGACGTGCCGCATGGGGCGCCGCCGCCGCCTCCTCCGCCTAGCGAGGGTGCCGAGCGCCACCATGAGGCGCGGGCACGTGAGCCGTCCCGCGGCGCCTCTTCGCCGGACCATGGCGAACCCAGCTGCTAGATCGTCCGGCGTGGGCCGCCCGATGCGCGCATGCTCCTCGAACGACAGCGCCAACGCCAAGACAGGACCATTCAGGAGGTCGCAGCCGCTGGCCGCCAGAACCATGCTGCCCTCGCTGGTGGCGTTCCCTCGAGCTACGGGGGTGCCGCACCTTCACCCGCGAGCTGTGCCGCGTGGTGTGGCCCACCAAGTTCAAGCCGGACCTGCCTCCGCGCTACGACGACACCCCCAACCCCGCAGAGTTCCTGCAGCTCTAAGCCCTAAGCATCGAGGCAGCGAACATCGACAACAAGGTCATGGCAAACTGATTTTCCATGGCCCTCAAGGACGGCCCGCGCTGATGGCTCATGAACCTCCCCGAGGCATCCATCTCCTCGTGGGTTGAGCTCTGCCGGCAATTTGTCGCCAACTTCAAGGGCACGCACGAGCGCTTCCTCACGCTCAACGACTTGCACACCATGCGCCAGTGCCCTGACGAGACTCTCCGCAAGTACATCCAGCGCTTTAGTCAAGTGCACAACAAGATCCCGCGTGCCTCCGAGGCCGCCATCGTCTCCGCATTCTCCAACGGTGTCACGGACGTCCGGATGTGCGAGAAGCTCACCATCAACGACGAACTTGGCTCTGTGCTCGAGCTGTTCGACCACGCCGACTGATGCGCCAAGGCTGAATGAGGCCGCCTCTTCGCCCACAACGACCCCGACGCGGCGCCAGACGCCGCCAAGGCCAAGAACAAGGACGCCAAGCACAAGGGCCCTGCCGTGCTCGTGGCGGAGCCTGAGCAAAAGCGTGGCCGTGAGCACGACGAGCCCAAGAAGGACAACCGCCCTCTTTGCTCCTACCACAACTCGCACTCCCACAGTACTGAGGACTGCCATGAGCTCAAGCTGCTTCACGACGAGCGCCTGGGCCGCCGCGGCGACCGCAACGATTGCGGCGCCGGCCGCGGAGGCGGCCGCAATGGCAACTGCTGGGGAGACCGCAACAGCAACGGCAACTTCTGGCAGGGCTGGCGCGACCAGCCTCGCGAGGCCAACCCTTAGGCTACCGCCGCTCTTCCGCCGCTGCCGCCGCCACCTCGAAGGAACGACGGCAACCAGCCTGACGAGGGCGCTAGGGGCTACTAGAAGCCTCGCAGGGTGGTTTGCATCCTTGGCGGAGCCCAGGGTCCTGCATCCAACCACCACTTCAAGCTGTTCTCTCACGAGGTGAACGCCGCCCTCCCGAGGCCTGAGGCCTCTCGGCCCCTCAAGTGGTCACAATATGCAATCACTGTCGACTCCAAGGATAACCCCAAGTTTTCAAGCGCTGCGGGCACAATCCCCATGCTGTGCACCCCCACCATCAGCAATGTCGCCGTCACCAAGATGCTCATCGACGGAGGTGCCGGCCTCAACGTGATCTCCATCGAGACCTTCGAGCAGCACCAAGTGCCCTACGAGCAGCTGATGCCGACTAGGCCCTTCTCTGGAGTGACTGATGTCTCCACCATTCCTCTAGGGCAAGTGAGCCTTCCCGTCACCTTCGGCACCCGCAAGAACTGCCACACTGAGCTCATCGACTTCGACGTGGCGCACATCGGCCTGACGTACAACGCCATCCTGGGCTACCCGGCGCTCGCCAATTTCATGGCGGTGACCCATCACACCTACAACGTCCTCAAGATGCTAGGCTACAACGGCATCATCACCGTCTGCTGTGACAAGAAGGACGCGGTTCACTCCCTCGAGAGCGCCTACAAGGCTGCCGCCACCGCCTACACTGCCGACGAGGACGACGCCGCACCTCATGAGGCCGCACCCGCGAAGAAGAAGCAGCTGTTCTCTCAGGACTGTGACGAGATGAAGAAAGTGTCTGTGGACGGCAGCGGCTCAGGCCCAGCCTTCACCATCGGCACCGGCCTCTCTCCTAGATAGGAAGGCGCACTCATCACCTTCCTTTGGGCAAATTCGAATGTGTTCGCCTGGACAGCATCCGATTTGTCCGGGGTGCCGAGGGAGGTGATCGAGCACCAGTTAGCGGTGTGCCCTAACGCACGCCCCGTGAAACAGTAGGCATGGCGCCAGGCACCAGAGAAGCAAGAGTTCATCGTCGAAGAAGTTCAGAAGCTACAAGAAGCTGGAGTCATCCGTGAGGTGCGCCATCCCGAATGGTTCGCCAACCCAGTCGTGGTGCCCAAGAAGTGCGTCCAGGAGCGGATGTGCGTCGACTTCACGAGCCTCAACAAGTTCTGCCCACAAGATCCCTTCTCGCTGCCTCGCATCGACTAGATCATGGACTCCACCGCTGGGTGTGAGTTGCTATGCTTCCTAGACACCTTCTCAGGCTACCACCGGATCAAGATGGCAACTGAAGACGTGGAGAAAATGGTCTTCATCACACCCCGCGGCATATACTGCTACATCTGCATGCCCTTCGGCCTTAGGAGCATGGAGCCACCTTTCAGAGGCTGATGAGCATCGCCTTGGGGCCCCAGATGGGGAGAAACACTGAGGCCTATATCGATGACATCGTGGTCAAGACTCGTGAAGCCTGGTCCCTCATCGCGGATCTCGAGGAAACATTCAACAACTTGCGCAAGGTCAACCTCAAGCTCGACCCAGACAAGTGCGGCTTCGGAGTTCCTTCCGGCAAGCTGCTCGGCTTCCTGGTCTCCCATCACGGCATCGAGGCCAATCCGGAGAAGATCAAGGCCATCGAGAAGATGCGTCGTCCCCAGAACCTCAAGGAAATGCAACGCTTGGCGTGATGCATGGCCTCGCTTGGGCGATTCATCTCCAAGTTTGGTGAGCGAGCCCTGCCATTCTTCAAGCTCATGAAGAGATCCGGCCCCTTCAAGTGTACTCCCAAGGTGGACGTGGCCTTCAAAGGCCTCAAGAGGTACCTCACGAGCCCGCCCATCATGGTCGCACCATGCTCTCACGAGCCCTTGCTCCTATACTTGGCAGCCACTTCCCAGACGGCCAGCGCGGCCCTGGTGACAGTTCGAGAAGAGCGCATCTGCGCATAGAAGAAGCTTGCTGCACTGGCACTACCCGAGCTTGCGTCGCCGCCTGCTAAGATCTTGCCTCAGGAGGCCCTTGGCGCATCGCCTCCTGAGGCCGTGCTTCGACCTGCCGAGGGTCCTCCGCAGGAGGCCTCCGATGAGCTACCTCGCGAGCCGCCTCCCAGCCTCACGAGCCTCTCGGGCCCTCCGAAGAGCAAGCTGCCGTGGCAACTACATGCCTCGTCAAGCACCCTGTGTACTTCGTCAGCACGGTGCTGCGGGATGCGCACGAGGGCTACCCTATGCAACAGAAGCTCCACCTCGCGCTCCTCGTCGCCTCCAGGAAGTTGCGCCACTACTTCCAGGGACATCCCATCAAGGTGATCTCGTCGTACCCCCTGGAGCAAGTCCTGTGCAGCCCCAACGCCGCTGGCCATGTCGCCTAATGGAACATTGAGCTGCAGGCCTTCGAGCTGGATTTCTGCACCACAAGGGTGATCAAGGGTGCAGCCCTGGCTGACTTCGTAGCGGAATGGACGGATCCGCCCCAGTAGGAGCCTCGCGAGGACGAGTCCCTCTTGCCCAGGGACGAGGCGCCTGGCGGCTGGACCATGACTTTCGACAGTGCCTTCTCCCGGCAGGGCGCGGGGGCTGGAGTTATGCTCACTTCGCCGACAGGAGACAAGCTCTACTACGCTGTCCAACTCTGCTTCAAGCGCGACGACAAGGTGGCCAACAACATCGCGGAGTACGAAGGCCTCATCACCGGCTACAAGGCTGCTTTCGCTCTCGGCATCAAGCGCCTCACCATCAAGGGTGATTCACAGCTCCTCGTCAACTTCCCCAACAAAAGCTATAAGCCCAAGGACGAGCACATGGCCGCCTATCTGGAAGTGGTACGCAAGCTCGAGAAGCGTTTCCTTGGCCTGGAACTCCAGCATGTCCCCCACGGCAGTAACAAGGAAGCCGACAACATCGCCAAGCGAGCATATCGCCGTGAGCCTCAAAGCCCCGGCATCTTCGAGGAAAGCCTCCTGAAGGCATCAGCTACACCACCTACCGTGAGCGCCACGCTGCTTCACGAAGAGCTCCCACCCGCACCTCCCACGGGCACACCAGACTGCGGCCCAGCCTCAGGCGCATGCTTGCTACTGGAGCTGGAGCCCCAAGCGAATAGCTGGGCCGCTGAGTTCAAGGCCTACTTGCTTCACAGCACCCTCCCGGAGAAGGACACAGAGGTAGAGCGTGTGGCTCGCCAGGCCACCGCGTACTGCTTGAAGGATGGCGAGCTGTACCGCAGGCGCCCCAATGGTGTCTCGCTGTGGTGCATCTCTGAAGAACAAGGCCGCGAACTGCTTGCCGACATCCATGGAGGAGATTGCGGCCACCACTCTTCATCACGCACCCTCGCCGGCAAGGTGTTCCGCAGCGGCTTCTACTGGCCCACCGCGCTTCATGACGCCACCGAGATGGTCCAATCCTGTGAAGCTCCTCAATTCCACGCCAAGCAGATCCATCAGCCGGCGCAAGACCTCCAGATGATTCCTCTCTCGTGGCCCTTCGCTGTCTGGGGGCTGGATATCTTGGGACCCTTCCCTTGCGCAGCTCGCGGCTACCGCTACCTCTACGTCGCCATCGACAAGTTCACCAAGTGGGCGGAGGTCGAGCCTGTGCGCACCATCCCGGCAGGATCTACCGTCAAGTTCATCAAGCGCCTCGTGAGCCGCTTTGGCGTCCCCAACCGCATCATCACTGACAACGACTCTCAATTCACAAGCGGCCTCTTCAAGTCATAATGCGCCAGCCTCGGCACGCAGATCTGCTATGCCTCTGTGGCGCACCCACGAAGCAATGGCCAGGCCAAGCGTGCCAACGCCGAGGTCCTCAAGGGCCTCAAGACAAGAAGCTTCAAGAAAAAGCTCAAAGCCTGCAGCAAGGGCTGGCTTGACGAGCTACAGTCTATGCTTTGGTCGATCCGCACGACAGCAACTAAGCCTATTGGCGAGACTCCCTTCTTCCTTGTCTACGGAGCTGAAGCAGTCCTCCCTTCTGAGATCAAGCACGGTTCTCCGCGAGTCCTCGCCTTCGATGAGGCTCGTCAAGACGGCTCATGAGAGGCCAACCTGCTGCTCCTCGAGGAAGCCCATCGCCAGGCCGCCCTGTGTGCCGCGAGATACCAGCTGGCTTTGAGTCGCTATCATAGCCGCAACATACGCCCGTGCACCCTTGAGGTTGGCGATCTCGTCCTGAGAAGGATCCTCTCCAGAGAGGAACTCCACAAACTCTCACCCATGTGGGAAGGCCCTTTCAGGGTTGCTCATGTCTCCCGGCCCGGCGCCGCCCGGTTGGAGATGGAGGACGGAGTTCCTGTGCCCAACACATGGAACATCCAACACCTCTGCAAGTTCTACCTGTGACCCTCATGCATACAAACGAAATATAGCTGTACACGCTCCGGAGCCTCTCATTGCGTTCGCCTGAAGGGCCCGCGAGAGCTCCCGCCCACGCCCTAGTGGAAGCCCCATGCTCAGCGCTGGTGGAACGATCGAACTGAGGGCGCCCCCCGGGCTGCACCAACCTCAAGCTGACCCGTGCCGGACATGGCAGCCTCTTCTCTTTTGAATGTGAAACTAGGGGCGCCCCCCGGGCTGCACCAACCTCAAGCTGACCCGTGCCGAACACAGTAGCCGCATATTTTTTGGCTATGTAATGAACCTTATTATTATGATGCAGTAAAGCTTTATTTCCTAAGATATTTTATGTGTGTGGTAAGTTGCCTACCTTAGGAGCCGTGCGTGCTCGCGACCTACCTCCTGCGCATCTCGTGAGCAGGGGCTGGACACGGTGCCTGTGCTCGGGTCAGTCCCAGCAGCGCTGCAAAACCCAAGTGATCGAGCTCTGGCTCGCGGGCATGCTCCTGTGCACGCCACCTCACCAAGGTCCTTCGTGTCTCGTCTCCTCGCATGACGCCCATGAGCAAGCTAGCAAGCGTGCACTGCTCCCCCTTTTTTGTGAGACCTATCGATATGAAGTTGTCACAGGAACAAGGCACGTAGAAGGCCTCGTGAGCGAAGCCTCGTAAGGTAGCTCATGACAAGACGCCTTCATAAGCCCTCAGGAAGCCTCGCGAGTGCTGCCTCGCGAGCAAACCTGCGGCGGCTGTCTCCACCAAGTGTTAGCGGGAGGCCTCAGGGGCGTGAGCCTTGCGAGGCATAGTCCGCGGCCACGACACGCCAAGCGACACTCGCGAAAAAAGCTAAGTACAAAAACACCTCACGATCCGCTCTCGGCGCCTCTCAAGCTCTCCTCTCCCCGCAACCTCGCTGAGTGTTGATGTTTCCTCCTCCGCGCAAGCCGCTTGCATGTCAAAGGGGGGCTTCCTGAGCATCGCGCCTCAGGAGCCCTTACCATCTCTCAGTGCCCTACACCTCCTGGCCTTGTCCAGGCAACCCGACCTGACGTACCAGTGACGGCTGTAGCCCGCTCGGGGGCTAGGTCCTGACGACGTAGAGCACCAAGGCAAGCAAAGAAAGTAAAATAGGCCTCACGGGAGGGCCTCACGAGGAAACATACATTGCAGCAAATCAAAGTACTTAAACATGAAAAAACATCGTTTTTACGCCCCCACGGGGCTACGTCGATCCATTACAGGAGCAAAAGAGAGGTGCCAAGACGGAGCACGACACATCTTCAAAGATCCGACTCGGGCGCTAACTACGCCTAGTCGGAATCTTCGTCTGCGCTCTTGATGCGCGGGGAGCTTTCGTCGCTTCCGCCCCCGCTGGAGGAGTCGGAGTCGCCGTCGCTGTCGCCCTCGCCGGAGGAGTCGGAGCCGCTGCCGCTCTCACTCTCCGCGCAGCACTCCCCACGGCTATCGGAGACCCCAAAGAACTTCATGAAGAGAGTGGCGGCTCCGTCGTACTTGATCTGGCGGAGATGCCCCCGCCTTAAGCCATGGGCACAGGTGAATGACTTCCACCCCCACTTCAGGAACATGAAGCCAGCGAGGGAGAATTCAGTCACCACCGAGGATGGGCCGTTGCAGCAGCCATCCGCCTGTAGCCACAAGCCCAAGGGCCCGCTGTCCTCCATCGCTCTTGCAAAGGAGTCCGGGAGCTGGAGCCAACTGCAGGGCCAACGATGCAGCCCCACGATGAACTCATGCGCCGCATCCGCCATGTGAGCCCCCGCCTGGGGAGGCAGGGCAGCCACCCCCCCGCGCCCTCCTCGGCCGCGGGCACCACGCCCTCCATGACCGCGGGCGGCGACCCTTCCGCGGATGCTAGGGTTGGCGCGGCGGCCGCCGAGGAGCACGTTCGGCCCCGGGGAGGAACCCTCGTGGCAGCAGCAGATGCACGGGCTCGCCCTCTACCCCTCGCCATCGCAGCGGCGTTCCTGGAAGAGAGCAAGGAAGGGTGAAAGGTTGGAGAAGGGGAGAGGCAGAGGTAGAAGATGAGTGGTGGAGGTCTCTTCCCCACGCTCCTTTTATAACACCCAACGGGGACGCTCTATCCGCCGCTCCACCTCCTTCGACACCGGGAATTGAGGAAGCAGGAGGAAAGCAATGATAGCCCTGCACCCCGTGCGGGCAGGCTTTATGGCAGGCGCAGGCAGTTACCGAGGCAGAGTGGGGGAAGTGGGGGCATCCCACGTCCCGTCGTGCGCCACGCGTTGAACCTGGGCCCCGCAGTCTATCAGGGCCTACGCCATTTCGCTCCCAACGGGCGGGAACGTGCGTGCCACGGGCCCGGGGGCTACTTTCGGGCCATTGGGAACCAGGGTACCACGACCCGTCCGCCTACGCCCCAGCAAGTGATGCTTGGCGAAGGCCCAAGACGCAGCCCACCCTCGGGCGCCGCGAAGCGAAGACACGTCGCGCGGCGCCAACCTCACGAGGACCCCTCCTCAAGGAGCAAACCACCAAGACTTAGCCACAGCAGCGGCAGGAAGCCTCGCGAGGACCCCTCACGAGGCGGCCTCCCGAGGTGGCCCCCCGAGCCGGCCCCCCGAGGCGGCCGCCCGAGGCCATCCAAGCCTGATGTCAGCCACGCGGTCCTATGCCCAGCACGTGGGTGACGCGCTTGGCGATGAATGGTGGCAGAAGTCGCGCCAGCGGGCACGGACAAAGAGGGTTTCCTCTTTGGTGATAAAGGGGGTGCACCAGCTGCTCTCCTCCCAAGCAAGTCCCAAGGACTGCCCGTTTGGTGAAAGAAGACCAAGACAGCAAGGCGCGCAGGACGGAGGTCACCACCGAGCCCACTGGCGTGTCATGTATAGCAACTTTGCAGGCAAAGACCATCTTTTGTCAGGATAGCCTGGGTGCCTGTCCCCTTTCAAAACCCGCCAATTGTGGCAACCCTTGCAGCCGAGATTTTCAGGGGAAGAGGACCAAGGCGGCTATAAAAGGGGCAACGCTGCCATTGTAGAAGGGATCGATTCCTTTGTCTCCTACCTTGTACACGAGAACTCTCCCTTGCCCACAGCAATCCCAACACAAGCAGGAGTAGGGTTTTACACCGCAAGGTGGCCCAAACCCGGGTAACCGTTGTGTCCCCTGTCGTCCTCTGCGCTCGTGTGCTCTTGTCGTAGCCTCGCCGTGGTCACCCCTGGATCGGTAGGAATGGGCTTTCCCCAGTGTTCGAACCTTTGGGTTCCCGGAGCCACCGCCGCCCCCCCCCCCTCTGTACATATCTCTGCCTCGTGTCTCCCGCACGCACACTCTCTTTAGTCCTCTCTCACACGCATTGTCTCCACCTCTCTTACTAGTTGACAGATATGATTCCATCAGATCTATTGGTAGGATATCCCTGACGGTTAAACTGGATGGTGATAAGAGGCAAAGATTTTCCCAAGTCGGGGCCCTTGCGATCGAGGAAATACCCTACTCCTGGTCATGTATACTTTGATTGGGGTGTGTACAAAGTACATGTCAATACCAAGGGATTGTGTGTATATATACTTTCGACGAACTAGGCCCCCGGCCTATATAACATACCCGGGGCCTAGGGTTACAAATCGTAGTCCGCTTCGTTAGTGGAGATAGAGTCCTCCACGGCTCTGGTATCTTCATCTTGTACGTCCAGTCCTTCATGGGTCTTCGTATAATGCGTCTCGGGCCGACGTATGTGGCGCAGGATAGAACTGACCTAGGGTTCCTCACCTCGACCAACCAGACCAAAAAACGATGTGCCACCACCACACCTCGCATACTCTCTACCCCCCTAGGTCTCACTATATTCTCACACCCACACATACCAACACACACACTATTTCTGCTCATGCCTCTCTCCCCTTCTCCTCTGCATACACAAACTCACCATCCCTCGTTGAGACATCCTATTCGTCTCTCTCTCTCTCTCATCTCTCCTGCTTTCTCTTTCTCTCATCGCACACCCCTCCTATCCACGCCTCTCTCGAATACGTACACATACCCTCTCCAGGCCCTCCAAAATACGTCAACCACACATTCACGCAAGTTACATCTCATTATCATGTGCTCCCAATGATCTAAAAAAGGCATCCGTTCACTTTTACTTCGCATGCAAGATTTGTTTTGAATTAAAACTACACAGAGTGTGACAAAAAAATTATTTCATAAAATCTACATATACAATACTACAAAGTTATATATGAAAGTTAATTGCATGGTGCATCCAATGATATTTGTTCTGTATTGTGAATGTTTACATTTTTATCCTATAAAATTAGTCATAATAAAGAGAAATGAAGGGCATCTCTCTCTCACTCTCTCCATCGCACACCCCCTCTCTCTACGCCCCTTTCACGTACGCACACAAACTATCTCTCGGCCCTCTAAAACTACGCCCCCATACACATTCATGCATGACGGTCATTGTATTTCAAGCAAAGGCGCAATACGGTCTCTGGACTTTAGAATGCGCTCATTACGGTCAACATATACATTTTATGGTGATTATACGGTCACTAGCTTACCGTACAGCTCCGTATTTTGATGGTGACACTGACGGTCATTGTATTTGAAACGAAAGCACGATAGGGTCAGCATATACATTTTGTGGTGATTATACAATCACTAGCTCACCATACAGCTACGTATTTTGTTGATGACATGATCAATTGACCAGTCAAACAGTCCACATGGCGCAACTAGTGTTGCATCAGAAGCGCACATTATCTCCCTAACGTCGGGCCCACCTATCAGCAGGTATAAGAAAGAAACAAATGGTAATAAATTAGTGCTCGGTGGGGATTCGAAGTTGAGACCTCAGGTTGGTAGCCCACGTGCGATAACCACAGCGGATAAGGTCGCCTAGTGATGATATGCTAAGCCGGCCTTTTAATACACAGGAGCTACTGTGGTGAATACAGACACGTCACAGATGTGGACAAACATGCATGCAACGCCCGCATGCGTGCAGGCAATACTCACACGTACACATGCACGCACGCAAGACTCGCACGAACACACGCACTCAAGCATGCATGAAACACTCACACGTACACATGCACGCACGCAACACTCGCACGAACACACGCACGCATGCATGCACACAGCACAAGACGCAACACATACGCTCGCTCAAGTGCTCAACCTACACGTGCATTCACACATATACACAGCCAGGGTGGTTCGCGCGCAAGGGCCAGTTCCGCGGGGTAACAGGTTCGACCCCTCACGCGCCTGCGTAAATTTTTGTTTACCAACTGATAGGTGGGACCCGGAAGCCACGTGGCCAGTTTGACCAGTCAACAGAGTGCCATGTAGACTTTTTGATCGGTCAACTGAGTGCAATTTGTAATTACGATTTTCACATCCGTATTGGGCTGGCGGGTTTCGGATGTTTAGTCCCACCTCGGCGCGTGAGGAGCTGGTCGGCCGGCTTAAATAGCCGGGTCATCCAGAAGCAATAAGTTGCAGTCATCATTGCACCCTTTGTTAAGGACATGAATTGTTAATAGTATTAATTTTCTCTGTGATATAAAGGCTGCTTGTAGTGGGTAGTATCATAACTACTCTCATGCATAGTACTCCCTCCGTTCCTAAATATGTCTATTATGATAGGGTATCATGATATGATACTCAACCCTCTCTTTCTTCATTTAGTTATATGCCACCTCAGCATTGCTGTAGGTGGGACCGCTATGTGCTGGAGCGGGTGCTCGGTCACAAGCATTCAAGTCTACCGCACACGCCACCAGACAAACACACGCGGTTGGCGCGCCATCCGGTGTGCCTCATTTGGGAATAAAAGATAACAATTGTTTGCAAAATTTCTGGTTTGGCGCCAAAACTCGAGCCTCTGCATTTCGCCAAAAAATACAAACCGAGCTTCTGCGTTAACTTCCTGCCCTACCCCGCCCAGCACATTCAAATCCCTCATTTGCCATGAAATTTTGTTGTGTGTTGTTGTTTTCAGGGATATTTTGCTGTGTGAAAACAAATTTAAATATCAATGAATAATCGGTGTCTAGGGTATTTTGCCGGGACACGGTTGAATGGCCTCATATTAGTTTGTACTAGTACTAGTGTAGAGTAGTAGGAGCAGGAGTAGTATAGTGGTAGTAGAGTACAAACCAGTACGAGTCCCATCGGACACCAATTTTCTTGGAGTCCATGCTACAGCTAGCACTTCTCCCTCCTCGTTCCTCTAAACTCAGCCAACGCACGGCGGGCAGGGTGAGGGTTTGCCGATAGTCGGTTTGCTCAACAATGGTCCCAGATGTTAGTGAAAATGCAAGACAACACGTGTTCCCTAGCTTGAGCGGCGTGCCGGACCGACCGTGTGGAGGTGCAACGCGAATGCGGCAGGCTTTTCATTTTGAACTCGTAGGTTGTAACATTTGGTTCTGCTCCTTGGAGCGACGATAGACAGAAATAACGATCGAAAATGCTAGGGCGGGGCTTTTCCTGCGTGATAAGAGGGGGAGTTCGCCAGCTTGGCCAATCGTCGGTTTGCTCACATGCAGTCCCACATGTTGCTGAGATGCCTTGGCAATGGGCGTTGAGCGGCTAACCGAAACATATTTTTACTTCAATTATTCATGTTGCATGTACATTAAAATTGCATTGAAATGTACTCAACAACGTGCGGGCTAGTATCATCGAGTGATCTGAAAGGACCCACTTCAAAAAAGAAAGAAAGGCGATTCGGTGCCCAGGCTCATCTGCACCCAGTCGGAAACAAATCACAAAAAATTTAAAAAAATCAAAAGATTCCAGTTTTTCTTGCATGCTAGAAAATGTGATGCGTGAGGTCCGCTCCAATTTTTAAGTCGTTTGAACATCTGAGCAGCTCTTGGCAAAAAAGACAAATCGGGTCAGAACAGTGCATGGATAGTAAACCTTTTTTACAGACCCCGAATTTGTCTTTTTTGCTGAGAGCTGCTCAGATGTCCAAATGATTTGAAAATTGGAGCGGGCCTCACGCATCAAATTAGCTACCATGCAAAAAATAATTGGAATTTTTTGAATTTTTCTAGTATTTATTTTGGTTTTTTTCTTCAACGCGGGTGCAGATGAGCCTAGGCTCACAAGTGGATTATCGCACACTACACATTCAAGCATTTCACATTGTTCTCTCTCTCTCTCTCTCTCTCTCTCTGTCAAACCAACTATGCCAAACTCCCCTGCCTAGAGCGCGGGAAAAGACCCGCCCTCGCTTTTTTAATCGGGTTTTGTATCGATGGATCGCGCGAAGTAGCAAAACCAAGTGTTACACGACTACTACTACGTACTACAGTGCACTGGGCTGCCGTGTCTTGTACTCCTCCGTCGTAAGAGTGGAGACGCTCGCTTTCATAAATGTTCTACTTCTGTTCGCCAACATGTGGGACATCTAGCATCCGGGTCCACGTGCCATGCACCAAATAACAGTGCAGAACAGCAGGGGGACACACCCCGGTCGTGGCGCCACAGTAGTAATGAGCAATGAGGCGTCAATCACAAAGCCGCACCTTTCCAACCATCATTTCACTCTTCGTTGAATCCGCTTGTCCATCATCTTCTTCAAGAAAACCACATGTTGCTTCTGCCATTGTTCTGATTTTTCATGAGGGACACACATTGGCTAGGTACATCACTATCGGTGTAAAAACCGGCAGACCTCGGGGTAGGGGGTCCCGAGCTGTGGATCTGGGATCGGTGGTAACAGAGATGATGGACACGATGTCTACCCAGGTTCGGGCCCTCTTGATGGAGGTAAAACCCTACGTCCTGCTTCTGTTTATATTGATGGAGATGTATCAAGTATAGAGTTGATCTACCTCGAGATCGTAATATGTGTCTAACTTCTAGGGCTAGGTGTGCAATATTGCGTTGTTCTTCCCTACGGGCTAATCCCCACAACTTATATACACGCTAGGGAGGGTATCTAGGGTTACAAGGTCGGTATCTAGGAGTAAGGCGGCTGGAAAAATCTTGAAGTGTACTACAAGTCTTCGGTAGAGACAGCCTCGATCATGTCTCCCGTGTGCGGCCTCCGGAGTCCACCTTGATCACGTACGAGGGCATATCGGCCCAACCGAGGAGATGGGCTAGCTAGGTTGGCACCCCCTAATCCAGGACACCGTCAGTAGCCCCTGAACTGGTCTTCTACACCGAGGACGACTTTCAACAAACATCACTTCGGATCCGGAGTCCTTGGCTTGACAGACGAGTTCCGCTTTGCATTTCGGATTCTCTTAACGGAGTATCGACATCCGTGGTCCAACTAAGCTTGTACCCTGCCCGAAGTGGGTAGATATCTTAGCCTCGAAGGCTTATTGTTCAGGTATGAACGATCCAATCCGGCCTGATAGCTTTGTCGGAGAGGCTTGCCCCACGATGGGTCGAGCAGTTACAGCCTCCCCCTCAAATCATGGTTCAAGGCAGCCTTTTTACTGGCATGTCCCTTCGAGGCAGAGATCGTGCCCGCTTTCTTAGGGATATCATCAAGATTTTGTTTCCTCCCATATACTTCAACGACATTTTTGATGGCAACCGCGAATTTATCAGCGCAGCGAGGGGGACTCTTGGCCTTTCATTGGCTTATAAGAGCAAAAAGGGGGAACAACGCAATAGCCGACGCTCCCATTCTCCCCCTCTACTGCTTCGTCTAGCTCCAGCGCCCAGATCCATCCTGCCCATTTTTCCCTTTAGCGAATCCAACCTCCACCACCAGCCATGGCCGATACCCTCAAAGGGCACTGGGGCGGCTCCGTAGTGACGGCCGTGACCATCTCGGAGTTGCGCGACGTGGGGTACCTGAGCCCTGCCACCGTCGCCCGTGCTCCGGTGGCTGGCCAGCTGGTGCCCGCTCCCAACGCCGGGGAGCGGGTAGTCTTCGTCCCCCACCTCATCCGAGGCCTGGGGTTCCCGCTGCACCCCTTCGTGTGCGGGGTAATGTTTTACTACGGGCTGGACTTCTACCACATGGCCCCCAACTCCGTTCTCCACCTCGCCGCTTTCATCACGGTCTGCGAGGCTTTCCTCCGCTGCGAGCTGCACTTCGGCCTGTGGCTGAAGCTCTTCAGGATCAAACTGAAGTGCAGCGGATCGGATCTCGCGGAGTGCGGGGGAGCCATGATCAGCAAGAACCAGAGGGCTATCTGGTTCAAAGGAACCTTCATCGAGACGGTGAAAGAGTGGCAGAGGGAGTGGTTTTACATCACCGAACCTCTCGCCCCTGGTCAGACCGAGGTCCCGGCTTTCTCAGCTGGGCCTCCCAAGAAGCTCAAATCCTGGAAGGAGAAGGGCGTCGCCTGGGGGAACCCAGAAGAGGTGGAGACCCTGATCGACATGATCTTGTGGTGGTCCACCACGGGGAAGGTTGAGCTCGCCGACGTCATAAACGTCATGCTCAACCGCCGCATACTCCCCCTCCAACTTCGGGCGACCCCGATGTGGGCACAAAAGACCGAGGACATGGACAGCATCACCACCTTCTTCCGCTCCACCTTGGCCGCCATGTGGACGAAACTCATGAAGCTGGCCAAGGACAAAATCCCCAAGGCGGGGGAGAACCGCGGCCTCGAGCACGGCTATGAAGCCCCCCCGGTGAGTGGTCCCTTAATCATCATTCTTTAGTCCATCGTGCCGGGGAGTAGTATTTCGCTTGAATCAGCGTGTTTGATGTTTTTGCAGAAGTGGTTGGCATGGGTACAAGGAGTGCAATGCCCGGCCCCACTGCCAGTGGATCGCTGGAATAGGTCCGCGTGTTTCGAAGGGGCGCGGAGGGCGTACGCTTGCGTGAAGACTCACTTCCGCAAGGTTGATGCGAAAACATGTGCCGTGGGCCCCCCTGCCGACAAGCCGTGCACCGCCGAGCAGTTCTTCGTCGAGGTAGAGGCGGGAGCTCGGACCACAGAAGCCATGTGTCCCAAAGACACTCTGTATTTCTAGATGATACTTCGGAATGCCGGAGTGTGCGATGTAAAAACTTTACCTTTTGTTGAATGAAAATGGCTTGAAATTCCATATGTGTTGTTTTATAATTTAATTATTCCTCCGATATGACTGTATAAAATGAGAGTGGCCAGTCGTCGGCTTCAGCCCCAGTGTAGGTCATACAAAGGGTGTTCCTTAAGGCACACTGGACCCTTGGCCGACGTCTCGGTACCCGGAGGCGGTCGGTGACTTATAGGAACTAGGCAATCGGACTATAGTGGCTTGATATCTTTCACTTAGTCATTGGAGTTTGACTGTGGGGGCTGATGACCAGCCCCCGGTGTGGGAAGTGTTCGGCCAAGTCGGCCGAGGTCTAGGCCATAGCACACTTCAGCTAAGAATGAAAGCCCTCCGTCTAACACGGGTGATCTCTAACGTCACATTGCTTGACGCGGTCTATGGATGGCGGACCAGTTTGCGCATACCTAGATAGTCAGTTTTCGGCTTTCTCCACTGAGGCGCTATGCCAATTGACTTGGTAGCGCAATCGCAGTGGTTCTCCCGTTACCCCCTTAGCCGAATTTGTCGGAAACGTAGGGGGTACACATAGGAGCAGGGCAACCCAACTATTGACCGAAATCCAGGTTCGAAACTGATGCATATAAGGCCAAAAATCCGAGACGCCGAGTACTTCGAACTTGTTATACAATTGCATCTTTTTTAAGAACTTCTTCGTCCCAGAGGGGCTATGCTGATAAAGAAATACAATAGAGACATTGAAAGGGCATAGTTTCTTTATTTCATGATATCAATCGTGTACATGCCCAGCTGTGACGAGAGTAATTGAAAAGAGTACAATGTAAATGGTAAAGAAGGAGGAGGAAGAAACAGGGCATGTAATTACTAATGGATTTTAAAGAACCTGGGCCGCTACCTGCCGCACGTCTGCGTTTCTGAACTTTTGACCAGATCTTCACCATTGATGGTGAGGAACTTGTGAAGGTTGATGCCCTTCCGGCCTTTTATACACTTTAAGTGTTTGATTGACCGAGTTCCTTTAAAGGAGGTGTTGCCGAAGTCACTCTGTGGTTAAAACCACATAGACGTTGTCATGCTTGGCTGTTTCTTTTACAGATACTTGCCTACGCAGAGGCTCGAAGCCACGTCTTTGCTTGGTTGATCCGCGCCGATGTTTAAGTATATTTTCGGCTCCTCGACGGCCCAGGGAATCTTCAATGCAAAATTATGCACTCTTGGGACGTAGTTCCCACTCCAAAGAGGGCACGCGAGGAGCCCGTATCCCTATTTCGGGTGCACGGGTAGCTGGCCGAGGTCGATCTGTGCAGCCCGGGCGCGCTTTAACGAGCGGGCGGCGTGTTCATCGCTGCGGGCTGCCTCCTCAGAGGCCTGTGCCTTGGCTGCGAAAGCCGCAGTCTGTTCCTCTGTCCGAAGTGAACGTTCTGTGTTACCATTAACTGTGATCACACCGTTAGGTCCCGGCATCTTGAGCTTGAGGTAGGCATAATGCGGGACTGTGTTAAAGCGTGCAAAGGCCGTGGGCCCTAGGAGCGCGTGATATCCACTTCGGAATGGGACAATATCGAAGATTAACTCCTCATTTCTGAAGTTCTCTGGTGAGCCAAAGACTACCTCTAAGGTGACCGCTCTGGTACAGCGGGCTTCGACGCCCGGAATGACACCTTTAAAGGTGGTAGAGCTCGGCTTGATCCGAGATGCGTCGTTGCCCATCTTCCGAACTGTGTCCTCGTAGATGAGGTTAAGGCTGCTTCCTCCGTCCATGAGGACGCGTGTTAGATGATAACCATCAACGATAGGGTCCAGGACGAGTGCCGCCAATCCATCGTGCCTGATCCTGGTCGGATGATCGTGCTTGTCAAACGTGATTGGGTAAGCCGACCATGGGTTATACTTCGGGGCGACTGGCTCCAGCGCCTATACATCCCGAAGTACATGCTTCCTCTCCCTTTTAGGGATGTGGGTGACATAGATCATATTGACCTCTGTTACCTCATTAGGAAATTTCTTTTGGCCTCCGTTATTGGGCTGCCGAGGTTCATCCTCGTCGTCGCTGCGGTGTTGGGTTTTATTCTGACCCTCTGCCGCTATCTTGCCGGCTTGTTTAAAGACCCAGCAATTCCTATTAGTGTGGGTTGCTGGTTTTTCCTGAGTACCGTGAATCCCACATGGGCGGTCTAGGAACCTATCAAGCTGGCTTGGTCCGTCTTTGTTCCCTTTAAAGGGTTTTCTTATCTGCCCGGATTTAGGTCAGGTAAACCCTGCGTTGACCGCGACATCTTCAGTGTCGCTTCCGCCATTTTTATACCTGCGCTTATTTTTGTTGTGCTTTGGTTTTCCATTGGCGTCGCGAGTTTCCGAGGTGCCTGCCTCGCCGTTATGAGTACTTCGGGCGAGCCAGCTATCCTCTCCTACACAGAAGCGAGTCATCAGTGAGGTCAGGGCTGCCATAGTCCTTGGCTTATCCTGGCCGAGTTGTCGAGCCAACCATTCATCTTGGATATTGTTTTTAAAGGCAGCGATGGCCTCGGCTTCGGAACAGTCTATAATCTGGTTCTTCTTGGTGAGGAACCTGTTCCAGAATTTTCGGGCTGATTCGCCTGGCTGCTGGGTGACACGACTGAGGTCGTCAGCGTCCGGAGCTCGGACATATGTGCCCTGGAAGTTTGCTCGAAAAGCGTCCTCTAGGGCCTCCCAGTTGCCGATAGAGTGAGGAGGAAGGCTGTTAAGCCAATGCCTTGCCGGCCCCTTTAGCTTGAGCGGCAGGTACTTAATGGCGTGGAGATCATCTCTGTTGGCCATGTGTATGTGTAAGAGGAAATATTCGATCCAAACTGCCGGGTCCGTGGTGCCATTGTATGATTCGATGTTAATGGGTTTAAACCCTTTCGGAAATTGATGTTCCATTACCCTGTCTGTAAAGCAGATTGGGTGAGCCGGACCTTGGGACCGAGGAGCATCTCGTTGGAGGTCGGGGGAGAGCCGTGAGTAGGCGTGATCTTGGGCGCGGCCGTTCCTATCCAACCAGGCATCATAGCCATTGAGCCCGGCGGGCGCACGTCCCGTTGATCCATTGATGGACCGAGGGGGAGCCCTGTTTTCCTCAATGCGACGTCGAACGTCGTGGGGATCTAGAGAATCCATGGGGTCCTTGCCGTAACGGTGTGGAGGTGGTCGTTCGTTGAGGTCTTCCCGTCTTGGCCTGT
This sequence comes from Elymus sibiricus, assembly GCA_039707655.1. Taxonomy (NCBI): domain Eukaryota; kingdom Viridiplantae; phylum Streptophyta; class Magnoliopsida; order Poales; family Poaceae; genus Elymus; species Elymus sibiricus. The sequence continues at coordinate 266,956,999 of CM077676.1, read as the reverse complement.
CCCGGCCTCTAGGAGGTCGGTCGAGGTCATCCGCGAGCTCCTCATTGAATTCCGGCAAGAGACGCCGACATGGGTATGATTTCGGCGCAATATGGCACCGGTTCTCCATTTCTTGCTCAGCTGAGAGCACTTCGATCCACTTTTCATTTAGTGCATCGGTATTGGCCTGCAGCAGCTGCTGCTTGCGTTTCTTGCTCCGGGCGGTTGCAACAAGGCGCCACCAGAATCTTTCTTGTTCGAAGGGGTCTTCGGGGACGATGTAGTCCTCGGTACCGAGGCTCTCGTCCTCCTCAGATTCTGGCATGTAGTTGTCGTCGGCCCCTTCGAAGAGGTCATCGGGATCTGAGTCCCTGAGAGGTCGGTCCGGTGTGCCGTTCCTTACGGGGGAGACTTGAACATCCTCTTTGCGGTTACCGGCATCGCTGTCCTCCGCATCGCCATTATTGGCTGTTGTGTCATTGCCACTGGGTGCCCCATTAGGGCCCCTTCGGCGTCTTCGCCGACGTCTTGGAGGGGATTTGGGGGTGTCCACCATGTAAACATCATAGGTGGATGTGGCGGTCCACTTGCCCGCGTTTACTGGGGGCAAGGCGTTCTCGGTGGGGTCATCAGCATCTTCCTCCATTTCCGAGGCTTCGCCATAGTCTAACACGTCGGTTAAATCATCGATCGTTGCGACTAGGTGGGTGGTGGGTGGGATGTAAATTTCCCAATCGTCGGCTTTAAGTCCAATCTGATTGTAAACTGAAGTCTTGCCATCCGAGATGGACATGCTTCGGATGCGGTCAAGCATCTCATCAAGGTGAGATAAATCCTCGGGATTCATAGATGCGCCATAGGCAGGGCTGATTTGAAGTACACCCGGCGTGTAACTGGATGCGTTTTCGGAGCGAAGGGAATCTGGACATAATTCCGGGTTCTGCACCAAAATCAGTTCTGGCACCGACGCAATTTCGGGAGTGGGAGCCGGATCTATATCTGGACTGGCGATCGGGGAGAGACTGGCCGGAGTGGCGGCGTCAGGGGTCTCAAGAGGCGCCGTGACAAAGTTCGGTGCTGGAGTCGATCCTCCAAAACCGGTCGAGCTCTCGATCCGGCCGGGAGTCCATCCTGATAGAATGAGTTCGCCACGGGAGTCCGCAGTGTACTCAAGGCCACCGAAAGTCACGATCCGACCTGGGGCATAGTTCTCGACAGAGGTCAGGTGACCCGTCGAGTCGGCGCAAAATACCATGCTGCCGAAGATGAAAAGCTGGCCGAGGGCGTAAACGTCCCCGTGGCCGTTGGCGCAGTTGGTCTGCAGGTGAGCCATCAATCCTTCTGGTGATCACGCAGCGGAACTCTCAATGAAAGCACCAGTGTCGGTGTAAAAACCGGCAGACCTCGGGGTAGGGGGTCCCGAGCTATGGATCTGGGATCGGTGGTAACAGAGATGATGGACACGATGTTTACCCAGGTTTGGGCCCTCTTGATGGAGGTAAAACCCTACGTCCTGCTTCTGTTTATATTGATGGAGATGTATCAAGTACAGAGTTGATCAACCTCGAGATCGTAATATGTGTCTAACTTCTAGGGCTAGGTGTGAGATATTGCGTTGTTCTTCCCTACGTGCTAAACCCCACGGCTTATATACACGCCAGGGAGGGTATCTAGGGTTACAAGGTCGGTATCTAGGAGTAAGGCGGCTGGAAAAATCTTGAAGTGTACTACAAGTCTTCGGTAGAGACAGCCTCGATCACATCTCCCTTGTGCGGCCTCCGGAGTCCACCTTGATCACGTACGAGGGCATATCGGCCCAACCGAGGAGACGGGCCGGCTAGGTTGGCACCCCCTAATCCAGGACGCCATCAATCACTGACACGTGTGACCGCATGTTAGCAAACCGACAGGCCAAGCTCCCCCGCGCACCGCTCGGCAAAAGCACCTCCTTTTTACTAATCTAGATATCTACTTTTAGATCAATATAATCGAGATTTGTATATATCGCACCAAGAAGCAAAACCAAGTGGTACGTTTTACAGTTCAAAACGAAACGGCGGAACACTTCTAGCATGGCTGTCGTGTTCGCGTCGCAAGTCCGCAGGGTCAATCCACACACGAAATGGCGACACACTAACAGCAGGCCTTTCGCCAACATGTGGGACATCCACCATCTTGGTCCACGTGCCATGCACCAAAGTTTGGAGCAGCGGGGGGAGGCACCCCGGTCGTAGCACCGTAGTACTAGTTAATGAGCAATGAGGCGGCAAATCACAAAGCCCCACCTTGCCCGCAGTAAGCTGGACGGAGCAGGGGAGTACAAAAACTTTTGGAAGCAGCTTCGACCCAAAGGCAGTGACACGTGGGTCCTGCGTTTTGATATACCCGTGGCCTCCTTTGGTTCATAGGGTAGGAATATTATAGGAATATGAAAGTTGTTGGAAAAGAGATGACGTACGGCCTCCTTTGGTTTGTAGGAATTTCATAGGATAGGAATTTCAAAGGAAAAATTCCTATGGAGCTCTGTCGTTTGTAGGAATGGATTCCTAATCCTATGTAGGATAGGAACCGGTCCTTCACATTTTAAAGGAAAAAAACCATTACCCTAGACTCAATGGAAAAATTCCTATCCTATGCATCAAATGACATTTCTTTCTGTATAGGAATTGAGATGCATGTCATCTCATTTCCTATGTTTTTTCTATTCCTATGATATTCCTATCCTATGAACCCAAGGAGGCCGACATGTATCTCAAATCCTATGAGTAGGGATAGGAAAAGAGATGTCATTTGGTTCACACATAATATGAATTTTTCTATTGAGTCTTAATGTTTATTTTCCTCTGAAATGTGGAGTATAGGAATCCATTCCTATGAACCAAATGGCTCTAAAGGAAAAATTCCTATAAAAATCCAATCATATAAAATTCCTATGATATTCCTCCACACCAAAGGAGGCTTGAAATTGTTGTAGGTGATACGGCGGTCTTCCTTTGCCGAGTGTCAGCGAACAAACTTGGTGAAGTGTGGCCCTCGGCAATAGAGCAGTGCCACGTGTCAAGTCCTTACTCGATGGGACATTGCTGAGTTTAGAACTCAGCAAAATATTTGCTCAGTTCTTCTACCGAAGGAACTCGGTAGAAGTTTTGTATTGGGCAATAAGTGTTGCCACGTGCCTTATGTATATTCATTGTGCATTGCCGAGTTTAGCCAAGTAGAACTCGGCAAACTATAGTGTCACATGGCATCTCCGTTATGCCCCGTTCTGTCTGACGGTGTGCTGTGTTAAATTCCCTGGAAGGTGAAACTTGGCAAACATTATTTAAATATTCGCCAGACTCGGTAATGATGTAACCAAATTTAGATGTCTACCACAGAAGCCAGATATTATCTCAAATTAATAATCAAACTCCATGGATGCAACATGGTCAAACGATGGCATGGGACTCTAAAATTCAAATATGAACTTGAGCTTGTTAAATGCATATATGGTAATAGAATAGTATGTCCACAACCACACCATGCATATCTCCATTATATTTGCATGGATTACAAATACCATGATCTCTTATTCATTTTCTTATGAAAAACAATGAGTTATTTCAAATATTTGACAATATCATACACACTATATTTCATCTCTCTACTGATCCCGGTCGTTCTTTCTCTCTCCTTAGTTAGAGGACTCAATCCTACGATGTCTCTCACTCTCTCTCACAACACACACACACATACGGCCCCTCTTTATCGAAGACACACTTGTACATTCCTCCCCCATCTTGATAGATATCTCTCGATGATGAATGAAATGATATATGCTGGCTTTTCTATTTGTGCATGTTGTCCTACAAAAAATCGGTAAAAGTTTGTGAGGTTTGAATTTTCAATAAAGCTATATGCACTATATTTTGGAACGGAGGGAGCATACGGTAGTTGCAAATGCTCATGTGGAAATTTTATGTGTCGGAGGAGTGGTTGTTCTATCAAATGCCACGGCAAAACTGCCACTGTCAGATGCAGATCTAACGGTTCTTTGGGCGTTCGCCAGGAAACAGTTTGTGGTGAACGTTCGCCAGATATGATTTACGGACACACGCATTGCATTGACACGTTAACCCTCCCTCTCATGCACACACGCACCTCATGACTCTCCCGAGACTTCTCGCACACACCATCTATCTGTACTCTGTAGGTAGACGTCACACACATATATGTGCTCTTCACACCCTTCCCTAAGAACTTCTAAAAACTAAAAGACGTCACACATATTTTTTTTTGTAACTCAGACGTCACACACGTATACATCTTACTCTAGGTGGGCTACGTAGTACACGAAGAGAAGCGGCGCACGCACGCACCAGTTCTCTCACACCCACGCGCGGGTACACGTACGAGCACATTTGTTTACAAAGAGGCATCCCAAGTGACAATTTGACTCGTGCAGTTTTCAACTTCATGGAGGGTCGGGGACTACACGTGAATGATACAGTATATAGTGTGACCTGGACACGGTGGCGCGTTATTGATTGAGTTTTTTTTACTGGAACGTTAAATGAAAATAGTGGTTCGCGTGTATTCATTTTAAAAACGATTGCTACAAGAAAATCACTCCACTATATATATAAGCAGGAGCTTCAGCGCTTGCTTTACTAGGGTTGCTCTCATTCACTCTCTCATCCTCTCCAGATCTATACAAGATAGTGGCGACCACACCCTCTCTCTCCTCACCACTGGTCACAGTTCCGGTCGGATCCCCTCCGCCGGCGAAGGGGAGAAGGTGCAGCGTTCACGCGGTCGTCGGCGGTGAGGGAGGAGACCCACAGCTACCGGCGCGCCCCGATCAGAGGCCCGTGCCGTTCTGTCCGACACAGCGTCGGCTCGGGAGGGCCTCCAACCCCTTCTTCCTCCCTGCCGTATTGTGGGGAGATCCGGACTCCCGCCGCCCTCCTAGCCACATCCGAATGACCCTCAGGTACAACATCCTTTGAAACCGGCCTTGCTCTATGGCCCCAGCTCACCACGTGGCTGCATGTGCATCTTTTTCTACTTCCTTCAGCTGTTCCAAAGCCACCTAAATTTTTACTATTATTAGAGGTAAACCTACTTCATGCAGTCGAATCTACTCCCTCCGAACCAAAATATAAGACGTTTTTGCAGTTCAAATTGAACTACAAAAACGTCTTACATTTTGGTACAAAGGTAGGGACTTTATTCAAAAGGGAAGAAAGGGAGGAAAGCTGTAGCATGAATCTAGGACTTGGTTCAAATCGGAAAGAAAGGGGGAAAGTTGTAGAGACTGGCTACCCAACCGGTCTCTTGGTTGAAAAGGGGAAGAAAGTGGGGTGGATAGCGAAGGGTGGGGGGAAGTACTAGTAAGATACTGGCCAGACCGGTCTCTTGGTCGAAAAAGGAAAGAAAGTGAGGGGGTGTTGGGGGGACAATGCAACTAAGAACGAGCAGGTCTAGATTTCATGTGCTCACATAGGAAAAGGTCGCTGAGAAGATAAAAAATTGGACAAATGCAGACATGCTGCTTGAATGTTTGCCGCTCTCGGCAACCAGATCTGCCTCACCACTTTATGCCCCTGCTATCCCTTTGCCCTTATCGCTACCGTTTATCTAATATCAGAGGAAAAATGAAGCAATGCCACTGTTAGCCTAATGTCACTTCTAAGTAATGCTGCTGTCAGTCTAGTGCCATCGATAAATTGAAGCATTGACACCACCATTTTATGAAGTGCTTTTGTCTTGCTTTATTTCCCATGAATTTTGTTTTGCCAGTTACACTTAAATCTCACACCGCTAACATTGCTTCATCCCAGTGGAACTGCACAAATTTGATTGCACTGTGCACGGAGCTACTGACCATGTGCTACTCTCATGATAGTAATACTAGTGTTGTTGTTCTGCATGTTAATCTAGTGCCAGTGTTGATGTGATGTGATGCTACTTCTTACTTAATGGCACTTTTTCATACTGTCAATGTAATGCCTTTCATAACACAAGAGATGCTGTTGTTAATCATATGCCACTGCAAATAACTGCCACTGCTTAAATAACCATATTACATATTTGTGCAAATAGGGATGTCTACCTCCATATCGTTTCTATTTGTGCAATCATAAGCACACACCTCAATTTTAGTAGAACTGCACAAAATCAGACGGCTGTTCCTACCTGCCGTCCTCTAGCCACCCGTATTCCAGGTATTCCTACATTCATAACAAGCTAGAATGACCAATGCAAGCTAAAAGAAATTGATTCGTACATGGACTTCCTGATTGCAGTGCAGGAATGAGCCTGTCATGTGTGGCAGAGAAAATAAGCAGTGCGTCCACGCCGTGAACTATACTCACTCCCAATTTAAGGATGTCCCGAGGATGAGCTTGCATGGCTGCACGGAAGGTTTTGGTGTTAGGTGCGCGTATAAGAGGCACTGCGGTCTGCTTATTTCTGCAAATAGCGGTGCTTAAATTTAGTGGAACCGCACAAGAAGTTCAGATGGTCAATCAACTGCAAGGTTCAGTTTAATATTCCAACTGAGAACACAATTATAATTTGTTATTCTGGAACGAGAGAACCTAACCCTGGATGGTGACAACAAGAAAAACCAGAGTGAACCTCAGGAAATTAAAGCGTGCCTAGGGAGGCCCTTTGCTCAGAGAAGCCTGGCTTGATTTTTCATGATTTGTAAACCTTCTCACAGCTTTGTCTTTTGCTGTCAACTTCTAAAAGAGATGTTATGTTCTATGAATCATTGAGATGTATAAAAAAGCTGAACTAATGCTTTTGAAGTATTTTATGTAGCCGAGTTTATTGTGAATGTTTAACATGAATGCTGGACTAGCGTGTGAACATTTGGAATCTATATTGTGGCCTTAATTAACCGCATGAACCACTGTAACTAGATACGTAGTTGCTTATATGTCAGACAACAGAGTATGAGTGTGAGCTGGTCGATAGCCGACTTTTCTAGTGTTGAAGCGATCTGCGCCAATGTGCCGTGTTTGCACCAACTGTGCTTACAAGTGGGGTAGCACCAATAGTGTTAACAAGTACTTAACCAGCATACCTACACTATGTATACGTCGGCGCACCAAGAGTTGTCAAACAAGTATTTCATCAAACACACACTGCTCGTTTGATAAACAGTGGCAACTTATGTCTTACAATGCCATATTACATGAAAGAACTCGTGAGGATGCATCTGTTTCGGCAACACTTACGAGGGTTCTCACATGATTCATGGGCACACAAAAGTAGCAGTAGTTCCCATAGAGGGTTTCAAACAGAGTACTACCCCAAGAGGGCTCAATAATATGCAAGGTTCGGGTAATTAAACCCAATCCAAGCTACTTTGAAACACTAACTGGGCCAACTATTTCATGCCATCGATCTAATTGGGGATGGACACAAGACGGACCTTGCCATGAACATCCTCGAGGACGTCCGGCTGCAGCTCAATCCTGTCAACCTTCTTGAAGATAACCTTGTGGCCTTTCCACTCATAAACTTGTTTGTCGAGGCATGCCACGTCATCTTCATGGATAAGCATGACAAGAACATTATGCCTCACAAACGAAGGAGTAGCTGTGAACTTGTTGTGCTTCAGTACACCCTGGACAACACACCTGACAACAATGTGGCTGGAATACATTTCGCCTTCAGTATAAGGGCAAATGGCTTCCATGATCGAACAACCTAAGAACTTTGTTTTCCCATTGCGTATATTCAGGTCATCCACCTCATAGCGAGTGACATGTACAACCGCACAATCCTTGTCTGCATCAGGGCTCTAATTGAAACAAAAACGAATTCTGAATTACTTTCCAATATAAAAAACACAAGTTATTTAAACCACCATGTAGAGTCAAAAGTATGCATGACAAGTAAGGTAGGATGGCATCGGAGCTAATAAATCTTGCATTATTTATCACCTCATACTTAGATCAAAAACCACAATCAAGATCGCCAAAGAAGAAAATCACCTTGGGCAGGTCAGCGGGGGGGGGGGGGGGGACACATCCTTGAAGGGGTCCATCTTGCCGGTGGAAAACTGCTGCTGCACGGCCACGGGGGCAGTAACCTCAAACATGGCGTTGACCATCTCAGTAGTGGCCGTGATCGCATCTGGGGTCGGCTCGGTGGTGGCCTTCACCTTCTTGGAGCTCTCTGTCTCGTGGGGATCAGCCTGCCACGTCTGCTCCAACATCGGTAGATCTTTACTAGGTTCTCCATGATCCATAATGAAACTCACAAATAGAAGACAACCGAAAGGAAAACACAATCGCAATGACAATGAAACAAAAAAGGGAGTGAGGATCAGTTACTGCTTTGCAAAAGATTTTTTTTTGTAAATAAAATATACCAACATCACGGATGCGCTCACCTTCCCTTCGTTGGGAGAGAAGAACAACGGCGGAAGCGAGTGGTGGCTTTCTTGAAGAAGATGAGGGAGAAGTGGATTCAGCGAAGAGTGAAATGATGGTTGCTTCGTCAAACCAACTTACTGCGGGGAGGTGGGGCTTTGTGATATGATGGCTCATTACTGCCGCGCTATGACCGGGGTGACTCTGCGCCTGCATACCGCCTTCTAATTTGGTGGATGCCATTTGGGCCCGCGCGCTGCATGGCCCGCATGTCGGCGAACCAAACTAAAATGGCATTCCGTAGCGGGAGCTGTTTCGACGACCGAGGAGGAGCCAGAAGCGGTAGTGTCTCCGCATGTCGGCGAACCAAACTAAAAAAACCCGGCTGCTCTTCTTCCTCCTCACTCCCACCTCACGTCCGCTCGCTCGACTCGTCTCCCCCTCCGGTTGTACCCCCAAATTCCTCACCTCACTCCTACAGAAAACCCCAGCTCCCCTTCTTCCTCACTCCTACAAAAAAACCCAGCTCCCCTTCTTCTTCACTTGCACCTCAACTAGGCTCGTCATTCGTTACTCTGCTCAAATCCGTGAGCTCGACGTGACGCCCGCAAGGAAAATGGAGTCGGTTGGCCCCAGCGCCAAGAAGATGAGGCTCCCGCCAGTGGCGACGCCGTTTGTAGATCCCGCACCCAGCAGCGCGGGGAGAAGCGGCGAGGCCCCCCTGTATCTGGGGAACCCGAAGAATCTTGGGCGGACCGCATCAACGATCTCCCGGATGCCATCCTTGGGGAGATCATCTCGCTTCTCCCCACCAAAGATTGCTGCTGCACCCAAGTCCTTGCATCTCGGTGGCGCCCTCTATGGTGCACCATGCCTCTTAATCTCGACTGTTGTGGCCTATCTCTCGTTGATGATTTTGAACTCCCCGGAGCCATCATCTCCTCCCACGGGGGCTCCGTTCACCGCCTCTGCATCCCGGTGTGCTACCTGCACGTGCCCCGCATGGTGGACGCCTGGCTGGCATCCCCTGAATTCCGCAAACTCCAGATGCTTGAGTTCTATTATTCCTACGAAACTGACATACCACGAACCGAACGCCATGTATTTGAACCGTCGCACCGATGTCCATCTCGCAGTTTTCCTCCTCTCTCCACACTGCCACCTTTGCCCTGTGCAAACTACTAGACAATCTGGTACAAAAGCTTCGACTCCCACTTCTCAAAAAACTTTCATTTGTGCTGGTTCGTATGTCGTAGGCCTCACTGCACAGCATCATCCAATCCAGTTGCCCTGCCCTAGAGTGCTTAGTGCTTGTTTTGACAGTTAAAATCGGTTGTTTCTGAATAAAGTCACCTAACCTTGTAAGAATTGGAATTTCTTTTGACGTAGGGGAGCTCATCATCGAAGAAGCCCCTTCACTTCAAAGGTTGATCCTTGATACTTGTTATTCACCTTCGGAAATAACTGTCGTCTCTGCGCCTAAACTGGAGACCTTGGGTGTAATTCATGATCTCTGTGATCATTTCAAGATGGTGTTTGGCTCCACAGTTATCCAGGTACTGTATATTATCATCTACACTTTTATCATAAGCTGCATTTTTCATTTGTGCACATAAGTTTTATATCATCTTGGAGTACACTTTTTGTACTAATATTATGTTCTATGCTCAATGAAGAGTTTATCCATGGATAGCCTATCAGTGGTGCTGGATTCTGTCAAGATCTTATATATCAGTATGAATACTTTTGATCTGAACAAGATTATTAGCTTGTTGCGATGCTTTCCATGTCTGGAGAAGTTGTATATAAAGGTGATGATTTCACGCACATTGGAAGCCCATATATATTGTACTAGAATTAACCGTTCAGTTGTTACTCTTTCCACATACTCTTTTTTTAGACCTTAACTATTTTCAATCTTCATGTCTATTTAGCCAGCATGATGGGGTACAAAAGGTATAACCAATCGTTGGCATCGTCAGCACCGGGATTTTCTGAGTTCTCATGAGATTCGTTTGAAGACAATAACGCTGGAAGGATATGTAGCCACCCATGCAAACACTAGATTTGTCACATTCTTCCTACTGAATGCGAGGGTACTATTGTCCATCAGGCTTAAATATATTAACAACGAAGTTTTGACGGATGGATAAGTCGAAGAGCAAAAAAAGGACTTTCAGGTGGACAAAAGGGCTTCTGAACGAGCCAGGCTTCTTTTTACATCATCTTGTGGTCATATTTCATTAAATTTTACGACCCGGGATGTTCATTTTATGGATCTGACCGATCCATTTGATCATGACAGCTGCCGAAAACAGTGCTGGAGTTAGATGTTGTTGCCCTTTTCAATATGGGTTTAGTCTAATCTTGATGAACAATTAACCCTCGTGCTTTTGTACAGTTTGTAAGATGGAGTTTGATGTTGTTACCCATTTCAACTCGGCTGTGGCTATCATATTTTCTTTGAAAAAAAGCTAATGGCTTGCCATTTCTTTAATTAAGAGAGAAATATTGTAACAAATCCCAACCACGGGAAATAACATCACTCTCGCCGGCTACTTGATCTCATTGTGCATTACAGAACCCAAGTGCTTAGCGCCCGCCAGCACCCACAAACTTTTTTTGAGCTAGCACACCAAATGGGCTGTAATTCCTAATAAGAAAGGCTGCATGGCCATGACAGATTTGGATTATGACATTTCGGACCCACAAGGAAAAGCCTATCCAAGGTGGTGTCGACTTAGTCAACAAACGATTCTGCCTGCCAGTCATTGGATTGGCATCCAACATATGTCGTGTTTCTTCTATCTCTTGTCTTCTTCCACCAGACACCCAAATGAAATCACGTCGTCGGTCCCACCTGCTCCCACCTCCCACGGGTGGCTGTGCCTCCGCCCACGCATTGCCGCCCCACCGTACCCTCAAACATTGGCAGTACGCAAGCAAGTGCCTCCTTATAACAAGCTAAAAAAAGCTTCCTCCTAATGGTTTGACATCTGGGTCCCACGCCATTGTCAGCGTAGTCAATAAACGAGAGAATTGCCCAACGAGTGGCTGACACCAGGAACCCAACAGCTCGCGCAGTTGTTTTTTTGTTTTTGAGACGGAGCAGGGTATCAACTAGGCTGTGAGGGGGCTGTTGTGGCCTCAGGCTTTTATTTTCTGTTTACCACATGACCAGCCCAGATCGCCTCAAAAAAAAAGATGACCAGCCCAGTTATTTTTTTCCTTTCTGAAAATGGTTAGCCCAGTTCTATTTTTTTCCAGAATGCCCAACCGAGGCCTACTTGCTTTTCTCAGCACTGCTGAGCTTTAAATCTTTCAAGACGAGGAGGGATGTATTCGGGGTTTGCCCAGAAAATGGGCTATAAGTAGTAAGAAATGGGCTGTAAATTTTAACAACAACACAGCAAACCGGCAATCGGCACTCCAAAAAGCAAACCGGCAATTAGTTTCAAATTATGATTTTTCTGGGATTTCGATATTTTAAATTTCATTGATTTTTCTATGGGGAAAATTTCGTTGGATTTTAAATTAATATAAATTATTTTTTCAAATTAGTTTGAATCAGACTCAAAATTTTGGGATTAAAAACCGTTCGGACCCCACCGTAATATGCAAAATTTCATTGAATTTTTTAACCGTGGCCAAAATATGGGCTGTAATGCTAACAAAAAGAATATGTGCTTAAAAAATCCTTAAGAATTAGCAAATGGGCTGTAAATTATTAAAAATAATGGTAAATGGGTTGTATGCTGTTTGCCACAGATTTGGAGGTTGACTTGTGGGCCTACTATGTTGACGCGTATGTAGTGCTATGTGAACTTAGTCAACAAACGATTAGTTCTCAAAAAAAGTCAACAAATGATCCTAGCGGCAGTGACCGTTGGATAACATCCAATAGCCGTGCTGCTTCTTCAATCTATGATCTTCTTGCTCCAGCCGCCCAAACCAGCGCTGGCGGGACCGCCTGCTACCGCCTCCCATGGCCGACTGTGCTGCCGCGTAGCCCTCACCGCCCCTTCCTACTAACGCACCGCTGGCCAGACCATCCCTCTACTCACCCACACCTCCTATTATTCTTCGGCGACACAAGCCTCACACCGCAGCCAAACCAGTCAACCCTCGTACTCCCCTCTGTGTGGGCATCCACTGTTGTGGCTTCACCGGCTCCGGGTCGTTCCCTTCCTGGGTGATGCGGAGCATCCTTCGATCATCCCCATGGATACTACAACGACTCACCAAGCACCAAGTGGGACTATGACAAGAGCTCGTGGATGCGCCATTGAAACCAAGGTGAACTCACTCCTATATGACTTTCATATGGATATGGATGGAACTTGGATGCTACCTCACAAAGGAACTCTATGTATCATTAGGAATGATGGAGTCGACCTTCAAGAGGCTAAGGACCATCACCAAAGCCAAGAGGAACCAAGCCAAGGCCACGAGGACGACGGAGGAAGAAATCCCAAAGAGAACAGAACCTCCCAGGCGACCCCGTGCGCACGGGCCCCCAAGATCTCGTGCGCACGGGCTACTGCGAATGGTTACGCACCACCCCATGCGCACGGGCGTGTACCGTGCCCACAGGACCCCCTTGCGCACGGGGCCTACTTAGCCCGTGCGCATGGCCCCTCCCAGCGAGCTGGCCGTGGATGACTGTTTCACTCCCCACTTCATCCCTTACCTCCCACCTACTATATATTCCGTGGATAGACCATTTGTTAGGGTTAGCAAAGTGTATTGAGATATTATAGAGGGCTTTGCTCATCTACCACTCCTCTTGGAGATCAAGACCTCCTACAGAGAAGATCCCAAGGGATATCAAGACCTCCTCTTGGAGAAGACTATCATCAAGACCTCACCTCCTTTGGAGTGGGAAGAACCTTACCTTTGTGCTACTTTCCTTTGATTGTCTATGTATGCTTGTGGATCTATGTATGCTTCTCTAGTGGATGTGTGATTTGGGTTTGTTTGAGTGATTTGCCTCTTGTGATTTGTGAGTTCATCCCTTTTCCCCCCTCCAAGTGTGAAAAAGTCCTCACTTAGGGTTCTACCCGACAACATCTTGGTATCATGAGCCACGTTGATTCACATCTTCGAGTCCCTACCCCCCACTTTCTAGCCTGATTTTACTTTGTTTTGTCCCAATTTCGAAAATCCCCACCAAAAATAGCCCTACAATTTTTTTGCATTTGTTGGATCTTGTGAGATTTTGTTGATTTGGTCCACGAATTTCTTGTTTGGCAACTGGATCTACCCCTACCCACCATCCCCCATATTTCCCACCACCAATTTCCCCGGAATTTTGAGTTCTTGCCACGAATTTGGAGTTGTTCTTGCACAGCCCGACGACCCCATGCGCACGGGCCCCGATACCCCGTGCACATGGGCCCAACTTACCCCGTCTGCACGGCCTCACCAGAGAGCACTGTTACTTCCTGTTTTAGTCCAGTTTTTACACACACTTGCACCACTTTCGTCTTCCGCACTAACACACATGTTTCTTTGAGATTTTGAGTTGCGATTGCCGTGTCCTAAGGTGTTTCGGCTACTTAGGGACAGTTCTACATCACCATCACCGCCATTCATCATCGCCCCGGACCCGACATCGACATTGTCCACTTCATCATCATCCGTCCTTGCTTACCACAAGAACCAAACGATGGTAACCTCGACGACATCTTGTACTTACCCCTTGCCATTGCATTGATAGCCTTGAGCCATTTTGCGTCACTTACCCATCGAGACTAGCAAGTTGAGAATTGTCTGGCCACGTATTTGTGCACCACAGTGATATGCCTACTCCGCATAGCTACATTTAGCATGCATTTATCTTGCTATCATCATCGTGCCATTAGTCTCTTCCGTGCATATCTTACTTACTTGTCTTAGATATCGGCTCAAGCATCAAGCATTTTGGCATAGTAAAAAAACAGAAAAAGCTTTTAAGCAAAAGAGAAGAAACAAAGAGCTTGTAAGCAATAGCATTGAGCCTTTTAGCATAGTACATCATATTGGACCATACATACATATCATACTTGGGATTGAAGGCAAGCACGTTACTCTCTTAGGTTGGTGCACAAGCGTATCTAGCCCTTTTGAGCAATCGAGCTAGTGTCTCTAGTATCCGTGCAACAAGAGCATTTTCCGTGGTTCCACATTTTGAGCTCATTCCTTGGTTGTGCGGATCCCATTCATCTTCGTGTGTGTGTGTTTCCAAGTGTTCTACTAGGGTGTTGATCTATTTGTCTTACTTGCAATTTGTGAATCTTCTCAGCATTTTCAATATCTTGACTAACACTTGCTTGAATTTTGTGCCACTCATCCTAACCAAGCTACTCCATAAGCCTTACTTTAAAGGTGTGAGAAACAAACCCGGTACCAATTCTACTATTGTTGCATTACATTGAGTGATACTTGATACATCCTCAATCATCGGAAAAGGTAACTTTGGTATTGTTCTCTCATTTCCTACTCACCACCACTTGACTATGATGGATAGGCCAACTACATCGGCGAACCTGCTCTTTGAAGAGCAAGAGGAGATGCACGACTACATCACCAAGGGTCATCTCTTCAGCATCCAACGAGCGCTACACCAAGAAAGTGAAGCCTTGGGAGATCGCATCGAGCAACTCGCCACTGTCTTGCGCCACTCTGAAACATGAACAAGGGACTACTTCGACGCCAAGCTTTCATCTCAAATGGAGGAATTGCGAGACATAATGGCTAACCGCACCACTTCCATGACTTCCTCTTCAAGGCGGCAACCCTCAAGTCGACACTCTTCGGATTCTTCTTCACGCTCAAGTCCATCTCGAGCACGTTCTCATCGGTGCAACAATCATGACGATCATCAAGCTCCACAAAATCCATTCCATGGCAATGGGTTACAAGACCGACTTCGAGCATGAGAACGTCAAGCGCGCCAAGGCCAAGCACCACCACGTCCAAGACAAAATGGCCAAGACGGCGACGCCCTCCGGCAAGAACTACTACGCCGAGAAGAACAAGCACTTGAAGCGCACCGTGCTCTTCGAGAAGCAACTCATGCCGTGAATGAGCGCAACCATCGTGTGCGTGAACAAGAAGAAGCGCTACGACATGAACAACGAGACGAAGAAGCTCACCTTGAGGAGCGCCAAGAAAGAAGAAATCGAGCTCGGATTCCACCTCCAAGACCACCACGCCAAGCAAATCGAGCGGAGCATGAGGATGATGATCCACCACCACGGCAAGATCGACCTCACCAATGATGACATGATGAGGAACAACGTTTCGGCAAGCTCAAGTTCACCATGCCCAAGTTCCACGGCGGCAATGATCCCGAAGAATATCTCTCATGGGCATTGAAGGTCGACAAGATATTTCGCCTTCACAAATACGACGAAGAAAAGAAGATCGCCATGGCATCTCTAGAGTTCCAAGACTATGTTCTCATTTGGTGGGAGCAAGTGATCGCAAGGCGTCAAGAGAAGGGCGAGCCACCCTTCGCGACTTGGAATCAAATGAAAGATGTCATGAGAGCTCATTTTGTGCCTACACATTACAACCGTGACCACTTCAAGAGACTCCAACTCCTCAAGCAAGGAACCAAGTCGGTTGAAGAATACTATCAAGAAATGGAAGTTTCCATGATACGAGCCAATGTCAAGGAAGATGATGAACAAACTATGGCACGTTTCTTGAATGGCCTCAACCATCTCATCAAGAAGATAGCGGACTTCCAACCATACTCCAAGCCCCTCGAGCTAGTGCACCAAGCGACCAAGGCGGAGCGACAAGTGCAAGAGGACTACAAGTACTCCAAGTACTCTTCCAAGACCTACGGTTCATACACTCAAGCTTCAACGACTATGAAAACTCCTTCCACGACTTGAGCTAGCACAAGTACCGACGACAAGTCAAGCTCCAAGCAACCCTCAATATCTTTGAGTCGTCTTCCTACTACTACAAGCAGCTCCAAGCAAAAGCCTTCGTCCTCGACACCTCCTACGGATGCCAACAAGACAAGTGCCATCAAGTGCTTCACTTGCAAGGGCCGAGGCCACAAGTCTTTCGAGTGTCCAACTCGACGCACAATGATCCTCAATGACGACGGCACCTACGACTCAATGAGCGAAGATGAAATGGAAGCCCTCGAGCATGTGGCTATGCACTGACAATGATGCGAGCCCCGCTCTTGTTGTCTCCAAGGTCTTGACACTTCAACAACATCAAGACGAAGACCAACGTTGCCACATCATCCATACCAAAGCGGGTATCCAAGGACGTTCTGTCAAGGTCATCATCGACGGTGGAAGTTGCCACAATTTGGCAAGTGAAGAATTATGCTCCAAGCTACAATTGGTCAAGAAGAAGCACCCTCGCCCCTACAAGGTCCAATGGCTTAGCGACTCTGGCACCATTCAAGTGGAGCACACCGTCCAAGTATCCTTCCAGATCAGCGCCTACGAAGATACCTTGGAGTGTGATGTGGTTCCATGTCCGTATGCCACCTCCTACTTGGGAGACCTTGGCAATTCGATCGCGGCGTCATCCACAACGGACGGACCAACCACTAAAGCTTCAAGATGAAGGGCAAGGAATTCGTTCTTCGACCAATGTCTCCAAGTCAAGTCGTCGCCGACAATCAAGCATCGGGCCATCGTGGAGAGACTAGTGAGAGAGTGAACCACCACAAAGAGAGTGAGCGCCACAAGCCAAAATTGAGTGACTCCACGATGAGCGACGAGAAAAACTTAGTTCTACTCGCCACCAAATGAGATTTGAGGGATGTGAGTGAGAGCCCATCAAGTGTTGTTCTCTTTGTGCTTTTATGCAAAGGTGAAGCTGAGCGGACTAATACTTCACAACATCTTCCTGTAGTGTTGTCTCATCTATTGCAGGAATACAAGGACGTGTTTCCCGATGAGCTACCTCCCGGACTACCTCCTCTATGTGGGATGAAACACCGCATCGACCTCATCCCCAGCGCACCTCTACCGAACAAGGCACCATACCGCGTCAATCCTGACGAGACCAAAGAAATCCAACGGCAAGTCCAACATCTCATGGAGAATGGGTATGTACACGAGAGCTTGAGTCCACGTGCCGTTCCGGTAATTTTTGTGCCCAAGAAAGACGGTACCTATCGCATGTGTTCCGATTGTTGTCCCATAAATGCTATCACCGTTAGATATCGTCATCCCATTCCACGCCTTGAAGACATGCTTGATGAACTTAGTGGAGCCACCATTTTCTAAAAAATTGATCTTAAAAGTGGTTACTATCAAATACGCATGCAAGAAGGTGATGAATGGAAAACGGCTTTCAAAACCAAATTTGGCTTGTATGAATGGTTAGTCATGCCTATGGGTTTATCGCAAGCCCCTAGCACTTTCATGCGTGTGATGCATTATGTTCTTCGCAAATACATTGGCATTTGTTTTGTGGTCTATTTTGATGACATTCTTGTGTTTAGTGAAACTCTTGAAGATCATGTCAAACACCTTCGAGACGTATTGCAAGTTCTTAAGAGATGAGAGACTTTATGCTAACATGGAAAAATGCACTTTTGGTGTTGATAAGCTTGTTTTCTTGGGCTTTGTTGTCTCTTCTAAGGGTGTTGAAGTCGACGAGTCTAAAATTGATGCTATTAAAACTTGGCCACAACCAACCAACTTGCAATAAGTGCGTAGCTTCCTTGGTCTAGCCGGATTTTACCGTCGCTTCGGTAAGGACTTTAGTACTATTGCTTCACCATTACATGCTTTGAGTAAGAAGAACGCTCCTTTTGTTTGGGGACCTTCCCAAGATACCGCATTTCATGAGCTTAAGAATTTGCTTACACATGCTCCAATTCTTGCCTTGCCAAACTTTAAGAAAACATTTGAAGTGCATTGTGACGCTAGTGGTAATGGCATAGGTGGAGTTTTAATGCAAGAAAAGTGACCCATTGCATATTTTAGTGAAAAGCTTTCCGGTGCTCAACTTAACTATCCCATCTATGACAAAGAGTTATATGCTTTGGTGAGAGTCTTGCATGTTTGGGAGCATTATCTCCAACCTCGTAAATTTGTCATTCATACCAACCATGAAACACTTAAGTACCTTAAAGGTCAAACAAAATTGAATAAAACGCATGCTAAATGGAGTGAATTTATTGAGTCCTTCCCTTACATCATCAAATATATCAAGGGAAAGGAGAATGTTGTAGCGGACGCTCTTTCACGCAAGTGCATGATAGTTACTCAACTTGAATTGAATGTTATTGGATTTGAGCACATTAAAGATTTATATGAGCATGATGATTCATTTGCAACTCCTTATGCCAAATGTCTTGCTAACACTTATTGGGAGCGATATTATATCAAGGATGGATACCTTATGCGCACTAACTAACTTTGTGTTCCCAAGTCTTCTCTTCGTTTATTGCTTTTGCAAGAGGCTCACGGCGGTGGACTTATGGGACATTTCGGTCGCGACAAGACTTTTGCCACGCTCTCCAACATATACTATTGGCCCAAGATGTTTTACTATGTCGCACGCTACACCAATCGATGCTCCACATGTCACAGAGCTAAGTCACAAGCTCAATCTCATGGTTTACATATGCCACTTCCTATACCATATCATCCATGGGAAGACATTAGTATGGATGTTGTGCTTGGCTTGCCTAGAACAAAAAATGGAAAAGACTCGGTATTTGTAGTTGTTGACCGTTTCTCTAAAATGGCACATTTCATTCCATGTCACAAGAACGACAATGCTTCACATGTTGCAAATTTGTTTTGTAGGGAAATCTTGCGACTCCATGGAATGCCCAAGACGATTGTATTGGACCGCGACGTCAAGTTCCTAAGCTACTTTTGGAAGACACTATGCGGCAAGCTCAGGATCAAGCTCCTATTCACGTCGGCCTATCACCCACAAACCGACGGTCAAACAGAAGTCACCAACCGGACGCTCTCTACACTACTTCATGTGTTGATCAAGAAGAACCTCATAGAATGGGAAGAATGCCTACCGATCGCCGAGTACGCCTACAATCGAGCAAGACACTCTACCACAGGTAAGTCTCCCTTCAAAGTGGTCTATGGCTTCAACCCTTTGTCGCCACTGGACATCCTACCGCTGCCACTACAAGAGCGCGCGAACTTGGACGCAAGCGCAAGAGCAACATATATCAAGAAGGTGCATGAAGACACAAGGCTCACGATAGAACGCCAAGTACAATGACTCGCCAACAATCTCAACGCAAACAAGCACCCCATGGTGTACAACCCCGGTGATCTCGTGTGGCTACACCTTTGCAAGGACCGCTTCCCCAATGAACAAAAGTCAAAGCTACTACCTCGCACCGATGGGCCATTCAAGATGCTAGCACGCATCAACAACAATGCATACAAGATCGGCATCCCACGAGACAAGTACAACATGAGTGACACATTCAATATCAGGGATGTATTCCCCTACCATGGTGATGAAGATATTGATCCGAGGGCGGATCTTTCCCAACGGGGGGGGGGGGGGGGGGAGATGATGCGGAGCATCCTTCGATCATCCCCATGGATACTACAATGACTCACCAAGCACCAAGTGGACCTACGACAAGAGCTTGTGGACGCGCCATCGAAACCGAGGTGAACTCACTCCTATACGACTTTCATATGGATATCGATGGAACTTGGATGCTACCTCACAAAGGAACTCTATGTATCATTAGGAATGATGGAGTCGACCATCAAGAGGCTAAGGACCATCACCAAGGCCAAGAGGAACCAAGCCAAGGCCACGAGGACGACGGAGGAAGAAATCCCAAAGAGGACATCACGTCCCAGGCGACCCCGTGCGCACGGGCCCCCAAGACCCCATGCGCACGGGCTACGGCGAATGGCTATGCACCACCCCGTGCCCACGGTACCCCGTGCGCACGGGCCTCACCGCTGTAGCACCCCGTGCGCACGGGCGTGTACCGTGCCCATGGGACCCCCATGCGCACAGGGCCTACTTAGCCCATGCGCACGGCCCCTCCTAGCGAGCTGGCCGTGGATGACTATTTCACCCCCAACTTCGTCCCTTACCTCCCACCTACTATATATTCCATGTATAGACCATTTGTTAGGGTTAGCAAAGTGTATTGAGATATTATAGAGGGCTTTGCTCATCTACCACTCCTCTTGGAGATCAAGACCTCCTAGAGAGAAGATCCCAAGGGATATCAAGACCTCCTCTTGGAGAAGACTATCATCAAGACCTCACCTCCTTTGGAGTGGGAAGAACCTTACCTTTGTGCTACTTTCCTTTGATTGTCTATGTATGCTTGTGGAAATATGTATGCTACTCTAGTGGATGTGTGATTTGGGTTTGTTTGAGTGATTTGCCTCTTGTGATTTGTCAGTTCATCCCTTTCCCCCCCTCCAAGTGTGAAAAAATCCTCACTTAGGGTTCTACCCTACAACACATCGATGCCAGGATTCTGGCAGATAATCTTGACAAGCATCTTGGAGACGACTTCAATGCAAAACTTCTGAGGCTCATTGACAAAGCTGGCGGATCTCTTATCATGATGTTTCTTCAATATCTCGAGGAGTCTATCAAATAAGAGGGAGAGGCTGGCGCTTCTAGAGTCATGCTCGCCAACTGTGAAGCGGTGTTCCTCCTTGTCTATGACGCTCACCTGAGCAACAAGATGCTCGGCAACGTCGACAAGGCGACCAATCCACAGATCCACGGCTTTCTTGTGCTCCTTGAAAGAGTTTGCAGCATTGGCACGCTCAGCCTTATCTTTTTCCCAGCTCTCCAGTAGCTTCTTCTCTTTTTCCCTGCCAACTTCCAGGTCCTTCTCCTGAGTTGCGAGATTTGAATTGAGGTCTACCAAGGAGTTGCTGACAGTTGAGAGTTCCTGGACTTTGATGACGAGCTCCTCTTCAAGCTTTGATACCTTGGACTCCAGCTCTGCCTTGGCGGCCTCAGCGCCCTCCGCGACTTTGACGGCCTCCGAGAGCTTGGTGGTGTGAGCCTGGGTTAGAGTCTCGATGGCCTGTTTATGGCCCTCCTCTAGCTCTTGGGTCCGCTGCACGAGCAGAGTCTGGATCTCCTCATCCTTGCCGCATTGCTTGGAGGCAAGAGCTTCTTCTCGGGCGGCAAGGTTGTTTTCTTTAGCGGCAAGCTGCGCTTCACGCTCCACTAACTTGCCGTCCAGAGCCGTTGCCTTTTCCTTGGCAGCGTCAAGCTTCTCTTCTTGCCTCCTGAGGCCATGGAATTTGCTGTTGTGCCAGGCATGGAGTTGTTCCGCCTTTTTCCTCAGTTTCTGCTCGGCCAGCCCTAAGGTTTACTGTTGTGTGTGCAGTCTGTCCCAGCGCCTACCGTACAGTCTTGCACATCCTTGAGGCCACTAGCCATCGCCGTCAGGAAGGCAAGATCCGTGGCATTGTCATCAGAGCCATCTGACGCTACGACGCTGCTGGAGAGGGGCGCCAAGATCTCCGCAATGGCTTCATCAAAAGTAGGTTCCCCGGCGCCAGATGAGCTGGGGGCTTCAGACTCCGGAAGGCTGATCAGGGCTTGCACCTCGGATGCACTAGGACGAGAGACGACACTTGACTTGTCGGTGTCGGCCTCTCCCATCTCAGCGTCTTCAATGGCAAGCCCAGATGCGCCACCAAGGGGCTAGACAGTTTCTTCAAGAGTTTTCCTTGCCTCCTCGACGGCAGATGCAGTGGCCTCCATGCCGAAAATCCTGGCGGCCTCATCGGCGGCGCTCTTAGCATTTTTCTCCACCGATGCCTCTCCCCGCTCCGGAGGAGTTGGCTCTGTAGGTTGAAGAAGGAGCAGAGGAAAGAAAAATTCAAGGTTCACATCAAGTTCAAGAAAACAAAAAGAAGCTTTGGAAAGGAGGTTACCTTGATAAACATGTGGGGGGGATGCCGTCCTTCCTTCGGCAACATTGGTTGCTGGCGGCTGGTCCCCGGCAACATCAGTTGCCGGCGGGACCTCCGCGCGGATGAGCCCTTCTTGGGGCTCCTCAAGGGGAAGGCCGCCCCTTTCCAGTGAAGGTCTTGGTGACGGCCTGGAGTTGAGGGCTCCGTCAAGAGGTCTATCCCTTGGCGCCCACCTTCCGGCTGGCTACTTTCCAACCCCTTGTCGGTTTCCATTGCGGAAGACCCGATGGTGGTGCTCGCCAGCGGAAACTGCGCATGTGCCTCACGCGGGGGGCTCGAGCCGGCAACCTCAAGAGAAGTTGCACCTTGATCGGTGCCAGTTGTCGTCTTGCCTTCCCCAGTAGTCCTGGGCCTCTTCGCCAGTGGCACCTCGTCCCTACAAGATCAGGACAAGGGAAAAGATCAACTCGAGCAACAGAGCCTGGACAATTTAAAAAAAAGAAGCACACGGGGATGGAGATGCTTACTCTTCGTCCTCGTCAGGGTCACTCAGGACTAACAGGTCGTAATGAACTACCTCCTAGGTCCCCGCAGTTGTGGATGATGGCAGTGGACTCCTAGGACGCTTCAGGGGGGGCTGGGGACTGTGAAGTGCTGGCCCCCTCCATGACTGGCAGGATTGGTCGACGGGGGACACCAACGCGGGAAGGCAATTGCTGGGAAGGCTGCGCCCGGAGGGTTGCGGCTGCCACCTTGACGCCGGCGAGCCCTTGGCTTGCCGACTCGGTGTGCGCTTCCCCCTTGCGGGCAGTTTTCTTGGCAACAGTCATCTTTCCCTTGGCGGGAGGAGGGCAAGGTGGCTCTTCTTCCTCTTTGGTCTCCTCCTCGTCTGAAGACCCCTCGGGTTGCTCCTCTTCTTCCTCCCCCTCCTCTGATTCCTCAGCCCGCTCCTCCTCGCCAACATACTCTTTAGCATGCTCTTGGGAGCAGCTTCCTCCGCTGGTCTCTGGGGCCGCGCCCTGCTTTTTGGACTGGTCCTTGCCTAGCCGAGGACGAGTTACCTTCGTCTTCTTGGACTGGTTAGCCCTTACCGCGAAGAACTCTTTCGGGTCATCCTTCGTCGGGTGCATCATGTCATCCTTAGCTCCAATGGCCTCCTCCACCAGGCCGGCAAACCAGTTATCCACGTCTTTTTGGCTGGGCTCCTTCCACGTGCTTAGAACCGTCCGGGCATCACAGTCTGGCATCCATGCCAGAATAGAAGCCTTGGCGGTGTTGTTGCACAGTGGGATTACCCTCGCCGGCAAGTCGAAGTCGCAACCCTTGTTGAAAATCCGGCAGATGAGCAGAAAGTGCCCCATCACCGTCAACTTGTTGTCAGGGCCCTGGTGCAGACGCATTGGATCAGTAGGGCCTTGGTAATCCCACGCTTGCTGGCCTTTTCTGTGCTGCAGCGGGGCGATCCGGCGGCGAGTGAAATCTGCTCCCACCTTCTCAATCGTCAAGCTGGCCTCTTTAAGAGCAAGGATTCGGTGCAGCGCCACTCCCAGTTTGGCATCATTGGGGTCAACGTGGTTCCAGCTATCAGGCTTCGCAACCATCTCGGTCCTGAGATGGCAAAAGGCTGGAAAATCTTGCTGCTGGAGCCAGCACCAATCAGCCTGCCACTCGTCCCATCTAGAGTGAAGCTCGCCGTCCAAGTAGTACTTCTTCGAATTTCTCCTTGGGACCCAACTGACGCTACCAGAAAGAGCGCCCTTCTGGACCCGAGGGATGAAGAAATGCCGGAACAGGGCTACATTTGGGGCTATTCCCACAAAGTTCTCGCACAGATGCGCGAAAGTTGCCAGGCAGGTGACCACATTGGGGGTAAAATCAAGCAGCCTGAGCCCGAAGGCATTCATCACCTCAACAAAGAAATCAGAAAAGGGCGGACACAGACCGCAGTAGAAATACCCGGCGAAGAAATGGAATTGGTCATTGGCAGGAGGGAGGGATCCAGGAAGTACCACAGTGGCTCCATGATCTCGCGTCTCGCTCGCGTACACGTACACGTAGTCCCTCGCCAGATCGTCTGCTGTAAGCGTCGGCGGGAAAACAGCGTAGTCCGCCATTGTGCAGCCTTAGCATTTTTCTTCTCGCCCGCCGCCAAACTTGGGCCTTTTCACCTCTCTTCGGCGCCATAGCAAGATGTGGAGGAAGGGGAGAAAGCCGCGCTACACACCGGCGGAGGCAAAGGGCGTGCTCTGCTCTTTTGCGGTGGCTAAAGCAGAGGAGCGCGCTCTATTTCTGCGTGAGGTTAAAGACAATGGAGAACTAACTAGATTGGGAAGAGGGGATAAATGGGCAGCGCCCCTTGCAGTTTCCTTCTCTATGGGGAAGACGCGAGGGCTGGCTCTTTTTTCGTCCTATGTGGCTGCGCTTTTCAGGCGGGCCACCTCCCGCCGCCGCTTTGCTCCACCTCTCCCACCTCCGCATTTAATGCGCATCGTGGGCGGGTGCGGTAAAATAGAAGATTATGATAGTTATCCTCTACCACGCGCCGCCTGTGCACTGTATGAGCCCAGCCCAACGACGCCTCGCATGCGTGTGTGGCCCAGGCTCGGGGGCTCCTGTCGGTGTACTAAGACATGGGTGCCCTCATACCCAGACTTGTGCACAGGCGGTTGTAGCCTCTCATCCGGCAAGGGCTTGACAGAGGATAACTACGACTCAAGACTCAACACCAAGATCGTGAAGAAGACCTCAAGGCAGGTCATCAAGAAGTACTATTCTCGAACAAGAAATTGACGCTGCCCTTGCCGGCTAGCTCCGTCCCAGCAAGGTGGAGACCAAGGTTATGGTTGCCGCCAAGCTCCCTTGCCGGCAAGCAAGGCCCGGCAAGCTCCATGCCAGCAGGCTTGTTCTGCCCCGTTACCGTTCCACCTCACCATCGACCCGATTAGTTCATATGCTAGGTGTCGAGCGGGCAGGCAGTCAACATAGCCAGCCAAGGCACGTGGCAGCATGCCACGCCAGGATTAACTTTAATGACACCCGTCCCTGGGACGTGTTGAGATTACAGGAGGACGCCAGGACCGGTGGTACAGATCTTTTGCCCAAGGCCTCACCTCCCCGACGTAGCACCTAACGGTGCTTTAAATGCGTTTGTCTTACCCCGTTGGAAGATAGACGTGATGACGGTGCAAGTCACTGTTCATACTCATAGCGGCCCGAACCTGGATAAATCCACCGTGTGTTCTTACACTTACTAAAAATCTGCTCTTTGTCCCATGCATGTCCCCTTAGCCGAATCACAAAGGGGCCCGTTCGGTCCCATAGATAGTCGTTTCCCACGACACCTCCCGTGGCCGGCTGTGCTACCGCGCAGGCCTCACCGCCCCACCCTACTCCCACCGCTGGCCAGGCCTTCTCTCTACTCACCTACATCCCCTGTTATTCTCCGGCGATGGCAGCCTCACACCGCAGCCGAACCAGTAAACCCTCGTACTTCCCTTCGTGTGGGCAATCACTGCCTTGTCTTCCCCGGCTCCGGGTCGTTCCCTTCCTAGGCCTCGCCGTCGTCCACCGCATTGTTGCACTCGGTACGGCGTCGTCAACATGGTCAATGAATGACAGCCATCAGAAGAGGACTGTACGTGGAGAGGCTAACAGCTGGGACCCATGAGGTCCATGGTTGCACGCAAGGAAGTGCCTCCTTATTATGCGGGAAAAAATATTTCCTCCCTCTAACAGCTGGGACCCACCAGCTACATCTTCGCACGCAAGGAAGTGCCTCCTTATTACACGCAAAAAAATGATTCCTCCCCCTGACAGCTGGGACCCACTAGCTATATCTTTGCATGCAAGGAAGTGCCTCCTTATTCTCCCTGACAGCTGGGACCCACCCGGTCGAAGCATACGTAGCGTTGTCTGTCTGGTCGCGAACATGTACGTACATGTTGGTCGATCGGTCTCTCTGTAACGATGAACCATGGGCATGTAAGGAGAGGCACGTGTCGTAGTAGAGCCCTCGACGTAGCAGTTCAGGCAGCCCCATGTAAATCGTGTGCATGTACGCACGTACAGCCACATTACAAAAAAATACGGCCACGTACGTACATATACGGGCGAGGTCTCGAACGCATACTCTCGCATACGTACGGCCAAGGCTCGTGTCCATGGAGAGAGGCAACAGATGGCAGCAATGGCCTCCTGTTCATCGTCAGCCAACCGGCTAGGTCGGAACAGAGGAAACAGCGTCCTATTCATCGGGAGCCAAGCAACTGGGTCGGAACACGTCCTGTTCATCGGGAGCCAACCGGCTTGAACGGAACAGCCGAAGCGGGGTCCTGTTCATCGACTCGGAGTCTAGCGTATCGCAAAACGGAGGAAACGGCCTTTTGTTCGACTGCCTACGGTCGAAACAGGGTCCTGTTCATTGGCTGGGGGTCTGCCGTACCGCAAAATGGAGGAAAGGGACTTCTCTTTGAGTGCCTACGGTCGAAACGGAGTCCTGTTGATCGGGAGGGCTCTGGCGTACCGCAAAATGGAGGAAACGGACTTCTCCCCAACTGCCTACAGTCGAAACGGGGTCCCGTTCATTGGAAGGGTTGTGGCTTACCACAAAACGGGACTCCACGGGCTACTGTTCATCCACGGTCGACCTCCTCCAGCCTCCACCAGCTACTGTTCATCCACCGTCGACTTCCTCCAGCCTCCACCGGCTACTGTTCATCCAGCCTCCATGGGGTCCTGTTCATCCACCCCGAACCGGCTGGTGTGTGGCGGCCTCCTCGGGGTCTTGTTGATCCAACACCAACCACCTTCACACAGCCAGGGTACTGTTCATCCACAGCCAACCCACCGGCTGGGGTGGG
Organism: Elymus sibiricus; assembly: GCA_039707655.1. Classification (NCBI taxonomy): domain Eukaryota; kingdom Viridiplantae; phylum Streptophyta; class Magnoliopsida; order Poales; family Poaceae; genus Elymus; species Elymus sibiricus. The sequence goes on along the minus strand of CM077676.1, from coordinate 266,929,921 downwards.
GCGTACGAGCGGGTGGCAGCATCGGGAACTGTTCATCCATAGCCAACCAACCGGCTAGGTCAACTCACCACGTCTCGCGCAAGGGGCTCGATCGATGCGTCTCGACTCGTTCTACGTATCGCGTGTGCGGCAGCAACAGGCACTGTTCATCGAGGGGCAACCCAACCGGCTACGTCTCGCACGTATGGGGGCTCGAACGGCTTTAGTTAGCAGCGAAGGAATCACTCGTGTTCAGTTAGCGACGAAGGAATCGCTCGGGTTTAGTTAGCAACAAAGGGATCGATCGGCTTCAGTACGTAGCTAGTGCGATCGCTCGGGTTCAGTAAGCGAAAGCCTCGCTCGGGTTCAGTTAGCGAACGCCTCGCACACATGCGCGCACATGAGAGAAACGCACAAACCACACTGCATCGCTCGGCCCCGACCAACCACCGTAACTGGGAACTCCCCGAAAATTTCCTCGCCCTCACTTCTACCATGATTTTTTATGTCATGGAGAGCCCAAAGAATGTCATGCGGGTGCGTCTCAGGCCCGCCCAGGCCGAAAAGCCCATTTTCTGTCATAAATTTTGGTCATAGAAGTAGGAGCCCACCACATCTATGATGATACGTGTTTCTGTCACAATTATTATCATAGAAGTGTCACAACCATGAAAGAAAAAGTTTTCGTTCGGGCCATAATGTCACAGATGTGTCATTTTTTTGTAGTGCACGTCGAGCTGGCGCCACGCCTCCGCGAGGTGCGCCTCCTCCGCTTGAAGGTCCTCCTGAAGAGCGTCGAGGGCCACCCTGGCACCCCGCAAGGCCCCGCGCTTGAGCACGATGCTGTCACTCACCAGCTACATGGCCCAGCCAGTGCGCGGCTCCACGCCGCCGTTCGCCGTCATGGCTCGCGAGGACCCGGGGTCGGACCCACTCCCAGGTGCCTTGCTCCCGCTTCCCGCGGGGGCCACATCCTCCGTCGGGCGCTGGGGGCTCTTCGCGGCCTCCTCTTCGGCCTGCTATGCCGGCGCACGCTGTGGGCTCATCACGGCTGCCTCAGGAGCCTGGCGCGCAGGCGAGCGCTGGGGGATCGCCGTAGCCCCCTCGTCGGCGTTGACCTCCCTGGCGGGCATGGAGTTCTGCGGAGGGTCTGGCTCTTTGGCCCCCTCCATCATCGTGTCGCCTCCCATGCCAGGGGCCTCTGGCAGCATGTCCTCTCCTCTAGAGGCTCCCTCTCGGGGCTCGCTCCCCCCAGCTAGGGGAGGCAAGTCCTCGCGCGGCTTGGGAGAAGCCGCGTGCTCCTCCTCCGCTGCCGCGCGCCCTGTCTCAGCCTCAGGGCGACGGATGGCCTCCTTGTGCCCCTCGGAGCCTACAGTGGGCGTCGTGGCCCCCCTCGAGTCAAGGGCCTTCTTCTTCGTCTGCGTAGGCTCCCTGTATAGCACGGGGGATCAGTCCTGGACCTCGGGAGGCGGAAAACAAAATTGGAACAAGGGGCGAAATGCGAAGCCTTACTCGTCGTTAGGGACCCATCGCATTTTCGTCTGCTTTGGCGGCGGTCGGCTGCTGCTGCCGCGAAGCTCGGTGGAGCTCCCTCCGGAGGGCTCGGCGCGAGGCCTGCTGGAGTCCTCTCCCGCCCGGCCGGTGCGGGTCTCCCCCGCGTGAGGCTCAACGGCCTCGTCGCTGGTGCCTCCTCCACCACCCGCGCTCGTGGGCAAGGAGGGCATGACCACGAACTGGTCGTCATCGTCGCTACTGTGAATCAGCAGCTGGTGGCAATTTGTTGAGGGTGCTCCTACACCGCCCGCCTCTTCGACGCCTGCCGAGGCCCTGGAGTCCTCGCGGCCACCCGAGCCGGGCACCACCAAGAGAGGGTTCTCGCGAGGCCCCTCATGGCCTTCGGGAACCAACCCCCATTCGTCGAACCGGGGCATCCCCGCGATGGTCGCGGCCCTGTCATGGAAGCGGTACAGTGGGTATGCGGCTTCAGGCAGTTTAACACCCCAATTTTTTTTGGCCGTTTCTTTTTCTTTTGGATTTCTTCGATTTTTTTTATTATTATTTGGAGTTCCTTTTGGTGGCTATGTGGTCTCAAAACCTGGGGAGATCATATCTTCTTCCTCTCCCTAGTGGCTTGTCATTCACAAATCTATCCAAAGACCATGTGAATTCCATCTTAGCACAAGTCCAATTTTTTTTATTCCTTGGGAATATTCCTTTTTTCTATTAAAGGAATAACCCTGTTTGCACTAGGTTGTGAAGCAACCTACATTTCTGTCTTCCACAAAATTCCCACAAAATTCTCATAAATTCTTTGGACCATATATTCCACAAATATGTGAAAACCCATCCTCGCCTAGTTCAAAAATAATTCAGGAATGTCGGCCCAGTGGGAACCAGGGTACCACGGCCCGTCTGCCTTTGGCCCAGACGACAATGCTTGGGCCGGCCCATGAGGGTGGCCCTGCCTCGGCCGCTCCGGAGGAAGCCGCCTCGCGAGGGGCAGGCCTCGCGAGGCCCCTCGCCGCCAGGCTAGACCCTGCCGAGGCCGCCAAGCACCAGGCTGCCTCGCGAGGCCTCCTCACAAAGCAGATCGTACGGCGCCAGCCGCAGGGCTCTGCCCCCAGCAGATGGGTGACATGCCACTATCAGGATAACGACAGCGGGGCGTGACCAAGCCCAGCTTCCATTCTGGTGATAAGGGAGCAGTGGTATCTGCCTCCCCCAAAGTGAGCCCCAAAGGTTTTCCTCTTTGGTGATATAAGACCAGAACAGATCGGCGCGCCAGGACGGAGGTCATCGTCGAGCCCACCAGCGCGTCACAAAGACTACTTTGTCAGGCGGAGACCGCCTTTAGTCAGGATAGACCTGCGCTCCTGTCCCCCTTTGAATTGCCGCCCTGTGGCTACCCTTTCCCGCTCATATTTTCGGGGAAGAGGACCAAGGCACTACAAAAGGGACAGGGCCGCCTCCATGTAAGGGGATCAATCCATTCTCCCCCACACCTCGTGTACTTCGAGCCACAAGCTCTCCATCACAGAGCAATCCAACACAGGCAGGAGTAGAGTATTACACCGCACGGTGGCCCGAACCTGGGTAGCTCACGCATCCCCTTCATGTCCGGTGAGAGCCAGTGAGCCCGTTGTGATCCCGCCGTAGTTGCCGTAGTGTCGTAGGTTGCCAAGCAAAGTCCCCCAGAGTTCGAATCCTAACGTCTCGGAGAAGCTTCTTGGACACAGATCCTAGACTCCGACATTTGGCGCGCCAGGTAGGGGGACTTGCCGTCTTCGCGCCTTCGACCTCGACACCAGCATCGACATGGACGCCGCCGCCGCTCGCCAGGAACGCGCCGCGCGCCGGGTCGCCACCAGGGTCCGCGCGGCACCTGCCGCCCGCGGTGCCCCTGGGCGGTGCCCTCGCGCTGCCACTGAGCCTGTTGGGGAACACACAGCAAACACTCTGGAAAACATTTTTGCAAACATTTATAAATATCACATAAAGCAATTTCCCCTGTCTAGAAATTCTACGCAGAAGAGAAAAATACCAAATTCTACCAGAAAATGAAGGGGGTCAAAAGAAAAATAATGCAAAAAGAATCAACTCATTTGGACTTGTGGTTTAGGAGATATTCCTGGTCAAAGTTGTGGTCAAACTGGAATAAAAATGGATTTAAACTGAATTTATGGAAAACCTCCAGGGGCTGACGTCGAAAGCATAAAACAGAAGTACGTTTTCACTTGAAAACGGTTCGGCATGGCCTGGGTCACTTACTAGTGGGTCCCTTCGGTCAGTTTTAACAGGGACAGACAGGGAATAGGGGACCGCGGCTCACCGGCGATGAAACGGCGACGAGGAGACCACGGCGGAGCTGGGAGTCTGCGGGCATGGAACGAGCAGACTGAGGCGAGCACGCCCGTACTCGTGGCTCACCGGGAGGTGGCCGGACGGCGTCGGCGTCTTCCTCTCCGGCGGAGGCGCGCCACGGTGGTCGTCTGAGTTGGGAGCCCGGGCTCCCATTGGCTCACACTGGGTGGAGGGTGGAGGAGGAGGGCTAGAGGTGAGGAGTGCCGCGGCTGGGGATGGCTTAAATAGCCAGGGCAAAGATGCCCGGGCCGGAAGCCGCCATGGACGAGCGGGAGATGCTCCTAGCGAGGGTGAGGCACGCGCAGCCAGTTGAGGCGACGGGAGAGGGAGAGTGGAGGTGCAGTGGTGCAGAGGGGCGGTGCTAAGGACGCGAGGCAAGGCGATGCGGGAGCAGAGGCGGTCGGCCACCGAAGCGGCACTGTGCTCGCACGTGTGGCGATGGCTGGGGCCGGTGGCAGGCGCTACAGGAGGGGGAGAGGGGCCAGGAGAATACGTGGAGGAAGGAGGAGGATGGACGGCACCAGCGGACGTGCGGGGATGGACGAAGGGAACGAGCCCGACGCTCGGCGACACCTAGAGCGCATCCACAGCACGCAGAGCACGCGCACAGGTGTGCCCGCAGCGGGTTCACCGCATGGCAAGGTAAGGAGAGGGCACGAGGGCCTGGAAAAAGATGTCCAAGGTGTTGTCCCTTCATCCAGTGACCCCTTTGCAGCTTTGGTTCGATTAAAGGGTCTCTGGTATGAAGTGTAACATCAAATGAACATTGCTGCAGTAAGGTTAGACTGGATGTTATGGTCAAGGGAGTTGATGAATGAGATAAACAGGATGTCACAGAGGGTTAGGGTAGGAAGGACTACAGTCCTGTGAAATCGGGAGCCATTTGGACCAAGTTTGATCATAGTTGCTTCACAACTGACCATCTGGTCCAGAAAATAGAACTGGATGATGCACTCACATGGAGTGTTGGGTAAGGCTGAAATTTGGTGGAGGACAATGATTTTGGCATAAGAAGGCACTGGTAAAATTTCACACCATTTGGATAAGTACGAAGGATACTTCCTTCACAATGATCCACACCGGACAGAAACTTGGGGGAATTTTGTAGAGAAAATGGCTTGACCAAAAGATTTGAATTTTGGCATTCTCAAATGATATAGTGATAATTAGGTCCTGGATTAATTTCAGAATTTTTGAAGCAACATTAAATATAGTTGCTTCACAAACTGAAATTGTGACCAGAAACAAGAATTTGAAGGTGTGCTCACACAGTTTATTGGATGGATATGAAATTTGGTGGAGAGTTATTATTTGATCATATGAATGACCCCCCAAAATTTCAACTCTTTTGGATTAGCCTAGATTGTACTTCCTTTACAAATCTCCTCTCTGGACAGAAACTTTGGAAATTTGCTGAGGAATATTTACTAGGCAAATGGAGCTGAATTTTGGCATGTGGAAATTATTTGGATAGGAAAGTGTGCTCAAAAAGTTTGAGGGCAATCATGAGAATATAAATAGCACTTCCTTCACAAAGTGCCATTCTGAACAGAATGGAAAATGAATATTTTTGAATTATTTTTGAACTAGGCAAGGAAGAGTTTGGACATATTTGGGGAATATATGATCCAAAGAATTTACAGGAATTTTGTGGAAGACAGAAATATAGTTTGCTTCACAACCTAGGTCAGACAGTGTTATTCCCTTAATAGAAAAAAGGAATACTCCCACGAAAAGAATTTCGGGTTGGGCTAGAATAGAAATACCCTGATCTTGAGAAAGATTCAAGGATGATGCACCACTTGGGAGAAGAAGAAAGGATGACCTTCCAGGTCTCAAGTCCACAGAACTTCGTCAAAAAAGAAAACCAGAGCAAAAACCAACGAAAACCAAAAGAAAAAGAAAGGGCCAAAAATCGGGGTGTTACAAACCTACCCCCCTTAGAAAAAATCTCGTCCTCGAGATTTGGTTGCTCAGGGAACAAGTATGACTTAAGGAAACCGTTTCCAACTCGGGCCTTCTTTTCCTTTGTATGTTGTACCCTCGTGAAGTTCATATGATTTGATTACCTTGGTCTGGGTGGTTTGTTTCACCTTTCCCAAAATTCTGACAGTTCTTTCCTCATCTGTCAAACCTGACGCTGACTTTGATTCGTTCATATCTGCCTTTAATATCAAGGAACCCGAGCATAAATTTCCTGTGACCATGAAGACTTATTCCATCGGGTTGCTCAAATAAATGCATGTCTTCCGGGTTCAAACAATGCTGAGAATCATGACCATTCTCCTGATAGGGTCTGACTGCCTGTAGGTAGTACCGAACCATCGGTGTTTGTTTCTTTGTCTCGAGCTTGAAATCTGTACCAAAGATTCGACTGTCTCCTATCGGGAGCAGTGTAAAGGGGCAAAGCCTTATAGCTGTGGCACTCCTCAAACAGTAGCATCTGGAGACTGGACGGACGGTCGTTAGGGTGATAACATAGTTTTCATGTCAGGCTGTCCGTGCACTCAGTTTCACTAGTGAGTACACATGATCTGAGCTGATTGTTCGGCTTTTGACTTACCCATGCTGTCGGTATACCCATCTGTCGTAATAGACTGTGGGATGCTGAAGTCAAACTACTGTGGTGGCAAAGGAATCTTGGATCTAACGGGATAGACTCGCATATTCCATACTGAACATACTGAGCATGCACGGTTGGACAAAGGGGCTAGCTGGACATGAGGTCCTTCTGGAACAGAGTAGGCCTCTGAGTGTATGCCCATGTCAGTCCATATGGGATCACGGTCTCAAGCTGACTGGGGTATCCGGACCATGTTGGTCGGGCAAGTACCACCATACCTTTGTTGCCAGTCTTACTCCTTAGTTGTCCTTATTTTCTTTATCGACATCCCTTGCGGAAATAGCTTCGCCATATATATCCTTGATCCTTCTTGCGACCATAGATGTTGTTGGTGCAATATTCCGGTGTCATACCTTGTTCTTGTTCCTGATATGGTTCCTCATACATGTGACATGTATACAGGGCAGATAGTTGTACAGTGCTCGTGGTTTTGGCCGACCATACAAAATAGTGACACGGTTGAATGAGGTCACTTTGTTGAGAATGGGAAAACTGACTTTGGTAGCCACTGTCAAGACTGTGGTTCCAAGATCGTCTGTTTCACAATTTTTTGATTCTTGCATCACCTGAGATGTATATCTGCTTATCTTCCTTTGGCATAACTCATGGGGTTGTTGGATTTTTTTAACTTCCTCCGGTAGATCCGCTTGAACATAATTGCATCCTCATACGAGTGACTTGCATGACCCGTGTGGCATGCTCACCATATATATGGGAGTAGATGTAGCCGAACACTCGATTCTTGAGATGGACATGTGTCTTGACTGATTTGTGCTTGTGAAAAAATTATTACTAATCTGATTCTTGAGCTGCACTGTCATATACTGCCAACTCACCATTTAATATCTTGTAACAATACTGATGACGGTGTATAGTGTCATACTGAAGAAGGTTGGGTATCTTATGTTGGAAGCAATCCGAGTAGCTTGCTGAGGAAGACTGAACATCTTACGCTCGAAGCTTTTGCCTTGGTAGCGTGCTGGACAAGGCTGGGTTCCGTACCTGGGAAGCTTCTCCTGTGGTTGCGTATTGCGGAAGATTCGCTTCCTTATGCTGGAAGCTTTTACCAAGGTATCTTGCTGTGGAAGACTGTGTATCTTGGGTAGGAAGCTGTCCATATGTCGTACAGAGGAAGATTGAGAGGCCTTGCATCATAAGCTTCTTCCGATAGCATGTGCATGAAGACTGAGTTTCTCATACCCGAAGCTTCATACTGTGATCTACAGACTAAATGCCATACACACCCATAATATTTTGCGGCTAGTTACTTGCTTGATAAGAATTGTGTGACGGTCTTCCTTGCTGATCGTTGTACTCATAGCACATTCTGGCTTTCTTCTGGAGTATAACATATTTCAAGATTCATTCATTGCTGAACCAGACTTTATATATGAGCCATACCTTTGACGAAAAATACACCGTCGGCCTTGCACCTGACTTGCTTTCCTGCGGGTTTGATCATTACTGCTCATTACTGATGTGAAGATTAAGTACTGATGTAGACTTGATGCTGATAGTTAATTCAGGATACCATTTGTATCCTGAGCAGATATCCCCAATACAATGCAGTTAACTGAGAATGCCCTACTGTTTAGCTGAGCTTCCAAATCTTTGGGATCCTCATTGCTTCTTCGAGTCCAGGGTCGGTTGATGAGCAACTTTCATAAGGGGAAATAGGGTAACACCGAAGGCCCAAAGAAAGAAGCAAAAGAAACGACTCGAACAAAAGCACACAAGGCATCCAGATTACATACAAGCAACATCACATTTCACAACTATTCACCTCACTATGCATGCTTACTTAAGCACACAATTCTCGAAGAAACTCCGGTACTACGATCTAATACGCTATGACGGTGTGCACGATGGTGGATCAACGTGTGGAGAGGTTGGTGTAAACACAGCTGCACCAAGTGTGGGCTCAGCACCGGTTGCATCTGGACGGGCTCAAGGGTGAGGACGGACTCGGTGATCATGTAGCGGAACACAGATGTCATGGCCACATCATCATCAAGCGTACGGAAGGGAACCGTACTCGTCCAAGGTAGGATATCACTAGAAAGCAGGGTCTGCTGGCATTGCCCTTTCCTGGTAACAAAGACCAGTAAGGGTTGCCCAAGCGGCGGGTTAGATGGCAAGATCCGGGGTAGAAACATGCCTACCACCGAAACGATAAGTGTGGCTGAAGATAATAACTTGGTGCGATACCTGTGCATCAATCCTGCAAGTGATCGACACCACAAGGTACCTCGGCATCACTCCGCTGGGACAGAGATGACACCAAACACCAACGAGTGAGTATGCAAAACTGGAGGGTGCAGGTAGTGGATCGAAACCGATACCACCTACACTCACAAGATCAACCGTTAGCGACAAGGTAATAAGTCTATATGCATGCTATGCAGCAAACAAATGTAACAACCAAATGCAGCAAACCGACTAGACTCTGAACTACCGATTTCTAACGCTCGCGCGGGCTAGGGCGTCCTACAGCCAGACCTGCTCTGATACCAACAGTTGTGGCACCCCGGCTTAGAGGAACCGGAACACCCCGTATTCTAGCCCAGAGATCAAGTCTTCTGGAATACAGCACTGCATGGCATAGAACAAATCAGCTCTTGATTACAATTGATAAGGGTACAAGGGTTTGATGTTACAAAGATTACATCGGCACAATGACACTACGCCTTCTAAGGTAGCTCTATGCTAGCAGCGAATTATCTCGAAGTAGCGGAATAACTTGTAGCAGCGGAACAGCAACCACGGTGATGAACTCCACTCCATAGGGACTCTGGCTGGGACACGGTCTAGCTCGCACGATCGGAATCCTCGACAAGCAATCAATCACGGCATCACCGGCAATCTGGCATGACACGCCAGGTGAGTACTTTGAATGTAGTAGCAAGCTCACAACAACCAAAAGCATCAAGGCAAAACAACAACATAGCATTAACAAGATATCTTATTAACAACTACTATGATGTGGAAGTAAATATTACTCAAGGTAATTTGGTAATACTAGAACCACTGATAAACCATCATCTTGAGTCACCTGGAACCATTTCACTCTTGGCAACCCGGCCAAGCAACATATCATCTTGACCACCTTGTGATCAATACCTCCTCGTGATCACCGCGTGATCACAACACAAACTGAATGATCATCCTCAAGATCATCCCAACATCATCATCGGTATTCTGCCAAACTGTTACTGCTCACATATAAATCATATCATAAGTCATTCCGTCATCGTGAGTGTTGATCGAACGGTGTCACCTACAACGAACTGTGTCCATAACCGAGGACGCGGCTATCGATAGATTATACACTCTGCAGAGGTTAGTATACTGTACCCACACCACGGAACTCATGGCCTCGTGCTCCAATTCGGGTGGACCAACGATGTTCCGACAAAACCAATCTATTGCATGACACTCTCCCGGCCACTCCCGACAAACTCCCCTTTGGGCTATGTCCTGGGTCGCCCCGATGTCAACTCGTGACATCCGCCACCTTCGTGGCTGCCACCGTCGTGGCCCAAAACAAACTCGTCCCAAACGGGGACAACCGCGCGCAAACAACTCGGGCACAAGGCTTATGGCCACCTACCTGATCAGGGTAGTGCGCGCCCATAACCTTCCCTAGTTGGAGGCACCGGCGAGAGGCATGACAATAGACTGAATCAGGGCCCCCCATAAGGCAAGTGTGGCTGCACTGGTGAGCTCGATTCGGTGGCACCTGACCAACGAAATGACGGAATTGATCCCCAAGATAAGTCTGTGATAGAACTGTTACTCCAATATAATAAATATCATCCCGTGATTCATGTTATAGCAATATCCATCCCATAATCCAAAGAATAATATGACGATATCATAATTATCAAATCCAATAAGCATTTCTTTCGGACATGATTACTATGAAAGCATAACTCTTACTATAGATCCAAAAGCAACAAGTCATCCCCAATCTGAAAAACACTAGACCTAGCAATCCAAGTATCATCATGACAGTAGCAAGATCAAATGTAACTCCAGGAAATGCCATGAATAAATCATATTTAACTAATGAATATATCAAGCAAAAATTATTAAATAAACCATGTCATTGCATCACAATCATGCAAATGGAGGTTGTGGCCTGCCTTGCTCCAAGGGAGTGTTGGAATGCTCCTGGTCTTCACAAACACACAGCAAACACTCTGGAAAACATTTTTGCAAACATTTATAAATATCACATAAAGCAATTTCCCCTGTCCAGAAATTCTAGGCAGAAGAGAAAAATACCAAATTCTACCAGAAAGTGAAGGGGATCAAAATAAAAATAATGCAAAAAGAATCAGCTCATTTGGACTTGTGGTTTAGGAGATATTCTTGGTCAAAGTTGTGGTCAAACTGGAATAAAAATGGATTTAAACTGAATTTCTGGAAAACCTCCAGGGGCTGACGTCGAAAGCGTAAAACATAAGTACGTTTTCACTTGAAAACGGTTCGGCGCGGCCTGGGTCACTTACTAGTGGGCCCATTCGGTCAGTTTTAATAGGGACAAAGAGGGAACAGGGGACCGCGACTCACCGGCGATGAAACGGCGACGAGGAGACCACGGCAGAGCTGGGAGTCTACGGGGATGGAACGAGCAGACTGAGGCGAGCACGACCATACTCGTCACTCACCGGGAGGTGGCCGGATGGCGTCGGCATCTTCCTCTCCGGCGGAGGCGCGCCAGGGTGGTCGTCGGAGTTGGGTGCCCGGGCTTCCATTGGCTCACACTGGTGGCCAGGAGGGGTACGAGGTGTAGCAGAAGCTCGAGGGAGATGCTGCTTGGGGCTGGGATTGACCGGAGTAGGCAGGCAGCGGCGGAGCTGCGGCTCGATCCGCAGTCAGAGGCTTCCCCAGCCTTGCTCTTGCTGCCAGGAGGGGAATTGAGGGTGGAGGAGGGCTAGAGGTGAGGAGTGCCGCGGCTGGGGATGGCTTAAATAGCCAGGGCAAAGATGCCCGAGCCGGAAGCCGCCATGGACGAGCGGGAGATGCTCCTGGCGAGGGTGAGGCACGCGCGGCTAGTTGAGGCGACGGGAGAGGGAGAGTGGAGGTGCAGTAATGCAGAGGGGCGGCGCTAAGGACGCGAGGCAAGGCGACGCGGGAGCAGATGCGGTCGGCCACCGAAGCGGCACTGTGCTCGCGCGTGCGGCGATGGCTGGGGTCGGTGGCAGGAGCTACAGGAGGGGGAGAGGGGCCAGGAGAATACGTGGAGGAAGGAGGAGGATGGACGACACGAGCGGACGTGCGGGGATGGACGAAGGGACAGAGCCCGACGCTCGGCGACACCCAGAGCGCATCCACAGCACCTAGAGCACGCGCACAGGCGTGCCCGCAGCGTGGTCACCGCGTGGCAAGGTAAGGAGAGGGCACGAGGGCCTGGAAAAAGATGTCCAAGGTGTTGTCCCTTCATCCCGTGACCCCTTTGCCGCTTTGGTTCGATTAAAGGGTCTCTGGTATGAAGTGTAACATCAAATGAACATTGCTGCAGTAAGGTTAGACTGCATGTTGTGGTCAAGGGAGTTGATGAATGAGATAACCAGGATGTCATAGAGGGTTAGGGTAGGAAGGACTACAGTCCTGTGAAATCTGGAGCCATTTGGACCAAGTTTAATCATAGTTACTTCACAACTGACCATCTGGTCCAGAAAATAGAACTGGATGATGCACTCACATGGAGTGTTGGGTAAGGCTGACATTTGGTGGAGGACAATGATTTTGCAATAAGAAGGCACTGGTAAAATTTCACACCATTTGGATAAGTACAAAGGATACTTCCTTCACAATGATCCACACCGGACAGAAACTTGGGGCAATTTTGTAGAGAAAATGGCTTAACCAAATGATTTGAATTTTGGCATTCTCAAATGATATAGGGATAATTAGGTCCTGGTTTAATTTCAGAATTTTTGAAGCAACATTAAATATAGTTGCTTCACAAACTGAAATTGTGACCAGAAACAAGAATTTGAAGGTGTGCTCACACAGTTTATTGGATGGATATGAAATTTTGTAGAGAGTAATTATTTGATCATATGAATGACCCCCCAAAATTTCAACTCTTTTGGATTAGCCTAGATAGTACTTCCTTTACAAATCTCCTCTCTGGACAGAAACTTTGGAAATTTGCTGAGGAATATTTACTAGGCAAATGGAGCTGAATTTTGGAATGTGGAAAATATTTGGATAGGAAAGAGTGCTCAAAAAGTTTGAGGGCAATCAAGAGAATATAAATAGCACTTCCTTCACAAAGTGCCATTCTGAACAGAATGGAAAATGAATAATTCTGAATTATTTTTGAACTAGGCAAGGAATAGTTTGGACATATTTGGGGAATATATGATCCAAATAATTTATAGGAATTTTGTGGGAATTTTATGGAAGACAGAAATATAGTTTGCTTCACCACCTAGGTCAGACAGTGTTATTCCCTTAATAGAAAAAAAGGAATACTCCCACGAAAAGAATTTGGGGTTGGGCTAGAATAGAAATACCATGATCTTGAGAAAGATTCAAGGATGATGCAGCACTTGGGAGAAGAAGAAAGGATGACCTCCCAGGCCTCAACTCCACAGAACTTCGTCAAAAAAGAAAACCAGAGCAAAAAACCAAAGAAAATCAAAAGGAAAAGAAAGGGCCAAAAATCGGGGTGTTATAGCACGCCGCGCTGCTCCTGGCGCAGGAGCTGCTGCACTACCGTCCTACCGAGGACGGCTACAACGCCTGGCTTGGGCGCATCACCAAGCTCGTCGACGCCGTGCGCGATGGCCAGGCACCTCTCGCTCCTTGCCTGCTCCGCCATCCCGCGCTGACAGGGCCGAGCGCGACGCGCCTCCTCCGTCTCCTCCGGACCGCGACGTGGCCGAGCGCTGCCCCGTAGCGCGCGTCCCGGAACCGTCCCGCGGCTCGCTCGCGCCGGGCGGCGACGACGATAGCTGCCAGTTCGTCCATCGTGCGCCTCCGGACGCGCGCGTGGCCCTCAAGAAGGCGCGCAACCGCCAGGACCGCGTCCTCCACGACGTCACCATGGCAGGGCGCCAGAACCGCGCGGCCCTCGATGGTGGCGCCGTCACCAACGGGGGCTACCTAGCCCTCGCCCCCGAGCTACGTCGCGTGGTGTGGCTCGACAAGTTCAAGCCAGAGCTGCCTCAGCGCTACGACGGCAGCGCCAACCCCACGGAGTTCCTCCTCCTCTACACCATCAGCATCCAGGCCGCGAGGGGGGACGACCGGGTCATGGCGAACTAGTTCCCCATGGCCCTCAAGGACGCTGCGCGCTCATGGCTCATGAACCTCCCCGAGGCGTCCATCTCTTCATGGGAGGACCTGTGCAAACAGTTCGTCGCCAACTTCAAGGGCACGAGCGACCATTCCCTCACGCTCAATGACCTGTGGAACATGCGCCAGCGCCCTGCTGAGCCCCTTCGCAAGTTCATCCAGCGCTTCAGCCAGGTGCGCCACAAGATCCCGAAGGCCTCCGACACCGCGATCGTCTCCGCCTTCACCAATGGCGTCACGGACGTGAAGATGCGTGAGAAGCTCTCGGTCAGGGACGAGCTTGACTCCGCAGTAGAGTTGTTCATCCTCGCCGACCGTTGCGCCAAGGCCGAGGAGGGACGCCTCTTCCTCCACAACAACATCAACGCTGAGCCTGACGTGGCGAAACCCAAGGGCAAGGACACCAAGCGCAAGGGCCCTGCCATGCTCGCGGCAGAGCTGGACTACAAGCGCGGCCACGACTGTGGCGAGGCCAAGAACGACGATCGTCCTTTCTACGCCTACCACAACATGAACTCCCACAGCACAGAGGACTGCCATGAGCTCAAGCTGCTTCGCGAGGGCCGCACCGAGTGCCGCGGCAGCCGCAAGGAGCGTGGCAAGAGCCGCGGCGGCGGGAGCGGAGGTGGCCGCTGGGGTGACAACCACAACAATGACGCCGGCGACAAGAACCGTCACGGCTGGCAGAACCAGCCGCGGCAGGCCGACCCTCAGGCCAACACCGCCCCAATACGCGCCAACGACTCCCCTCCCGCTGAGAACGCTGGGGGCTACCAATAGCCTCATAGGGTGGCCTGCATCCTCGGCAGGGCCCAGGCCCCTCCATCCAACCGCCATTTCAAGCAGTTCTCTCGGGAGGTGAACGCGGCCCTCCCGGTGCTCGAGTCCGCCGGCCGCCTCAAGTGGTCTGAGTTTCCCATCGCCTTCGACGCCAGCGACCACCCCAAGTCCACGAAGGCCGTGGGCGCCGTCCTCCTGCTGTGCACTCCCACCATCAGCAACGTCGCGGTCACCAAGACCCTCATCGACGGAGGCGCCGACCTCAACGTGATCTCCATCGACACCTTCGAGACGCTTCAAGTGCCCTACGAGTGCCTGATGCCCACCAGGCCCTTCTCGAGCGTCACCGACGGCTCCGCTATCCCCCTGGGGCAGGTGCACCTTCCCGTCACCTTCGGCACCTGCAAGAATTACCGTACGGAGTTCATCGTCTTCGATGTGGCTCACATCGGCCTGCCTTACAACGCCATCTTGGGCTACCCAGCGCTCACCAAGTTGATGGCCGTGACCCACCACGCCTACGGCCTCGTCAAAATGCCCGGCTGCAGCGGTACCCTCACCGTCCGCTGCGATGAGAAGGATGTGCTGCATACCCTCGAGCACGCCTACAAGACTGCCTCCGTCGCGTACCCGGCCGATGAGGACGTGCCTGGGCCAGCCGAGGAGATGCCCGTGAAGAATAAGCCCCTGCTCTCTCAAGAGCAGGTCGAGTCCAAGAAGGCGTCACTGGATGGGGATGAAGTAGGCCCCTCCCTCGCTGCCAGCGGCGGGCCCTCCCCCAAATAGGAAGGCGCGCTCGTCACCTTCCTCCAGGCGTGCCCTAATGCGTTGGCTTGGACAGCATCAGGTGTGCCCAGCCTACCGAGGGAGGTGATCGAGCACCACTCAGCCGCGTGCTGGAGCGTGCGACCCGTCAAGCAGAAGGAACGGCGTCAGGCGCCCGAGAAGCAAGAAGACACCACCCAGGAAGTCAACAAGTCCCAGGATGCTGGAATTGCCCGTGAAGCCCCCCACCCCGAGTGGATTGCCAGCCTCACCCCCGTCGTCAGGCCGCGCGATAGTGTGCGCATGTGCGTCGACTTCATCGCCCTCAACCAGGCTTGCCCCACAGGCCCCTTCCCTCCTTCGCGCATCGCCGCAGGCTCACCCTGGCTCATGCGTATGCCGTTCGCCCTGGAGGGTGCCACAGCCACCTTCGCAAGGCTGATGCTCATGAGCCTCGAGTCCCACATCGCAAGGAATACGGAGGTGGTTAACACTCGCGCACCGGCCCACCGTGGCCCCACTCATGATGGAGGCGGGTGTTCCAGTACCAAACACATGGAACGCCCGCCATCACCATAAGTTCTATCCGTGCCCCACGGATACGAGCGACATGGAGCTGTACACGCTCTGGAGCTCTCTCTACCCACGCTGCCGTCGGCACGTGAGAGCTCCTTCCCACTCTCGTGCAAGCCCCATGCTCAGTGCTAGCGGATGCCCCATGCTCCGCGCTGGCGGCCTACTTGAGGGGCCCTCGGCCGTCACATCCTCAAGCTGACCCGTGTCGAATACGGCAGCACGTATCTTTCTGTTATGTAATGAACCTGCTTCAT
This sequence comes from Elymus sibiricus, assembly GCA_039707655.1. Taxonomy (NCBI): domain Eukaryota; kingdom Viridiplantae; phylum Streptophyta; class Magnoliopsida; order Poales; family Poaceae; genus Elymus; species Elymus sibiricus. Next base: position 266,913,769 of record CM077676.1, on the reverse strand, counting down.
GCATCAGTAAAGCTTATTTCCTCCAAAACCCTATGTGCTCGCAGCCGTGGGGCGCGCGCTCATGATCTCACCCGTGCCTGTCACGTGAGCGGGGGCTGGGCACGGTGTCTGTGCTCGGGTCAGTCCCAGCAGCACTGAAAAACCCAAGCGACTGAGCTCTGGCATGCAGGCCTGCTCCTGTGCACGTCACCTCACCAGATCCTTGGTGCTCCTGTCTCCTCGCGTAACACCCACAGGCGACCTTGCGACCGCGCCCTGCCGCACTATTTGCAAAAACTTGGCAGTTTCCCTGGTGCAGGATATGAAGGCCACAGGAGCCCCCCCTCGGGAGGTGCCGCGAGCGGCGTACTACGGGTGGAAGGCCTCACGAGGGACTGCGCCTCATGAGCAGCGCCCTGTGAAGGACTCGCCCCAAGCAGCACACCTCAAAGGAGCTAAGTCTAAAGCACCCCTCGGGTCCTTTTCCCTCTCGTTTCTCTCTCACGGCATCCTGATTTCCTTGGCACGAGCCGCCTGCGCGTCAACGGGGGGACCCTGAGCACCACACCTCAGGGACTCCTACCAGCCCTAAGAGCCCTACACCCTCTGGCATTGCCGAGCGCACGCTCTGGGCATACCAACGACGGTTGTAGCTTGCCTCGGGGGCTGGGTCCCAGCGACACAGGGCAGAAAGGTAATGTAAAAGGGAAATAAGGGCCTCGGGAGGAAAGCGAAAACACACGAATCATTAAGTGCTTACAGCAAAGGTACCATGCAAATGTTTTCATGCCCCCACGGGGCCACGTCTACCCTATTACAGCAACAGGTCAAGAAGAATTTAGGCGCGTGAGGCGCCGCCGTCGCGAGGGTGCTCGTTGCCGCCGCCGCTGACCTCAGGCTTGAAGGCATACAGCCCGACGAAGCCGGCCACGCGCTCCCTCACAGCCTCCTCGAGGAGTTCGCGGAGCTCCACCGGGACAGGCGTCACCACCCGCCCAAAGTTGAAGCGATCGTCGAGGCGGAGGAGGTTGCTGAAGAGTCGCGTTGTCGCCTGGGTCAGCAGGTCGCGGCACGCCTCCTCGACGGTGGCATCCGTGTCTAGTAGCTGCTTCTTGAGGTCGTCAACCTCGGCCTGGAGCTCGTCCCGCTTGGCCGCGAGGCTCCTCTGCTCGTCGAGAGCGGCCTGGGCGGCCGCCAGCTCACGCTCCTTCGACAGTAGGCGCTCCCATTCTGCCTCCTGCGCGGACGCAGATGCCGCGAGCTCGCCTTCCCGGGTCTTGGCGTTCGCCTCGCGGGTAGCGACCGCCTCCTGGGACCTCAGGACCTCTTCCTTGCACTTTAGGAGCTCAGCTTCGCGGGACGTGAGCTGGCCCTCGAGGGCCTCCGCGGCCTCCTCCCGCGCCTTAAGCCGGCGCTCACGCGAGGCAGCTTGCTCCTGGAGTGTCTTCTCGTAAGCATCTGCTCCTCCCGCCGCTGCTTGGCCTCCTGGGCATCTTTGAGGGCCTTCGCGAGGGACGCCTGGGCCTCTTTGGCGAGCTGCTCGTGCTGCGAATGCGCCTCCTCGTCCCGCTGGCGGTCAAGCTTCACCGCCTCACGAAGCTGGCTCCACCCCTCCGCCAGCTTCCGCCGCTCCTCCGCGGAGAGCTCCGCCTCCTTCCGGAGCTCACATTCGAGGGCCTCGAGAGCCGCCTTGACGCTGTTGACGGCCCCACTCTAGGGCACGGTACCGCTCTCCCCCAGCACCAAGGCACGACTCGCCCGGGCCTTCTCATTGCGTGCTGGAGTCAACGGATGGGAGGGCACAACTTCGAGCCCCTTCGGCAGCCCCGCGCCATCGTCCTCGGCAGGGGTTGCGCTCGCCGTCTGGCACGGGGGGCCTGGGATGGCCACCTCCGGCGCTGGTGGCGTCGCCCCGCGCTCTGGCGCCGCCCTGAACACTTCAAGGTCCGGGCGCCCGGGCCCGGAGATGGCTCCCGTGAGGGCTGCAGTGGCCTCCGCCGTAGCAGGCATGGTGCGCCGAGGAGGGGTCGGTGCTTAACCCCCCTTTCCCGCCATCTCGACATAGGTGACGGGGGCCGCCTCGGGAGGCGCCAGCGCGGTCTCCTCACCACCTCCCGCCGGTCTTGCCGCCGGGGGCACCGGCGCGGCAGGCGAGGCGGTGTTCAGAGGAGGGGAGGGCCCCTCGACCTCGGCCTTCCTCCTCTTGGTCTTCTCCTCCTCCTCGGTGGCCAGCTCGGAGCTCCTGCGCAGGTGAAAGCTCATCAACGCCGTAGCAGCCAGGAAGCAGGGATCGATAGGAAGGGGCGGAGGAACTTACTCATCCTTGGGGTAAAATCGCCTCCTCTTCCGCTCCTTGATGGCGCCGCTGCTACTGCCCCCATCGCACAGCGCGCCTGGGCGGTCACCCGAGGGCGCGGCACGAGTCTCGTCGGGGTCGGCGGCCATGGTGGTCCCCTCCTCCCGCTCCTCGTGGGGCTCATCGATCTCCGCGGCATCGCCTCCTCCCTCCCTCTCTGGCGCAGGCCTAGCCGGCACGACACAAAACGCGTCCCCGTCATCGCCCTTGTCCTCGCCTAGCCAAAGCCGACGGCGCGCCGGCAGGGACAGAGGGGGTGGCAGAGACGATTCCTCGCTGCTCTCCTTCCCGGAGTCAAAGGCCTCGTGGTCGCCCGAGGAGGACCCCATCTCTGAAGAATCCTCGAGAAGCTCCGCGGGCTCCTCGAGATCCGTCCGGACCAGCCCCCACTGGTCGAACTGGGGCATCGCCATGACCAGCTCAGCCTTGTTGGACCAGTGGTGCACCGGGCGCGCGTCATGAGGCATATCCTCCGCCTCCCCTGGAAATAAAACTTCCCAAGAGTCGGCCACGGCTTCGGCTGAGAGGTACTCCCGTGCCAGCCTGATCCGGTCGTCGGCTCCGGTGATGTCCCACACCGGGTGCGAGCGCTTCTGCAGGGGCGCGATGCGGTGGCGGAGGAATTCCTTGGCAATCATGCCCGCCGTGAGCCCGGCCTCGCGCAGCTCCGTCAGCCTCACCAGGATCGGCCTCAGGGCGGTGCCGCCAAGCTTCTTGTGCTCCCAGCGGGGGATCTTCTCAGCCGGCTCGGTAGGGATCGCCAGGAGAGGACTGGTCCGCTAGGCATCGACGTAAACCCAGCGCGACCTGAAGTTCTCCACCTTCTTCAAGATCTTCATGACGATGAAGACCTTGCGCATCTCGTCGTCCATGCGGAAAGAGGCGCCTTCGGAGCGGTGGTTTCCTGAGGAGAAAAGCCGCAGGCTGTAGAAGGTCCGGAAGAGCGCCACGGATGGCATCACTCCCAGGAAGGCCTCGCAGAGGTACGCGAAGAGAGCAAGGACGAGGATGGAGTTGGGATGAAGATGGAGAAGACAAATCTCATAATGCTCAAGGATGGCATAGATGAAGTCGGAGAAGGGCGGCACTAGCCCGGCGAAGAGCGAGTGGAAGAAGACGGGGATTACTGTGGGGTTGAGGTCGCGCCGTGGGTGCGAGCCCGGCCAGATCTCGGTGGCGCCTCCCTCAAAGTGCACGGAGGCCAACAGGGGGCGGGCCCTGGCTTGCCCGTTCTCGTTGATGGTGGCCGGCAACAATGCCGGACCAAGCTCTGCCGCCGGGGAGCTCTTGCTGGAGATGGCCTCGGGCCATGGCGGAGGAGAGATTGGAAGTTGGAGGAGGAGTAATAGAGGAGCTTCTCGCGCGGGATGAATTGCGAGATGGGGACGAGGAGCATTGACGTGCCTGCGCCACGCGCGGGCAGGCTTTATTGCCAAGACGGCGGTTACCGAGGCATCATGGGGAGTGGGGGCGACCCGCCCCGTGAAAGCCGCCACGCATCACCTCTGGGCCCGGCAGCTCAATGGGCCCATGTCATTTTGTCCCTAATGGGCGGAACGTGCGCGCCGCGGGCCAGGGGGCTACTGTCGACCCAGTGGGAACCAGGGTACCACGGCCCGTCTGCCTCTGGCCCAGAGGACAACGCTTGGGCCGGCCCATGAGGGTGGCCCTGCCTCGGCCGCTCTGGAGGAAGCCTCCTCGCGAGGGGCAGGCCTCGCGAGGCCCCTCGCCGCCAAGCCAGACCCTGCCGAGGCCGCCAAGCACCAGGCTGCCTCGCGAGGCCTCCTCACGAAGCAGATCGTATGGCGCCAGCCGCAGGGCTCTGCGCCCAGCACATGGGTGACATCTCGCTGTCAGGATAAGGACAGCGGGGCGTGACCAAGCCCAGCTTCCATTCTGGTGATAAGGGAGCAGCGGCATCTGCCTCCCCCAAAGCAAGCCCCAAAGGTTTTCCTCTTTGGTGATAGAAGACCAGGTCGGATCGGCGCGCCAGGACGGAGGTCATCGTCGAGCTCACCAGCGCGTCACGAAGACTACTTTATCAGGCAGAGACCGCCTTTAGTCAGGATAGACCGACGCTCCTGTCCCCCTTTGAATTGCCGCCCTGTGGCTACCCTTTCCCGCTCATATTTTCAGGGAAGAGGACCAAGGCACTAAAAAAGGGACAGGGCCACCTCCATGTAAGGGGATCGATCCATTCTCCCCCACACCTCGTGTACTTCGCGCCACAAGCTCTCCATCACACAGCAATCCAACACAGGCAGGAGTAGGGTATTACACCGCATGGTGGCCCGAACCTGGGTAGCTCGCGCGTCGCCTTCGTGTCCGGTGAGAACCAGTGAGCCCGTCGTGATCCCGCCGTAGTTGCCATCATGTTGTAGGTTGCCAAGCAAAGTCCTGCAGAGTTTGAATCCTAAGTTCTTGGAGAAGCTTCTTGGACACAGATCCTAGACTCCGACAAGGAATATTCATTTCCTATTCTGTCCAGTATGGCACTTTGTAAATGAAGTGCTATTTATCTTTTCTTGATTGCCGTCAAACTTTTTGAGCATTCTTTCCTATCCAAATAATTGCCACATGCCAAACTTCAGCTTCATTTGCCTGGTAAATATTCCTCAGCAAATTTCCAAAGTTTCTGTCCAGAGAGAGGCTTTGTGAAGGAAGTACTAGCTAGGCTAATCTAAATGAGTTGAAATTTTGGGAGATCGTCTATATGATCAAATCATTACTCTCCACCATATTTCATCTCCATCCAACAATCTATGTGAGCACACCTTCAAATTCTTCCTTCTGGTCACAATTTCAGTTTGTGAAGCAACTATATTTTATATTGCTTCAAAAATTCTGAAAATAATCCAGGACCCAATCCTCACTATATCCTTTGAGCATGCCAAAATTCACATCATTTTACCAAGCCATTTTCTCCACAAAATTTCCCCAAGTTTCTGTCCAGTGTTGATCATTGTGAAGGAAGTACCACTTTTATTTATCCAAATGGTATGAAATTTTTATAATACCTTCATATGCCTAAATGATCACCCTCTACCAAATTTTAGCTCAATCCAACACTCCATGTGAGTGCAACTTCAAGATCTAATTTCTGGACCAAATATGTGGTTGTGAAGCAACTATGATAAATTTTGGTCCAAATCCTTTCATATTTCACAGGATTGTAGTCCTTCCTACCCTAAACCTCTGTGACATTCTGGTTAGCTTTTATCTCATCCCATTTCACCACAACTTCATGACCAAGTTTGCTACAGCAAACTTTTGATGATCCTTCCCATCAGCACACAGTTGCTTTCTTCGATCCATCACCTCAGGGAGGTCCCACTTAGGAAGCACGACGCGGTAGACACGTTGTTGCTGGCCAGAATGCACCGTGTGCACCTGTGCATGCGGTAACCACGTGGTCTGGCAGGCCAAACGCGTGCTTTGGACGCCGGGACCCCTCTGCCGCCGCCCAAACGTCGTCCTCGCGCCACCGCGGCATGTCCACAGCGTTGCTCTTCCTCTCCTGCATCCACGCATCCCCTCTGGACCCCTCTCCCCCTCCTCTTTCCTCTCCGGCGAGCCATGCCGCACCTCGTGCCCGTGGCCGTCGTCGTTTTGCCGCTGTCCTCTTCCTCCTCGCGGATTCCCTGGCACTCCACTACCTCTGTCCCATCGCCATCCCCACCTGCCCGCGTGCGCACGCGTATGCGGTCGTGCCAGAGCATCGTTCTCGCATCCGTGGCGGCATCTGGCGAGGGCATCCTCGCCGTGGCTATATAAGCCGTTCCCGAGCCCGCTCGACCTCACCAACCTCTTCTCCTCCCTCTTAGCATCCTCCCCAGCCACTCATTTGAGCTCGAGCAGCTCTCCTCGCTCTCCATTGCTGCCATGGCCGCCCCTGCCCTCCGCCTAAATTCTTGTGAACCGGAGCTCCTCTCGCCCTCCTTCCCCCTCCAGTGCGCTCACCCAGCCCGCTCGTAGCTCTCCCGCACCACAGAACCCTCTTCCGCGGCTGAGCCGTGCGCTCTGGTGGAGGCCGATGCCGCCGTCCGCTGTGGCTGAAGCTCTGCTCTATCCCGTGCTTCCCGGCACCCATGGAGCATGTAGGCGGGTGCGGCTCGGTCCCACGAGCTCGCCGGTAGGCCATGCACCGCGGGAGATGGCCGGAGCCGCCGGCGACCGTCGCTGGAACCCGCCCCTACCTCGGCCACGCGCGGGCGAGAGGGAGGTAGACGATGACCTTGTCTACAGATGGCCTGTGGGCCCGGCGGCCCCACCTGTCGGCCTAACAGGCGTTGACCCGGCCGCTGACGTGGAGTAAGTGAAGACGTCTTTCCGAAAGTACGTCTTCGTTTGATGAAAGCGTAATCTGATCCGGCTTCGGAGGGAAATACGTTTTCATTACTGGGAAGGCGTATTCTTCAAAAGACGTTTTCTGTTTAACCCCGCCGGCCGAAACCCTTATATTGTGAACGTTCACCCGTTAGCAGCAGAAATGGACAGATTTTATTTGTTTTTCTACCTAACGAACGAACGGCCACGACTTTTTAACTGTGACTCCAAATCAGGTGATTCCATAGCCCACGTTCTCCATTCATCGAGCCCGTTCTGTTGGCATCATTTTCACCATGTTGTAACCTTCTAAAAATGACCATTTTGCCCCTGCCCTTATTTAGCCCCCTTCAAGAGGGAAACTTTTCCGGCGATTCTTTTCGCGAGTTCATCGCACCTCTTCCCGATGAATCCTTCGTCCCCAGGCAAGCCACAATAGCCACTTGCATGATGACATTGCAATAGCCATGGTTTTCACTTGAATATGCGAATAATTATTTGTTCATGCAATTAGTTTGAATGATATGTATATGCTTGTGAATGCATGCTCATTTCTTATGCCATGTTCATTTTCATCTAGTGAGTGAAATGATTAATTGCTAATGTTATTCTTATCATGTTTTATTCTTGTAATCATTTCAGATGCTAGTGATAATGACATGCTCCTATGGATGGTTTGATATGAAAATACTTGTGATTTGCATGATCATCACTATGCCATGCTCGTTTGCATCCCGTAGACTAAATGATTTATCATTGTTGAGGTTATGATGTTTAATGGTTATGTTGCCCATCCATGGTTACACTGATATCATGCTCATATGCATTGTTATTTCATTATGCTATTATGACTCAGCTCATCACCATTCAAGTTGAACCTGACATTAATCGAACTTGAACAAATCTGTTGGCTGAGTCATGGTGCCACCGTATCGAGCTCACCAGTGCAACCACACTTGCCTAGATGGGGAGGCCCTAATTCGGTCTATTGTCAGGCCTCTTGCCGGTGCCTCCAACTAGGGAAGGTTATGTGCGCATGCTACCCTGATCAGGTAGGCGGTCATACCCTTGTGTGCCCGAGTTGTGTTGTACCCGGGTGTCCCCGTTTGGGACGATTTTGTTTTGGCCATGACGGTGGTAGCCACAAAGGTGGTGGCTGTCACGAGTTGACATTGGGGCCACCCATGACATAGCCCAAAGGGGAGTTTGTCGGAGTGGCCGGGAGTGTGTCATGTAATAGATTGGTTTTGTCGGAATGTCGTTGGTCCACCCGAAATGGAGCACGAGGCCATGAGTACCGTAGTGTGGGTATAGTGTACTAACCTCTAAAGAGTGTATAATCTATCGATAGCCGTGTCCTCGGTCATGGACATAGTTCGTAGAAGGTCACACTATGGGTCAACAGTAATAATAATCTGAATAATAACAACCCTGGTTCGATGAGGAAAGAAGTTGGTTGATCTTTATGTGGTCGAGATGATCACGATGGTATTCTTGATGATGGTTGATCATGAGGTGATCGTGTGTTGATCACGACGGTAAGAAAGAATGATAACTTTGGTGGTTACGAGTTAACCTCCGAGCAGAGTAAGTTGGTTCATGAGACCTTAAACGTCGACCCCCTTGCATGCTAGTGCTAGTATCATCATGTTCATATCATGAATTATATGTACATGCCATGCTCATGTTGTTCTAGTAGTATCGTGTTCATCATTGATGACTAACCTGTAAATGCCATACTGTTGTTTGTCTTGATTGCTTTGGTTGCTGTGAGCTTGCGAGTACATTCAAAGTACTCACTTGGCGTGTCATGCCAGATTGCAGGTGATGCCATGATTGAATGTTTGTCGAGGGTCCCAAGGTTGCGCCCTAGAATACGTCCCAGCCAGAGTCCTTGCGGAGTGGAGTCCATCACCGTTGTCGGTGTTCCGCTGCTAGAAGTTATTCTGCTACGAGAGGTTCCGCTGCTAGCATAGAGCTATCGGAGCAGGCGTAGTATCGCCCTGCCCCTGTAACTTTTGTAATATCGGACCCTTGTACCCATATTATTTGTAATAAAGAGCTGATTTGTTCTATGCCAAGCAGTGCCGTATTCTAGAAGACTTGATCTCTGGGCTGGAATATGCGGTGTTCCGGTCTCTCTGATCCGGGGTGCCACAGAGCTTGGTATCAGAGCAGGTTTGGCTGTAGGACGCCCTAGTACGCATGAGCATTAGAAACCATTAGTATAGAGTCTAGTCGATTTGCTACAATTGGTTGTAGCATTTTTTTGGTGCATAGCATGCATATAGACTTATTATCTTGTCGCAAACGGTTGATCATGTGAGTGTAGGTGGCATTGGTTTCGATTCACTACCTGCACCCTCCAGTTTTGCATACTTGCTTTTCGATGTCATCTCTGTCCCAGTGAAGTGATGCCGAGGTACCTAGTGGTGTCGATCACTTGCGGGATTGATGCACAGGTATCGCACCAATATATATTCTCTTCAGCCACACCTATCGTTTCAGTGGTAGACATGTTTCTACCCCGGATCTGGCCATCCAGCTTGCCGCTGTGGCAACCCTTACTGGTCTTTGTTACCAGGAAAGGGCAATGCCAGCAGTCCCTGCTTTCCACTGCTACCCTGCCCTATCACCTATTTCCTGGACGAGTACGGTTCCCTTCCGTAAGCTTGATGATGATGTGGCCATGACATCCGTGTCTCGCTACATGATCACCGAGTCCGTCCTCACCTCCGAGCCTGTCTAGGTGCAATCTGTGTTAAGCCAGCGCTTGGTGTAGCTTTGTTTACACCAATCTCTCCACACGCTGATCCACTTTCGTGCACACCGCCACAGCATGTTAGATCGTAGTACCGGAGTTTCTGCGAGATTTGTGTGCTTAAGTAGGCAGGCATACTGTGGTGAATAGAAGTAACATGTGATGTTGCTTGTTTGAAATCTTGATGCATTGTGTGCTTTTGTTTAAGTCGTTTCTTTTGCTTCTTTCTTTGGGCCTTCAGTGTTACCTTATTTCCCCTTATGAAAGTTGCTCATCAACCGCCACCGGACTCGAAGAATCAATGAGGATTTCAAATACTTGGAAGCCCAGCTACACATTATGGAATTCTCAGCCGACTGCATTATATTGGGAATATCTGGTTTGGATACAAATGATATTCTGGATTGACTACCAGCATCAAGTCTACCTCAGTGTGCAACCATTTCAACCATAATGAACCAGCAGGAATATAAAGTGTATATATATAGATATGGCATTCAGTCCGCATATCACAGGGAGAAGCTTCTGGTGTAAGCAATCCAGTCCTCCTCCGCACACTACCAGGGAAGCTTACGACGCAAGGTTCCGTAGTCTTCCTTAGTACGATGTGTGGATAGCTTCCAGTGTAAGATACTCAGTCTTCTTCGGTAAGCCACCATAGAAAGCTTCCAGCATAAGTCGCCAAATCTTCCTCAGCAAGCAACCAGGAGGAGAAGTTTCTGAAGTACGGTAATTAGTCTTCTTCAGCACGCTACCTCGGCAAAAGCTTCGAGGATAAGCTATTCAGTCTTCCTCATCATGATACTCTCAGATAGCTTCCAACACAAGCTATCCAGTCTTCGTCAGTACGGCACTACCAATAGTCATCGTCATTGGTACAAGATATTACACAGTGAGTTGGCAGCATATGGCAGTGCATCCCAAGAATCAGATCCACAACAGTTTGTCAGAAGCAAGAATCAGTCAAGACACAAGTGTCTGCCTTGGGAATCAAATGCTCAGCTGCACATACTGCCATATATATTGTGAGCATGGTCACACCAGTCACTCGTACGATGATGCAAGCACGGCAAGAATCCGACAACCACATGAGTTATGCAAGAGGAAGAAAAGCCAGTTGTACACCTCAGTGTGATGCAAGGACCAACAAGCTATGAAGCAAGACAACATTGGGACAACAAAACTTGACAGTGGATATCAAGGCCAGTTTCCTCACGCCTGATAAAGTGATATCGTTAACCTTTGTCACTATCTTGTATGATTGACGACAACAATGAGCTTTATACAAGTGCCTGTGAACCTGGCATATTTTCTATGGCACGAGTCATGAACAAGGCTAAGGTATGATTGCCAGAATATTGCACCAGATAGCACCTATGGTCACACAAAGAATTAAGGGTATATATGGCCAAGATTTTTTGGCAAAGGATTCGGAAAGAGAGAACAATAATGAAGGAGCAAGACCAGCAATACAAGTATGATAATTGTTCCATGAACAACATCGTACGGTTACCCCATACAGTCTGATTCCGTATCGATCAACATGAATATACACCCAAGGGGTCTACTCTGTTTGTAAGGACCTCATATCCAGGTAACCCGCTTGTCCAACTGTATATGCTGAGAATTAACAGTATGGAATATCCAAGTCTATCATGGCAGATCAAAGATTTCTTAGCCAGCTCAGCAGTTTGACTTCAGCAACCGTGTTAAAGCATCGCACGGCCTATGGATACACCAACAAAATGAGAAATCGAAATGCTGAGCAACAAGCTCAGATAATGTGTCCTCATATGTGGTACCCAGTGAAATGATAGCCTATCATGAACAAGATTCTTCCGCCAGAACCACCGTCAGTCAAGTCTCTGGACGCTATTGTTACTAGGCCGTACTCCTTGATACTGGTCATGACAGGTGACAGTCGAATCATCGGTACGGATTTGAGACAAAGAAGTCAGCCAAGATGGTTCAGAAATCCCTGCTAGCAGTAAGATCCCGCCAAGAGAACAGTTATGGTTCCTAGCACTGTTTTGAACCCGGAAGACGTGCATTTATTTGAATAACCCAATGCGAGGATTGAAAGGTTCCGTGCCCACCGAGGGAATCTGTTCACAACTCCATTGAATACCATCGGAGCTGGATAAAATAATGTCATGGCAAATGGAAATCACTCCCGGACTTATGGAAATTCCAGTCATAGTAATATCAGACAAGCCAGCAGGCATAAAAGAATTGAAGTCAGAGTAAGAATGAACATATGAAGGAAGACCTGTCAGAATGTGGGAGATGGTAAAGCAAACCACCCAGAGCAAGGTAATTAGGTTATATGAAATTCAGTGGGAACAATATATAAAGAAAAAGGATACCCGAGTTGGAAACGGTTTCCTTAAGTTAGAATATTCATACTTGTTCCTTGAGCAACCAAATCTCGAGGATGAGATTTTTTGTAAGGGGGGTAGGTTTGTAACACCCCGATTTTTTTAGCCCTTTCTTTTTCTTTTGGATTTCTTCGAATTTTTTTATTATTATTTGGAGTTCCTTTTGGTGGCTATGTGGTCTCAAAACCTGGGGAGATCATCTCTTCTTCCTCTCCCTAGTGGCTTGTCATTCACAAATCTATCCTAAGACCATGTCATTTCCATCTTTGCCCAACTCCAAAAAAAAATTATTCCTTGGGAATATTCCTTTTTTCTATTAAAGGAATAACCCTGTTTGCCCTGGGTTGTGAAGCAACCTACATTTCTGTCTTCCCCAAAATTCCCACGAAATTCTCATAAATTCTTTGGACCATATATTTCACAAATAGGTCAAAACCCATCCTTGCCTAGTTCAAAAATAATTCAGGAATATTCATTTCCTATTCTGTCCAGTATGGAACTTTGTGAATGAAGTGCTATTTATCTTTTCTTGATTGCCCTCAAAGTTTTTGAGCATTCTTTCCTATCCAAATAATTGCCACATGCCAAAATTCAGCTTCATTTGCCTGGTAAATATTCCTCAGCAAATTTCCAAATTTCTGTCCAGAGAGAGGCTTTGTGAAGGAAGTACTAGCTAGGCTAATCTAAATGAGTTGAAATTTTGGCAGATCATCTATATGATCAAATCATTACTCTCCACCATATTGCATCTCCATCCAACAATCTATGTGAGCACACCTTCAAATTCTTTCTTCTGGTTACAATTTCAGTTTGTGAAGCAACTATATTTTATATTGTTTCAAAAATTCTGAAAATAATTCAGGACCCAATCCTCACTATATCCTTTGAGCATGCCTAAATTCACATCATTTTACCAAGCCATTTTCTCCAAAAAATTCCCCCAAGTTTCTGTCCAGTGTGGATCATTGTGAAGGAAGTACCACTTTTATTTATCCAAATGGTATGAAATTTTTATAGTACCTTCATATGCCTAAATGATCACCCTCTACCAAATTTTAGCTCAATCCAACATGTGGTTGTGAAGCAACTATGATAAATTTTGGTCCAAATCCTTTCATATTTCACAGGATTGTAGTCCTTCCTACCCTAAACCTCTGTGACATTCTGGTTAGCCCTTATCTCATCCCATTTGATGACAACTTCATGACCAAGTTTGCTATAGCAAACTTTTGATGATCCCTCCCATCAGCACACAGTTGCTTTCTTCGATCCATCACATCAGGGAGGTCCCACTTAGGAAGGACTATGCGGTAGACACGTTGTTGCTGGCCAGAACGCACCACGTGCGCCTGTGCATGCGGTGACCACGCGGTCTGGCAGGCCAAACGCGTGCTCTGGACGCCAGGACCCCTCTGCCGCCGCCCAAACATCGTCCTCGCGCCACCGCGGCAAGTCCATAGCGTTGCTCTTCCTCTCATGCATCCACGCGTCCCCTCTGGACCCCTCTCCCCCTCCTCTTTCCTCTCCGGCGAGCCACACCGCACCGCGTGCCCATGGCCGTCGTCATTTTGCCGCTGTCCTCTTCCTCCTCGCTGATTCCCTGGCACTCCACTACCTCTCTCCCATCGCCATCCCCGTGTGCCCGCGTGCGCACGCGTACGCGGTCGCGCCAGAGCATTGTTCTCGCGTTCGTGGCGGCATCCGGCGAGGCCATCCTCGCCGCGGCTATATAAGCCGTTCCCGAGCCTGCTCGACCTCACCAGCCTCTTCTCCTCACTCCTAGCATCCTCCCCAGCCACTCATTTGAGCTCGAGCAGCTCTCCTCGCTCTCCATTGCCACCATGGCCGCCCCTGCCCTCCGCCTAAATTCTTGTGAACCGGAGCTCCTCTCGCCCTCCTTCCCCCTCTAGTGCGCTCACCGAGCCCCCTCGTAGCTCTCCCGCACCTCAGAGCCCTCCTCCGCGGTTGAGCCATGCGCTTCGGTGGAGGCCGGCACCGCCGTTCACTGCGGCTGAAGCTCTGCTCTATCCCGTGCTCCCCGGTGCCCATGGAGCATGTAGGCGGGTGCGTCTCGGTCCCACGAGCTCGTCGGTAGGCCGAGCGCCGCGAGAGACGGCCGGAGCCGCCGCCGGCCGCCGTCGGAACCCGCCCCTGCCTCGGCCACACGCGGACGAGAGGGAGGTAGACAATGACCTCGTCTCCAGATGGCTAGTGGGCCCGACGGCCCCATCTGTCGGCCTAACAGGAGTTGACCCGGCCGCTGACGTGGAGTAAGTGAAGACGTCTTTCCGAAAGTACGTCTTCGTTTGATGAAAGCTTAATCTGATCCGGCTTCGGAGGGAAATACATTTTCATTACTGGGAAGGCGTATTCTTCAAAACACGTTTTCTGTTTAACCCCGCCGGCCGAAACCCTTATATTGTGAACGTTCACCCGTTAGCAGCAGAAATGGACAGATTTTATTTGTTTTTCTGCCTAACGAACGAATGGCCACCACTTTTTAACTGTGACTCCGAATCAGGTGATTCCAAAGCCCACGTTCTCTATTTGTCAAGCCTGTTCTGTTGGAATCTTTTTCAGCATGTTATAACCGTCTGAAAATGACCATTTTGCCCCTGCCGTTATTCAGCCCCCTTCGAGAGGGATACTTTTCCGGCGATTCTTTCCGCGAATTCATCGCACCTCTTCCCGATGAATCCTTCGTCCCTAGGCAAGCCACAACAGCCACTTGCATGATGACATTGCAATAGCCATGGTTTTCACTTGAATATGCGAATAATTACTTGTTCATGCAATTAGTTTGAATGATATGTATATGCTTGTGAATCCATGCTCATTTCTTTTGCCATGTTCACTTTCATCTAGTGAGTGAAATGATTAATTGCTAATGTTATTCTTATCATGTTTTATTCTCATAATCATTTCAGATGCTAGTGATAATGACATGCTCATATGGATGGTTTGATATGAAAATACTAGTGATATGCATGATCATCACTATGCCATGCTCGTTTGCATGCCGTAGACTAAATGATTTATCATTGTTGAGGTTATGTTGCCCATCCATGGCTACACTGATATCATGCTCATATGCATTGTTATTTCATTATGTTATTATGACTCAGCTCATCACCATTCAAGTTGAACCTGACATTAATCGAACTTGAAAAAATCTGTTGGCTGAGTCATGGTGCCACCGAATCGAGCTCACCAGTGCAACCACACTTCCCTAGATGGGGAGGCCCTAATTCGATCTATTGTCATGCCTCTCGTCGGTGCCTCCAACTAGGGAAGGTTATGTGCGCACGCTACCCTGATCAGGTAGGTGGTCATACCCTTGTGTGCCCGAGTTGTGTTGTACCCGGGTGTCCCCGTTTGGGACGATTTTGTTTTAGCCATGACGGTGGCAGTCACAAAGGTGGCGGATGTCACGAGTTGACATCGGGGCCACCCATGACATAGCCCAAAGGGGAGTTTGTCGGAGTGGACGGGAGCATGTCATGCAATAGATTGGTTTTGTTGGAATGTCGTTGGTCCACCCGAATGGGAGCACGAGGCCATGAGTTCCGTAGTGTGGGTATAGTGTACTAACCTCTGCAGAGTGTATAATCTATCGATAGCCGCATCCTCGGCCATGGACATAGTTCGTAGTAGGTCACACTATGGGTCAACAGTAATAATAATCTGAATAATAACAACCCCGGTTCGATGAGGAAAGAAGTTGGGTGATCTTTATGTGGTCACGAGATGATCACGATGGTATTCTTGATGATGGTTGATCATGAGGTGATCGTGTGATGATCACGACGGTAAGAAAGATTGATACCTATGGTGGTTACGAGTTAACCTCTGAGCAGAGTAAGTTGGTCCATGAGACCTTAAACGTCGACCCCTTGCATGCTAGTGCTAGTATCATCATGTTCATATCATGAATTATATGTACATGCCATGCTCATGTTGTTCTAGTAGTATCGTGTTCATCATTGATGAGTAACCTGTAAATGCCATGTTGTTGTTTGTCTTGATTGCTTTGGTTGCTGTGAGCTTGCGAGTACATTCAAAGTACTCACCTGGCGTGTCATGCTAGATTGCAGGAGATGCCATGACTGAATGTTTGTTGAGGATCCCGAGGTTGCGCCCTAGGATACGTCCCAGCCAGAGTCCCTGTGGAGTGGAGTCCATCACCGTTGTCGCTGTTCTGCAGCTAGAAGTTATTCTGCTATGAGAGGTTCCGCTGCTAGCATAGAGCTATCGGAGCAGGCGTAGTATCGTCGTGCCCCTGTAACTTTTGTAATATCGGACCCTTGTACCCATATTATTTGTAATAAAGAGCTGATTTGTTCTATGCCAAGCAGTGCCGTATTCCAGAAGACTTGATCTCAGGGCTGGAATACGGGGTGATCCGGTCTCTCTGAGGCAGGGTGCCACAGGCAGGTTCTCCACGCTCTTGGCGTACAAGATCTTCATGATCTCGTTCACCGCCGCCCCGTCTAGGCTGTCGGTGCTCAGCCTCATCGGGTCCTCGCTGCCGGTGTAGTCCCACATCGGGCGCGAGCGCTTCTGGAGAGGAACGATGCGACGGCGCACGAACTCCTTGGTGACCATCACCCCCGTGAGCTTCAAGCCCTTCAGGGCTCTCATCCTCTCCACGAGTGGAGCCAGTGTCTCGTCAGTGAGCTTGGCGTGCTCCCATCCGGATCTCTTCATGGCAGGCGTGGCCGGCACCAGGAGAAGGGGGCTGAACTGGCCCGCGTCCATGTAGACCCAGCGCGCCCTAAAGCCCTCCACCTTCTTCGTGATCTTTATGGGAATGATGTGGGGCGCCATTCCGTCGACGATGCGAAACGAGGCAGACCCCGAGCGCTGGTTCGCCGCGGTCAGCCGCAGGCTGTAGAAGGTGCGGAAGAGAGCCACCGAGTACATCACGCCCAAGAAGCCCTCGCAGATATAGGCGAAGATGGCGAGGAGGAAGATGGAGTTGGGTTGGAGGTGGAGCGCGTGGATTTGGTAGTGGGCGAGGATGGCGTAGAAGAAGTCAGGGAAGGGCGGCACCAAGCCGGCGAAGATGGTGTGGATGAAGAAAAGGAAGGTTGTGGCCTCCAGTTCACGGGCCCCGCGCGAGCCGGGTCAGATCATCGTGGCCTTCCACTCGTTGTGGTCGCAAGCCACCATGGGGCGAACCTTGTCCAGCCCCTTCTCGCTGAGGATGATGGACCTCAGCAAGCCCGACTCCAACTCTGCTGCTGCTGGCTCCTTCTTCTTCCTGGCGGCGGGAGCCATGGTCACGAAGGAAGCTTGGGAGCAGGAGAAGGAGATTGCAAGGAGCCGAGTGCGAGGGAGGCGAGTCGAGGAGTGGAAGGCAATGATGATGCCGCGCCATGCGCGGGTCAATTTTATGGCAGGCCAGGCGGTTACCAAGGTGTCATGGGGGAAGTGGGGGCGCCTCCGTCCCGTCGTGCTGCCATGCATCCCTACCTGGGCCCGGTAGTTTACTTAGGCCCCGCCTCATTTCGTTCCCAACGGGTGGATACGTGCGCACCGCAGGCCCGGGGGCTACTGTAGGCCCAGTGGAAACCAGGGTACCACGGGCCATCTGCATGCAGCCCAAGAAGCGACATCCAATGATGGGTTCAAGAGGCGGCCCAGCCATGGGTGCCGCGATGCAAGACACCTCGCGAGGGCCAGGCCTTGCGAGGATCCTCTCCACAAGGGGAGGCTCTGCCGACGACCACCTCCTGCGGCAGGCAGCCTCGCGAGGCCTCTCTCATGAGGCAGCCTCCCACGAGGCCCTCTGCGTGGGGGAGCGGCGCGGCTCTGGCTGCGTGGCTGCATGCCTATCATGTGGGTGACGCGCTTGCACAAGAGGACAACAGCAGAGGCCGTGCCAGCAGGCGCGGTCGGGGAAAATTTCCTCTTTGGTGATAAAGGAGTAGTGGCAGCTGCCTCCCCTAAAGCAAGTCCAAAAGCTTACCACTTCGGTGCAAGAGGACCATGGTGACACAACGCGCTAGGTCAGGCGTCATCAGCGAGCCCACCGGCGCGTCATGGGCGGCTTCTTTCCAAGGCGAAGACCACTTTTGTCAGGATAGGGCTGAGCGCCTATCCTCCTTTGAATTGCCGTTGTGTGGCAACCCTTCCCGCCAATATTTTTGGGGAAGAGGACCAAGGCAGCTATATAAGGGATAGTGCTGCTACCTTAGAGGGGGACGATCTTCACCTTCTCCTACCTTGTACACCAGAGCGCTACCGCCACAGCAATCACAACCAAGCAAGAGTAGGGTTTTACACAGCTCGGTGGCCCGAACCTGGGTAGGTCCTTGTGTCCCTGCAGTGCCTTGTGTGTGTGCGCGTTCCCGTCGTGCTTCGCTCACTCGTAGCCTCGCTAAGGTCTCTGTCAGGTTGATAGGTAGCGGACGGGCCCCCAGTGTTCGAAGGAGTCTTTGGGAGATCCCCCTCGCCGACAGACGCCATCGCCGGAATCTTGATACCTCTCTCTGGTAGCGCTGCGGAACCAGACAGCCCTGACGACAGTGCTGCAGATCTTGCCTTCTAGAAGACGATGGCTGCCGGCTTCAAAGACGTGCAAGATCGCTATAGCAAGCGCTGGGAAAAACTCCAAACGCAGCAGCAAGTCGTGGAGCTAGCCGAGCAGAAGCAAAAGGAGAAGGCGGAAGAGATCTGCACATGGTACAATAATAAATTCCACATCATCAAGAGGCAAGAGCAGAAGCTTGCCGCTGCTACTGAGAAAGCAGCCTTGGATGGCACGTTGGTGGAGCGTGATCCTCAACTCACCGCCAAGGAGAAAGATCTTGCCGCTCAAGAAGAGGCACTTGCCGCCAAGCTTAAAGCCAAGGATGATGAAATCCAAACCCTCCTCGTGCAATGGACGCAAAATCTGGAGAAGGCTCACAAGGAGATCATCGAGACTCAAGCTCAAGATCATGCTGTAAGCTTAAGGAGGCTACTATTCTGTTGCCGCAGCCGCCTCCGCCAAGGTGAGCAAGTTAGAAGAAGATCTTGCCGGTCGCCACAAAGAGATCCTGGCCCTCAAGGATGCAGTGCAGAAAGCAACTCATACCCTAGCAGAATTGCAGATGCAACTGTCGTCCAAGAACCAGTTGCTTAGTAAGGCTGTTGATGCCGCCAAGGATCTGAAAATGAAGCTTGCCACATTGGAGGAGAATCTCAAAGCCGCCAAGGCCAGGGAAGTCATCTTGACGAAAGACCTTAAGGAGGAGCAAACCCTTCTGATGGATGCCGAAAACAAGTTCAACCAATTGAAAAACTCCCTCGCGCTTTGGACCGAGAAGCACATAGACACAGCTGAACGTCTGACTACACAACTTGCAGTCATGGATATGAAAAGCTGGAGCTTTACTGTCAACGACAAGAAGACCGCAAGCGTCAGGCTGAGCAAGTTCTTCGAGGGCCTGATTGAAGCACTGGAGACATATCAAGAAGAGCGCGCCGCTAGGTTTTCCCAATGAATCCCAGAAGCTCGCTCGCGATATCCTCTACAAAGTGCTCGTGAAGGTGGTGTACCACAATCCCGGTGTTGATCTTTCCGGGGCCTTCACGAGCTTGGCGAAGAACACTGACATCACCGCCATCGACAAGCTTGTCGCTCCAATCATTGACAGAGTTGGTCATGTCTCCAGGCATCAGGGCCATCTCACAAACTAGCCTTGCCGCCACACCTTGTCGTCAGCGTAGATCATGTGAAATACAAGTTAATCTTAAATTAGATTTGTACTGTGTTTTGATGTAATATAACTTGTGCATTTTGATGAATGTATGCTTCTCCCTTCGTTCGATTTTGTCCTTGTATATTTTATCCCATACGCTTGCTAGAAACTTGCCGGTGCGCTCATCCTGCCATTAGCGCTTGAGGATCAGATCCTTAGCAGCTTGCCGGAGGTGCCGCTTTCTGGCAAGATACACTTACAAGGCTTGACGCAGCTTACTTTTCTGTTGAGCAGACTTGAAACAGAAATAAGAGCGCGAACAATCCCGGTAAGGTTCCTTCGTGTGCAGGTTTTTCATACAAAAGACACAAATCATTCAAGGGAAATTAGCAACCAGAACAAAGAAATTTGTTTCAAAGCTTTATAACTTAAACTTTCTTTCTTTGCTGTACTTCTTGTCGAAAATGATATCTTGAACATCATTTGTCATATCCATACCGTCACTCCCCGCTGGAAACTTGCATGCAAGGAACACTTCATTCCTTTGAGCAAAAGAAAGAAAATAAAAGAGGAGGCTGGAACCTTGAAGGTTCGTCAATCATTTCATACAAGGCAAAAATGTAACACAACACTACATGCAACATACATAAACAAATATGTACTTTGACAAAAAGGTTGCGAAACCGTTAGCTTTTATTAACTATGCACGGGGTCTGCGCCCGGCTCTGTACAAAGGATTACATGCCTTGGTGGCCAACTTGTACAAAAGACGTTGTCGGGGGGGGGGGGGCAACTGCGCCTTACGGGTAGAACTTGCGAAGATGCTCAATATTCCATGAGTTTTGCAAACGAATGCCATCTTCGGTCGCCAGACGGACTGAGCCAGGTCTAGTAACTTGAACCACCTGATAAGGGCCTTCCCACTTCGGCATCAACTTGTTTGAACCCTTGCCGGACTGGATCCGTCAAAGGACAAGGTCACCTTCCTCAAGTTGCCGGGGGTGCACTTTGCGGCTATGATAGTGGCGCAAATCTTGCTGGTATCGACCAGCACACATGGCAGCCCAAAAACGGAGAACTGCTTCTGCACCATATACAAGGGAGAAGGGCGTTTCGCCAGTAGCTCGATTTGGTGTCATCCTGAGTGACAAAAGAACCACCAGCAACTCGTCAACCCAGCGTCTTCCACACTTGTGCAGCCTGTCAAAAGTTCTCGTCTTGAGCCCATGCAACACTTTAGCATTTGCTCTCTCCGCCTGTCCATTGCTTCTCGGGTGAGCAACAGAGGCGTAGCAGATCTTGCTTCCAAGTTCTTGGCAATATGCTATGAAGGTGCGACTGGTAAACTGGGTGCCGTTGTCGGTAATGATCCTATTGGGCACACCAAAACGGCAAACCAGACCTTTGAAAAACTTGACGGTAGACTGTACTGTAACTTTCCTTACTGGCTCCACCTCAGGCCACTTTGTGAACTTGTCAATTGCTACGTACAAGAACTCAAAGCCCCCCGTCGCACGGGGGAACGGGACGAGAATGTCCAACCCCCAGACCGCAAAGGGCCGCGAGAGAGGAATCATCTGAAGAGCTTGAGCTGGTTGATGTAAGTTTTTAGAATGGAACTGGCACGCTTCACACTTGGTTACTAGTGCACTTGCATCCTGGAGGGCAGTGGGCCAATAGAAGCCTTGCCGGAAAGCTTTTTCGACAAGGGCGCGTGACCCAATGTGGGAACCACACATGCCTCCATGTATCTCTACCATCAGCGGTTGTCCATCTTCCCGAGATATACACTTTAATTTCACACCATTTGGCCTCTTTCTGTGCAGAATGCTGTCAACAAACTGGTACATAGTCGACTACCGTGCTACTCTCTCAGCTTCTTCGGCGTCATCAGGAAGATCACCTGTTTGAAGGTAATCGACAATCAGCTATGCCCATGCCGGAGCCTGTGGCTTGATGACAAGGAGCAATGGCTCTTCTCCCTCCCCAAGAGTGCATGCTTTGACGATAAGAGCTTGGCTCTCCAGAAGCTACTGCTCATTGGCAAGAGAGGTCCTGTTAGTGGCGTCAACCTTTTTGGCAGCTATTGGTAGCTCTGCCGAGAAGTAACCACCATAATTTGATTTTCTCCTCTTTGACGGCCTCGTTGACGGTGTAACGGATGGTTGAGTTAGTTGTAACACGAAAGTTCCTGGTTCCACAGGGATCCTTTCAGCGGCAAGCTTTGAGAAGTGATCTGCAGCTTTATTTTGAGCACGAGGGACATGTTCAAGCTGCAAACCGTCAAAGTGCTCCTCCAACTTTCTCACTTCATTGACATATGCCTCCATCGAAGGGCTCTGATAATTCTTGTTCACGTGTCTCACAAGAAGCTGCGAGTCGCCTCTGATAATCAGCTTCCTGATAAATAGGTCGACTGCAATGCGGAGTCCGGCAAGCAATCCTTCATACTCGGTAGTGTTGTTTGTGGCCTTCTCCCTGGGGAAATGCATTTGAATCACATACTTGAGGTGCTCTCCAGTGGGTGTGACAAGTAGCACTCCTGCACCGGCGCCTTGCAGCGAAAAAGAACCGTCAAAGTACATGATCTACTCCTCGATGGTTTCCTTGCCGGGGAGGCTTGTTTCTTGTTCTTCTCCGTCTTTCGTTGGTGTCTATTCAGCAATGAATTCTGCCAAGTACTCTGAATTGTTGAAGTACTTTCAAATTTCAAATCAAAGCTTGACAGTTCCAATGCCCCCTCCACTATCCTGTCGGTGGCTTCTGGATTTCTCAAGATGCGCTGTAGCGGAAAGCGAGTGACGTCGGTGACTTCATGTGCTTGGAAATAGTGACGCGGCTTCCTTGAGGCCATGAGAAGGCCAAAAAGCAACTTTTGCACACCAGAATATCTTAACCTAGCTCCTTGCAGGAGAGAGCTAACAAAATAAACTGGTCACTGCACCACTTTCTTCTTTGGCATGATTTGTTGTTCTGTAACATGTGCCTGCGCTTGATTTGCCTTGTCGGCACCTGACCTTGCCGGAGAAGATTTTGGCTTGTCGGGTCCAGGCTCTGTAGTTGCTGTCTCTTCTTCATCAACTTCCCTCTATGCTACTAGTGCAACACTAACCACTTGATTGGTTGCCGCTAAATAAAGCAGCAACGGCCCTTGTGGCTTATGCGTAACTAGGACTGGCAGAGAGGACATGTATTTCTTCAAGTCTTGGAGTGCGGCCTCCGCTTCTGGGTTCCCTTTCATAGGACCTGCCTTTTTTTAAAATTTTGAAAAATGGCAAGGCGCACTAACCTGACTTGGAAATGAATCTGCTTAGAGCGGCAACACAACCAGCAAGACGCCTCATGTCCTTGACGGTCCTTGGTGCTTCTATCTGCTCAATAGCTTTGATCTTGTCAGGATTGGCTTCAATTCCATGTTGAGACACAAAGAACCCGAGAAGCTTGCCGGATGGGACGCCAAACACACACTTCTCAGGATTGAGCTTCAAATGATCTTGGGATGATTAATTTTATGCCCCTAGTTGTGTCCCACTCGTGTGTTTTACCCCTAATTTCAGAAACTCACCTGTTCAGTCCAAGACACTTTGCAATTCTTATGCTTTTGCACTTTGACCCTTTGACTATTACTTTGAAAAATTCATAACAAATTCATATTAACTTAGAAAAATTCAAATAAGATATCAAAATGTTCAGAAAAACATCACCTATATGTGCATGTCATTTTCATTCTTGACAAAAGTGTTGGAAAGTCCCCATCTCAGTTTTAGCTCATATGATCTTAGCATGAACAGTAAAATCTAAAAAAATTCTAAATTTTTTGGGTGGCAAACATTGACCAATGTTTTGAGTGCTTGCCAAGTTTCATAAGGGAATGACATTCGTGGAAGTCGTGGCAAAAAAAATAAAATCAATGCTCCAAAATTTCCTTTTTTTGCCATGACTTCCACGAATGTCATTCCATTATGAAACTTGGCAAGCACTCAAAACATTGGTCAATGTTTGCCGCCAAAAAAAATTAGAATTTTTTGATTTTTTTAGATTTTACTATTCATGCTAAGATCATATGAGCTAAAACTGAGATGGGGAGTGTCCAACACTTTTGTGAAGAATGAAAATGACTTGCACATATAGGTGATGTTTTTATGAGCATTTTGATATCTTATTGGAATTTTTCTGAGTTAGTATGAATTTGTTATGAATTTTTCAAAGTGACGGTCAAAGGGTCAAAGGGCAAAAGCATAAGAATTGCAAAGTGGCTTGGACTGAACATGTGAGTTTCCGAAATTAGGGGTAAAACACACGAGTGGGACACAACTAGGGGCATAAAACTAATTATCCCAATGATCTTGCGCAGATTTGCAAATGTTTCTTCTAAGTCTTGAATCAGAGTCTCTGTGTGCTTGGTTTGGACCACTATATCATCCATACAAGCTTCTACATTTCTGTGCAGCTGTGGGCCAAATCCAATGTGCACAGCTCTTGCAAATGTTGATCCAGCACTCTTTAACCCGAAGGGCATACATACAAAGCAGTATGTGCCACATGGTGTTATGAATGCCATTTTTTCCTCATCCTCCTTGGCCATGAAGATCTGATGATAACCAGAATAAGCATCATGGAAGGAGAGCAAATCGCAGCCGGTAGTTGAGTCCACAATTTGATCAATTCGCGGCAAAGGAAAATGATCCTTTGGACAAGCTTTGTTGATATCAGTGAAATCAATACAAAGTCTCCATTTTCCATTTGACTTGCGAACTACAACAGGATTTGCAAACCAAGTTGTATGTAGGACTCCTCTAACTAGATCGACAGCTTCAAGTTTTTGTATTTCCTGAGCTATGAACTCTTGGCATTCCAAAGCTTGCTTCTCGACCTTATTCTTGATGGGTCTTGCATTAGGATAGATGGCAAGGTGCTGCTCAATCACTTCCCTAGGAACACCGGGAATGTCAGATGGTTGCCATGCAAACACGTCCACATTCGATTGCAGGAAAGTGACGAGCGCGCTTTCCTATTTTTCATTAAGGGTGGCACTTATGGTGAAAGTGCCTCCTGTGCCGTCCTCCCTTGCAGAGACTTGCTTTGTTGCAGGTGTAACAGCTTTGGCCTTCTTGTTCTTGCCGGCAGAGCTCTCTGGGTCGTCCTCAATAGGTGTGCTGCACTCTGCGGTGCGCTTCCCAGAAGACTTGTCAGAGGTCTTGCCATTCCTCTTCTTTTTCCCTCCCCCAGAAGCTTTGTCGGCAAGAACATGAGCCTTGCTAGCGGACGCTGCCGCTGCCTCCCGGTAGAGCTTGTCAATGCAGATCACCGCGTGTTTCTTGTCGGAGTGAATGGTGATGACGCTCATCGGCCCTGGAGTCGGTGTAAAAGCCGGCAAACCTCGGGGTAGGGGGTCCCGAGCTGTGGATCTCGGACAGATGGTAACAGGAACAGGCAGACGATGTTTTACCCAGGTTCGAACCCTCTTGATGGAGGTAAAACCCTACATCCTGCTCTTGTTTATATTGATGGGAAAGTATCAAGTACAGAGTTGATGTACCTCGAGATCGTATGATCTAGTTCTAAGGCTAGGTGAATGAGTTTGCGTTGAGGTCCGCTCTACGGGCTAAACCCTTCGGCTTATATACACGCCGGATAGGGTATCTAGGGTTACAAGGTCGGTATCCAGGCGAGGAGGCGGCAGAGGAAGTCTTGGAGTATACATCAAGTCTTCGGTAGATGTAATCTGGTTCTTCCTTCTCGCATGCTTCTTCCGGGGTCCATCTTGATAAGAACGAGGGCCCACTGGCCCAGCCCGAGGAATATGGGCCGACTAGGTTGGTACCCCCTAGTCCAGGACACCATCAGTAGCCCCCAAATTGGTCTTCTACGCCGAGGACGATCTCTTCAATGGTGGAAACTTCGGATCCGAAGTCCTTGGCTTGACAGACGAGTTCCCCTTTGAAATTCCGGATCTCTTAGCTGCCCTTCTAAGGAGTGGTGTCTTGTAGACAAGATTCAGCCGGGTTCTCTCCCCCTCCGGGGTCATGAGTTAAATTAGCCCCTAAGGCTAGCCACCCAAGTGTGAACAATACCTCATAGCCTGACAACTTTATCGAAGCGGCGCTACCCACGACGGATCAGGCAGTTACTGCTTATCCCAAATCGTGGTTTGAGGCTGCCTTTCTGCTGGCACGTCCCGTCAAGGTGGGGATCGTGCTCGTATTTTCAGGGATATCATCAAGATTTTGTTTCCCCCTATGCGTGTAACGGCATCTTCGGAGGAGGAGAGTGGCGTTTTTATCGGCGCAGCAAGGGGGACTCTTGGCCTTTCAACAGCCTATAAGAGTAAAAAGTGAATAGAGCCTATAGCCACGCTCCCATTTCCCCCGTCTTCTGCTTCCTCGAGCTCCAGCGCCCAGATCTAATCTTGTAACAGCCCGATTTTTGGCCCTTTCTTTTTCTTTTAGATTTCTTCGAATTTTTATTTGGAGTTCTTTTTCCGTGGCTCTGTGGTCTTGAAACCTGGGAAAATCTTCTCTCCTGCCACTTCCTAGTGGCTTGTCATTCTCAAATCTATCCCAAGGCCATGTCATTTCCATCTTAGCCCAACTCCAATATTTATTTATTGGGAATATTCCTTTTTCCTATTAAAGGAAAAACCCTGTTTGCCCTAGGTTGTGAAGCAACCTATATTTATTTCCTCCACAAAATTCCCACAAAATTCACATAAATTCTTTGGATCATATCTTCCACAAATATGTCAAATCTCATCCTTGCCTAGTTCAAAAATAATTCAGAAATATTCATTTTCCATTCTGTCCAGAATGGCACTTTGTGAAGGAAGTGCTATTTATATTTTCTTTTTTGCCCTCAAAATTTTTGGGCACTCTCTCATATCCAAATTATTGCCACATGCCAAAATTCAACTTCATTTGTCTAGTAAATCTTCCTCAGCAAATTCCCAAAGTTTCTGACCAAAGAGAAGCTTTGTGAAGGAAGTACTAGCTAGGCTTATCTAAATGAGTTGAAATTTTGGGAGGTCATTAATATGATCAAATCATGACACTCCACCAAATTTCATCTCCATCTAACAATCTATGTGAGCACACCTTCAAATCTTAGTTTCTGGTCACAATTTCAGTTTGTGAAGCAACTATATTTTATATTGCTTCAAAAATTATGAAATTAATCCCGGACCTAAATATACCTATATAATGTGAGCATGCCAAAACTCACATCATTTTTACAAGCCATTTTCTCTATAAAATTCTCCCAAGTTTCTGTCCAGTGTGGATCATTGTGAAGGAAGTACCATTTAGACTTATCCAAATGGGATGAAATTTTTATGGTACCTTCATATGCCCAAATGATCATACTCCACAAATGTTTAGCCCAACCCAAGTAACCATATGAGTGCTACTTCATGATCAAGTATCTAGACCAGATTTGGCAGTTGTAAAGCAACTAGGTTAAATATTGATCCAAATCATTTCAAAATCCCCAGTATCATAGTCCTTCCTACCCTAAGCCTCTGAGACATCCTGGTTACTCCTTATCCCCTCCCATTTGATCACTACTTCATGCCTAAGTTTTCAACAACAAACTTCAGTCGACTCCTCCCATCAACCCACAGTAGGTTTCTTCGAGCCATCACTTCAGGGAGGTCCTACTTTGGAAGGACTACACGCTAGACATGGTTTTACTGGCCAGAGCGCACCGCGTGCGCCTGTGCATGTGGTGACCACGCGGCTGAGAAGCCATTGTCACGCTCTGCCTGGCGTTTAGCTTCGAGCACTCCTCTGCTCGCCGTTTCCGCGCGTCTCATTGTGTCCTAGAGCTTCGTGGCAGCCTCGCGCTCACTCTCCCGCCCTGGCCCCCTCCTCCTTCACCCTCCTCGCATCACGGCAACCGTGCCCGCGTGAGCACAGTGGCCGAGTGGCCGACCGAACACCGCACCGGCCGTGTCTGCACCTCCACTACCCCTCTCCCGTCGCCATCCACGCCTGCCCGCGTGCGCACGCGTACGCGGTCGTGCCAGAGGCATCGACCGCGCGTCCACGACGGCTTCTGGCGAAGTCATCCGGCCGCGGCTATATAAGCCTCCCCGAGACCCATCGAGCTCTCCCACCTCCTCTACTCCACCCCAGAACCCTCCCGAACCACTCGAACGAGCTCAAGGGGATATCTCTCCCTCGCATTGCAGCCATGGCCGCCGTCGGCCTCGCCTTAAATTCGAGCCGGACCGAGCTCCTCCCCTCGCTATTCCTACTCCAAGGGGCTCACCGAAGTACGGCGAAGCTCCTCTGCCCTTCATCTCCTCCTCCGGTGGCCTATCAACGTGCGCTCGAGTTCGCCCAACGCTGTCGTCCACCGTGGCCAAAGCACGGCTCACCCCGCTGCTTCTCGGCAAAAATGGATGGTCCAGGCGGGTGCGCGCCGTCCCGTCGAGCTCGCCGGTAGCCGGGGCGCCGCCGGGGACGGCCGGTAGCTCCAGCTATCGCCGTCGAGCGCCGCCTCTGTCTCGGCTGCGCGCGGGTGCGAGAGGAGGAAGACGGTGACTCCCTCCAGCTAGCAGTGGGCCCCGCGGCCCCACTTGTTGGCGAGACATAGGAGTCAACCCCGGGCCCGCGTTTTGTTAAGTGGTGGCGTATTTCGGAAAAGTACGTCTTCGTTAACTGAAAACGTATTCTGGTTCTCCTTCGGCTAGGAATGCGTTTTCCAGAAGTGAAGACGTCTTTTCAAAAATACGCTTTCTATCTCCAGCCGCCGGCCGAAACCTTTACTTTGCGGACATTCGTCCGTTAGCAGCAGAAATGAATATTTTTATTTAATTTTCTGCCTAACGAACGAACGGCCGTATCTCCGCGACCGTGACTCCGATTCAGGTGATTCCAAAGCCCACGATCTCAGTTCGTCGAGCCCGTACCGATGGTATCATTTTCATGAGGTTGTCACACTGTGAAAATGACCATTTTGCCCTTGCCCTTAAAACAGCTCCGCCGAGAGGGAAACTTTTCCGGCAATTCTTAACGCGAGCTCATCGCACCTCTCCCCGGTGAATCCATCAACCCCAGGCAAGCCACAATAGCCACTTGCATGATGGCATTGCAGTAGCCATGGTTTTCACTTGAATATTGAAATAGTTGTCTGCTCATTTAATTATTTTGTGAATAATATATGCTTGTGAATCCATGCTCGTTCTTATGCCTTGCTCATTTCCACCTAGTAAGTTAAATGGTTATTTGCTAGCATTATAATTATCATGTTAGTTCTCGGATTTATTTTCCGATGCTAGTGATAATGATATGCTCATTTGAATAGTTAGGGTTTATTATGAAAATACTTGTTATATTCATGATTGTCATTATGTCATGCTCATTTGCATCCCGTAGAATAAATGAGTTATCATTATAATGCTATGTTGTTAAATGGTTATGTTGCCCACCCATGGTTACACTGATATCATGCTCATATGCATTGTTATTTCATTATGTTGTTATGATTCAGCTCATCACCATTCAAGTGAACCTGACATTAATCGAACTTGAACAAATCTGTTGGCTGATTCATGGTGCCACCGAATCGAGCTCACCAGTGCAACCACACTTGCCTGGATGGGGAGGCCCTAATGCGGTCTAATGTCATGCCTCTCGCCGGTGCCTCCTACTAGGGAAGGTTATGGGTGCGCGCTACCCTGATCAGGTAGGCTACCATAAGCCTTGAGTACCCGAGTTGTATGGATCTGAGGTCCCCATTTGGGACGATGTTTTGTTTGGCCACGACGGTGGTGGCCACAAAGGTGGCGGATGTCACGAGTTGGCATCGGGGTAACCTAGGACATAGCCCAAAGGGGAGTTTGTCGGAGTGTCCGGGAGAGTGTCATGCAATAGATTGGTTTTGTCGGAATATCGTTGGTCCACCCGAATGGGAGCACGAGGCCATGAGTTCCGTAGTGTGGGTACAGTGTACTAACCTCTGCAGAGTGTATAATCTATCGATAACCGCGTCCTCGGTCATGGACACAGTTCGTAGTAGGTCACACTATGGGTCAACAGAAATAATAATCTGAATAATAAACAACCCCGGTTCGATGAGAAAAGAAGTTGGTTGATCTTTATGTGGTCATGCGATGATCACAGGTAGAGATCAAGCTCCGTGTGGTCATGTGATGATCACGATGGTATAGTTGATACCAAGCTTGGTTGATCCTGAGGTGATCGTGTGATGATCACGATGGTAAGTTTGTGGTTACGAGATCATCTCCGAGCAGAGTAAGTTGGTCCATGAGACCTTAAACGTCGACCCTCCTTGCATGCTTTTGCTAGTATCATCCTATTCAGATCATGAATTATATGTACATGCCATGCTCATGATATTTGCCATGCTCATGTTGTTGCCATGCTCATGTCGTTGCCATGCTCATGTTGTTCTAGTAGTATTGTGTTCATCATTGATATTTAACCTATAAATGCCATGCTGTGTTTGTCTTGATTGCTCTGGTTGCTGTGAGCTTGCGATTACATTCAAAGTACTCACCTGGCATGTCATGCCAGATTGCAGGTGATGCCCTGTTTGCTTTCTTGTCAAGGATCCCGAGGTTGCGCCCTAGGATGCGTCCCAGCCAGAGTCCCTGCGGAGTGGAGTCCATCACCGTTGTCGCTGTCCCGCTGCTAGGAGTTATTCCGCTTCGAGTTGTCTCGCTACTAGCATAGAGCTATCTGAGCGGGCATAGTATCGCCGTGCCTTTGTAACTTTCATGACTTCTGAACCTTTGTACCCATTATATTCGTAATAAAGAGCTGATTTGTTCTATGCCAAGCAGTGCCGTATTCCAGAAGACTTGATCTCTGGGCTGGAATACGGGGTGTTCCGGTCTCTCTAAGCCGGGGTGCCACAGCGATTGGTATCAGAGCAGGTCTGGCTGTAGGACGCCCTAGTCCGCGCGAGCGTTAGAAACCGGTAGTATAGAGTCTAATCGGTTTGCTGCATTTCGTTGTTGCATTTGTTTGCTGCATAGCATGCATGTAAACTTATTATCTTGTCGCTAGCGGTTGATCTTGTGAGTGTAGGTGGCATCGGTTTCGATCCACTACCCTCCCGCTTTGCATACTTGTTCTTTGGTGTTTGGTGTCATCTCTGTCCCAGCGGAGTGATGCCGAGATACCTAGTGGTGTCGATCATTTGCAGGATTGATGCACAGGTATCGCACCAATATTTTCTCTTCAGCCACACCTATTGTTTCGGTGGTAGACATGTTTCTACCCCGGATCTTGCCACCCAACCCGCCGTTTGGCAACCCTCACTGGTCTTTGTTACCAGGAAACGGCAATGCCAGTAGGCCCTGCTTTCCACTGCTATCCTACTATACGCCAAATATGCGATCCTATTCTCGAGGAACTCGGAGGCCCCACCAAGAGTAGAAACCCATATTGGAGACGCTTGCAAGGTGGATATCATTACATCGTACCACATACATAATAGATGGGGATACAAACGAATACATACAATCAACACATGAATACATCAATACATAACAAACATCATATAGAAGGGCAGCATCCGACTACGGATGAAATCAAACGAAAAGAAGAACGACATCCACCCTGCTAGCCCAGGCTGCCAACCAGGAACCTATCCCCAGATCGACGAAGAAGAAGAAGCAGAAGAAGAACTCCAAAGCAAACAAGCATCGCTCTCACGTCAAGACATCGCATTACCTGTACCTGCAACTGTTGTTGTAGTAATCTGTGAGACACGAGGATTCAGCAATCCCATAACCATGGGTAGCAAGACTATCAAAGCTTAAATGGGTATGGAAGGGTAAAGTGGTGAGGTTGCAGCAAGCACTAAGCATTAAATGGTGGCTAACTTACGAGTACAAGAATAAGAAGAGCATCTACGCAAAACGGTCGCACAATACAAATGACCACTAAGTGACCCTGAACACCTACTTATGAGTCAAACATAACCCCACCGTGTTCTCTTCTCGAACTTCCTCAAAAAGGATTTAGTGTCAAGTTCTCTACAACTGGAGGTTATAAATATCCAAGTGCCACATAACCGCGGGCACGGCTTCGCGTAAGTTTTAACCCTGCAGGGGTGTTCTAACCTGGCCCATCATAAGCCTACACAAGCTGCGGTGGAAATACCTCAACCTCGGGATAGCCCAAAGTATCCTCGGAATCCCGGTGCACAAGACATTTCGACAATGGTAACACAATTCCAGCAAGACCTCCCGACGTGTCGACAATCCCGATAGGAGCCGCGTATCTCGTTCTCAGGACACGGCGGATAAGCGAAGCATACAGGTGCCAAATACCCCAAGTTGCCAAGGGGCGGCCCCGCACGGTGCTCTAGTTTTGGACCAGCACCATCAGCACTGGCCCACCTGTATTATGTGGAATTAAAAGAATCCTCGGGGACGCGACCCCCTATGCAAAGTAATTATTTAATTCGGTATTATTATGTTGGCAAATGTTAAAACCAAAGTTGGGCCTTGCTGGAAGCGGTTATTCAAAGCGAACTGTCAAGGGGGTCCCATTCCCCTGAGCATGTTAGGAACGCTAAACATGGATCATAACACCAGCATTACGGAAACTAGGGCGGCTGGAGTGGAACAAAACACTAGGCAAAAGGCCGAGCCTTCCACCCAAAACCAAGAATATAGATGCATTAATTAAATAAGAGATATTATGATATCCCATGATATCCATGTCCCAACATGGAACAACCTGCAACTGCACCTACAACTAGCAACGCTATAAGAAAGGGGCTAAGCAAAGCGGTAACATGGCCAAACAACGGTTTGCTGGGTAAGGGTGGATAGAGGCTGTATCATGGCATATGGGAGGCTGACATATATGTGGTAGGAAGCGCGACATAGCGATGGCATCGAGACAACTAGCAAGCAAAGATAGTAGAGATATCCAAGGTCATGATCATCTTGCCTGAAATCCCGCTCGGAAGAAGAACGATCCCATGAAGAAGACGAATCAACGTAGTCGAACGAATCCTCACAATCGCAACGAAACCGGGACTATCGAGAAGAAGCACAACTGGAAAGAAGCAAACAACATGGTAAACACACAAGCATAAACATGGCATGATGCACAATCAAATATGATGCATGTCAAGATTAAATGTTGTTAAACATGGCGAGAGATGAAGCATAATCAATCCATACAAATAGGCAAGTTTAAATGAGGCCGGAAACACAAATAACAATTCCGGTAAATCCCCATATGCAAATTTTGAAATTAGTACTGATCTGAATTAAACACAATGTTAAAGTTGTTAAACAGCAAGTTAACATGCATCATGATGATCTACACGTTTTGTTAGTCAAGTTACATATGTAGATCATTTAATTCGGAGCTACGGGCTAGAAGATATGAGCTAAACAAGTTTAACATGGCATATGGGACAAAATGCATGGAAACATCAACAACACACTCTCAAATCATGGATGCAACATGACAATATTAAGCTACACACAATTCTAAGCAAGTTTCATATAGGACATGATCAAAACGGAACAACGGCTCAGCAATTACAAGCAACACAGGTTATATTAAAAATCTGCCCGAAACAGCAACATAGCACTTTGCCAACATCAAAACAGCAAGCTACAGTAACATGATGGGCACAAACTTGATATGCACTTAAAGTAGACATGAGATACTTCAAATCATCTTTACGGTTCAGGTTCATAGGCATCAAGGTTAAGTCAATATGACCCATGCAAAATGCAACATTGTGTTAACAGGCTGACAGATATAACATGATGGCAACTTGAGAGCAACAAATAGACAATCTACAGCAAGATTACATAGCAACCAAGGGCATGGCATCAAAGTATACATTGCATAGACCAAAACACATGAAGGAATCATATGCATATGAGCTATAGATTAGTGGCAATCATCAAGCAAAGTTGGCAAGTTTTATCACAGACAGCTTTTACTCAGAACAACAACATTAACTAGGCATGTTTACAAGCTCATGGCACTCACATCATGGCATATCATGGCATGAAATAAAGACTAGCAGCAAGAAGACATGAAAATGCTCCAAAGTCATGTTGACAAGTAGCTTATATGGTGTATGCATTAAATCACACAAAAATGACAAAATGACAAATATTAACAGTTTTCAGCAGTTAACAGCACATAGCACTCTTGCAACAGAGATTATGACATGTATATGACTTCTATCATGAATGCAAATGCTACCATCATGTAGAGCACAAAGAGTAGAACATTTTACATTTATAATTCATCATCATAGGATCAACATGCACAAAGTTACAACCATTACAAAATGCACATATGATGATTTTTGCAGAGAACTGAGCGCTGGACAGCAAATCGACGCACGGGCGAGGGATAGGGCCGAGGCTCACATCGGGCTGGGCCTTGAGCAGCGGCTGGGCCTGAGTGCTGGTAGCCCTCGCGCGAGGACGAGCAGCTCCCTGCTCGAAGCCGAGCAGGGCCATGGCGGCGGCTTAGCAAGCCGTGGAAGCAGGGGGTCGAGGAGGCATGGAGGAGACCGGGGACGGGTGACGGAGGCCGGATCCGGTGGCTGCCTCTCCATTCCCGGCGTCGACGGTGAGATCGGCGAGCTCAAGGGCCAATGCCCATGGCGGCTCCTGTCAAAGGCAGAGAGAGAGGTGAGGCTAGGGAGAAGGAGAAAGGAGAGAGAAGGAGAGGGAGGCGAGGCCGGCCTGGAGGTGCTGGTCGCCGGCGGTGGCCGGTCCGGCGAGGCGGCGGGGCAGGGCGACAAGGAGGTGGGGTGACGGGGTCGAGCAGAAGGAGGCGCGGGCGCGAGGCGCTGGACACGGGAGGCTCGGGGAGCTCCCTGGCGGCGGCAAGATCTGGGCCCAGATGGGCTCGGCGGGCTCCGCGTGGGCTCAGCGGGGCCGCGGCGAAGTGGGGAGACAGGGGAGGTGACGTGGAGGCGCGGGAGGGCGATGCTGCGGCGGCGCCAAGTGGCGGGCAGAGGCTGGCGGCGCCGGATGCGAGGTGGGAGGAGGCTAGGGTAGGATCAAGCCAGATTTGGAAGGGGAAGCCCTTCCTTATATAGGCAGGGATACTAGGGTTTGGGTTTGGGGGTGTTTCGGAGCCCTCCGATCGCGATCCGAAGGTCCGGAACGAAGGGGGGTTAGCTGGTGGGTTAGATGGGCTGTGTAGAAGGGGTTGGGCTGAGGAGAGAGGGAAGTGGTGGAGCCCGGCATGGTTTTCGGATGACTGAAAACATCCGACGTTTGACCGACTATAGTGCTGTTATAGGTTATCCGTTGAGGCATCAAACGACCTCCGAATGGGATGAAATTTGGCAGGCGGTCTACCTACAATATAATAAGACCACACGACAACTTTCAACCCATTCCGAGAACATTTTTATCCCACTTATAAAATAATATTTCGGGGGTGCCGCGGGCGCGTGCGAGTGTGTCGGGACTCGAAACGGACAACGGAAGGAACGGGGAGAACGCCAACTACGAACGGATGCAAGTTTTTGAAAAACATGCGGATGAAATGCACACGATGACATGGCCAAGTGCAACACGCAAGCGAATGACATGGCAACGACGACGAATAAATGGAAGACATCTGGAGCATCGGTCTCGGGGCGTCACAACTCTCCTCCACTAACAGAAGATCTCGACCTGAGATCTTAGAAAGGAAGCGGAAGATTGAAGAGGAAGAGGAAAAAAAAGAAGAAGAGGTAAAACAAAGTTGCTTCTTGGAAAAGTGAGTAAAACCAACAAACCTCGAAGGTTGCAACGAGTTGAAGAATGGCTTGAGGAACAAGCAAGAATTCGAAACCACTCTGGTTAAAACGAGATAGATAAGGAATGAGAACAAAAAGAATTTGGGCAGCACTCCGGTAGAAAAGAGAAGCCAAGCTTGATAAGATGAAAAGAACTTGAAAAGAGGACACAACACTCCGGTAACATGGATAAGCAAGGAAAGAACATGATCTTGGCGAAACGAAATAACGGGTCGAAGAGAGCAACATCACAATGCCTCCGGAACGAAAGAATAGAAGCTAAATCATTGGAAAGAAAAGAATGGGGTAGAAAATGACAACTTCTCTCACAGATGAATTTGAAAAGCATCCTTATAAAGAAGGATTGAACGGAGTTGTTGAAAAATCAACAACGAAAGAATAAGCTTGTCGTGGGCTTGTGGAAAACATCTCAAAATTATGAGGTGACAACCGGCCACTAACGGAAACAATTGAATGCTTGAGACGAATGAAAAGATGTGAAACAACATCTCCCAAAGGCAATGAAGAATTAATTGCACTTCAAAATGCAAGAAGAAGGATACTTGAGCTCCAACAAGAATCTTGACGGATTTCAAGAATGGATTAAATCCTTGATGAGGCACCATGAAGAACTCCGGTAAACAAAAGGGTGATAGAAAACGAAGGTTGAAAAGAACAAGATGAAGTCTTGAAATGATTGAAATGGAGCGTCATGATGAGATAACTTAGAAAACTTGAATCTCCGGAAAAGAAAAGATGAAGCGAATTGAATCGAGACTTGATATCATGAACAAACTCCGGAAGAAAGAATTAAATCACCTTGATGGAATAAGAATAAGAATTATGTTATGCCTATCCTTCATCAACATAAATTGATGAAAAGCAATGGGTTTGCATACTACTTATTCTTCTTGAAAAGATTGAAGAGAGAAATAGCACAAACTTGGGAAGTCTTCGAGGAAACACCGGTAGGATTTGAAAAGAACGAATGAATTGATACGATAACAACGGAAAAGGAACCTTGAACAAACCACCGTAAGAAATGAAAAGAACGAATAACAAGAGAGTGAATTGACGGGAAGAATTAGAAAGACATTGAAGATACTTGAGGGAAAATAATTACAAGAGAATGAAGCGATCACGAGATTATTGGAGAACATTTGAATGAAGCACCGGAAGAATTTGAGAATGAGAGATGAACGTTGAGAATGAAGAACTCTTCTGAATGACGGCCTCCGGAGAATCGAAAATGGAAAGAACTCATGAAATGCTCCGGCTGGGTATGAAAAGAATTTCTCACGATTAGAAATGACTTGACAGGATAACATCAATCTTGAACCATGAATATCCAAGAGAACGGATATGATTTAAGAGAAACTCTTCTTCATTCTTCAAAGCTGAGAATGACGACGAGAACCACCATGAAGATTTTGTGAGATACTCCGGAATAATGAAGAATACAAAGGTTGAGCCAAAGATGAAAATAATTTGAAAGCGATCTTGGAGAGGCAATTGACTGATGAAATTCATTCTTACGTCAACTTTGAAAAGAATTCGAGAATGGCTCCGGAAAATTAGAAGAGTCAGGTACGATCCTGGGAAAAGACCTGTGGGTTAGGGCCCACTCAAAAGAAACACCGTTGGAACAACTTCTTGAAGTAGAGATTGCACCGGTTGTATTAAATGACTTGAACGAAATAGCAACCTCAAAATAGAACGAACGGATCTTGAATGGAAACACGAATCTTCTGAGATAATTTCGGCACTCCAGAGAAGAATAGAGAGAGGTGAATAAGCAAGAGAAGCTTGGATAAGAATTTCCAACATGGGAAAGCATTAGAATCGAAGAAAGGGGTATGATTACATCAAAGATTTGAATTTAGACCACCAGAGAAGAGAACGAGAACGAAGAATGATGAACTTGTAGCTCCTGAGCATCTTCACGAGAAATCACCGGTTAAGAATATTGAAGGAAAAGAATGTAGAGACTTCTCATGAATACAATGGATACTTGATTTGAGAATTTTTACTCTGCGAAGAAAAAGGGTGGGAGGGTGGGAAAAAGAAAGACAACTTCGGATGGATGAAATGAACTCTTTTGAGAAAACTAAGAATTGATCTTGCAAAAGTTGAAAGGATTGAATTAACTCGAGGAGAAGCACGTCGGGTGAAAAGAATTGTCATGACAATTTGAATGATCAAGAAGGATTAGCACTCCCATAGAAATATGAGAACACTGCTTAGGAAAAGGTATGAAATCAACACTTGACTTCGAAGCAACTCGAATACCACAACAAAAAAACAACACAAGGATTTGGCTTGTAGAATAAGCCGGAACAAACATATGATAGACCCCATATCATATCATGTGTTTATTGGAAATGATATTCTAGGTAATACTTGAATTCCCACCTAAGAACTCCCGAAACTTCTTGGTTATAAGATCAGGTTGCGGATATGGGAACCTACTCTGCACACAACAACAATAATATCCTAATCAGCTGCAACCAATCCACAACCTTCACACACGACCAAGAAACTTCGCAAATCCGTCTACCTCAGACCTTCGAAAGCACAGCGATACTAGTCATAGTGGATCATCCGCGCTATCTCCACCAGTACTGGGGAAAAGTCACGGCACTATTTGCCACCACAAAAAGTATAGAAGCGTTTCGATGTCGGCATCCTCTGGTATTCAGAAACTGAAACGATAACGAATGTGACAAGAACCGCTTGGAGCTCAACTCCCCGGGTCCAATCCATACGGTCAGGAGGCACCAAGAACAGAGTCACGTCACACCGATATCGCAACCATTCCAACAATACCCGCGTGATCCTAAAAATAATTGAGTGAGAAGAGATAGTAGAACCAAAACACCTATGTCACAATTCCTCACCAGAGCGACGAAGGGGATAAGGAGTAAAAAGAATTCCTACTCTCTGATATATAACTAGGACTCAAAATAGTTTTCTTCTAAACTCGTCAGCGGTTCGATCAATCAAGGGGGCTCCTCTGGTCGGTCGAGGCTCTGATACCAACTTGTCACGCCCAATATGCGATCCTATTCTCGAGGAACTCGGAGGCCCCACCAAGAGTAGAAACGCATATTGGAGACGCTTGCAAGGTGGATATCATTACATCGTACCACATACATAATAGATGGGGATACAAACAAATACATACAATCAACACATGAATACATCAATACATAACAAACATCATACAGAAGGGCAGCATCAGACTACGGATGAAATCAAACGAAAAGAAGAACGACATCCACCCTGCTAGCCCAGGCTGCCGACTAGGAACCTATCCCCAGATCGACGAAGAAGAAGAAGCAGAAGAAGAACTCCAAAGCAAACAAGCATCGCTCTCACGTCAAGACATCACATTACCTGTACCTGCAACTGTTGTTGTAGTAATTTGTGAGCCATGAGGACTCAGCAATCCCATAACCATGGGTAGCAAGACTATCAAAGCTTAAATGGGTATGCAAGGGTAAAGTGGTGAGGTTGAAGCAAGCACTAAGCATTAAATGGTGGCTAACTTACGAGTACAAGAATAAGAAGAGCATCTACGCAAAACGGTCGCAAACTACAAATGACCACTAAGTGACCATGAACACCTACTTACGAGTCAAACATAACCCCACCGTGTTCTCTTCTTGAACTTCCTCGAAAAGAGACGGTCACGGTTACGCACACGGTTGGTGTATTTTAATTAGCATTTAGTGTCAAGTTCTCTACAACCGGAGATTATAAATATCCAAGTGCCACATAACCGCGGGCACGGCTTCGCGTAAGATTTAACCCTGCAGGGGTGTTCCAACCTGGCCCATCATAAGCCTACACAAGCTGCGGTGGAAATACCTCAACCTCGGGACAGCCCAAAGTATCCTCGGAATCCCGGTGCACAAGAAATTTTGACAATGGTAACACAATTCCAGCAAGACCTCCCGACGTGTCGACAATCCCGATAGGAGCCGCGTATCTCGTTCTCAAGACACGGCGGATAAGCGAAGCGTACAGGTGCCAAATACCCCAAGTTGCCAAGGGGCGGCCCCGCACGGTGCTCTAGTTTTGGACCAGCACCATCAGCACTGGCCCACCTGTATTATGTGGAATTAAAAGAATCCTCGGGGACATGACCCCCTATGCAAATTAACTATTTAATTCGGTATTATTATGTTGGCAAATGTTAAAACCAAAGTTGGGCCTTGCTGGAAGCGGTTACTCAAAGCGAACTGTCAAGAGGGTCCCATTCCCCTGAGCATGTTTGGAACGCTAAACATGGATCATAGCACCAGCATTACGGAAACTAGGGCGGCTTGAGTGGAACAAAACACTAGGCAAAAGGCCGAGCCTTCCACCCAAAACCAAGTATATAGATGCATTAATTAAATAAGAGATATTATGATATCCCATGATATCCATGTCCCAACATGGAACAACCTGCAACTGCACCTACAACTAGCAACGCTATAAGAAAGGGGCTGAGCAAAGCGGTAACATAGCCAAACAACGGTTTGCTGGGTAAGGGTGGTTAGAGGCTTTATCATGGCATATGGGAGGCTGACATATATGTGATAAGAAGCGCGACATAGCGATGGCATCGAGACAACTAGCAAGCAAAGATAGTAGAGATATCCAAGGTCATGATCATCTTGCCTGAAATCCTGCTCGGAAGAAGAACGAGCCCATGAAGAAGACGAATCAACGTAGTCGAAAGAATCCTCACAATCGCAACGAAACCGGGACTATCGAGAAGAAGCACAACCGGAAAGAAGCAAACAACATGGTAAACACACAAGCATAAACATGGCATGATGCACAATCAAATATGATGCATGTCAAGATTAAATGTTTTTTAACATGGTGAGAGATGAAGCATAATCAATCCATACAACTAGGCAAGTTTAAATGAGGCCGGAAACACAAATAACAATTCCGGTAAATCCCCATATGCAAATTTCGAAATTAGTACT
The DNA here is from genome assembly GCA_039707655.1 of Elymus sibiricus. Lineage (NCBI taxonomy): Eukaryota > Viridiplantae > Streptophyta > Magnoliopsida > Poales > Poaceae > Elymus > Elymus sibiricus. The sequence goes on along the minus strand of CM077676.1, from coordinate 266,873,543 downwards.
GATCTGAATTAAACACAATGTTAAAGTTGTTAAACAACAAGTTAACACGCATCATGATGATCTACACGTTTTTCTAGTCAAGTTATATATGTAGATCATTTAATTCGGAGCTACGGGCTAGAAGATATGAGCTAAACAAGTTTAACATGGCATATGGGACAAAATGCATGGAAACATCAACAACACACTCTCAAATCAAGGATGCAACATGACAATATGAAGCTACACACAATTCTAAGCAAGTTTCATATAGGACATGATCAAAACGGAGCAACGGGTCAACAATTACAAGCAACACAGGTTATATTAACAATCTGCCCGAAACAGCAACATAGCATTTTGCCAACATCAAAACAGCAAGCTACAGTAACATGATGGGCACAAACTTGATATTCACTTAAAGTAGACATGACATACTTCAAATCATCTTTACGGTTCAGGTTCATAGGCATCAAGGTTAAGTCAATATGACCCATGCAAAATGCAACATTGTGTTAACAGGCTGACAGATATAACATGATGTCAACTTGAGAGCAACAAATAGACATGCCACAGCAAGATTACATAGCAACCAAGGGCATGGCATCAAAGTACACATTGCATAGACCAAAACACATGAAGGAATCATATGCATATGAGCTATAGATTAGTGGCAATCATCAAGCAAAGTTGGCAAGTTTTATCACATACAGCATTTACTCAGAACAGCAACATTAACTAGGCATGTTTACAAGCTCATGGCACTCACATCAAGGCATATCAGTGCATGAAATAAATACTAGCGGCAAGAAGACTTGAAAATGCTCCAAAGTCATGTTGACAAGTAGCTTATATGGTGGATGCATTAAATCACACAAAAATGACAAAATGACAAATATTAACAGTTTTCAACAGTTAACAGCACATAGCACTCTTGCAACAGAGATTATGACATGTAGATGACTTCTATCATGAATTCAAATGCTACCATCATGTAAAGCACAAAGAGTAGAACATTTTACATATATAATTCATCATCATAGGATCAACATGCACAAAGTTACAGCCATTACAAAATGCACATATGATGATTTTTACAGAGAACTGAGCGCTGGATAGCAAATCGACGCACGGGCGAGTGATAGGGTCGAGGCTCACATCGGGCTGGGCCTGAGTGCTGGTAGCCCTCGCGTGAGGACGAGCAGCTCCCTGCTCGAACCCGAGCAGGGCCATGGCGGCGGCTTGGCAAGCCGTGGAAGCAGGGGGTCAAGGAGGCAAGGAGGAGACCGGGGACGGGTGACGGAGGCCGGATCCGGTGGCTTCCTCTCCATTCCCGGCGTTGACGGCGAGATCGGCGAGCTCGAGGGCCAACGCCCATGGCGGCTCCTGTCAAAGGCAGAGAGAGAGGTGAGGCTAGGGAGAAGGAGAAAGGAGAGAGAAGGAGAGGAAGGCGAGACCGGCCTGGAGGTGCTGGTCGCCGGCGGCGGCCGGTCCGGCGAGGCGGCGGGGCAAGGCGGCGAGGAGGCAGGGCGACGGGGTTGAGCAGAAGGAGGCGCGGGCGCGAGGCGCTGGACATGGGAGGCTCGGGGAGCTCCCTGGCGGCGGCGAGATCCGGGCCCAGATGAGCTCGCCGGGCTCCGCGTGGGCTTAGCAGGCCACGGCGAAGTGGGGAGACAGGAGAGGTGACGTGGAGGCATGGGAGGGCGACGCTGCGGCGGCGCCAAGTGGCGGGCAGAGGCTGGCGGCGCCGGATCCGAGGTGGGAGGAGGCTAGGGTAGGATCAAGCCAGATTTGGAAGGGGAAGCCCTTCCTTATATAGGCAGGGATACTAGGGTTTGGGTTTGTGGGTGTTTCGGAGCCCTCCGATAGCGATCCGACGGTCCGGAACGAAGGGGGGTTAGCTGGTGGGTTAGATGGGCTGTGTAGAGGGGGTTGGGCTGAGGAGAGAGGGAAGTGGTGCAGCCCGGCATGGTTTTTGGATCACTGAAAACATCCGACGTTTGACCGGCTATAGTGCCGTTATAGGTTGTCCGTTGAGGCATCAAACGACCTCCGAATGGGACGAAATTTGGCATGCGGTCTACCTACAATATAATAAGACCGCACGCCAACTTTCAACCCATTCCGAGAACATTTTTATCCCACTTATAAAATAATATTTCGGAGGTGCCGCAGGCGCGTGCGAGTGTGTCGGGACTCGAAACGGACAACGGAAGGAACGGGGAGAACGCCAACTATGAACGGATGCAAGTTTTTGAAAAACATGCGGATGAAATGCACACGATGACATGGCCAAGTGCAACACGCAAGCGAATGACATGGCAATGACGACGTATAAATGGAAGACATCTGGAGCATCGGTCTCGGGGCGTCACACCTACCCTATCACCCATTCCCTGGAAGAGTACGGTTCCCTTCCGTACGCTTGATGATGATGTGGCCGTGACATCCGTGTTCCGCTACACGATCACCGAGTCCGTCCTCACCCCTGAGCCCATCCAGATGCAACTGGTGCTGAGCTAGCGCTTGGTGTAGCCCTGTTTACACCAACCTCTCCAGACGCTGATCCATTTTCGTGCACACCGCCACAGCATATTAGATCGTAGTACCGGATTTTCCTCGAGAATTGTGTGCTTAAGTTGGCATGCATAGTGAGGTGAATAGCTGTGAAATGTGATGTTGCTTGTATGTAATCTTAATGTTGTGTGTGTTTTGGTTTGAGTCATTTCTTTTGCTTCTTTCTTTGGGCCTTTGGTGTTACCTTATTTCCCCTTATGAAAGTTGCTCATCAACCAACACCGGACTCAAAGAATCAATAAGGGATTCAATTATTTGGAATTCTCAGCCGACTGCATTATATTGGGAATATCTGATCTGAATACAAAGGATATCCTAGATTGATTATCAGCATCAAGGTTACATCAGTGTGCAACCATCACAATCGTAATGAACCAGCTGGATGACAATTGGTGTGCAAGACAAAAGTACATTTCTAGTGAAAGGAATATCAAGGGTATACATATATATGGCATTCAGTCTGCATATCACAGAGAGAAGCTTCTGATGTAAGCTACCCAGTCTTTCTCCGCAAGCTACCAGAGAAGCTTACGATGCAAGGTTCCGCAGTCTTCCTCAGTACGATATGTGGGTAGCTTCCAGCATAAGATACCCAATCTTCTTCAGTAAGCCACCGCAGAAAGCTTCCGGCATACGGCACCGAATCTTCCCTAGTAAGCAACCAGGAGGAGAAGCTTCTGAGGTATGATACCCAGTTTTCTTCAGCAAGCTATCCCGGCACCAGCTTCGAGCATAAGCTATTCAGTCTTCCTCAGCACGCTACTCTCGATGGCTTCCAACACAAGCTATCCAATCTTCGTCCATACGGCACTACCAACAGTCATCATCATTAGTACAAGATATTACACAGTGAGTTGGCAGCATATGGTAGTGCATCTCAAGAATCGGATCCGCAACAGTTTTGTCAGAAGCAAGAATCAGTCAGGACACAAGTCTGCCTCGGGAATAAAATGTTCAGCTAAACATACTTCCATATATATTGTGAACATGCTGCCAAGGTTAGGTAAGTCACTCGTACGATGATGCCAGCATGGTGTGAATCCGACAACCCCAGGAGTTATGTAAGAGGGGGAAAGCAAGTTATACACCTCAGTGGGATGTAATGTCTGACAAGCTATGAAGCAAGACAATGTTGTGACAACAATCCTGACAGTGGATATCAAGGCCAGGTTCCTCACACCTGACAAAGTGATATCATTAACCTCTGTCACCGTCATGCATGATTGACCACAACAGTGAGCTCTATACAAGTAACGGTGAACCTGGTATATGATCACGATGAACCCTTGCTTACCTTTCCCTGGCAAAGGCACCACACCTGTGTTCTGAGCTGCTTTCGGCCGTTCAGGGTGGATGCCGCCTTTATATTTCTCTTTTCAACAACTGGCCCGTGTTTTGAGCTGCTTTTCGGCCATCTCGGGCAGCTGTTGAGTTTCTTTTTGTAGCAGTGACCCTATGCTCTGAGCTGTTTTTCGGTTGTCTTAGGGAACTGCTACATTCTTCTTATCAACACTGTCTCATGCTCTGAGCTGCTTTGCAGCCGTCATGAGCCATGGTTGAGTTATTTCAGTAATGTCCCAGATCTAAGTCGTAAAGACCGTTCTGGTGGCTACTGATTTATTTGTTGATTTCATGCAAAGGTTCGGATGATCATTGCCCTACAGTTAAAGCTCGAGAGATGATGAACTTGCTAGTTAAACGTTGCTGCACTGCCTGAGGATAAGGATAAGGATTGACTGTTGGAATATTGCACCTGACAGCAACTATGGTAACACGAAGAATTAAAGATATTTAAGACCAAGTTCTTTCAGCAAAGGATCCAGACAAAGAAAACAATAATGAAGGAGCAAGACCGGCAATACGGGTATGATAATTGTGGCATGAACAACATGGTACGGATACCCAAGACAGTCTAATTCCGTATTAATCACCATGAACACACACCCAAGGGGTCTACTCAGTTTGTAAGGACCTCATATCAAGGTGACAGTCGAACCATCGGTACGGATTCGAGACAGTGGAGCCAGCCAAGGTAATTCAGAACTACCTTCTAGCAGTCAGATCCCGCAAGAGAACGGCTATGATTCTCAGCATTGTTTTAAACCCGAAGGACATGCATCTACTCGAGTAACCCGATGCAAGGAATAAATTTTATATGTCCACCGAGAAAATTTGTTCCCGACTCCATTGATACTATCAGTGCTGGATATAAGAATGACACGTCAATGGGGAAATTCCTCCCGGACTTATGGAAATCCCGGTCATGACAATATCAGACAAGCCAGCAGACATAAAAGAGTTGAAGTCAGAGCAAGGATGAACATATGAAGAAAGACTTATCAGAATGTTGGATACAGTGAAGCAAACCACCTCAGAGCAAGGCAGTCATTCAGATGCAATTCAGTGGGAACATCATATGAAGAAAAAGGATACCCGAGTTGTAAACGGTTTCCTTAAGTCACAATATTCATACTGGTTCCCTGAGCAACCAAATCTCGAGGACGAGATTTATCGTAAGGGGGTAGGTTTGTATTTGGAGTTCTTTTTCCGTGGCTATGTGGTCTTGAAACCTGGGAAAATATTCTCTCCTGCAACTTGCTAGTGGCTTGTCATTCTCAAATCTATCCCAAGGCCATGTCATTTCCATCTTAGCCCAACTCCAATATTTATTTATTGGGAATATTCCTTTTTCCTATTAAAGGAATAACCCTGTTTTCCCTAGGTTGTGAAGCAACCTATATTTTTGTCCTCCACAAAATTCCCACAAAATTCTCATAAATTCTTTGGATCATATCTTCCACAAATATGTCAAATCTCATCCTTGCCTATTTCAAAAATAATTCAGAAATATTCATTTTCCATTCTGTCCAGAATGGCACTTTGTGAAGGAAGTGCTATTTATATTTTCTTGTTTGCCCTCAAAAATTTTGGGCACTCTCTCATATCCAAAGTATTGCCACATGCCAAATTCAACTTCATTTGTCTAGTAAATCTTCCTCAGCAAATTCCCAAAGTTTCTTACCAGAGAGAAGCTTTGTGAAGGAAGTACTAGCTAGGCTTATCTAAATGAGTTGAAATTTTGGGAGGTCATTCATATGATCAAATCATGACTCTCCACCAAATTTCATCTCCATCTAACATCTATGTGAGCACACCTTCAAATCTTAGTTTCTGGTCACAATTTCAGTTTGTGAAGCAACTATATTTTATATTGCTTCAAAAATTATGAAATTAATACAGGACCTAAATATCCCTATATAATGTGAGCATGCCAAAACTCACATCATTTTTCCAAGCCATTTTCTCTATAAAATTCCCCCAAGTTTCTGTCCAATGTGGATCATTGTGAAGGAAGTACCATTTAGACTTATCCAAATGGGATGAAATTTTTATGGTACCTTCATATGCCCAAATGATCATACTCCACAAATGTTTAGCCCAACCCAAGTAACCATATGAGTGCTACTTCATGATCAAGTATCTAGACCAGATTTGGCAGTTGTAAAGCAACTAGGTTAAATATTGATCCAAATCATTTCAAAATCCCCAGTATCATAGTCCTTCCTACCCTAAGCCTCTGAGACATCCTGGTTACTCCTTATCCCCTCCCATTTGATCACTACTTCATGCCTAAGTTTGCAACAACAAACTTCAGTCGACCCCTCCCATCAACCCACAGTAGGTTTCTTCGAGCCATCACTTCAGGGAGGTCCTACTTTGGAAGGACTACACGCTATACATGGTTTTACTGGCCAGAGCGCACCGCGTGCGCCTGTGCATGCGGTGACCACGCGGCTGGGAAGCCATTGTCGCGCTCTGCCTGGCGTTTAGCTTCGCAGACTCCTTTGCTCGCCGTTTCCGCGCGTCTCATCATGTCCTATAGCTTCGTGGCAGCCTCACGCTCACTCTCCCGCCCTGGCCCCCTCCTCCTTCGCCCTCCTCGCGCCACGGCGACCGTGCCCGCGTGAGCACAGTGGCCGAGTGGCCGACCGAACACCGCACCGCCCGCGTATGCACCTCCACTACCCCTCTCCCGTCGCCATCCACGCCTGCCCGCGTGCGCACGCGTATGCGGTCGTGCCAGAGGCATCGACAGCGCGTCCAGGGCGGCTTCTAGCGAAGGCATCCGGCCGCGGCTATATAAGCCTCCCCGAGACCCATTGAGCTCTCCCACCTCCTCTACTCCACCCTAGCACCCTCGCGAACCACTCAAACGAGCTCAAGGGGCTCTCTCTCCCTCGCATTGCAGCCATGGCCGCCGTCGGCCTCGCCTTAAATTCGAGCCGGACCGAGCTCCTTCCCTCGCCATTCCTACTCCGGGGGGCTCACCGAAGTACGGCGAAGCTCCTCTGCCCTTCATCTCCTCCTTCGGTGGACTATCGGCGTTCGCCCGAGTTCGCCCAACGCCGCCGTCCGCCGTGGCCGAAGCCCGGCTCACCCCGCTACTTCTCGGCAAGAATGGATGGTCCAGGCGGGTGCGCGCCGTCCCGCCGACCTCGTCGCTAGCCAGGGCACCGCCGGAGACGGCCGGTAGCTCCGGCTATCGCTGTCGAGCACCACCTCTGTCTCGGCTACCCAAGGGCGCGAGAGGAGGAAGACGGCGACTCCCTCCAGCTAGCAGTGGGCCCCGCGGCCCCACTTGTCGGCGAGACATAGGAGTCAACCCCAGGCCCGCGTTTTGTTAAGTGGAGGCGTATTTCGGAAAAGTACGTCTTCGTTAACTGAAAACGTATTCTGGTTCTCCTTCGGCCAGGAATGCATTTTCCAGAAGTGAAGACATCTTTTCAAAAATACGCTTTCTATCTCCTGCCGCCGGCCGAAACCTTTAATTTGCGGACGTTCGTCCGTTAGTAGCAGAAATGAATATTTTTATTTAATTTTCTGCCTAACGAACGAACGGCCGTATCTCCACGACCGAGACTCCGATTCAGGTGATTCCAAAGCCCACGATCTCAGTTCGTCGAGCCCGTACCGATGGTATCATTTTCATGAGGTTGTCACACTGTGAAAATGACCATTTTGCCCTTGCCCTTAAAACAGCTCCGCCGAGAGGGAAACTTTTCCGGCGATTCTTTCCGCGAGCTCATCGCACCTCTCCCCGGTGAATCCATCAACCCCAGGCAAGCCACAACAGCCACTTGCATGATGGCATTGTAGTAGCCATGGTTTTCACTTGAAAATTTAAATAGTTGTCTGCTCATTTAATTATTTTGTGAATAATATATGCTTGTGAATCCATGCTCGTTCTTATGCCTTGCTCATTTGCACCTAGTAAGTTAAATGGTTATTTGCTAGTATTATTATCATGTTAGTTCTCGGATTTATTTTCCAATGCTAGTGATAATGATATGCTCATTTGAATAGTTAGGGTTTATTATGAAAATACTTGTTATATTCATGATTGTCATTATGTCATGCTCATTTGCATCTCGTAGAATAAATGAGTTATCATTTTGATGCTATGTTGTTAAATGGTTATGTTGCCCACCCATGGTTACACTGATATCATGGTCATATGCATTGTTATTTCATTATGTTGTTATGACTCAGCTCATCACCATTCAAGTGAACCTGACATTAATCGAACTTGAACAAATCTGTTGGCTGAGTCATGGTGCCACCGAATCGAGCTCACCAGTGCAACCACGCTTGCCTGGATGGGGAGGCCCTAATGCGGTCTATTGTCATGCCTCTCGCCGGTGCCTCCTACTAGGGAAGGTTATGGGTGCGTGCTACCCTGATCAGGTAGGCTACCATAAGCCTTGAGTACCCGAGTTATATGGATCCGAGGTCCCCGTTTGGGACGATGTTTTGTTTGGCCACGACGGTGGCGGCCACAAAGGTGGCGGATGTCACGAGTTGGCATCGGGGTAACCCAGGACATAGTCCAAAGGGGAGTTTGTTGTAGTGGCCGGGAGATTGTCATGCAATAGATTGGTTTTGTCGGAATATCGTTGGTCCACCCGAATTGGGGCACGAGGCCATGAGTTCCGTAGTGTGGGTATAGTGTACTAACCTCTGCAGAGCGTATAATCTATCGATAGCCACGTCCTCGGTCATGGACACAGTTCGTAGTAGGTCACACTATGGGTCAACAGAAATAATTATCTGAATAATAAACAACCCCGGTTCGATGAGAAAAGAAGTTGGTTGATCTTTATGTGGTCATGCGATGATCACAGGTAGAGATCAAGCTCCGTGTGGTCATGTGATGATCACGATGGTCTAGTTGATACCAAGCTTGGTTGATCCTGAGGTGATCGTGTGATGATCATGATGGTAAGTTTGTGGTTACGAGATCATCTCCGAGCAGAGTAAGTTGGTCCATGAGACCTTAAACGTCGACCCTCCTTGCATGCTAGTGCTAGTATCATCCTGTTCATATCATGAATTATATGTACATGCCATGCTCATGATGTTGCCATGCTCATGTTGTTGCCTTGCTCATGTTGTTGCCATGCTCATGTTGTTGCCATGCTCATGTTGTTCTAGTAGTATCGTGTTCATCATTGATATTTAACCTGTAAATGCCATGCTGTGTTTGTCTTGATTGCTTTGGTTGCTGTGAGCTTGCGAGTACATTCAAAGTACTCACCTGGCGTGTCATGCCAGATTGCAGGTGATGCCCTGTTTGCTTGCTTGCCGAGGATCCCGAGGTTGCGCCCTAGGATGCGTCCCAGCCAGAGTCCCTGCGGAGTGGAGTCCATCACCGTTGTCGCTGTTCCGCTGCTAGGAGTTATTCCGCTTCGAGTTGTCTCGCTGCTAGCATAGAGCTATCTGAGCGGGCGTAGTATCGCCATGCCTTTGTAACTTTCATGACTTCTGAACCTTTGTACCCATTATATTCGTAATAAAGAGCTGATTTGTTCTATGCCAAGCAGTGTCGTATTCCAGAAGACTTGATCTCTGGGCTGGAATACGGGGTGTTTCGGTCTTTCTGATCCGGGGTGCCACAAATCTTGCCTCCTCTCTCCTCTGCACCTCCGTGCTCCCCCGCTTAGCCATGGCCGATAACCTCAAAGGGCGATGGGGGGGCTCCATCGTGACGGAGGGCATGCTCCAGGAGCTGCGGGATGCGGGGTACATCCCCGCCAATGTCGCCGCCCGTGCACCAGGCGCCAACCAGCAGGTACCCGCCCCCAACCGAGGGGAACGGGTAGTCTTCATCCCCCACCGCATCAGAGGCCTGGGGTTCCCGCTGGACCCATTCATGCGCGGGGTGATGTTCTACTACGGCCTCGACTTCCACCACATGGCATCGAATTCCGTCCTCCACCTCGCCTCCTTCATTATGGCGTGCGAGGCCTTCCTCCGCATCGAGCCGCACTTCGGCCTATGGCTGAAGACATTCGGCGTTAAGCCAAAGTCCAGCGGCTCCGATCTGGCGGAGTGTGGAGGCGCCATGGTCAGCAAGAACCAGGGGGCCTCCTGGTTCGATGACACCTTCATCGAGATGGTCAAGGAATGGCAGTGGGAGTGGTTCTATATCACTGAGCCGCTCGCCGCTGGCCAGACCGAGGTCCCAGCCTTCTCGGCTGGGCCTCCAAAGAAGCTAAAGTCCTGGAAGGAGAAGGGCATCCTCTGGGGAAACCCAGAGGAGGTGGATATGTTGATCAAGAGGATCCAGTGGTGGTCCCTCAAGAAGAAGCTCCACCAGCCCGACGTGGTCAACGTCATGCTCCATCGCCGCACCCTCCCGCTCTAGGGCGGGCTAGCGTGGGGTGGACCGAAGAGATGGAGGCAGCCCTGGCGAGCTCCTCCCTCAAGGAAGAGCACCGTGCGCTAGTTGGCGCGGCGCTGCTAGGATTCCGGTCCGCAGGGGCCGGAATGCATGAGGTCTTCAAGGGCCTCATCACGAGCTTCGAGGTAATCCTTTGCCCTTTAAGAAAAAGGTTCTTCTCTGTTTAGATTCTTCGATCTTTGTAATTGTTCGGGGGCATATGTTACCAATCATGTAGATGGTCTGCCTAGTGAGAAGCCCCCGAGCCCAGGGCCAGTTTGAAAAAACTGGGGTTGGGGTTAAAACATAGGCTCAGAGGAAAAAGTAGCCCAGGACTTAATGAAACAGGATGTGAGTCCGAAGTGTCCTTAACTGGATTATGGGGCTCATCAGAAATTTGTGTTTGCAAGTGTCAACCTCGGCTCCGGGCTTCGCCTCTGAAGAGATCGCGGAGATGAGCCGGAAGCTCGAGAGGTCCGAGAAGGACCTCGACCTGATGAACAAGCAGGTTGAGCAGTCTCAAGGTAAGCGACCGCTGCTCCGTGCTTCTCTTGTTTTTTTTTTGGAATTTTGATTTTTTAGCAAGGACTGATGCCGAACTGATTTGATAATAGCGGCGTTGGCGAGCTTGAGGGGCTCAAGGCTGAGCTCTTGACGGCTCGGCAAGAGGTCGAGCAGCAGAAGGCTGCTACGGCCAAGGCAGAAAAAGGCCTAGCTACCGTAAAGGTGGCTAGGGAGAAGGACCAAGCGCAGGTCCTAGAGGTCGAGGAGACACTCAAGGGTGTGTATCTCGAACGCGATGCCCTTGAGAAGAGGAGAAGGAGACGGGCGAGCAGCTGCGAAATCTCCGCCTGTCGCATGCTGAGCTCCAGACCCGGGACCGGGCCGACCACCACGTGATCCAGCAAGTGGAGCGAATAGCCTCAGGTAAGCAATACTTACTGTAATGTGTATTTGGCAGCAAGGGGTGCGTCGAGCTCACCCAACTGTGGTGATCTGCAGAGATCTTCGCCGATCTCTCGAAGAGTGCAGCGGACGCCGGCCTCTATTTCGGCCAACTGGAGGGCCATGAGGTGGAGAAGGCGTTCTGGAATCAGTTCCAGGAGCCCTCGCAATCGTAGTTGCTCAATCATCGGATGAAGTAGCTGGCGGAGCTTCTTCGGTTGGCGAGGCCGGTGCTCCAAGACCTCTGCATCAATCTATGGCCCATGGAGGCGTTGCCGACCAGCTTCTTTGGGCTCCTGGTGCGGCTGCAAGAAGCCGTCCCGCAAGTCAACCGCTGGAAGCGATCTACATGTCTGGAAGGAGCATGGTGGGCATATGCATGCGTGAAAACGCACTTTGGGAAGGTGGAGGCGGAGGTCGTTGCTGCGGGCCCCCCCGAAGGGAAGGCGCACACCGTGGAGCAGTTCTTCATCGACGCGGAGGAGGGCGCCCATCTTACCGAGGCCATGTGTCCTAAGGCCAATTTGTATTTCTAGGTAGCACTTCGGAATGCCGAAGTGTGTGTGATGTATATATATTTTAAGTTATTTAATGAGCATGATTGAGTTTCCTCTCATATATTCATGTTTTGTGTTAAATATTCCTCCTGTTTGACTGTGTTGAACTGAAGGCGGCCAGTCGTCGGCTTTGACCCCTTTGTAAAATATACAAAGGGTGCCCCTTTTAAGTGTTCATGACCCGTAGCCGACGTCTTGGTTCCTGGGGGAGGTCTATACACGTAGGGACTAGGCAATCGGACTATAGTGGCTTTATGACTTTCACTTAGTCGTAGGAGTTTGACGATGGGGACCGATGATGAGCCCCCGGTGTGTGAAGTGGTCAACCTAATGAGCCAAGGTTTATACCCTGCCCACCTCGGCTAATTCAAGAAAGAAGCCCTTCATTTAACACGGGTGATCTCTAATGACACGTCCCTTGACGCGGTCTTTGGATGGCTGACCAGTTTTCGCTTACCTAGATAGTCAGTTTTCGGCTTTCTCCACTGAGGCGCTCTGCCAGTTAAACTAGCGGCACTGTCGCAGTGGTTCTCCCATTACACCCTTAGCCGAATTTGTCGGGAACATAAGGGGTACACATAGGAGCCGAGCAACCCAACTATTGACCAAAATCTAGGTTCAAAACTGATGCATATAGTGCAACATCCGAGACGCCGAGTAGTTCGGACTTTTTGTTTCATGGTGTGAAATCAAAACCCTTTAGCAGTTGTACCGTAAATATGTCGGCAGCGCTTGGAAGAAAATGTGTTTGAAAACCTTTATGGGTACAATTTCTTTATTTCAAGTGTCCAAGCTTTACATGCCGAACATTCGAGGAAGGAAACTAAACAGGATACAATGCGTCTCCGTGCTGTTGACCAGCTCGTCCTCGTTGATAGCGGGGGATGGTATGGTGCAGCTCCGGCCAAGCGTGCGCTTGATGCGTCCATTGGTCGATCCCTTCGAAGAGGTCTGCCGCTGTTAGTTGCGTGGTTGAAGCCACATGTGTATGCTAATATGGGCTAGCTCTTTGACAGAACCATGCCGATGTGCTAGCTCGAGGCACCGTCACTGCTCGGTCTAGCCGAGCCGACGTCTCCATTGTAGTGGCTCCTCAGTGACCCAGGGAGTTTTCAGTGCGAAGTTGTGCACCATGGGGACGTAGTGCCCCTTCCAAGGAAGGCGCACGAGGAGCCCGTACCCCTACTTGGGGTGGGAAGGTGCTTGTCCGAGGTCAACTGGCACAGTCTGCGTATGCTTTGAAGAGCTGGGGGTGCGTTTACTGCCACGGGCGGCCTCCTCGGATGCCTGTACCTCGGCTGCGAAAGCCACGGTCTGCTCTTCCGTCCGGAGAGAGCGCTCAGAGTTACCATATACTGTGATAACACCATTGGGTCCCGGCATCTTGAACTTAAGATAAGCGTAATGCGGGACTGCATTAAAGCGGGCGAATGCGGTGCGTCCTATGAGCGCATGGTATCCGCTGCGAAAAGGTATGATGTCGAAGATTAACTCTTCGCTCCTGAAGTTCTGGGGCGATCCGAATACTACCTCTAGAGACACAATTCCTGTGCAGCGAGCCTCGACCCCTGGTATTACACCTTTAAAGGTGGTGCCGCTAGGCTTGATCCGAGATGAGTCAATCCCCATCTTTCGTACTGTGTCCTCATAGATCAAGTTGAGGCTGCTTCCTCCGTCCATAAGGATGTGCGTCAGGTTAAAACCATCGACGATCGGGTCCAGGACGAGCGCGGTCGACCCGCCATGCCTGATGCTTGTCGGGTGGTCGTGCTTGTCAAATGTGATCGGGTAAGCCAACCACGGATTGTACTTCGGGGCCACAGGCTCTAATGCGTAGATGTCTCGAAGTACGCGTTTCCTCTCCCTCTTGGGGATGTGGGTAATTTAAATCATGTTTACTTCTGTCACCTCATTAGGAAACTTCTTTTGGCCTCCATTGTTTGGCCGGCGAGGTTCATCCTCCTCTTCGCTGCAATTTTAGGTTTTATGCTGACCCTCTATCGGTATTTTGCCGGCCTGCTTGAAGACCCAGCAATTCCTGTTGGTATGGGTTGCTTATTTGTCTTGGGTGCCATGAATTTGGCACGGTCGTTCTAGGATCTTGTTAAGCTGGCTAGGTCCATCCTTATTCCCTTTAAAGGGATTTCTTTTCTGTCCAGATCGAGGTCCGGTGAAGCCTACATTGATTGCTGTTGTGTCGCTTCCGCCATTTCTATGCATGCCTTTGTTTTTATTGCACTTAGGCTTACCATTGGCGTCTCGAGTCTCCGAGGTCCCCGCCTCACCGTCGTGTGTGCTGCGGGCCAACCAACTGTCCTCTCCCATGCAAAAGTGGGTCATGAGCGAGGTTAGGGCTTCCATGGTCCTCGGTTTGTCCTGGCCGAGCTGGCGGGCGAGCCACTCATCTCGGATGTTGTTCTTGAATGCGGCGATGGCCTCGGCATCTGAGCAGTCTATGATCTGGTTCTTTTTAGTAAGAAACCGGTTCTAGAATTTCTGAGCTGATTCGCCAGGCTGCTGAGTGACACGGCTGAGGGCATCAACGTCCGGAGGACGGACGTAGGTTCCTTGGAAATTTGCCCTAAAGGCGTCTTCATGGGCTTCCCAGCTTCCAATGGAGTGGGGCGGCAGGCTATTCAGCTAGTGCCTTGCTGGCCCCTTTAGTTTGAGCGGTAGGTACTTGATGGCATGGAGGTCATCTCCATTAGCCATGTGTATATGGAGAAGAAAGTCTTCAATCCATACGGTTGGGTCCGTGGTGCCATCGTACGATTCTATGTTGATGGGTTTAAACCCATCAGGGAACTGGTGTTCCATTACCCTGTCTGTAAAACAGATTGGGTGGGCTTGTCCTCGGAACCGAGCGGTGTCGTACCGGGCTTCGGGAGAGAACCTTCTTTGAGTTTGATCTCAGGCGCGGCCGTTCCTGTCCAACCAGGCATCGTAGCCATCATGCCCAGCCAGAGCGCGTCCTCTTGATCTGTAAATGGACCGGGGTGGTGCCCGATTTGCCTCTATCCGACGTCGAACGTCCCGAGGCTCAAGATAGTCCACCGGGTCCTTGTCATAATGGCGTGGAGCTAGTTGAGTGTGGAGAGCCTCCCGCGTGGGCCTATCACGTCCTCGAGGGGGGCGGTCAGGTGCCTCGGTGGTTAGTTCGTCATCGAATTCAGGCAGTAGATGCCTGCGTGGATAAGATTTGGGCGCACTGCAGCGCCGTTCTTCGAGGTCCTGCTCGGCTGAAAGTATTTCAACCCACTTGTCATTGAGCACATCCTCGTTAGCCTGCAGCAGTTGCTGCTTGCGCTTCATGGTTCGGGCGGTGGCAACTAGGCGCCGCTGAAAGCGTTCCTACTTGAGAGGGTCTTCGGGGACTATGAAGTCCTCGGTGCCGAGGCTTACGTCCTCCTCTGATTCTGGCATGTAGTTGTCATCAGCCCCTTCGAAGAGGTCATCGGGATCTGAGTCCCTGGGGGTGCCTTCATGGTTGACGTGATGTTCTGGGGAGTTTTGAAGGTTCTCCCCTTGGTCCTCAGCATCGTTGGCCACCGTATCGACGATAGGGTTGTTCCCTCTAGGCTCCCCATTAGTGCCCCTTCTGCGTCTTCACCTACGCCTTGGAGGGGAGTTGGAAGTGTCAACCATGTACACATCGTACGTAGATGTTGTTTTCCACCTGCCGGTGTTAGTAGGCGGCAAGGTGTTGTCCGTAGGGCTGCCGACATCTTCATCCATGTCGGTTGCCTCGTCGTAGTCTAGCACGTCGGTTAAAACATCGACAGTGGTGACTAGATGGGTGGTGGGTGGGATGTAAATTTCCCGATTGTCGGCTTTAAGTCCGATCTTGTCATAAACCGAGGAGTTCGAGATTGACAAACTTTGGATCCGGTCAAGCATCTCATTAAGGTGAGATAGCTCCTCAGGGTTCATGGTCTGGCCATAAGCCAGATCGACTCGTAGCGGCATGCCTGATGCATTTTCTGCTGTACGAGGAAGTGGGGTGGATTCAAGATCCACCGCCGGGATCGGTTCTAAGCCCGATTTGGTGCTCCCGGCCGAACTCTGAACCACGTCGGAGTCAGGTACCGCTACAAGGTTATCCGAGGAGGGCGGGGGGGAAGTTCCTCCATAGCCCCCGGCTGGACTTAGGCGGAGATCCGTTCCGGTTTCGAACCTCTAGAGATTGTCAGATCCGGAATCCGACCGGGGGTCCAGCCTGATAAGATGAGCTTGCCGCGAAAGTCCGCGGTGCACTCCAGATTATGATCTGATCGGGAGCGTAGGTCTCGACGGTGGCCAGGCGGCCTGTTGAGTCGGCGCAGAAGGTCATCTGCCGAACACGAAAAGTTGGCTGGGGACGTAGGTGCCCCCACAACCATTGTCGCAGTTGATCTGCACATGAGCCATCGGTCCTTTATGATCACACAGGGGAACTCTCAATGAAAGCACCAGTGTCGGTGTAAAAGCCGGCAGACCTCGGGGTAGGGGGTCCCGAGCTGTGGATCTCGGACAGATGGTAATAGGAACAGGGAGACAATGTTTTACCCAGGTTCAGGCCCTCTTGATGGAGGTAAAACCCTATGTCCTGCTCTTGTTTATATTGATGGGAAAGTATCAAGTACAGAGTTGATCTACCTTGAGATCGTATGATCTAGTTCTAAGGCTAGGTGAATGAGATTCTGTTGAGGTCCCCTCTACGGGCTAAACCCTTCAGCTTATATACATGCCGGATAGGGTATCTAGGGTTACAAGGTCGGTATCCAGGCGAGGAGGCGACAGAGGAAGTCTTGGAGTATATGTCAAGTCTTTGGTAGATGTAATCTGGTTCTTCCTTCTTGCATGCTTCTTCCGGGGTCCATCTTGATAAGAAGGAGGGCCCACTGGCCCAGCCCGAGGAATATGGGCCGACTAGGTTGGTACCCCCTAGTCCAGGACACCGTCACCTGACATCTTCAACGTGTTGTAGGCATAGTGGGATGCCGCCATAAACTTTGCCAGACCTGGGCGACCAAGAATTCCATTATATGGCAATGGAACCTTGACGACGTCAAAGACGATTTTCTCCGTCCAGTAGTTCAGCTCACTGCCAAATATTACCGGCAGCGTGATTTGACCCTTCAGCTTGGTCCTCCCAGGATTGACACCTTGAAACATGCCTGTCTCCTTGAGATACTCATCGGGGATTTGCAGCCTTTCAATCACCTCTGGTGAGATGACATTCAAGCCAGCCCCACCATCAACTAACATCTTCGTCACCTTGAGGTTGCGAATTGTTGGCGAGTCCAACAACGGCAAGCACCCGACCATGCTACTTGTAGTCTGCATTGGTATTTCCCCAAAGAGGAGAGGATGATGCAGTACAGTTGAGATAAGTATTTCCCTCAGTTAAGAACCAAGGTTATCAATCCAGTAGGAGAACCAAGCAAAATTCCGTTAAGCGCACCTGCACACACAAGAGCAAACACTTGCACCCAACACAACTAAAAGGGTTGTCAATCCCCTTAGCGGTTGCTTGCAAGGATTAAATTTTATAGAGGTAAATAGCTAAACTAAAATACTAATTAAAATAAAAGTAAATGAATTGCAGCAAGGTATTTTTGGGTTTTTTATATGATAAAGATAGACTCGGGGGCCATAGTTTTCACTAGAGGCTTCTCTCTCGAGCGCAGAAACATACGGTGGGTAAACAAATTACTGTTGGGCAATTGACAGAATAGCAAATAATTATGACAGATTCATGGCAATGATCATGTATATAGGCATCACGTCCGAGACAAGTAGACCGACTCCTGCCTGCATCTACTACTATTACTCCACCCATCGACCGCTATCCAACATGCATCTAGGGTATTAAGTATGAAACAGAGTAACGCCTTAAGCAAGATGACATGATGTAGAGAAGCAAATTCAAGCATTATGAATAAACCCCATCTTTTTATCCTTAATGGCAACAATACAAATACGTGTCATGTCCCTTTCTGTCACTGGGATTGAGCACCGCAAGATTGAACCCATCATAAAGCACCTCTCCCATTGCAAGATAAATCAATCTAGTAGGCCAAACTAAACTGATAGATCGGAGAGAAATACAAAGCTATAACAATCATGCATAAAAGAGTTCAGAGAAGACTCAAATATTTCTCATGAATAATCTGATCATAAACTCACAATTCATCGGATCCCAACAAACACACCGCAAAAGAAGATTACAACGGATAGAACTCCAAGAACATCAAGGAGAACATTGTATTGAGGATCAAAGAGAGAGAAGAAGCCATCTAGCTACTAGCTATGGACCCGTAGCTCTGTGGTAAAATACTCACACATCATCGGAAGGGCAGCAAGGTTGATGTAGAAGCCCTCCGTGATCGATTCCCCCTCCGGCAGAGTACCGGAAAAGGCCTCCAGATGGGATCGCGGAAGAACAGAGGCTTGTCGTGGCGGAAAGGTTATTTCTTCTGGCTCTCTGGGGGTTTCCCAATATTTTTGAATTTATAGAAGTGGAATTAGGTTAAATGGAGTCACGTGGGCCCCACAAGGCAGCACGGCGCCCCCCCGGGGTGCGCCCTAGTGCCTTGTGGAGCCTCCGTGAGGCTTCTGGCCTCCTCCCGAAGCTTCGAAGGTTTCATGGCATTTGGACTTCATTTGGTACTGTTTCTCTGAAAAGCCAAAAACAAGCAGAAAACAACAACTGGCACTGGGCACTAGGTTAATAGGTTAGTCCCAAAAATGATATATAATTGCATATAATTGCATATAAAAACATCCAAGATTGTTACTATAATAGCATGGAACAATCAAAAATTATAGATACGTTGGAGACGTATCAAGTATCCCCAAGCTTAATTCCTGCTCGTCCTCGAGTAGGTAAATGATAAAAACAGAATTTTTGATGTGGAATACTACCTATCATGTTTCATCATGTAATCTCTCTCTTACGGTATGAATAATAAGATCCAAATGATTCAAAGCCATAGTCTATAATTTGATATAAAGACATCAATACTCAGGCATACTAATAAACAATCATGTCTTTCAAAATAAAAATGCTAAAGAACGTTATCCCTACAAAATCATATAACCCTGTCATGCTCCATCTTCTTCACACAAAGTATTTATCATGCAACACCGATGACAAGCTGAGCAATTGGTTCATACTTTTTAACGCACTTCAGCTTTTTCAACTCCCACTCAGTACATGAGCGCAAGCCATGGATATAGCACTATGGGTGGAATAGAGTATGGTGGTAGAGACAAATAAGAG
Organism: Elymus sibiricus; assembly: GCA_039707655.1. Taxonomy (NCBI): domain Eukaryota; kingdom Viridiplantae; phylum Streptophyta; class Magnoliopsida; order Poales; family Poaceae; genus Elymus; species Elymus sibiricus. Next base: position 266,854,501 of record CM077676.1, on the reverse strand, counting down.
AAGTCAAAAATGGAGAAAGTCTCACATCAACGAGGCTAATCAACGGGCTATGGAGATGCCCATCAATTGATGTCAATGCAAGGAGTAGGGATTGCCATGCAACAGATGCACTAAGAGCTATAAGTGTATGAAAGCTCAACATGAAAACTAAGTGGGTGTGCATCCAACTTGCTTGCTCATGAAGACCTCGGGCATTTGAGGAAGCCCGTCATCAGAATATACAAGCCAAGTTCTATAATAAAAAATTCCCACTAGTATGTGAAAGTGACAAAATAGGAGACTCTCTATATGAAAACATGGTGCTACTATGAAGCACAAGTGTGGAAAAGGATAGTAACACTGCCCCTTCTCTCTTTTTCTCTCATTTATTTTTTTCTTTTTTTTTCATGGCTCTTTTTCACCTCTTTTTTTTCTCTTTTTTTTTTAATATTTCGTCCGGAGTCTCATCCCGACTTGTGGGGGAATCATAGCCACCATCATCCTTTCCTCACTGGGACAATGCTCTAATAATGATGATCATCACACTTCTATTTACTTACAACTCAACATTACAACTCGATACTAGAACAAAAATATGACTCTATATGAATGCCTCTGGCAGTGTACCAGGATGTGCAATGATGCTAGCGTAACATGTATAACAATGATGAACGGTGGCTGAGCCATAAATACTATGTCAGCTATATGATCATGCAGAGCAATATGACAATGATGATGTATGTCATAAAAACGGAATAGTGGAAGTTGCATGGCAATATATCTCGGAATGGCAATGGAAATGCCATGATAGGTAGGTATGGTGGCTGTTTTGAGGAAGATATAAGGAGGCTTATGTGTGATAGAGCGTATCATATCACGGGGTTTGGATGCACCGGCGAAGTTTCCACCAACTCTCGATGTGAGAAAGGACAATGCACGGTACCGAAGAGGCTAGCAAATTGCGAAAGGGTGAGAGTGCGTATAATCCATGGACTCACATTAGTCATAAATAACTCACATACTTATTGCGAAAGTTTATTAGCCCTCGAAGCAAAGTACTACTACGCATGCCCCGAAAGGGATAGATTGGTAGGACAAGGTCCATCGCTCGTCCCCGACCGCCACTCATAAGGTAGACAATCAATAATAAATCATGCTCCAACTTCCTAGCATAACGACAGATCATACGTGCATGCTTTGGGAATCACAAACCTTAACACAATTATTCTTACTAAACCACAATTATCTACTAATATCTCCCCCATATTACCATCTTAATATCACAAAACTATTGCAAGGAATCAAATTTATCATATTCAGTGATCTACATGAAAGTTTTTATTATATCCCTCTTGAATACCTATCACATCAGGACCAAATTCGAAACCCGTGCATATTACCATTGCTATCATGAGACTCTCAAAAAGATATAAGTGAAGCATGAGAGTGCAACTATTTCTTTAAAATATAACCACCGCCGTGCTCTAAAAGATATAAGTGAAGCACTAGAGCAACTGCCTAGCTCAAAAGATATAAGTTAAGCACATAGACTATTCTAACAAATCACGAATAATGTGTGTCCCTCTCAAAAAGGTGTGTTCAGAAAAGATGATTTTGACAAACTAAAAATCAAACAAAAGGAAACAAACTATTTCACAAGATGCTTCAAGTAAAACACATATCATGTGATGAATAAAAATATAGCTCCAAGTGAGTTACCGATAGATTGTAGACTAAAGAGGGGATGTCTTCCGGGGCATCCCCAAGCTTATACGCTTGAGTCTTCCTTGAATATTACCTTGGGGTGCCTTGGTCATCCCCAAGCTTAGGCTGTTGCCGCTCCTTATTCCTTTATCCATCGTAGTCTCACCCAAAACTAGACAACTTCAGCACACCAAACTCAACAGAAACCTCATGAGATCCGTTAGTATAACAAACAAATCTTAAACTTTAGGTACTGTAGTAAATTGACTCATATTTAATATTGGCATAATGATACTGTACTCCAACTTCTCCATGACTCATACCCCCCGATACGATCCATAGATTTATCAAAATAAGCAAACTATGCAACAAAAACAGAATCTGTCTAAAACAGAACTTTATGTAAAGATCTATTTAAAAGCCATACTTCTGTAACTCCAAAAATTCTGAAAAATTAGGAAAACGTAAACAATTCATATAACAATACTGTGTAAAAATTTCAGAACCAAAATTCCCGCACTGGATGCAAAACTTTCTGTTTTCCAAACAGCATCAATTATACTATCATCCACATCTTCCCAAAGGCATTACTTGGCACAAACACTAATTAAAACATAAAAACAGAATCATAACAGAAGCTATAATCATGCCAACACACAAAAACAGAAGGTAAAAGCAAAATTTTATTTTATTCATTGGGTTGCCTCCCAACAAGCGCTATTGTTTTATGCCCCTAGCTAGGCATAATGCATAGTTTCAAGTGTTGTCATCTTTCAAGTTAATTCCATAAGTGGCCCTCATAATGAATTCATAAGGTGCTTTAATTCTTTTTCTAGGGAAGTTTTCCATCCCTTTCTTTAGTGGAAATTGAAATCTTATATTACATTCTTTCATATCAATAACAGCACCAATAGTTCGAAGAAAAGGCCTACCAAGTATTATGGGGCAAGAACGATTGCATTCAATATCAAGAACAATAAAGTCCACGGGCACATAATTTCTATTTTCAAGAATAAGAACATCATTTATTCTACCCAATGGCTTTTTAATAGTGGAATCCGCAAGATGCAAATTAAGGGAACAAGGATCCATGTTAGTGAGACCTAGCACATCACACAAAGATTTTGGTATAGTGGAAACGCTAGCACCAAGATCACAAAGAGCATTAAATTCATAGTCTTTAATTTTGACTTTAATAGTTGGTTCCCATTCATCTTGTAATTTTCTAGGAGTTGATACTTCCAATTCAAGTTTTTCTTCATGTGCTTTCATCATGGCTTCTACAATATGTTTAGTGAAAGCTTTATTTTGTTCATATGCATTTGGTGAATTAATCATGGATTGCAACAAGGAAATACATTCAATTAAATATAAACTATCATAATTAAAGTCCTTGTAATCCAAAGTAGTGGGTGCATTACTATTTAAAGTTTTGACCTCTCCAAACCCACTTTTTTCATTTTTACGATCAAGATTATCACCCTCCAAGCAAGTGGGACTCCTTCTACCTAAAGTTGACTCTTCTCTAGTCCCTTCTTCATCAAGTTTTATGTTACTAAATAATGATTCAATAGGAGTGACACCAATCATTTTAATATCTTCATCATTACTACGATAAAAACCGGGTGGAATCGCTTTTTCTAGAAATTCTCGCTTAGCTCTCAACCTAGCGGTCCTTTCTTTACTTTCATTAATGGAGACATAGATAGCTTTAATAGACTCATCTATATCATGTGTGGATGGCAAAAAATTTTGAGATTTTCCACATCATGAGCAATTCTATCCATGTTCCTAGCCAATTCATCAACTCTATTCAATGTTTCTTCTATCATAGTATTAAAATTCTTTTGCGAACTAATAAATTCTTTAATATTATTTTTAAGATCAGAGGGCATCCTATTATTATTCTTATTATAAGAATTACCATAAGGATTGCCATAATTATTAGAGGAATTTCCAGGAAACGGTCAAGCATTGAAATTACCCCTATAAGCATTATTGTTGAAATTATTTCTAGAGACAAAGTTCACATCAATAGCATCATTATTTTGCTCAATCAAAGTAGACAATGGCACATCATTAGGATCAATATGAGCATTTTTAGTAGCAACCAATTTCAATAGAGCATCCATCTTATCACTCAAAGTATTAATTTCTACAACATAATTTACCTTCTTACCAGTTGGAGTTCATTCAGTGTGCCATTGAGAATAATTTGCCATAATATTATCAAGAAGTTTTGTAGCTTCTCCCAATGTAATTTCCATAAAAGTACCACTTGCGGCAGAGTCTAGCAAATTTCTAGAGACAAAGTTTAGTCCTGCATAAAAAAATTGTATGATCATCCATAAATTCAAAGCATGAGTTGGGCAATTTCTTATCATTAATTTCACCCTCTCCCAAGATTGTGCAACATGTTCATGCTCAAGTTGCTTAAAATTCATAATTTGATTTCTTAAAGAAATAATCTTAGTGGGAGGAAAATACTTGGTAATAAAAGCATCCTTATACTTATCCCATGAATCAATACTATTTCTAGGCAAGGATGAAAACCAAGTTTTAGCACGATCTCGTAGTGAGAACGGAAATAATTTTAATTTGAAAATATCATTATCCACATCTTTTTTCTTTTGCATATCACAAAGTTCCACGAAAGTATTTAGATGGGATGCATCATCTTCATTAGGACTACCAGAAAATTGTTCTTTCATAAAAAGATTAAGCAAGGTAGCATTAATATCACATGACTCCGCACTAGTGGCAGGAGGAGCAATAGGAGCACTAATAAAATCATTATTATTAGTATTGGAAAAGTCACACAATTTTGTATTTTCTTGAGACATCGCGACAAAGCAAGCAAACTAGCAAGCAAGCAAATAAAATATTTTTGTGTTTTTGTAAAAAAAATTAAGAAGTGGGGAAGATGAAAAAGAGAGGCAAAAGCAAATAAAAGATAAATAAAGTAAATGCAAGTGAATGATAATTTGTGTGAAGGTACTTGGTAATTTTGATGATGTTTCCCCGGCAACGGTGCCAGAAATTCTTCCTGCTACTTGTAGTCTGCGTTGGTATTTCCCCGAAGAGGAGAGGATGATGCAGTACAGTAGAGATAAGTATTTCCCTCAGTTAAGAACCAAGGTTATCAATCCAGTAGGAGAACCAAGCAAAATTCCGTTAAGCGCACCTGCACACACAAGAGCAAACACTTGCCCCCAACGCAAATAAGAGGGTTGTCAATCCCCTTAGTGGTTACTTGCAAGGATTAAATCTTACAGAGGTACATAGCTAAACTAAAATATTAATTAAAATAAAAATAAATAAATTGCAGCAAGGTATTTTTGGGTTTTTTATGTGATAAAGATAGACCCGGGGGCCATAGTTTTCACTCGAGGCTTCTCACTCGAGCGCAGAAACATACGGTGGGTAAACAAATTACTATTGGGCAATTGACAGAATAGCAAATAATTATGACGGATTCATGGCAATGATCATGTATATAGGCATCATGTCCGAGACAAGTAGACCGACTCCTGCCTGCATCTACTACTATTACTCCACCCATCGACCACTATCCAGCATGCATCTAGGGTATTAAGTATGAAACAGAGTAACACCTTAATCAAGATGACATGATGTAGAGAAGCAAATTCAAGCAATATGAATAAACCCCATCTTTTTATCCTTAATGGCAAAAATACAAATACGTGTCATGTCCCTTTCTGTCACTGGGATTGAGCACCGCAAGATTGAACCCATCACAAAGCACCTCTCCCATTGCAAGATAAATCAATCTAGTAGGCCAAACTAAACCGATAGATCGGAGATAAATACAAAGCTATAACAATCATGCATAAAAGAGTTCAGAGAAGACTCAAATATTTCTCATGAATAATCTGATCATAAACTCACAATTCATCGGATCTCAACAAAGACACCGCAAAAGAAGATTACATCGGATAGAACTCCAAGAACATCAAGGAGAACATTGTATTGAAGATCAAAGAGAGAGAAGAAGCCATCTAGCTACTAGCTATGGACTCGTAGGTCTGTGGTAAACTACTCACACATCATCGGAAGGGCAGCAAGGTTGATGTAGAAGCCCTCCGTGATAGATTCCCCCTCCGACAGAGTACAGGAAAAGGCCTTCAGATGGGATTGCGGAAGAACAAAGGCTTGCGGCGGCGGAAAGGTTATTTCTACTGGCTCTCTGGGGGTTTCCCAATATTTGTGAATGTATAGAAGAGGAATTTGGTCAAACGGACTCACGTGGTCCCCATAAGGTAGCACGGCGCGCCCCCCTGGGGTGCGCCCTAGTGCCTTGTGGAGCCTCCGTGAGGCTTCTGAACTCCTCCCGAAGCTTCCAAGGTTTCTTTTGTCCGGAAAAAATCTCCAAAAAGTTTCATGGCATTTGGACTTCATTTGGTACCATTTCTCTGAAAAGCCAAAAACAAGCAGAAAACAACAACTGGCATTGGGCACTAGGTTAATAGGTTAGTCCCAAAAAATGATATAGAATTGCATATAAATGCATATAAAAACATCCAAGATTGATACTATAATAGCATGGAACAATCAAAAATTATAGATACGTTGGAGACGTATCAGACCACAGTTGTGCAATCAGGGTGGTCCTCATCGTCAAAGATGATAGGCGTGTGAGACCACTTGAGTGGTTTTTGGGCTCCCACCGCCGGTTCCGCCGCATTAACCTCCCGGGCCCATTGCTTGAGCTGCCAGTGAGAGGAGTGCAAAGATGCACCTCCGTTAATGCACATGGCGTCAACAGCTTGCTGAAATTCCTTTCGATCGGACTTATCCGCCAGGTTTGTGTGAAAGGCAAATGTTCATCTCTTCTCGCATCCTGCGGTTGCGCACATTTGTGTGAAAGGCAATAATAACAGCTGCAGAATGAACATCTCGAATGTTGTGATGCACGCGGCTGAATCTTTGAATGTACTTGCACAGGGATTCGCCATCTCTTTGTGGGATCACGTGCAAATCACTGGGCTGATTGGGAAGCTTGTGGCCTCCGGTGGACGCACCAATGAATTTGTTGCACATATTGGACCATGAAGAAATGGAGCCCTCTGGCAAGTTCATCAACCAAGACCTTACGTTGGGCTTGAGCACCAACGGAAAGTAATTGGCGAGAATCCTTTTGTCTATTCCCCCGGCAGCTTGCACGCCAATCGTAAAAATGCCCAAGAGCTCTGCCGGGTTGAGCTTGCCGTCATACTTTTCTGGCAACTCTGGCTTGAAGGCCCGGGAAGACGGCCAACGGACTTGCCGCAGCTCACGGGTGAACGCTGGGCACCCCACCTCGTAAGGCAAGTATCCAGAGCCCCCTGTCGCTGGCTCATCAACGACTGGACCGTAGCGTTCGTCAGATTGACGACGCGTTTCCCGGTGCCGTTCAATGGTCGTGCGGGCGTCCTCCACCCGCCTTTCGTGCAACAGTTGGTGCTGATCTTGTCGCTCCCGTGGATCTGAAGATGCCATCGACACCTCGTCGGGATCCTCAGATCGGCAGGTTTGCCGCTGTTGCTGTTGTGGTTATTGTCGTAGAGGTGACTGCACCGTTGGGGCAGCATCTCCGGCATAGCTGCCAATTGGAGCTACTGGCACGGTGGGTGGACGCTGTGATGGCCCCACCAGCTGCATCTTGCATGACTCGGCAAAACCGATGAGGCTCTAAATAGTGGCTCTCGACTCATCGATTTTCTCAGGGGCCGACGTAAAGTTCAGCAGCATCTGTGCTCGCGCCATGGCCTCCGCTGCTGTAGCCGGCATGGCTGGAAGCGAAGAGTGGGACGTTGCTCGATTTCTGACAGAGCCAGAAGGAGCATTGTCCCACGCTTGCTACCGCGGCTCGTGTGCAGCAGCAGGCTGGCATGGAGGTGGCCCGTGAGCACCTTGGGTGTGCTGCATCGGGGTCTTGCCATCTGGTCGTCCGGAGCCGCCGGTGCCTTGCGGAAGCGCGTCGCGCCCATCTTGCGATGGTCACTGTGTGCGTCCCGTCGCGGCATTCTTGGACGCTGCTGCTCCGTCCTTGGACGTCGCGTGGACCGGGTCCTTGCTCGCACCGCTACGAATGGTGCTGCTATGGCGATTGTGTTTGTCGGGACCTTGGAACCCAGGGTATCCAGACCCGTCTGCCTTTGGCCCAGGGCGCAACGCCTGGCGTGGGCCCAGCAGGCCGTCATCACCAAGCACCTCCCAGGACTCTTCATGAGGCCTTGCCCTCCTGAGGCACCCCTCCTCAAGAAGTGGCGAGCAAGGCTCGGCATCCTCACCAAGGGCCTCGTAAGGCCCTCTCGTGAGGCGGCCTCCCGAGGTGGCGTCCCGAGGCCTCCTCCCGAAGGCTCCCAAGGCGAAGGCCGTTCAGCACAGCCGCGCGGTCTGGGGCCCATCACGTGGGTGACGTGCGCGACGACGAGCGGCGACAGAGGCCGCGCCAGCAGGCGTGGATGAACATGGTTTCCTCTTTTCTATTAAGGGAGAAGGGCCAGCTATCTACTCCCCAAAGTGACCCCAAAGGTTGCCCGGTCGGCGAGGGAGGACCAAGACGGCGGGCGCGCTGGGCGGAGGTCATCACCGAGCCCACCGGCGCGTCATGGATCATGCTTTGGCAGGCGAAGACCGCCTTTAGTCAGGATAGCCTGAGCGCCTGTCCCCTTTCAAAACCGCCAAGTGTGGCAATCCTTCCTGCCTAAGTTTTCGAGGGGGAAGAGGACCAAGGCTGGTATAAAGGGCAGTGCTGCCATTGTAGAGAGGGACCTCGGTTGAGTTCTGCCTCCTCCACCTTGTACGCAAGAACTCTCTTGCCCCTTGCAATCCCAACCACAAGCAGGAGTAGGGTTTTACACCGCAAGGTGGCCCGAACTTGGGTAACCGCTGAGTCCACGGTCCGTTCCTCGCTAGCGCGCTCTCGCCGTAGCTTCACTGTTGCTTAGTCGTGGTAGGAGACGAAGTGGTAGAACGAGCTCACCCCAGTGTTCGAACCTTTGGGTCCCCGGAGCCCGACTTCCGACATTTGGCGCGCCTGGTAGGGGGTGCGCTACTGTTCTTCCGCTCCGCCCTCTGCTCCACCAACCTCATGGCCGACGCACGTCGCGAGCGCGCCGAGCGCAGGGCTGGCCGCATGGCTCAGACGAAGTCAGTGGCCCGTGGCATACGCCACCGCCCCGACGCCGAGGCTGCTGCCGCCACCGACCCCGCTGCCCGCGAGCAGCAGGACTCCTCCCTGCACCCCTCTGTGTAGGAGAACGGCCACACCGCCACAGCCTCCTCCCTCGCCCACCATGGGCTGCCGAACCCGTAGGCTGCGCTGCTCATGGCCCGCGAGCTGCTCCGCTACCGTCCGGCTGACGCAGGCTACGACGCCTGGCTTGGCCGCATCACCGAGCTTGTCAACGCCGCCGGGGATGCTCCGGCGCCTTCCCACTCGCTCCGCCCTCCGCCGTCTCGCGCTGGGGACCTGGCGCACGGCGCTCCCCCGCCGCCTCCTCTGCGCGACGAGCATGGCGGGCCCGAGCGCAACGCGCGGGCTTGTGAGCCATCCCGTGGCGCGTCCTCGCCGGTCCGAGACGAGGCCAGCTGCCAGATCATCCGCCGCGCGCCCCTGATGCACAAGTGCTCCTCGAGCGGTAGCGCCAGCGACAGGACTAGGCCGTTCAGGATGTTGCGGCGGCAGGGCGTCAAAACCGCGGCGCCCTCGCTGGCGGCGTCCCCTCAAGCGGTGTGGGCTGCCGTGCCTTCACCCGCGAGCTGCGTCGCGTGGTCTGGCCCGCGAAGTTCAAGCCTAAGCTGCCTCCGCGCTACGACGGCACTCCCAACCCCGCGGAGTTCCTCCAGCTCTACGCGCTGAGCGTCGAGGCGGCGAACGGCAACGACAAGGTCATGGCGAACTGGTTTCCCATGGCCCTCAAGGACGGCCCGCGCTCCTGGCTCATGAACCTCCCCGAGGCGTCCATCTCATCGTGGGCCGAGCTCTACATCCAGTTCGTCGCCAACTTCAAGGGCACACAGGACCGCTCCCTCACCATCAATGACCTGCGGCGTGTGCGGCAGTGCCCAGACGAGACCATCCGCAAGTACATCCAACGCTTCAGCCAGGTGCGCAACAAGATCCCGCGCACCTCCGACGTGGCCGTCATCTCTGCGTTCTCCACCGGCGTCATGGACGTCAAGATGTGCGAGAAGCTCGCCATCAACGGTGAGCTCGACTCCGTGCTTGAGCTGCTCGACCTCGCCAACAAGTGCGCCAAGGCTGAAGAAGGCCGCCTCTTCGTCCACAACGACCCCGACGCTGCGCTCGACGCCGCAAAGACCAAGAACAAGGACGTCAAGCGCAAGGCCCTGCCGTGCTTGCGGTGGAGCCCGAGCAGTAGTGCGGCCGCGACCGTGATGAGCCCAGGAAAGATAGCCGGCCACTCTGTGCCTATCACAACGTCCGCTCCCACAGCACCGAGGACTGCCAGGAGCTCAAGCTGCTCCGCGACGAGCGCCAGGGCCACCGAAACGACCGCAATGGCCGCGGCGCTGGCCGTGGAGGTGGCCGCAGCGGCAACCGTTGGGACGGCCGCCACGGACACAACAACTTCCGCCAGGGCTGGCGCGGCCAGCCTCGTGAGGCCGCCTGGCGCGACCAGCCCCGTGAGGCGAATCCTCAGGACAATGCCGCTCTTCTGCCGCTGCTGCCGCCACCCCGGAGGAGCGACGTCAACCAGCCTGACGAGGGCGCTGGGGGCTACCAGGAGCCTCGCGCAGTCGCCTGCATCCTTGCCGGGGCTCAGGCCCCCGCGTCCAACCGCCACTTCAAGCAGTTCTCTCGCGAGGTGAATGCCGCCCTCCTGAGGCCAGAGGCCTCGCGTCCCCTCAAGTGGTCGCAGTACGCCATCACCTTCGACTCCAAGGACCACCCCAAGTCCACGACGGCCTCCGCAGGCGCGCTCCCCATGCTGTGCACTCCCACCATCAGCAACGTCGCGGTCACCAAGACCCTCATCGACGGGGGTGCCGGCCTCAACGTGATCTCCATCGAGACCTTCGAGACGCTCCAAGTGCCCTACGACCAGCTGATGCCGACCAGGGCCTTCTCCGGAGTGACCGATGGCTCCACCATCCCACTGGGGCAAGTGCGCCTCCCCGTCACCTTTGGCACCCGCAAGAACTACCACACTGAGCTCATCGACTTTGACGTGGCACACATCGGCCTGCCTTACAATGCCATCTTGGGCTACCTAGCTCTCACCAAGTTCATGGCGGCGACCCACCACGCCTACAACGTCCTCAAGATGCCCGGCAGCAGCGGCATCAGCACCGTCACCTGCGACGAGAAGGACGCGATCTGCTCCCTGGAGCACGCTTACAAGGCTGCCGCTATCGCGCATCCGGCCGACGAGGACGCGGTCGAGCATCCTGAGGCTACGCCCGCGAAGAAGAAGCGGCTGTTCTCTCAGGACCACACCGAGACGAAGAAGGTGTCGGTGGACGGCAGCGGCTCCGGCCCTGCTTCACCATCGGCGCTGGCCTTCCTCCTGCATAGGAAAGCGCGCTCATCACCTTCTTTCAGGCAAACTCGGATGTTTTTGCCTGGAAAGCATCTGACTTGTCCGGTGTGCCGAGGGAGGTGATCAAGCATCACTTAGCGGTGTGCCCCAACGCATGCCCCGTCAAGCAGAAAGCACGGCGCCAGGCGCCAGAGAAGCAAGATTTCATCGTCATGGAAGTTCAGAAGCTCCAGGAAGCTGGGGTCGTTCGCGAGGTGCGCCATCCCGAATGGCTCGCCAACCCAGTCATCGTCCCCAAGAAGGGCGGCAAGGAGCGCATGTGCGTCGACTTCACCAGCCTCAATAGGTTCTGCACTCAGGACCCCTTCCAGCTGCCGCGAATTGGCCAGGGTGTTGGCCCCGCCGTCGGCGGCATGCGCATGCCCTTCTGCCTGAGGAACGCCGGCGCCTCTTTCCAGAGGCTGGCGCCCCTCATGCCAGGGCCTCGTGGGGCCCCTGCTCCTCGCGAGCCCCCAGGGCCTCGGGAGCCCCCTGGCCCCGGAGAAGCGGACTCCCTTGGCACGCCTCGCCAAGCGGTCTGACGTCACCCCAGCGCGGTCCTGCCAAGTGCGTCCTACGTGTCGCCTCGCGTGGCCCACACTCCTTCTCGCCGCGCCTCCCACGCCCTCGCTCCCGGAACCCTTCCGCCAAGGTGATTTTGTTTAAATGTGGCTGAGGGCGCCCCACGGGCTGCACCAACCTCAAGCTGATCCGTGCGGGACACGGCCGCCTAGCCCCTATCCTTTTGGTTGTGTAATTGATTTTGCTGATTTCACCGTGATGAGTTATGTTACCTGCTTAATTGCCTGTTAACTTCGATGCCGACCGGAGAGCGCAACATGCTAGCGACCCCTCCCCTGGCCGATTCCGTGAGCGGGGGATAGGCACGGTGCTTGTGCTCGGGTCCGTCCCTGCAGTGCCACCAAATCCAAGCGACTGAGCTCTGGCTCGTGGGCCTGCTCCCGTGCACGTCACCTCACCAAGGTCCTTGGTGCCTTATCTCCTCACTCAACAGCCACGGGCGAGTTAGCGAGCGCGTGCCGCTCCCCCCATTGTGAAATCTGTCGACATGCAGTCCCTCAGGAGGTGAGCTGCGCGAGGACCTCGCGGGCGGCCTCTCACGAGCCGGCCTCGCGAGGTGAAGACACTTCGAACGCCGAGCCTCGTGAGCACGCCTCGCGAGCTGCGTGAGCTCCTCATGAGCTGTGGCTCGCCGGACGCCACTCTTCGCCAAAAGCTAAGTCTGACAACCTCGCGAGACGCCCTTACTGTCACTCAAGCTCTCTCCCCTCGTGATCCCGCTGGGTGCTAGCGTTTTTTGTTCTGCGTAAGCCGCTTGCACGCCAAAGGGGGCTCCCTGAGCATCGCGCCTCAGGAGCACTCACTAGCTCCCGGTGCCCCTCACCTCCTGGCCTTGTCCCGGCATCGTGACTGGACATACCAGTGGCGGCTGAGGCCCGCTCGGGGGCTGGGTCCTGACGGCGTAGAGCGCTGAGGCGAACAAAGAAAAAAAAACCAGCCTCACGAGAGGACTTCGGGAGGGAATGCATACACCCCGAATCACAAAAGCATTAAGTTAAACATAGAAGATACTGTTTTCACGCCCCCGCGGGGCTACATCGGTTCAATGCAGGAAAATAAAAAGAAAGAAAGGGCCTCGGCGAGGCGCCGGCACCCCCAAGACTCCAGCGCGGGCGCCGCGCGCGTTCCCAAGAAGGCGCTGCAGGCAAGCGTGGCTCCGTCACCGTGCGCACGGTGCCCGCCACCAGGGGTTCCGGAGTCGTCGCCGCGCGCGCCTAGTCGGAGTCCTCGTCCTCGCTCTTGACGCGGGGGGAGTCGTCGTGGCTTCCGCCCTCGCCGGAGCGCCGCTGGAGCTGTCGTCCTCGCTGGAGGAGCCGCTGTAGCAGCCATCCTCGCTCTCCGCGCAGCACTCCAGACGGCTGCCGGAGATCCCGAAGATCTTCACGAAGAGCATGGCGGCCCCATCGTACTTGAATTGGAGGACGGGCCCCCGCTTCAGGCCGCGGGCGAGGGCAAACGACTTCCACCCCTGCTTCAAGAACATGAAGCCCGAGGGGGTGAACTCCGTCGCCACCCAGGAGGGGCCGTTGCAGTAGCCGTCGGCCTGCACCCACAAACCCAGGGGCGCGCCTTCCGCCATTGCCTCCGCGAAGGAGTCCGGGAGCCGGAGCCAAGTGCAGGGGCTGCGGTGCATGTTCACAATGAATTCAGGCGCCGCCTCCGCCGAATGGCTACCCGCCTGGGGCGGTAGCGCGGCCTCTCCGCTGCGGCCGCCTCGGCCCCGCGCGCCTCGCCCTTCACACCCGTGAGCGGTGCCCCTTCCGCCACCGCTGGGCCCGGCGCCGGCAGCCATCCAGGAGTGCCCGCGCCCCCATGGCAGAACCTGGGATGCGGCAACGGAAGCACGGCCACGCCCTCTCCCCCTCACCATCTCTGCGGCGGCTCTAACAAGAAGACGGAGGAGGTTGGAGGAAGGAGAAGATGGGTGGAGGACTCCGGCTCTCCTCTCCCCCTCTTTATGCTCGGCGCGGAGCTCCTCTCGTCGCTCCGCCTTCTCCGGCGTTGGGAATTGAAGGAGTTGGAACATGCGAAGGAAGGCAATGATGGCCTCGCGTCGCCCGCGGCAGGTTTTATGTCAGCGCGGGCGGTCGCCGAGGCGTCGTGGGAGAAGTGGGGGCGTCCCCCGTCACATCATGCGCCACACGTCGCGCCTGGCCGCAGGCGGTTAGGGCCCGTGCCGTCCCCCCCCCCCCCAGTAGACGCGAACGTGCGCGCCGCGGGCCCGGGGGCTATTGTCGGCCCCATGGAACCTAGGGTATCCAGACCCGTCTGCATTTGGCCCAGGGCGCAATGCCTGGCATGGGCCCAGTAGGCCGTCATCACCAAGCACCTCACCAGGACTCTTCATGAGGCCTTGGCCTCCTGAGGCCCTCCTCCTCAAGAAGTGGCGAGCAAGGCTCAGCATCCTCACCAACGGCCTCGCGAGGCCCTCTCACGAGGCAGCCTCCCGAGGCCTCCTCCCGAAGGCGCCCAAGGCGAAGGCCGTTCGGCACAGCCGCGCAGTCTGGGGCCCATCACGTGGGTGACGCGCACGACGACGAGCGGCGACAGAGGCTGCGCCAGCAGGCACGGATGAAGATGGTTTCCTCTTTTGTGTTAAGGGAGCAGGGCCAGCTATCTACTCCCCAAAGCGACCCCAAAGGTTGCCCGATCAGCGAGGGAAGACCAAGACGGCAGGAGCGCTGGGCGGAGGTCATCATCGAGCCCACCGGCGCGTCATGGATCATGCTTTGGCAGGCGAAGACCACCTTTAGTCAGGATAGCCTGAGTGTCTGTCCCCTTTCAAAACCGCCAAGTGTGGCAACCCTTCCCGCCTAAGTTTTTGAGGGGGAAGAGGACCAAGGCTGGTATAAAGGGCAGTGCTGCCGTTGTAGAGAGGGACCTTGGTTGAGTTCTGCCTCCTCCACCATGTATGCAAGAACTCTCTTGCCCCTTGCAATCCCAACCACAAGCAGGAGTAGGGTTTTACACCGCAAGGTGGCCCGAACCTGGGTAACCGCTGAGTCCACGGTTCGTTCCTCGCTAGCGCGCTCTCGCCATAGCCTCGCCGTTGCTTAGTCGTGGTAGGAGACAAAGTGGTAGAATGAGCTCACCCCCGTGTTCGAACCTTTGGGTCCCCGGAGCCCGACTTCCGACAGTGTTCGCCAGAGCATTGATGATGTTGGCCGCCTCTGCCATCTCTAGTGTGATGGCTAGGATCCCCATTACGACAGGGGAGCTGACTAGCTTCGCCGCCGCTGTCCACGCCGCCCGCTCCTCCCGTGCCACCGGCGCTGCCTGCGCCGCCTGTGGATACCTGGGATGGAAGCTTGGATGTGGAAGGAGCTGCTGCGGCCGTGCCCTTCTTCTTGGGTGCCATCGAAGGTAATGATTAAGAAAGCTAGCGCGTTGACTGCTGATTCAGGTTTGCACACGTGATCCCTCTACCTGGCGCACCAAAGATGTCGAGGTACGACCAAGACAATCTATGGGATCGATGTAGTCCCTTTGCTGTTCGGCTATGAGGATCAACATGCACAAAGAGCAGAACCAGCAGCACGCACAAGTTTACCCAGGTTCGAGCCACTGTGAGGCGTAAAACCCTACTCCTGCTTTAGTGGATTGATTGTGTATGAGCTCAAGTTACAAGGAGCAACTTGCTGGCAAGCTTGTGTCAGCAGTGCAGCTACTACGTGCAAATGAGCAAAGTGTTGACCCTTCTACCAGTAGCCATAGGCCTCCTTTTATAGGTTAAGGGGTCACCACAGTGGCAAAAAGGTAAATACATGTTGATTAGATAGCAACAGTGCTATCATACCTAACTCTGTCGGACTAGGACAAACGCATTAAATGCGCCGTTAGGTGTCATGTGGAGGAGGAGCCCCGGCAAGGTTTCTGCACTGCTCACCCAGCTTCCTCCTATAATCTGGACACGCCATTAGGATGGGTGTCATTAAACTTGATCTTGCTCCCAGCGTGCTGACACGTGCCCCAACAAGTCTCACCAATTAGCCTGCCCGCTCGACACCTCATCGACTAGTGACTAGCTGACCGGTGAGGTGGAGCGGTGACGAGGTAGTGGGGGCTTGCCGGCACGGAGCTTGTCGGGTCTTCATCTTGCCAGTGTGAAGCTTGCCGGCGAGTATTGTCGTCATCTTTAGTACTAACTTAGTACTTCTCGATGACCTATCTTGAGGTCTTCTCTTTGGCTTTATCAGCCAAGTCTTGGGTCTTGAATGTAGCAATCCTCCGGTAGGCCCTAGGCCTCTGGGAAAGCTGCCACTATCTCTGCATAAGTCAGGGTATAAAAATGCCCATATTTTTATACACCAACACCACCTATCAAAGCTTGCCGCAGAAAGGATTCATGTGGAACCAGGAACCTTCGTGCTACAATTGACTCAACCATCCGTCACACCATCAACAAGGCCGACGAAGAGAAGAAAATCAAATTCTGGTGGCTACTTTCCGGCAGAGCTACCAGTAGCCGCCGACAAGGTTGACGCCGCCAACAAGACCTCTCTTGCCGGTGGGCGGCAATCTCCAGAGAGCCAAGCTCTTGCCGTCGAGACATGTGCTCCCACGGAGGGAGAACAACCATTTCTCCTTGTCGTCGAGCCTCAGGCTCCGGCATGGGCGCAGCTGATTGTCCATTACCTTCAGACATGGCAACTACCCGACGACCAAGAAGAAGCTGAAAGAGTAGCACGGCAGTCGAGCATGTACCAGTTTGTTGACAGCATTCTGCATATAAAGAGGCCAAATGGTTTGAAATTGAAGTGCATATCCTGGGAAGATGGACAAGCGTTGTTGGCAGAGATACATGGAGGCGTATGTGGCTCCCACATTTGGTCACGTGCCCTTGTCGAGAAAGCATTCCGACAAGGTTTTTATTGGCCCACTGCCCTCCAGGATGCAACTTCACTAGTAACCAAGTGTGAAGCATGACAGTTCCATTCCAAGAATATACATCAACCAGCTCAAGCTCTTCAGATGATTCCTCTCTCATGGCCTTTCGTGGTCTGCGGGCTAGACATTCTCGGCTCATTCCCTCGTGCAACGGGGGGCCTTGAGTTCTTGTACATGGCGATCGACAAGTTCACAAAGTGGCCTGAGGTGGAGCCAGTAAGGAAAGTCACAGCACAATCAGCCGTCAAGTTTTTGAAGGGTTTGGTTTGCCGTTTTGGTGTGCCTAGCAGGATCATCACCAACAACGACACCCAATTCACCAGTCACACCTTCACAGCATACTACCAAGAGCTCGGCAACAAGATCTGCTACGCCTCTGTTGCTCACCCGAGAAGCAATGGACAGGCGGAGAGAGCAAATGCTGGAGTGTTGCATGGGCTGAAGACCAGAACATTCGACAGGCTGCACAAGTGTGGAATACGTTGGGTAGATGAGTTGCCGACAGTTCTTTGGTCACTCAGGGCGACACCAAATCGAGCTACCGGTGAGACGCCCTTCTCCCTTGTATATGGTGCAGAAGCGGTGCTCCCCACAAAACTCAAGTACGGATCTCCTCAAGTACAAGCTTTTGACGAAGCCGATCAAGAAGAAGTGAGCCATGACAATGCCATGCTACTTGAGGATGATCGTTTTCGGGCTGCCGTGCGTGCCGGTCGATACCAGCAAGCTTTGCGCCGCTACCATAGCTGCAAAGTGCACCCCCGACAACTTGAGGAAGGTAACGTTGTCCTTCGCCGGATCCAGTCCGGCAAGGGTTCAAACAAGTTGACACCGAAGTGGGAAGGCCCTTATCGGGTAGTTCAAGTTACCAGACCTGGCTTAGTCTGTCTGGCAAATGGAATATTGAGCATCTTTGCAAGTTCTACCCGTGAGGCGCATTTGCCGGGCCTCCCTTTGTACAAGTTGGCCAACAAGGCATGTAATCCTTTGTATAGAGTCGGGCGCATACCCCGTGCGTAGTTGAATAAAAGCTAAGTGTTTCACAACCTTTTGTCAAAGTACATATTTATGTATATTGCATGTGTTGTTGTGTTACATATTACCTTGTATGAAATGATTGATGAACCGTCAAGGTTCTAGCCTCCTGTTTTCTCTTCTTTCTTTTTCTCAAAGGATCGAAGTGTTCCTCGCATGCAAGTTTCCTAGGGGGAGTGATGGTATGTATACCAAATGATGTTCAAGAGATCATTTATGACAAGAAGTACAACAAAGAAAAGCTAAGTTGGAAAACTTTGAAGCAAATTTTCTTTGTTGTAGTTGCTTTTCCTTGAACGATTTACGTCTTTGTATGAAAAACCTGCATGTGAAGGAACCTTGTTGGAATTGTTCACGCTCTCATTCTTGTTTCAAGTCCTCTCAACAGTATAAGTAGGGTGCGTCAAAACTGATAAGTGTAATCTTGTCGGAAAGCGGCACCTCCATCAAGCTGCTAAGGATCTGTTCCTCAAGCGCTAGCGGCAAGGTTGTGTGCACCGGCAAGTTTCTGGCAAGCGGAGGGTACAAAACATACAAGGGCAGAATCACATAAGGAAAACAACATACATTTTTCCAAACATAAGTCATGTTACATCAAAATATAGTGCTGGTCTAACTAAAGATAAATTTTTCTTTTACATAGATAGCACTTGCGACAAGATGTGATGACAAGACTAATTTGTGAGCCCGCCCTGGGTCCTGGAGACTTGGCCAACCCTGTCGGCGATCGGGGCGACGAGCGCTTCGGCGGCGCTGGTGTCCTTCCCCTTCGGCAAGCTCATGAAGGCCTTGGAGATGTTGATGCCGGGGTTGCAGTGCACCAGCTTGACAAGTACTTTGAACAGCACGTCAGGGTGAGTTTGCGAGACTCATTCGCGAATGAAGCGGCACGCCCCTGGTGATGAGCCTTGAGCGCATCGATGAGCCCTTCGAAGAACAGCGTCAACCTCGCACTCTTGGCTTCATTTTTGTTGATAGAGAAGCCCCAGGTCTTCATATCCATGGCGGCAAGCTGTACAGTGAGGCGTTCAGTGATGTTAGTGAGCCTGCCGGTCCAAAGGGAAAGGGAGCTCTTCAATTGATTGAACTTCTCCTCGGCGTCCACCAGTAGGCCTCGCTCTTTTTCGAGCTCTTCTGCCAAGATCTTTTCCCTCAAGGGGCTAGACTGGGGGCTGACGACCACAACATCTGGCGATGCTGTGGTTTGCCCAGCGCTTGCCGTTGGTTCCCTCTCTCCAGTAGGTCTCACTCTTTTTCGAGCTCTTCCGCCAAGATCTTGTCCCAAGTCTTGGTGTCCTCAAGATTTTTCTCAAAGGTGGTGAGCTTCAATATCAGATCTTCTTCGGCATCAGCAGCTTTGCTGAGTTCCTGGTTCTTGGATGACAGCTGCGTCGGTAGCTCCCCCAGGGTGTGAACTGCCTTCCGCGCTGCTTCTTGGAGGGCCAGGATCTCCTTGTTGCAGCCGGCAAGATCTTCCTCTAGTTTTCTCACCTTGGCTTCTAAATCTGCATTGGCGGTAGCTGCAGCGGCGGCAGTGTCAACAACTTCCTTGAGTTTGCTGGCGTGATCTTGAACTTGGGCCTCGATGACTTCCTTGTGGGTCTTCTTCAACTCTTGAGTCCGTTGCACAAGGAGGGCCTGTATTTCATCATCTTTGGCTTTGAGTTTTGCGGCAAGGTCGGACTCCTTAATGGCAAGATCCTTCTCGTGAGAGTCGAGGGAAACCTTGTGTTCAGTCAATTCTGCGTCCCTTGCGACAACAATCTTATCGGCTTCCTCCTTGGCCAACTCGGCTACGGCCTTCTCCAAGGTGAATTCTTCCTTGGCAGCGGCAAGCTCCATTTCCTGGCGCTGGACATCCTGACGCCGGTCCTCATACCACATATACGTGCCTTCAATCTTTTCCTTCAGCTTCTCCTCCGCCATTTCCACGATGATTTGCTGGGATTGGAGCTTGTCCCAGTGCTTGCTGTGACGCTCTTGGATAGCTTTGAACCCATCGCTCATGGATTGGAGGAAGGCAAGGTCTTCAACATTATCATTGGCGGCGTGTACATCTTCAGTACTGCACGACATAGGAATGACAACTTCGTCTTTCACAGCTTCAAGATCTCCAGCGCCTGATGAGCTGGGGGCTTCGGGATTTGGCTGCGGTTCAAGTAACATCAAAAAGTTCCTTGTCGGAGGGGTTTCGGATGTTGATGCTAGGTCGCCAGCTGCCGGCACAGAGTTGTCGGCTGCTCCCATGCTCATGTCTATACCAATGCTTGCGCTCCTGGGGCGGATTCACCACCAGTGGCCTTGGTGGCTTGTTCGGAGGTTACCTTGGCGGTCTCCTCCACAGACCTCTTGCCGCCCTCTTTAGCGGCAACCCTGGCGGCTTCTTCAGCGGCGGCGTCTGCGGCCTCCTCGGCAGCAACCTTGGCGGCCTCGTCAGCCATGCCCTCGACATCGACATTAGTGTCCATGTCTTCAGACTGAGGTGGATCTGAGAAGAAGAAGCAGGGAAGAAAAATTAAAATCAAGTTCAAGAAAACAAGATAAGGCCAACAGCGGAGAAGAAGTGTTCAAGAAGAAAAAGGTTACCTCTTTGCGTATGTTGAGAAGTGATGACCTCTTCTTCGACAACTTCAGTTGTCGTCGTGTGGCTGCCGGCAACATCACTTACCGGCACATCATCAACACGAACAACCTCATCAGCAGAGATCCTTGCTAGAGAGCTGATCTCTGGGACTTCTTGGCGCTCCTCTTCTATTCCCTTGTCAGCCTCAGGGACGATGGTGTCAGTGTTGACGCCCGCCAAAGGATAGTTGATGGTGGTCTCACGCAGGGGGCTAGACTGGGGGCTGACGACCACAACATCTGGCGATGCTATGGTTCGCCCAACGCTTGCCACTGGTTCCCCCTCTTCAGCAGTCTTCGCCCTCTTCGAGAGTCTCTGCACCAATGTTTCCTCGTCCCCGCAGGATCAAAGCAATCAAGTCAAGTCAACTATTGCAAGAAATCAAGAATTGATGGAGAAAGTTAGGAGCACTTTCTCCTCATCCTCCTCACGATCGCTGAGGGCGGAGACGTCCTAGACGGGCTCGTTCTCAACATCAGAAGTTGGGGGCGGAGGAGGGGCTCTAGTACGCTTGGCGGACGAAGGAGTTGCAGTTTTTGAAGACCCTGCCTCTCCAGCAGGAGGTGCATCTTGCCGTCTCAAAGATGTGCGCCTGGTCTCTTGCTGTTGAGAAGCTTGCCAGCGAGCGCCTTGCTGTCAGGTGATCCTAGCAGTCGCCTACTTGTCGATAGGCTCGTCGCCTGATGATGAGGGGTGCACTGGCTTTTGGCTGGCGGTTTTCTTGAGGACTCGGCGTCCCTTTTTCGGGACAGGAGCGACTGGGGGCTCCTCCTCTTCCTCCTGCTTTCCGACAGCTTCACCACCTTGCTCTCTGACTGGCTTGTCTTGCTGCTCTTTGGCAAGCTCTTCTTCGCCAACCTCTTCATCATCAGCTGCCGCGGATCCAGACCCGCCGGCAACCGCTGTCATTCCTGCTTCCACTGCTCTGCTGGCTATGTATGCCAACTCTTCTTCAGTGGTATTGTGGATCAGGTCCTTCTCTTCTCTGGTGGGCTTCTCCACCAAGTTTTCATGCCAAGCTTTTACTTCGTCGGCAGAAGGCTCCTGCCAGTTTCCCTCAACCCCTTGGGCGTTGCATGAAGGCATCACCACCAAGATCGAATCCTTGCGTAGTTGACACACAAAGGAACTACTGATTCCGGCAAGTGAAACTTGCCAGACACACGAAAGAGCTGATGGCAGAGACTGGCGTGTTGCAGCACCGTCAGATTGTTGCCCAGTCCGGCAAACAGACACATTACGTCTGCGGCATTCTTGTACTCCCAGGCGCACCGTGCTCTCTTCTGGAGGGGAGCAATGCGCTGGCAGAGGAAATCGGTGCCTACCATCTCTATGGTCAGGCCCGCATCTCGGAGATGGATATGTGGTCCAGCGCAAGGGTGAGCTTGGCGTCACATGCACTGAACCTGCTCCAATCCTTGTCGCACAGAAATCAGGAAAATCTTTCTCCTTGATCCAACACCATTCTGCCTGCCATTCCTCCCACTTCAGATGCAATTAGCCCTTGAGGTAGATGTCCTTGCTGCCGCTCCGAGGGATCCAGGTGATGCTTCCAGAGAGAGCATCCCCTTCGATGCGAGGAATGAAGAAGTGGCTGAAGAGTGCGACATTGGGGAAGACACCAACAAAATTCTCGCACATGTGGGCGAAGACTGACATGCAGGTGATGGCGTTCGGAGTAAAATCCAAGAGCTGGAACCCATAGGTCGACATGAGCTCGGAGAAGAAATCAGAAAAGGGGGGAACAAGCCCACAATAGAAGTAAGCATAGAAGAAATGAAATTTGTCTGCGGACGGCTTGAGATCAGAAGGAAGAACATGAGGGGCACCATGGTCCTTGGATTCCCCCACATATAGGCGTACCTCTCGGTCAGGACACTCTTATCCAACACCGGCGGCTAGAAAATGACATTCTCCCTCCGCCACTTGGCTATGATCTCCTTCCTCCTCTCTGTTTCCAAAACGACGGGCTTGGCGGCCTTCTTCACCTCTGAGTCAGCCGGTTTGGCGGCTCTCTTGGGTGCCATGGCACTCTCAGGGAGATGAGATGGTGGATGGATTGAGGTGTGGAGCGGCGGTGGTGAAGGATTCTGTTCTGGCGCAAGGAAGAAGACGAGAGCAGTGTCGAGAATGGGGACAAAGGAGGTGAATGAGCAGTGCCCTTCGCAGATGCCTTTTTATGGGGAAGGCGTGGGGGGCTTTCTGTAGGATCGAAGTATGTCTACCAGAGGGGGGGTGAATGGGAGTTTTAAATTTTTCTCGAAAATATTAAAACTCTCGGAACCCAGCAGTTGAACGAATGAAAATACAGTAAACAGTGAGCGAATACAAACTACCGAATGGAAACTAACAACATGTACCGAGGTAAATCACATGATTGAAATATGGCATGTCACGGTTCGAATGTAGAGAGGGTAGCAGAAGTGACCAGTGATGCTCGATGGCGACAAGGTGTTTGGTAGACCAGTTCGCCCTTCTGCACAAGGACTACGTCTGGTTGGAGGGGTTGTGATTTAACACAGAAGATAAACTCTCTTCACCCTTTTCTCCTCGACAATTGGTTCGTCAACCAATGCCGATTACTCGTGGTAGATGCTTGAAGGCGATCTCCGAACCTTTACAGACTTCTTCTTCGAGAACCACAATTACTCTTGGTCTCTGAAGAAATTGACACCTAACCGTCTAGAGAGTTTGCAGCTCTCAAGAGTAATAGGCGGAGCGTACTGGACTTAGATTCTAGTGATGCTGAACCACTATCTAATTTTTTGGCTCTAGGGTTTTCTCTCGGTTGATTTTAAACTCAAATTTCTCAGAGAGGGGTTGCTCAACAATCTTCTCAGAATCAAACGGAGCAGCCACCGGACAACGCTGGTGCGGGGTGGCTATTTATAGCCGCAGCCTTCCCTGATGGGAAATGACCATTTTGGACACGTGGTCCAGCCAATGGCCAACCGACACGTTCACACCGGTCGGATTTGGGAGCAACGGTAACATTACTTGAGGAACAAGTAATGCTAACTCCTCGGTCAGAGACAAATCTCTCGCAGCGAAGAAGATCACAGTCTCTTGCTGGCAAGTATTTGCTCGGAACACAAAGAGATTTCTCTCACAGCTTTCATAGGATTTGGGTTTAGCATCAGAGAATCAAAGCTTCGAACGCTACACCCCTCTTAATAGTACGGTGGTCCTATGACTCAACAAGGAGAAAAGAAACAACGAATAAAATGCTACGTCTTCTCTTCGTCTTCAATTTCCTCGGCTGCAGTCACTTCCTTCGGACAGGCACCGAATCTAATGCTTCACGTCAGCAGTTTTGAGGGGTCACTCTTGTCATCATAACCTTCGGTGATAACATTCACTGCTACACAGGGAATAATCTTCGGAGTTGTGAATCCAAAACTCCTCTTAACTCCAGGGACCTGTTACTCTGTGTGCACTAGCAAACACATCAGTCCCTCACTGTTTGTCAACAATCTCCAAAACATAAGGAGGCAAATTATTGCACCAACAATCTCCCCCTTTTTGGACGATTGATGACAAAATAGATAATCTTCGAAGTGAAGATAGATAAGTGTAAAATGAATCTAACAGGAGTGATTAAGAGTTACTTGCTCGAATATGAAATGAACTCCCCCTAAATGTATGCAGGGACGAAAGATATGAGATAGATTCTCCTGCAATAATTGAAGTATATGGAGGAAGTTTCAATCATTCGAGACATTTGATTCGCACTGATGAGATATAATCCATCGAGATCTTACTGCAATCAAAGATAACTTCTGATAATAATTCCACCTGCAAGACAATTACTTCGAGAGAAATGGTGCAGCAGCAGGGGTTATTAACATTACAGCACAGAAGTTATCGAGTTTTACAACATAGTACGGATAGGACATAGACCAAAAGTTGCAAACTCGAACGAAACCAAAAACAAATGAAACACCAAAAGCAATTCTATTGAGACTCGATGTGATTCTCCCCCTTTTTGTCAACAAGTGTCAAAAAGGTGACGAATAACATGAGTGAAGAAACGCAGATCTTGGATCAATCGGTGGCATCTCCAGATGAGCTGTCCGAGGTGATTTCCTCTTCGGAAGTGACCGGAATGGCTTCGTCTTCAGCAGCAACAGATTTTCCTTCAAGAACAAGAGCTTGGGGCTGAGCAGATGAAGGAATAGCTGGAGGGACCACAGGAGGAGCACGAGACTGCACATTGCCTTCGGTAGGTTTCTCTGTTGGTGAAGTGGCTTCAGATTCATCAAGCAATTTACGCAGCTTTAGATGAAGAAGATCAGTTGTAGGCTCACGAGCAGGTAGAGAAGGAGTCCTATCTTGAAAATCTTCGATAGTGAAGCCTTTGTCAATGTAGTCATAGAGCTCTTGGAGATTGACATTCAGGAGTTGTTTCTCGGTAAAGAACTTGCGAAGCAATTTCTAGAGTCTCTTCTTATTTTCATCAGCTATCAGATGCATTATCCTCGTGCGATTGTTAAGTTCATTCAGCTCGGAGGCGAGATGTTCTTTCTCGCGTCGAGCCTCAGCGATATGCTGCAGCAGCAGTTGTTGTGTACGCAAACTCACTTCAAGTTGCGACGGAGGTTGAGGCGAAATCTTTCGGTCGCGCTGAGGCAGACGAGGCCCATCAAATTGCTTGTGATAATCACGCGAGCTTGAAGCAGGTGACTTGCCCGAAGAAAGATCAGTCATAACTTGCAAAGTATCGCGAACAGGAGGAATAAAGCTTTTGTGGCTTTCCTTCGCAAGATACACTGTGCGCATGGCATGATCAACAACTTTCTGGATCCATGGCGCAAACACTTTGATGCAAAAGGGATATTGAGCAGAATCCTTCAGAATGCGTAGGAACATGTCTTCCACATCGAAAATGTATCGCTCAGAGATTGCATATATTGCATTGCGAAGAACATCTGAGATGGATTTGTCCGGATTCATACCAGCCAATGGGCAAATAGTGTATGAGAGTATATGGAATAGCGTCTGATTGTCGAATGATAAATGCTCAGGACAAGAAGGACCAGTGTAGTCACGAATCTTTTCGGGATCCATTGTGCAGCAAAAAAGTTCATCTGATATGACATCAATGTTATGAACTTGAATGTTAGTGTTGCCGTGCTCAAAGCGAGGGAAATGGAAGTGCGAGACAAAATCTGTCGAAGTGCACTTGATGCGTTTTCCTTCGGTCATCCATTCCATAATCCATTTTGAGCTATCTTTTTCATCACCAGAGATGTACAATGTTGCATAGAATTGAAGAATAATTTCTCTGTTCCACGGGTGCTCGAACTCAAAGACCTTTGTGAGGCAGAAATCATCCAGATCCTGAAGTAACTGATTAAAACAGCCAATATTTCGCATGGCAGGAACGTCCGGAAATTCATGAGGAAAAAACTTCTTGCTCTCATAAAGGACCCGAGAGTAATAAATAGCTTGTTCCTTGGTCCAGAAACGAGGCGATTCAGAGGTGCGTGGGCCATAATACGGACTGGCCTGAAAGAATTTTGGATGCGCATTCCGATTAAAAAGCGGTCCTTTTGCGCCTGCGCCTATCGAGAACAATGGCAATTCTTCGCGGGGATATGGATATTTGAGTTCTTCTTCAGGAGAAAGATACTCATCACCATATACAACTAAGTCAAACCGGCGGGCAGAGACAGATTTGTGTTCGGAGGGACCAACATCTGGCATCCGTGCGACTGTATCGATGGATAACTTGAGTGGAGATGGAGTATGTGGCACAATAGATGGTGCAGCAGGGGTGCTTAGCACTGGAGCAGGTTCATCAACTTTGGGCATCGAGGCCGAAACATCCATTGGAGGAGGCTGAGACTGTTCCACAGTAAATTGTTTTTGCTCGTCGACAGATGGAGCTGGGACTTGTGACGCTTCATGAGCTGGAGAGGCTTGGGGTTCGGAGCGAGGAATTTCACCTTCCTCTGAAACAACGTGTTGCGAGGGAATTTTAGCCTGAGCAGGGAAAGCCACATGCACTGGTTTAGTTGGCCTTGGCGAGGGAGGAGCATCCGAATCCTTAACAGGTGGTGGCGAAGGAATAGCAGGCTCAGGAGATTTTTCTTTCTGAGACTAATCTTGACGGACAGGCGACGGTTCCTTCGGAACAGGAGGTACATTTTTCTTTGCTATTTTCTTTCCTTGCTTGATCTTCTGCTTAGCAACATGATCAATGTGACCCTTTACCAGATCATTGTAGCCAGTAACTTTGGCTTGATGTTCATCACAGATTTTCCAAACAATGTCATCGAGATCTGTGTGAAAGCGCAACCTTCGGTTACGTAGAAGACTCATGGCTCGGTTGATATCCTTGTAGGAATCTTCGAGTGTGTTGATGATAAACTTTGATAAGGCAGTTTTCATTCGCTCATTAAGATCCATTAGTTCGGCAAAGAGAGAATTAATCTCAACTGCATCATCTCTCAGTTCTTGCACTACAGAAGTTGCTTGAGTAATAACTTCGGCAGGGATTGGCAAAGATGCCACCTCTCCATCGAAAGGGTTCTCCACAAACTTATTGAGCTGCTCCATGATGAATATGTGATCATAATAATGAGGTGCATCTGACTTGACAGAGGGAGCAGTCTGAACAGGAACAGGAACTTGCTCGAAAGGCGGCTGAGAAGCCAATGGTTGAGTCAGCGTAGGAGCAAATTTAGCAACCTTTTCCTTCGGAGCAAAGGATTGAGGAGCATTTTGCTCGGTAGGCGCCTTGATTTTCTTCATTTCAGGTTTGGGAATGTTTTTGCCAGGCTTCGCAGCATTCACTGGAGCATCAACTACCAAATCCTTCAAGTTAATTGCATCTGGATGAGGAGTTGTGTTCACGTGCTGTTTCATGGTGACAGTGGTAGCTGGCATTTTTCTTGCAGGCATCTTCTTCGATGGGGCCAGATTAACCCGAAGATCAGGCAACACGGTGGAAGTGGTAATGTTCACATCCTCGCTGAGAGTAGCAGCAACCTCTTCTTTGGTGAGCGGAGGATCATCTTCATCAGCGGAGGAATCATCCATATTTGCGTCATCTGCTGGTACAACCTTTTTCTTCTTCGGTGCACGCTTTCTCTTTGAAGCTGCAGCACTGGGATCATGCTTATGTTTGGTACGTCCTTCAGACATCCTTCGGCCTTTTTCTTTTCCACATCATCTTTGAGAAGACGAAGGTTTTCTGCTTCTCGAGCCTTTTTCTTTTCAGCCCTCTCAGCTCTTTTGACGGCATTGCGTTGATGCTTGGCGAGCTCATCGGGATATGAGGCAGGAGTGCGAAGGGAAGACTCATGAGCATTTGCCGGAGGAGGTGGTCTTTCTTGAGGTCCATTAGACTTGATTAGAGAAAGTTATCGGCAGTCACCCCACGGTGGATGGAATGCAAAATTCTGAGCAAAACGACGAGCAACGAACTCATATTTGAACCATTTGCGCACCCAGTTACGTCGAATCCATTGTTGTCGTGTATCTCGATCGTGTTTTGATTCGCCTGGAACTGTGTTGTATCGATCATGAGAGATATATTCTGCTGTGTTTGTGAGAGCCTGTCTGCCACCCCTCTTTTTCTTCAGAGCAGTTTCTACTTACTCGTCGTCATTCTGTACGGCCCTTTTTCTCTTGCTGGTTGACGGGCCTACCGTTGGGCCCTTGGCATTTGGAGCTTTCGATTCATCAGCAGTGCCCAATACAATATCATCTCCGTCAGGCAGGCTACGCTGAGCTGAGTCCGCAACTGACTGCATTTTCCTGTGAACAGAGATAGATGCGAGGGAAAATGGGGACAGGGTTACGAATGCACACAGCGAAGATTTTGAACAAGAAATCGTTTTTGATTAAAAAGTAGATGCAGACTTTGAGAAATGTTTCGGCCGAGAGAAATGTGTAGAGCGAACTAGTAGATTCGAATAAATACTAGTAATCGAGCTATGCATTCCGTTCGTACGAGACATAACACAAACCCTAGATCTGAAATGTTTCGGATGTGAGGGACAACTACAAACCACATCCATAGAAGTTACCTAGCAGTAAAGATCTAAGAAATTTGCAGTAAAGACAAGGCTATTTCTACCGCAGACGAACTTGAACTGGATGAACGGAAGAACAAGTTCACACTGCACATACCCTAATTTGGTGATGTGTAGCAACTACGGCGGCGCAGAGACGAAGATGATCCGCGGCGGCGAGGAAGGACTTCGGCGACCTCTTTCCGGCAGTGAAGCGGCGAAGATGGTCGGCGTCGTCAAGCTCGAGGAGGAGCAGTGCCGTAGGGCTTCGTAAGGTGGCGATGGTGAGAGATGTGAAGTGAAACGAGAAAGGGGGCGGCGCAGTATATATATGCAAGGGGAAAATGACCGCACCCTGAATCTGATCGAACGGACGGAGTCAAGGGACTCTTTCTCTTCAACGGATAGGATAAGCTGGCAGTTGATGATGAGCACATGGCAACCGTCATCAAAGAACGTGGTCCAGACCTGGGCGGGAAACCCCAAATTTTGGACGGCTTTCGCCAAAACAGATTAAGTTCGGACCGAAACTTTAACGTGGTCAAGGACACCAGATAAAGTTTCGTTCAGATGAAATTTGTGCATTCATAACAGAGCAGCATAGACTGGAAGAGATAGAATAGAGGGAAAACAGGGTCCTAGGCATTTCACTCAAACAAAGAAACACA
Organism: Elymus sibiricus; assembly: GCA_039707655.1. NCBI lineage: Eukaryota > Viridiplantae > Streptophyta > Magnoliopsida > Poales > Poaceae > Elymus > Elymus sibiricus. Next base: position 266,825,451 of record CM077676.1, on the reverse strand, counting down.
AATACCCGAAAGACAAGCTATGAGTGAAATACATTTGGACAAACTCGAAAGGTTTCAAAAGCAATTTCAGCGAAGAGAAATTGTGGTGGCGTTACCCACCGTCTAAGAACTGTATGACCCCGAGCGTCGCACAATTATCGTGGCACCCGGTTAGTCTAGTTGTTCGTTAATGTATTCACTCTCAGAAAGAAAATTTCACTTTGTCGAAATTTTCAAACTCTTTGAGTGTTATGCACCCATTCCTTCAAAGATGTGGAAGTGTTGGTATGGGTGCCGAGTCCAGCTTACTGCACGTTTGCGGAATCTAGGATATTTAGCTCACACCGTAATGCACAGAATCTTTTCTCGTCGAGAGGCTTGGTGAAGATATCGGCGAGATTCTCTTCGGTGTTGACATGACTGATAACAATATCCTCTCGAGCAACATGATCGCGTAAGAAATGATGTCTGATCTCAATATGCTTGGTGCGAGAGTGATGCACAGGATTGTGTGCAATTTTGATTGCACTCTCATTGTCGCACAATAGAGGAATCTTCTTGACCTTGATGCCATAATCCTTCAGAGTCTGCTTCATCCATAATAACTATGTACAACAAGCACCAGCAGCAATATATTCAGCGTCAGTCGTAGAGAGTGAGACGCAATTCTGCTTCCTTTACGACCAACATACCAATGATCTACCGAGGAAATGGCATGTCCCCGAAGTAGATTTCCTGTCAACCCGGTCACCTGCATAATCTGAGTCTGAATATCCAACGAGGTCAAACTGTGCTCCCTTAGGATACCATAAACCTAAGGTGGGGGTGTGAGCCAAATATCTCAGAATACGCTTGACCGCTTGGTGATGCGATTCTTTCGGTGCAGCTTGAAAACGAGCACACATACAAACACTCAACCTAATATCAGGTCTGGATGCACATAGATAAAGCAAAGAACCAATCATCGAACGATAAGCTTTCTGATCGTAATCTTTAACGTACACATCTGCGTCTAGCTGGCCATTTGTTGGCATGGGAGTTTTGTAACCCTTCTGTTTGCAATCTTGCATTTTGAACTTCTTAAGACAATCTCTTAGGTATTTCTCCTGAGATATGAAAATTCCATTGTCCTGTTGACGAATTTGCAGTCCGAGAAAGAACTTAAGTTCACCCATCATAGACATTTGATACTTCTAGGACATCATTCGCCCGAATTCCATGCTGCAAGCATTGTTAGTACAACCGAAAATAATATCATCCACATAAATTTGACATACAAATAGATCGCCATCGATAGCACGAGTGAAAAGAGTGGAATCAGTGGATCCTGGCTTGAACCCTTTGTCGAGCAAAAACCTCTTTAGAGTGTCATACCAAGCTCGAGGGGCCTGCTTCAACCCATACAGCGCCTTTTTCAACCTGAAAACTTTGTTAGGAAACTGAGGATTTTCAAAGCCAGGTGGCTGCCTAACATATACTTCCTCATCAATTTCACCATTGAGGAAAGCACTTTTCACATCCATTTGATAAAGCAGAATATCATTGTAATTTGCATAAGTGAGAAGAATACGAATTGCCTCAAGGCGAGCAACAGGAGCATCTGTTTCACCGAAATCAATACCTTCTACCTGTGTATACCCTTGAGCGACAAGACGTGCTTTGTTTCTCACAACAATGCCATTTTCATCTTGCTTATTTCGTAAAATCCATTTTGTGTCGATGATATTGTGCTTCTTAGGATTCGGTTTGTCAACCAATTCCCACACATCATTCAATTCGAATTGCACCAACTCTTCTTGCATGGCATTCATCCAATCGGGATCATTCATAGCTTCTTCATACTTGGTAGGTTCTATCAATGAGACTAAAGAGAAGCTGCCACAGTAGTTAGCCAAACGAGTGCGAGAGCGAGTTGTGGGTCGGTAACCTGGATTCTCGAGATCTTCGAGGATTAACGCAGGGTCAACTCGATTTGCCACTCGTGGGTGAGAATTTCCTTCGAGATGATCATTTTCATTTTCCTAATCATCATCATCAGGATTGGCATTAGTATCGCCATTTTCATCATGATTGCCATTTTGATCAGCACTTGCATTCGCATTTGGGTTGCCATTTGTGTTCGAAGCGGCATTTGCTTCGGCAGTAGCTTGGCGTGTTCGTCGAGCTATGGGAGCATCATCATCGGAAGAATCAGGTACATTTCCTTCGACTGGCCTGACGTCCCCAATAGCCATTTGCTGAATAGCATCCGAAATCGGAGGTTCATCTATCACATTAGGCAGGTGCTCCTTTTGGGAGCCATTAGATTCATCAAACCGCACATTTACCGTTTCCATAACTTTCCCGTGGTGAGAGTTATAGACACGATAAGTATGCGAGTTCGAGCCATAACCAAGAAGAAAACCTTCATGTGCCTTGGGTGCAAACTTGGAATTATGATTCATGTCACGAATATAGCAAGGTGCACCAAAAACATGTAAATAAGAAACATTCGGTTTCTTGCCAGTGATAAGTTGATATGAAGTTTTCTTAAGGAATTTGTGAAGATAAACACGATTGACAACATGGCAAGCAGTATTAATAGCATCAGCCCAGAAACGAATAGGAGTTTTATACTCACTTAGCATTGTTCTCGCCATTTCAATAAGTGTTATATTCTTTCGCTCAACAACTCCATTCTGTTGGGGAGTGTATGCGGCAGAGAATTCATGAGTGATACCATTTTCATCGAGAAAGTCTTCGATATGAGTATTTTTGAACTCAGTACCATAGTCGCTTCTGACATGCTTAATTCACACTTCATATTCATTTTCAGCCTTCTGGGCGAATCTTTTGAAGATGTCTTGGGTGCAAGTTTTGTCTTCAAGAAAGAATACCCAAGTGTATCGAGAAAAATCATCAACAATAACCAGACCAAAATAACTGCCTCCGAAACTTGCATAGTTTTGAGGCCCGAATAAGTCCATATGTAGAATTTCCAGTGGTCTTGTTGTGGTCATGACAGTTTTTGATGAATGATGCTTCTTGGCCAATTTACCAGCTTCACAAGCAGCACAGAGACGATCCTTGTCGAATTTTACATCAGGAATACCACAGAGATGATTTTTCTTCACGAGAGTCTGCAAGTCTCTCATACCTGCATGACCAAGTCTTCGGTGCCACAGCCATCCTTCGGTTGCTTTTGCAAGCAAACAAGTTCGGACTGAGGGACCCTTAGAGAAATCCACAATATATAAATCAACTTTTCTATTTCCTTCGAACACGAAGGAATTGTCAGTGGCCATGAAGACAATGCATTTGGATTTAGAAAATAGAACTAGCATGCCTAGATCACAAAGCTTGCCTACAGACATAAGATTGAATCCAAGAGACTGAACAAGTAAAACATCATCAATGTTCTTGTCCTTGGATATAGAAATTTTACCTAACCCAAGTACCTTTCCTTTGTTGTTGTCGCCGAAAGTAATGTACTTCTCAGATGAAGCAGTTAAGTTGGGGTCGACAAACAATGACTTGTCTCCGGTCATATGACTAGTGCATCCACTATCCATTATCCATTCGGTACACCCGGAGACATAGTCCTGCAGAGAAATCAGGCTTTCTTAACCACCCACATCATTGTAGGTGGCTTCGAAACATATGAGCGAGCAGGATATGATTTCTTTCGATAGTCATGTGAATTGTAATTTGAATGAGTACGAGAATAATCGAAAGAGTATGCATTGAAATTCCTTCCAGATGAATGAGTATAGCGGTTGGGAGATACAAGCATGTACTCATTCTGTCTAATCTTTTCCAGAATATATCGAGCATTTTCTTCCTGCATGATTAGTAGTCTAGTAACAGGTAATGCTTCGATAGTTTTCTTAGGCACCCAGATAGCTTCCTTTGGAGGGCCATTCCTACTGTTCGGTCCAACATAGCGAGCAACAACCTCACCACGTTGGTTTTTGAACAACTTATACTTGTCCAGCGAATCATCATATGAGTATTCGGGGATCGGCGAGTCATATCTCGAAAGTAAAGCTGGATCGAGCGTTTTGCTCTTAGCAGGCACCCACACAGTGTGAGGATATTGATCTGGTTCCCAGTAGGAGCCATTCTCATTTAGTTTCGTTTCGAAACCGATACCTTCCTTAATGGGGTTTTTGTGAAGAATGGATTTCTTCAGAACATCACACAGGGTTTGATGCCCTTTGAGAGACTTGAACATTCCTGTCTGAAGAAGATCCTTCAACCTGGCATTTTCATCAGAAACATAACCATTTTCCTCGACCGAGGGGTTAGCATTCACAGACGATTCAGCATTACTATGTTCGAGACATTTTAAGCAAGGAGGTATAAACACTACAGGTTTCTCTTTGAGTTGTTGGGTGAGAAGAGAATTTTCTCTGATCAAATCATCATGAGCCTCTCTCGGCGACTCGAGTTCCTGTTTCCGTTTTAGGTAATCATAAGTCAATCTTTCGTGGTCAGCTGAGAGAAAATCATGACGATCTGATAGTTCTTTCATTCGAGACTCGAGAGCGGAATACTCTACGGTCAACGAATGATTTTTCTCCATCTCCTCAACCAACAACCCTTCGGACTTCCTGAGGGTTTTCTCAATTTTCTCGAGAGAGTTTTGTTGAATATGGGCAATTTTTATCAGTTTAGCATGGTCATCCTCATCAGAAGAATATTGATCACTGGAGTGAACCTTGTGATGTTTGGAGGATACCTTTTCTTTTGAGGCTTTGGCCATGAAGCAGTACGCAGGAGACTCGTTGTCGCTCGAATGATTCTCGAAGAAGTTCGTTGCTGGAGCGGAGCCACATGCTATGCCCGCCATGCCGGAATCGGAGTCCTCCTCTGATTCATCAATCTCTTCGGCGTCAGAGGATGCTTCTTCTTCGGAATCCATTTCCTTGCCGATGTACGCCTTGGCCTTGCGTGAAGTGTTCTTGCGGTTGGACGAGGACTTGGAGGGATTCTTCGAGGAAGATCTTGACGAGGACTTGGAGGAATCCTTCTTCTTGAAGAACTTCTTCATTTTCTTCTCATCATCGGAGTCGTAGCTTTTGCTCTTGCTTTTGCCATGGTTTCCTGAATCATATCTTCCACTTGCACGGATTTCAGCTTCCCAGAGAGGGCAGTCCGAAATGAAATGACCTGGCTTTTTGCACTTGAAACAGGTGTAATCTCCTGATGGCTTTGATGAAGATTTGGAGCTGCCAGAGTTGCTGGATCCTTTCTTCTGAAACTGATTTTTTCTATGAAGGCGCTGGAATCTTTTCGTGATCAATGCGAGATCCTGACTAATCCTTTCGGTGTCATCTGAATCTTCATCGACATTTCCTTCCGAGGAAGAATCAGGCACAGCCTTGAGAGCATGACTTTTTCGGTGACTTGAGCCATAGAGATATCTCTTCTCTTCTTCTTGTTCTTCGTGGGTGTTCAGCCTTTCCATGATATCAGCAGAGTCGAGGACTTTGAAATCAGCTCGTTCCCGAATCATCAGAACAAGTGTGTCGAACGAACTGTCAAGGGATCGGAGCAACTTCTTCACAACTTCATGATCAGTGATGTCTTTAGTGCCGAGACCTTGTAGCTCGTTTGCAATGTCACTCAGACGATCGAAAGTTTGCTGACAGCTTTCATTTCCAATTCGCTTGAACCTATTGAACTTGGCCCGAAGTATATCAATGCGAGCTTCTTTCTGAGTTGAAACACCCTCGTTTATCTTTTCGAGAATGTCCCACAATTCCTTTGCAGTTTCACACTGACGGTAGCGAAGAAATTGAGCACGAGAGAGATGGCCACCAATTTCATCTTTAGCTTGAGCATCCATCTGAATGAGTTTCTTCTCGTGGTCAGTGGGGACCTGGGGCACTTCAACTGTGAATCCATTCTGCACCACATTCCACATATCATCATCAATAGCTCGAAGATGGATCTTCATCTTCTCCTTCCAGAAGGGATAGTCCGTCCCATCGAAGATGGGAATCTTGAGGTGCGATTTGTAGCTCACTAAAGACATACTTAAACTCCAAGGTGGTTAGACCAAAATGAGCAGAGTCAAGAGGTACCTTGCTCTGATACCAATTGTAGGATCGAAGTATGTCTACCGGAGGGGGGGTGAATGGGAGTTTTAAATTTTTCTCGAAAATATTAAAACTCTCGGAACCCAGCAGCGGAACGAATGAAAATACAGTAAACAGTGAGCGAATACAAACTACCGAATGGAAACTAACAACATGTACCGAGGTAAATCACATGATTGAAATATGGCATGTCACAGTTCGAATGTAGAGAGGGTAACAGAAGTGACCAGTGATGCTCGATGGCGACAAGGTGTTTGGTAGACCAGTTCGCCCTTCTGCACAAGGACTACGTCTGGTTGGAGGGGTTGTGATTTAACACAGAAGATAAACTCTCTTCGCCCTTTTCTCCTCGACAATTGGTTCGTCAACCAACGCCGATTACTCGTGGTAGATGCTTGAAGGCGATCTGCGAACCTTTACAGACTTCTTCTTCGAGAACCACAATTACTCTTGGTCTCTGAAGAAATTGACACCTAACCGTCTAGAGAGTTTGCAGCTCTCAAGAGTAATAGGCGGAGCGTACTGGACTTAGATTCTAGTGATGCTGAACCACTATCCAATTTTTCGGCTCTAGGGTTTTCCCTCGGTGGATTTTAAACTCAAATCTCTCGGAGAGGGGTTGCTCAACAATCTTCTCAGAATCAAACGGAGCAGCCACCGGACAACGCCGGTGCGGGGTGGCTATTTATAGCCGTAGCCTTCCCTGATGGGAAATGACCATTTCGGACACGCAGTCCAGCCAATGGCCAACCGACACGTTCACAACGGTCGGATTTGGGAGCAACGGTAACATTACTTGATGAACAAGTAATGCTAACTCCTCGGTCAGAGACAAATCTCTCGCAGCGAAGAAGATCACAGTCTCTTGCTGACAAGTATTTGCTCGGAACACAAAGAGATTTCTCTCACAGCTTTCATAGGATTTGGGTTTAGCATCAGAGAATCAAAGCTTCGAACGCTACACCCCTCTTAATAGTACGGTGGTCCTATGACTCAATAAGGAGAAAAGAAACAACGAATAAAATGCTACGTCTTCTCTTCGTCTTCAATTTCCTCGGCTGCAGTCACTTCCTTCGGACAGGCACCGAATCAAATGCTTCATGTCAGCAGTTTTGAGGGGTCACTCTTGTCGTCATAACCTTCGGTGATAACATTCACTGCTACATAGGGAATAATCTTCGGAGTTGTGAATCCAAAACTCCTCTTAACTCCAGGGACCTGTTACTCTGTGTGCACTAGAAAACACATCAGTCCCTCACTGTTTGTCAACAATCTCCAAAACATAAGGAGGCAAATTATTGCACCAACACTGGCTCTTCACTATCCAAACATCTCTGCGCTTTGTCTAGCACACGACCCTAATTTACCGTTACTTTCCACTCCTCCCACGTCCCGCATTTAATGCGCATCATGAGCGTGCAGTAAAAATCATCATTACGATAGTGATTCTTTGTCACGTGTGTCTGTGTATCGATTTGAGCCTAGCCCAACGACACCTCGTACGTGCATGTGGCCCAGGCCCGGGGGCTCCTGTCGGTGTATAAAAACATGGGTGTTCTCATACCTTGACTTATGCACAGACAGTTGCAGCCTTCCCGACGCCAAGAGCTTGCCGGAGGATTGCTCCCATCAAGACTCAAGACTTGGTTGATAAAACCATGAAGAAGACCTCCAGGCAGGTCATCGAGAAGTACTGAAGATCAAGATTACACTTGCCGGCAAGCTACACACCGGTAAGGCAAAGGACCTGCAAACTCCGTGCCGACAAGCTTCCTTTACCTCACCACCACTCCACCTCATCGATCAGCTAGTCACTTATCAATAGGTGTCGAGCGGGCAGGTGGTTTGGTGAAGCTTGTCGGGGCACATGTTAGCACGCCGCCTGAAGAACAACTTTATTGCCACCTGTCCCGAAGACGTGGCAACAGAATAGGAGGTAGCTGGGCGAGCGGTACAAGATCCTTGTCGGGGTTCACTCCTAGCATGACACCTAACGGAGCATTTAATGCCTTTGTCCTAATCTGGCAAAGTTAGGTATGATAGCACTGTTGCTGTTATTTCACCTTGTATTTACCATTTTGCCACTAGGGTGACCCCTTAAACTATAAAAGGAGGCCCATGGCTATCCGTAAAAGGGTCGACACTTTGCTCAATTACGTGTAGTAGCTGCACTTCCCGTGCACCTTGACAGCAAGCTGCGCTCCTTTGTAATCTGAGCTCATACACAATCAATCCACTAAAGCAGGAGTAGGGTTTTATGCCTCATGGCGTCCCGAACCTAGGTAAATTTGCTGTGTGTTCTTGCATTGCTGAACCTGCTCTTCGTGCATGTCGATTCCCATAGCCGAACCACAAAGGGATCATCTCGATCCCATAGATTGTCGTACGTGCGACAGCAGGCGACAAAGTCTCTAGCCCCCGAAGCTCATCCCTGAACAAGGCAAACTATAGCTTTTCAGGCTTAGGCGTTTCTTGAAACTGTCGCGCGTAGCAACATCCTCTGGGTCATGATGGCCTATGATATTGGCCTACCAAAGGCGGTCAGATGATCTGTTTATTGTGAGTATGCTTGTTGGTGACGAAGCGCTTGTTATTACTAAAGCTGTCAAGAGAAGCAATTATCCGTGTAGCCGAAAAACGTTCACGACATGAGGGACACGGCCCGTCATATGCATAGTTTTAGAGCTTAAGGACTTTTGGTGGTATCTGGACTGGCCATGAGTACAGTCACCAGCATGCTCTCAGGTTCAAAGCTAAAGGTAGATAACACCACTTTGTACACCAACAAGACTACTCCCAACAACACGCTCATCTTTCCGCAAGAGTCGCAGCACTACACTTTAAATGCAGTGACAGGAGCGCTTCCCCTCGTCGCGCCCTTCTGGGTTGTAGAGCTTTAGCCGGCCGCCGCTTCACGCAGACCATAGATGCAGTAGGGAGGCTGGCCTTGAAGGAAACTTCACGAGAAGCACCATCTTGGATGATGACTGACGGTGTCCTAGACTAGGGGGTACCAACCTAGTCGGCCCATAGTCCTCGGGCTGGGCCTGAGGGCCCTGTTCTCATCTGGATGGACTCCGGAGGCTGTGACATAATCAAGACTGTATCTGCCGAAGACTTGGAGTGTACCCCAAGATATCTCCTGCCACCTCCATGTGCATCCCTAAATACCGCCTATGTAACCCTAGATACCCCTGCCTGGCGTGTATTTAAGCCGGAGGGTTTAGCCTGTAGAGGACACGGAATCATAATTGTCATCCACCTAGCTCTAGGGTTAGGCTTCTCCTGACGATCTCGACGTAGATCAAACTTGTACTTGATACTTCATCATCAATATAAACAAGAGCAGGACGTAGGGTTTTACCTCCATAGAGAGGGCCCGAACCTGGGTAAACATTGTGTCCTTCATCTCTGTTACCACTGATCCGAGATCCACAGCTTGGGACCCCCTGCCCCGAGGTCAGCTGGTTTTTACACCGACACTGGTGCTTTCATTGAGAGTTCTGCTGTGAGGTCAACAAAGGATCGATGGCTCACCTGCAGATCAACTGCGCCTTCGGCTACAGGGACATCTCCATCCCCGGCTAGCTCTTCGTGTTCGGCAGTATGGTCTTTTGCGCTGACTCCTCAGGGCATCTGGCCTCCGTTGAGAATTACGCTCCAGATCATGTCATAACCTTCGATGGCCTGGAGTACACCACGGATTCACGCGGAGAACTCATCCTTACCAGTTGGATGCCAGGCCAGATCGAGGGCTGAGCGGACATCAAGGGCACGGTCCTGGACCGACCTCCTTCGAGGACGTTGGGTCAAATCCCTTGCCCCTACAAGACCCTGCGGAGAGGTCGGCTACCTCTACCACGGATGGCCTCGCCCTGGCATCAAGCCACGACGCCGCTCCAATCATCACTTTGGATATTATGTCGGATCTAGAGCCGGCTCGGATGGCGGATTCGGGACCAACCCCGGCTCCGCACAAGGCTAATGACGCATCGAACGATCCAACAGTCGTGCTTCGAGAAAGCCCGGCTTATAGCCAGGCCATGGACTCCGAAGAGCTATCTCACTTAAATGAGATGCTAGATCGCATCCAACGCTTATCAATCTCCAATAGCCAAACCTCGATCTGTGACAAGATCAGACTTAAAGCGGATGAACGGGAAATTTATATACCGCCCACCACCCATCTAGTCACCATGGTCAATGATTTAACCGACGTGTTGGATTATGATGAGGCCACCGACATGGATGAAGATGTCGACGGCCCCACAGAAACCACCACGCCGCTGGTTAACACCGGCAAGTGGACTGCTACCTCCACCTATGACGTATACATGGTGGATACTCCAAAACCTCCATCAAGACGCCGACGAAGGCGCGGACGAGGTACCAATGGGGACCCTAGCGGGCATGACACCACTGCTACCAACACCGAGGTAGCGGAAGACGATGCGGATGACCTGGGAGAGGATTTACAAGCCTCCCCAGAGCGGCCGCATAGCCCCGCGGGAATCCCCGAGGACGAGGACCCCGATGACCTCTTCGAAGGGGCCAACAACAATTACTTCCCTTAGTCCGAAGAGGACGAAATCCTGGGCACCGAGGACTTTATAGTACCTGAAGACCCCTTCGAGCAGGAGCGGTTCCGGGATTGCCTCGTAGCCACCGCCCAAAGCATGAAACGAAAGTAGCAGCAGCTGCAAGCCAACCAAGACGCGTTGAATGATAAGTGGGTCGAGATACTCTCGGCCGAGCAAGACCTCGAGGACCAACTCTGGAGTGCACCTAAATCTTACCCACGCAGGCGTTTGCTGCCTGAATTCGATGAAGAACTAGCCAACAACGTGCTTATAACACGCGGACGGGCTCATGAACCCGATCGACCCCCTAGAGGACACGACAGGCTAGCGCGGGATAATTTACACACCCAAACGATAACACGCCGTTACGGCAAGGACCCCATCGACTACACCGATCCTTATGACACGCGACGCCGGATAGGGGCAAACCAGGCACCATCGCAGTCCATATATGGATCAAGAGGACGAGCACCAGCCGGGCTCGATGGCTACGACGCCTGGATGGACAGGAACGGCCTAACTCGAGAGCAAGCCTATACGCGGGTTTCCCCAAAAGACCAACGCGCGACTGCTCAGTTCTGAGGTCCCGCCCACCTGATCTGCTTTACAGACAGGGTAATGGAACCTCTGTTCCCCGACGGGTTTAAACCCAGCAACATCGAGTCATACGATGGTACTACTTACCCAGTGGTGTGGATTGAGGATTTTCTTCTCCACATCCACATGGCACATGGAGATGACCTCCACACCATTAAATATCTGCCGTTCAAATTAAAGGGGCCGGCGAGGCATTGGCTCAATAGCCTGCCTCCTAATTCCATTGGAAGTTGGGAAGCGCTTGAGGACGCCTTCAGGGCCAATTTTCAGGGCACATACGTCCGACCACCGGATGCCGATGACCTCAGCCACATCATTCAATAGCCCGGCGAGTCAGCAAGGAAGTTCTGGAATAAGTTCTTAACTAAAAAGAACCAAATTATGCATAGCCCCGACGCCGAGGCCATCGCCGCTTTCTGACATAGCATCCAAGATGAGTGGCTTGCACGCCAGCTCAGACAAGATAAACCGAGGACCATGGCAGCCATCACCTCGCTCATGACCTGCTTTTGCCTGGGAGAAGATAGCTCGCTAGCCCGCAGTAATCACAACGGTGAGGCCGGCACTTCAGAAACTCGCGACGCCAATGGCAAGCCGAGGCGCAATAAAAATAAGCGCAGGCATAAAAATGGTGGGTTCAACGGACCTAGATCCGATCAGAAAAGGAGGCCCTTTAAAGGGAACAAGGACGGACCCAGCTAGCTCGATAGGATCCACGACAGGCCATGCCAAATACATGGTACCTCAGACAAATTAGCGAACCACACAAACCGGAACTGCTGGTGTCGGTGTAAAAACTGGCAGACCTCGGGGTAGGGGGTCCCGAGCTGTGGATCTAGGATCGGTGGTAACAGAGATGATGGACACGATGTTTACCCAGGTTCGGGCCCTCTTGATGGAGGTAAAACCCTACGTCCTGCTTCTGTTTATATTGATGGAGATGTATCAAGTACAGAGTTGATCTACCTCGAGATCGTAATATGTGTCTAACTTCTAGGGCTAGGTGTGCGATATTGCGTTCTTCTTCCCTACGGGGTAAACCCCACGGCTTATATACACGCCAGGGAGGGTATCTAGGGTTACAAGGTCGGTATCTAGGAGTAAGGCGGCTGGAAAAATCTTGAAGTGTACTACAAGTCTTCGGTAGAGACAGCCTCGATCACGTCTCCCGTGTGCGGCCTCCGGAGTCCACCTTGATCACGTATGAGGGCATATTGGCCCAACCGAGGAGACGGGCCGGCTAGGTTGGCACACCCTAATCCAGGACACCGTCAGTAGCCCCCGAACTGGTCTTCTACGCCGAGGACGACTTTCAACAAACATCACTTCGGATCCGGAGTCCTTGGCTTGATAGACGAGTTCCACTTTGCATTTCGGATTCTCTTATTGGAGTACCGACATCCGTGGTCCAACCGAGCTTGTACCCTGCCCGAAGTGGGTAGATATCTTAGCCTTGAAGGCTTGTTGTTCAGGTATGAACGATCCAATCTGGCCTGACAACTTTATCGGAGAGGTTTGCCCCACGATGGGTCGAGCAGTTACTGCCTCCCCCTCAAATCGTGGTTCGAGGCAGCCTTTTTACTGGCACATCCCTTCGAGGCAGAGATCGTGCCCGTTTCTTAGGGATATCATCAAGATTTTGTTTCCCACCATATACTTCAACGGCATTTTTGATGGCAACCGCCAATTTATCGGTGCAGCGAGGGGGACTCTTGGCCTTTCATAGGCTTATAAGAGCAAAAAGGGGGAACAGTGCAATAGCCCACGCTCCCATTCTCCCCCTCTACTGCTTCGTCTAGCTCCAGCACCCAGATCCATCCTGCCCATTTTTCCCTTTAGCGAATCCAACCTCCACCACCAGCCATGGCCGATACCCTCAAGAGGCATTGGGGCGGCTCCGTAGTGACGGCCGCGACCATCTCGGAGCTGCGCGACACGGGGTACCTGAGCCCTGCCACCGTCGCCCGCACTCCGGCGGCTGGCCAGCTGGTGCCCGCTCCCAACGCCGGGGAGCGGGTAGTCTTCTTCCCCCACCTCATCCGAGGTTGGGGTTCCCGCTGCACCCCTTCGTGCGCGGGGTAATGTTTTACTACGGGTTGGACTTCCACCACATGGCCCCCAACTCCGTTCTCCACCTCGCCGCTTTCATCATAGTCTGCGAGGCTTTCCTCTGCTATGAGGCGCACTTCGGCCTGTGGCTCAAGCTCTTCGGGATCAAACCGAAGTCTAACGGATTGTATCTCGCGGAGTGCGGGGGAGCCATGATCAGCAAGAACCAGGGGGCTATCTGGTTCAAAGGAACCTTCATCGAGACGGTGAAGGAGTGGCAGAGGGAGTGGTTTTACATCACCGAACCTCTCGCCCCTGGTCAAACCGAGGTCCCGGCTTTCTCAGCCGGGCCTCCCAAGAAGCTCAAATCCTGGAAGGAGAAGGGCGTCGCCTGGGGGAACCCGGAAGAGGTGGAGACCCTGATCGACAGGATCTTGTGGTGGTCCACCACGGGGAAGGTTGAGCTCGCCGACGTCATAAACGTCATGCTCAACCGCCGCATACTCCCCATCAAACTTCGGGCTACCCCGATGTGGGCACAAAAGCCCGAGGACATGGACACCATCACCACCTTCTTCCGCTCCACCTTGGCCGCCATGTGGACGAAGCTCATGAAGCTGGCCTAGGACAAAATCCCCAAGGTGGGGGAGGACCGAGGACTCGAGCACGGCTACGAAGCCTCCCCGGTGAGTGGTCCCTTAATCGTCATTCTTTAGTCCATCATGCCGGGTAGTAGTATTTCGCTTGAATCAGCGTGTTTGATGTTTTTGCAGAAGTGGTTGGCATGGGTACAAGGAGTGCAATGCCCGGCCCCACTACCAGAGGAGCCCCAGACTCCCCTGCTCTCGGCGCTCCATACCGAGGAGCCGCACGTGGTGGCCCCCAAAGGGACGAAGTCCCAGAGGGGGAGGTCAAGTGCTCGGACTTCGGTCACCCGGTCCGAGTAGACCCACACCTCCACCGCCGAAGATGGCGACGCAGAGCAGGGCGAGGAGGAGGAGGTCCCCCCCTGAAGGGGAAGAGGTCGGCATTGGAAGACGCCGACGTAGGCATGCCGTCGAAGGCTCCAAAGAAGCCAAGGCGAACCTCGCCCGGGGCTGCCAACAAGTCACCTGAGAGAGCCGAACTCTCCGGTGACTCGGAAGAAGACCTCCTCGCTGTGCGGAGAAAGAAGCCGGCACCTCGAGGGTAAGCCGTTGTCTCTGTCTCCTATTTTTCAATCTGACAAGTTATTCTTTTAGCGAGGGAAATTTTTACCGAAGTGACTTTTCCTCATGCAGTCCGCCGAGGGTAATCCCCAGCGTTTCCTCAAGCGGGTTGCCCTCCGCCAGCGGGACTCCAGAGCCCGCCGCTCCTTCCCCGACGCACGACGGGCTAGGGGAGGCCACATCCACCTTGTTCCCCGATGTTAACACGGCGGGGACCAACGAGGTGGCGATCATGGCCGAGGTCGATACCTCGGCCCAACAAGACCTGGGGACGGAGCGCCCCGAGGTCATCGAAGAAGGGCTGGGCCAGCCATTGGCCCAGCCGGCATCTACCTCGGCTCCGCCACCCCAGGCGGAGGCTTCTCGGGTGGATGCATCCGAGGTCATCCCTCCACCCCAGCCAACTGCCCAAGGACGGGCTAGCGCTGGGTGGACCGAGGAGGTGGAGGACGCCCTGAGGGGCTCCTCCATCAAGGAGGAGCACCGTGCCTTGATAGGCGCGGCGCTACAAGGCTACCGGTCCGCCGGGGCTGGCCTACATGAGGTTTTTAAGAACCTCATAGCAGGTTTCGAGGTACGCTTTTTATCTGCGCATCCAGCCTACTTTGTTTATTCTTTAAGTTATGCCTTTGTGCGAGGACATAAGAGTACATCTTGCAAAATAGCCTAGTGAGTGAGTAGCCCCCGAGCCCGAAGTCGGTTTCAGGAAACCAGCATTGGGGTCGCTTGATAAATTAGGAGCCCGTTAAGTAGCCCCAGGGTGCTGCTTGAGGTAGCCATCCTAGAGTCTTTTAGTGTTCAAATTTTCGCTTTACAATGAGTATCTCCGTTTTTGTGCCAGGTTTCGACCTCGGTTCCGGACTCCGGCTCCGAAGAGATGGTGGAGATGAACTGGAAACTTGAGGAGTCTCAAGGTAAGCAAGTCGAAACTTGCCTTATATTTGGGATGAAGGAGGTATAATGTGTTTTAAAGAAAACAACTAAGGCCAAACTGTTTTGACAGCGGAGTTGGAGACGCTCAAGGCCGAGCTTGAAAGGGCTCGGAAGGAGGTACGGCAGCAGGAGGTTGCTGCCGCCGCGGCCGAGAAGGCGCATGCCGCCGAGAACGCAGCCGGGGAGAAGCACCAAGCGTGGGTGCTGGAGTCCTTCGAGGATACTTCGGGCTGTCTCGAGGTTGATCGGGCTATCTTGAGCTTGAGGTCTTTCCAAAGCTGATTGTGAGAGTTTATGATGTACTAAGTTGGGACACCCCTGCAGGGTTAAATCTTTTCGAGAGCCGTGCCAGCAGTTATGTGGCGACTTGGAAATTTATAACCTCTGGTTGTAGAGAACTTGACACTAAATCTAATTAAAATACACCAAACGCATGCATAACCGTGATCGTCTCTTTTCGTGGGAGTTCGGGAAGAGAACGCGGTGGGGTTATGTTTGACTCGTAAGTAGGTGTTCAGGATCACTTCTTGATCATTATTAGTTTGCGACCGATTATGCATAGTTTACTCTTCTTATTCTTGTACTCGTAAGTTAGCCACCATACAAATGCTTAGTGCTTGCTGCAACCTCGCCACTTATCCATGCCATACCAATTAAGCTTTGCTAGTCTTGATACCCATGGTAATGGGATTGCTGAGTCCTCGTGGCTCATAGTTTACTACAACAACAGGTGTAGGTACAGGTAAAGCGATGATTTGACGTGAGCGTGATGCATGTTTGCTTTTGGTGTTCTTCTTCTACTTCTTCTTCTTCGTCGATCATAGGATGGGTTCCCGGTTGGCAGCCTAGGACTAGCAGGGTGGATGTCGTTCTTTTTTTATTTATTTCATCCGTAGTCGGATCCTGCTCTTCTGTTTGATGATTGCTATGTATTGATGTATTGATGTATTCATGCTGTAGCTTGTGGCGAGTGTAAGCCTTTATCTGGTATTCTCATCTATTTAGTACATGGTATGTTGTAATGTTATCCACCTTGCTAAGCGTCTCCGATATGCGCTTCTATCCTTAGTGGGACTTTCGACTTCCTTGAGGATAGGACCTCATATTGGGCGTGACATGGGCCGCGTCTTGGGCCTTCGCCAAGCGTCGCTTCCTGGGCCGCAGGCAGACGGGCCGAGGTACCCTGGTTCCCAATGGCCCAACATCAGCGACCCAACAATGGAAACCAGAAACAGTTCCCTCCCGAGGTGAAGGACGTAAACATGATTTACGTAACCCACATCCCTAAAAGGAGCGGAAACGTGCACTTCGGGTCATTTACGCTTTAGAGCCTGTCGCCCTGAAGTTCAATCCATGGTCGGCTTACCCGATCACGTTCGACAAACATGATCACCCAACCAGCATTCGACCTGGCGGATCGGCTGCCTTAGTCCTGGACTCGATCATTGACGGATTCCATCTGACGCGTGTCCTTATGGACGGAGGCAGCAGCCTCAATTTAATCTAGGCGGATACGATCAGGAAGATGGGTATTGACCCATCCAGGATTAAACCCAGCGCAACCACCTTCAAAGGTGTCATACCAGACATGGAAGCCCGCTGCATAGGAATAGTAACATTGGAAGTAGTCTTCGGTTCACCCGAGAACTTCCGAAGTGAAGAGTTAATCTTCGACATAGTCCCTCTTCGGAGTGGATACCACGCGCTTCTCGGGCGTACAACATTCGCCTGCTTTAACGCAGTCCTGCGTTATGCATACTTAAAGATGAAAATGCTAGGACCAAATGGTGTTATTACTATCAATGGTAACACCGAGTGCTCACTCCGAACAGAGGTACAAACCGCGACATTCGCAGCCGAGGTACAGGCAAACAAGGAGGCAGCTCGCCACAAGCCCAGCTCTTCAAAGCGTGTACGGGCCGTGCGAGCCGACCTCGGCCAAGCCACAATCTCCCCTAAATAGGGGCGTGGGCTCCTCGCTTGCCTCCCACTGGAAGGACATTACATCCCCAGGGTGCACAATTTTGCATTAAAAATTCCATGGGCGGCCGAGGAGCCGAAGTACACTACGCGCTGCTATCAGCTCGACTGAGCGGCAGTATACTTCGGACTTTTATACCAGCAGGGCACTGTAAAAGGCCCAAGCAGAAGCAGCATGTCCACATGGCTTAAACCATCCAAACGGTAGCCGCATACCTTTTCAAAGGACTCGACCAACGAAAAGCGTCAAGCAAATAAGGGGCCGAGGTCGCGGACAACCCACATCTCCTTCACTTTCAACGAAGGCAAGCTGATCAACAGCACGGAGACGCAGACGTGCGACAGCGACGGGCTTGGGTGAATAATCCCATTAGCATATCCGCCCTGTTTTTACTCCTTTGTTTTCTTCGATTAAGTTGTATCTTTTACAAGTTCCTTTTGTTAAAGCTCGGCATGTACGGCTAGACCACATTTAACAAAAGTGCAGCCATCGAGGTCATTACGCCTCTCCTTATCTTCACTGTCTTTGAGCCAAAAGCATACATTTATGATACAATTGTTGTTTAAAACTACTATGGGCTTCTCTTTTCAATCGCATGTCCCCTACAAGTCCGAAGTATCAATTCGGCGTCTCGGATGCTGCATTATATGAATCAGTTTCGAACCTCGATTTTGGTCAATAGTTGGGTTGCCCGGCTTCTGTGCTTATGATGCGGAGCATCCTACGGACATCACCATGTCAAGAGTCCGTTCGGCAAGTGACACGTGCGACATCTACTTCACATACATAAAGGTGAATCATCTCCTTTACACGTGTTCACTTGACCCCTTCGACGATGGTATACTACTTGACACTCCTCTCGTGTGCATGCATAGGCATTACCGGAGCTTCACGGATGACGAGGAGGAGTGCAAGCGCCAAGGAACAACTACACCATCCGCGAGGGAAGCATGGAAGCGGAGATGGAAGAAGACGGAGCTGCTGAAGCTACAATGGCCAGACATCCGGGCCAAGGGCCGGACATCCGGCGCCTGGATAGCCGCGAGGAAGCTGCCCAACCAACAGCCAGATGCATCAGCGGCCGAACATCCGGCGCTACACGTCGGGCTGGACATCTGGCCTCCCTCCCAGAAATCCGGCTACTGGCAACAGAAGGTCGGCCACCTCCAGGCCGGACATCTGGCTAGTGCCCCAGACATCCGGCCCCTCACGAGAGGCTAGACATCCGGGCCCCAGCCCGGACATCCGGCGGCCGCCTGCGCGCGTGGACAGGGCCCGAGGCCCATGTATCTCCCTTTTCCCCTCCCACTTCGTGGCTAGACTATAAATACTCCTTCACCTCCTCATTCTAGGGTTAGCAAAGATTGGAACTACAAATTGGAGCTTAGCTCATGTACCTCCCCTTGTGGGATTTCTCTTGAGAGAGAGAAGACTCCATTGTAGTGCAAGTCCTCCTGAGGGAGAAGGATCTCACTAGATCATCAAGACCTCCTATGGGAGAAGGATCTACCTAGATCATCAAGACCTCATCTCCTCTTGGATTTGGGATGAACTCTATCATGTATCTTTCCCTTTGTTGTTCATGTACCTTGTGATCTTGTGTGTTTGTCAGTCTAGTGGATGTGTGATTGGACTTATTCTTGAGTGTTCCTCTTGTGATTTCCCCGTGTTCTTCCTCGTGTTCTTCGTAGGATCCCCTCCAATTTGTGAAAGATCGTCAATTAGGGTTCCACCCTACATCATCTTGGTATCATGAGCCACGTTGATCACGAATTTCGAGTCCTACCCCCCACTTTCTAGCCCAATTTTGTTTGTTCTTTCCCAATTTTGAAATCCCCACCAAAAATAGACTCACCAAATTTTTTGTATTTTCTTGGTTCTTGTGAGATTTTATTGTGTTTGATCCATGGTTTTGTTGTTTTGCAAGTGGATCTAGTTTCTCCACCATGAAATCCATCCAAAAATTTCGTTTTCCCCATCAATTTTGTCCCACAAATCATCAATTTCCACCCCAAATCGAGTTTTCGAGCCCCAAATCAAATCTGGGATTTGTCGGGCCGGACATCCGAGCCTCGGGCCGGACATCTGGCTCCTGGAGCGGAAAATTGGGTCAGTTTCTGGACACCGGGCCCCGGAAATCCGGCCTCATCCCCGAATGTCCGACCCGTGGACATTTTAGCCTCCCGTGTTTCACCGTTTTGATCATAACTAATTCATCCGGAGTCCGATTTTGACGTTCTTTAGCTCGTTGGATAGCTATTGACATCCCCCATCCCACAAAAATACTACCACAATCATTTGACTCCATAAATTTTTTGAAAATTTGCCAAGTTTGCCTAGGCCCTCCACCATAACTTCCGCAATACCACCACCGACTTCCGCAACCTAACCCATTTTGATCCCCATAGCATTTGAGCTTGTTTGAGTTGTGGTTTGTGTCTCCTAACGTGTTCGGCTACTTAGGGACGGTGACTTCAACTCCACTTCCGCATTGCCAACTCCGTAACCACCACCGCATTCTGCTACCACCATTTGAGATTTTGAGTTTGCGGTTTCCATTTCCTAAGGTGTTTCGGCTAATTAGGAACGGTTCAACATCGACATCACCGCCACTCATCATCGCCAAAGACTCGTCATCGACAACGACCTCTTCACCTTTGACACCGCAACCGTAAGCAAGGACGGTAACTTCGACGACATCATTGTACATCTCCTTGTCATTGCTTTGATCGCCCTGAGCTTATTACGTCACTTACCCATCGAGACTAGCTAGTTGAGAATTGTCGGGCCACGCTCATTGTGCACCTTAGTGATACGCTTACCCCGCATAGCTACATTTAGCGTGCAATCATCTTGCTATCATCTTTGTGTCATAAGTCTCTCCCGTGCATATCTTACATACTTGTCTCATATCATACTTGGCTCGAGCATCAAGCATTGTGGCAAAGCATACACCAAAAAAAAGCTTTTAAATAAAAGAGGAGAAACAAAGAGCTTGTAAACAATAGAAATAGCATTGAGCCATCTTGCATAGAACATACTCTTGGAGCATACATACATAGCATACTTGGGATTGAAGACGGCACGGTTACTCGCATAGGTTGGTGCACGAGCATATCTAGCCCATTTTAGCAATCGAGCTATTGTCTCTCTATTATCCGTGCAACATGAGCTTTTTGCGTGGTAACACATTTTCTGCTCATTCCTTGGTTGCGTAGATCCCACTTGTCTATCCGTGTGTGTGCTTCCTTGTGCCACTATAGCTATTGATCTATTTGCTTTACATTGCAATTTTGTGAATCTTTCTCAACATTTTCGATATGATTGACTAACACTTGCTTGAATTTTGTGCCACTTGTCCTAACCAAGCCACTTGATAAGCTTTACTTTGTAGGTGTGAGTGAACAAGTCCGGTACCAATTCCACTATTCTCTCAATTCACATTGAGTGACGCGGGATACATCCTCCACTTTGGGAAAACATATCTTGGTATTGTTTATCTCATTTCCTACTCACCTTTGCTCGAGTCTTGTGATGAATAGGCAAAGCACATCAACTTCGGTCTACAACCATAACGACGAGTTTGATGCCATGAAGAACCACTTGGACGCCAAGATGGATGCTCAAATGGAGGAACTCAAAGCCCTCATCAAGACCGGCAAGAGGTCTTCCTCATCTTCAAGAAGACACTCAAGTGCACATGCTTTCGAGCTACCATCTCCAGCAAGATCACATCGGCATCGACACCATCACCAACAAGAACGTGAAGGTCAAGAGCTCAACACCAACCACCGCTGTATGACTTCACCATCTACCTTGGCATCTTCACCAAGCGACTTCAAGGCATCTTCGCCTTTGGACATGTGGCATCTTCGCCGACAAGCACCTCAAGATTACACTCAAGAGAAGCTCCCCAAGCTCAAGACCGTGACTTCCAAGAGCTACCACGACCTCGACACCGACCACGAGATTCCTTTCTATGGGACTCAAGACCCCGAGGAGTAGCTCGAGTGGGAGCGCAAGATGGACGACTACCTCAAGCTACATCAAGTCCCCTCCGAAGATCAAGTCAAGTGCGCCACAAGTAACTTCCACGACGACACGTCGACATGGTGGCTTCACACACCTTCGAAGAGCTTCAACATGAGTTGACCCAAGATGAAGAAAGCGATGCGGCAAGAATTTGTGCCTTACACCTACACGGAACATCTTCTTCACCAATTGGAGAACACCATCCAAGGATCCAAGTCCCTCGATGAGTACTTCATGGAGATGAAGAAAGCCTTGCGAAGAGCCGGCGTGGACGACCCCATTTGGATGAAGTTCCACTTCATGATGGGATTGAACAACGACATCTCCGAGACTATCTTCCTCGACAACTTCGAGTCCCTCGACGACATCTACTTTGGTGCTCTCAAGGCGGAACAAGAACTTATGAAGGCCAAGGCTTCGCCACCCCAAGCATACTTCGCGACGACCAAGCTCCAAGACGGCGAGCATGAGGATAGTACCACCACGATGTCCAAGCCCGACGAGCTCCAAGATGACGCTCCCAAGTTCGACATCACCGCCATCCCTCTTTGTGGCATTGACAATGCCAAGTCTACCACGACTCTTTTTGAAGACGGCGTGGTGATGACTATGACTACAGAGCCAATCAAGGACCAAGTTTTGAGGTGGCGAGCAAGGATGATGCTTCCATCTTTGGAGGTCAGAGTGAGATGATCGAGCATGGGATTTTCCCTTCGGTCATGGAGGCGAGTGATGATGTGCCATCTTCGGTCTTCATCCACGGCGAAGGTGACGACATGGTTGTGAATGGGATTTTCCATTCAACCACAGCGGCGTTTGGAGATGACTTGAGTGACATGAGCACCCATATTGAGAGCGAGAGCGAGTTCACCACTAGCCCCATATATAATGAGTTGCCCCAATTCCCATGTGAGGAGAGCCACAACCCCCACCACTTGAGTGAGATGAGTGACTCCACCATATGTGATTTTGAGTGCACCTACTTTGAGGGAGTGAGTGAGCCACCACAAGAGTTGAGAGAGGAAGTTGATAGGTCTTGTGAGGCCATTTTGAACTCTAACAACTTAACCTCTACCTTTATTGTGTCTTCTCATTTGGTGCTAGGTCCCATATATGATGATGCGCCGATCCTCGACGACTTTGTCCTTCCTTTGGACAAGACGATGGCCATGGTGGAATATGATGCATCCCCCACATGGTTCCATCACAATGAAGATGATGACCACAATTTGGTCTATGCCACCTCACCTACACCACATGAGTGGAATGAAAAAGGTAACATAGGTGAAGGTGATGAGCTAGTCCCACTAGTGGACATTGATTGCTTGCATGATGTTGATCCTCCTATTGACACGCTTCTTGCTAGTATGATTTCCCCATGCAATGATTTACCCATTTATGACAAGTTTGATGATTGCCATGAGGAGTCTATTAGTTGTGATGCCATGTTGCATAGGATTTCTTGTGTGAATTCTCTTGGTCACATCATGTTTGATGATATGCTTGACTTGTCATATGCTATGCATGAGATCAACCATATGTCATATTTGCAATC
The DNA here is from genome assembly GCA_039707655.1 of Elymus sibiricus. Lineage (NCBI taxonomy): Eukaryota > Viridiplantae > Streptophyta > Magnoliopsida > Poales > Poaceae > Elymus > Elymus sibiricus. The sequence continues at coordinate 266,802,454 of CM077676.1, read as the reverse complement.
TCATCGTACTAACTATGCATATGCCATTAAAATGAACCCAATTTGCACTTATGGAATAGTTGACAAGCCCATGGTTATTGGCATTTGCTTTTCTTGTGATGATATTGATATGCTTCCTTTGCATCATTGTTCATATATGCCATGCCATGACCACCTACCTTCGGACATGCATTATTTGCCATGTTGTCAATTTTCTCCATATGATGTTTTCGCTATTGCTCATGAGGAGACCCCCATAGTTTCCTCATACATGTTAGGAGATTTTGATCCATCCCATCCATTGCATGATCCCGATTATTATGTGCACAATATGCTTCCCATGAATAGAAATGCTATTGATGTGCCATATACTTGCATGCTCAATTTGTGTCCCCATCGTGTTATACATAACAACTATTCTTTCATGATGGATGACATGTTCATATACCATGCCTCAAATTTCTTTGAGCATTGCTTGTTTTGTGCTAACTCTAACGTGCACATACACATCATGATGGATGATGTGTACATTTACCACGCACACACATTTTTTCGCTTGTGTCTTTCTTGTGTAGGTAATCACACATATTTGTCAACCTCGCAAGCGCACGAGTTGACGAAAAGAGCTCTAGAGAGCAACAAAGACGTGCGCCACCATGGAGTGCTTACCCTCCACCCGCCCTCTTTGTGCAAGAATTTCACGCATTTCTTCTACATGGCCCTCACATGGTTATGGGTTATTGTCCATTACATATTCTATGCCCATTTTGCCATGTTCACTTTGCATGATATGCTCACTCCTATGCCTTTTCCATGCATTTGTGACCCATGCTTTGCATTACACATGATCCATGATTCTAGTACTTGTATGTGTATTTGCAAGCTTGGTGGAGATATTGATTGTTCTTGCCATGCTCCATTTGTCATTCATGCCTATGATCATATTGATGCATACGCCATTACTTGTCTTTCTTGCGATATGTCATGCGCATTGCCTATGTCTATTATTTGCTCACATGACATGATTGCCATGATTTCCTCTAGTATATTGCATATTCGCACAACTAGTTTGCACGACTTGATTGATATGCTTGCCTATGTTGCATCACCGATGATTCATACTTGCTCATTTCATGCGGTTGATGGCACCGATTTTCATGCTTTGCACATGATTGATATTGAATGTTGTCATATGTCTCCATATGTTGCCTCTCTCATGCTAGATGATTTGCCATGTATTGAGTGCAACAATGCTATTAGTCTTGCTAATGAGATTGCCCCCATAGCTTTCTCCCATATGTTTGGAGCTTTTGCCATCTTTCATGTAAAGCATGTTTGTCTTCCTTCTTTGCACCATATGCCTAGTGCCATGAATATTGCCATTGTTGCATCATATCATTCATGCACTTTTATTTTTAATGGTTATGTGCAAGAGAAGAGAACCATCATGATGGATGATGTGTTTATCTACCATGTACATGCGTTCTTTGCTTTGTTGTGTGCATGTGTAGGATCCTTCGATATCGTGTCAACTTCCACTTCAGGTGAGTTGACCATTTGAGCTCTTGAGAGCGAGCCACTTTCGACCGACGCGTTTATACAACGCATTTGCTACCATTTCGGCATTGTGAAGGACGCACAAGGACACGCTTTTGAGGTGATATCCTTCTCTTTTGAGAATCCCAACACCATGAGCATGAATATTGTGGATCATACTTCATGTGTTTCTTGCACCATGACACTTTGCACACATGCTAGAGATTTGGCTTCGACTTGTCATTGCCACATTGCCATGCCTCATGATATATATGCCTTGTGTGTTGCATCGAACATGATTATCCAATGCTATTCCCATGTGTTTGATTGCAACAATGTCATTTCTTCACATATGCCATGTCCCATTGATTGCTACATGCTTGACTTGATTGCCTCACACATGATGAACAATTGATATTTCTATTGTGTTGAGTGCCACAATATCTTCACTACACCATGTGCACATTATGCTTGGATTGTTTTGCACTTTGGATTGCCCCATGTGTTTAGACACTTCATTTTATTTGGTGTTGTGAATGATTCATATGCCTACCATCGACCATTTGTTGAGCGCTTGATGCATGCTTTCTATGACCTCGAGGAAGATGCTTGTTCACTTGTCACACATATTTGCATCTCTACCTCACATTTGCATGATTGGACCTATAGATTGCTATTGATTCTTGCCTTTGCAAATGATGCCTTTGCTTCTGCTCAATTGATATGCCTACATGACATGCCACTATCCTTTGTCACAACATATTATATGCATGATGACAACACTTGTTGGGTGAATCACCTCTTGAATGATTGGTTTTGCACTAACGCTAACCACATTTGTTTTTCCAAGTGTTTGTTGTTCTTGCTCCTTTTGAAGGAATCACAAGACGGTGCGACATTGGAGAGTGCCCGTATCGAGCTACAAGATGAAGAGTGCTTAGTGATCGTCCACTTCTACATGGCAACGACATCTCTTTCCCATGGTGATTTGGTTTTCGATCCGAGGACAGATCTTTTCCAAGGGGGAGGGGATGATGCGGAGCATCCTACGGACATCACCATGTCAAGAGTCCGTTCGGCAAGTGACACATGCGACATCTACTTCACATACATAAAGGTGAATCATCTCCTTTACACATGTTCACTTGACCCCTTCGAGGATGGTATACTACTTGACACTCCTCTCGTGTGCATGCATAGGTATTTCCGGAGCTTCACGGATGACGAGGAGGAGTGCAAGCGCCAAGGAACAACTACACCATCCACGAGGGAAGCATGGAAGTGGAGACGAAAGAAGACGGAGCTGCTGAAGCTACAGCGGCCGGACATCCGGGCCAAGGGCCGGACATCTGGCGCCTGGACAGCTGCGAGGAAGCTGCCCAACCAACAGCCAGATGCATCAGTGGCCGGACATACGGCGATGCCCCGGACATCCGGCGCTACACGTCGAGCCGGACATCCGGCCTCCCTCCCAGAAATCCGGCGACTGGCAACAGAAGGTCGGGCACCACCAGGTCAGACATCCGGCGCCTCACGAGAGGCCGGACATCCGGCGGCCGCCTGCGCGCGTGGACAGGGCCCGAGGCCCATGTATCTCCCTTTTCCCCTCCCACTTCGTGGCTAGACTAGAAATACTCCTTCCCCTCCTCATTCTAGGGTTAGCGAAGATTAGAACTACACATTGGAGCTTAGCTCATGTACCTCCTCTTGTGGGATTCCTCTTGAGAGAGAGAAGACTACATTGGAGTGCAAGACCTTCTGAGGGAGAAGGATCTCACTAGATCATCAAGACCTCCTATGGGAGAAGGATCTACCTAGATCATCAAGACCTCATCTCCTCTTGGATTTGGGATGAACTCTACCATGTATCTTTCCCTTTGTTGTTCATGTACCTTGTGATCTTGTGTGTTTGTTAGTCTAGTGGATGTGTGATTGGACATGTTCTTGAGTGTTCCTCTTGTGATTTCCCCGTGTTCTTCGTGTTCTTCGTAGGATCCCCTCCAATTCGTCAAAGATCGTCAATTAGGGTTCCACCCTACATCAGCTTACCCCTTATGTTTCCGATCTATTCGGCTAAGGGCGTAAAGGGAGAACCACTGCGATTGCGCTGCCAGCTTACATGGCAAAGCGCCTCAGTGGATAAAGCCGAAAACTGACTGTCCTGGTAAGCGCAAACTGGTCGGCCATCCAACGACAGCGTCCAGCAATGTACCCTTGAGGTTACCCGTGTCAAACGAAGGGCGCCTTATCAAATCAGCCAAAGTGCCGAACCACTCCATGAATCGGGGGCTCGTAATCAGCCCCCACAGTCAAGCTCCTATGACTAAGTGAAAGTTATAAAACCGCTATAGTCCGATTGACATGTCTTCGCTAGCATGGACTACCTTCGGGAACCGAGACATCGGCTAAGGGTCATGACTGCCGTGGAAACACCCGATGTGCACTGCACAAAGGGGTCGAAGCCGACGACTGGTCACTTTCAATTTAAAACGGTCAAACAGGAGTCAAAAATAATAATATATAAAAACACACAAGCACATGTCAGAAATTAAAACCGAATTCATTACAAAATAAAGGATTGTTCTTTACATCCGAGCTACACTTCGGCATACCGAAGTACAAATCTAAAAATACAAGTTTTCCTTAGAGCACTGCGGCTCGGTGATTCGGGCCCCGTCCATCGCCTTGCTCATGTACTGCTCCATGGTCCGGTTCTTCCCTTTGGAGAGCCGGGCGGCCACGACCACCGGTTCAATGCGCGGGTAGTGCGTGTTGACACGGGCATATGCCCGCTGAGCACCCTCCAGGCATGCCGAACGTTTCCAGGGTACCAACTGGGGGGCGGCCTCCCGCAGACGGGCAAAGAACCCGAAGAGGCTGGTCGGTAGGGCCTCTGTGGGCCAAAGGTTGGTGCAGACGTCTTGAAGCACCGGCCTTGCCATGCGCAGGAGCTCCATCAGCTTCTTCATTTGATTGTTCAGCAGCTCCGGATGTGAGGGCGCCTGGAATTGCAGCCAAAGCGCCTTCTCCACCGCATGGCTCTCTTCCGCGCCATTGTAGCGGCCAGCGTCCACCGCGCTCCTCGAAAGATCCGAGAAGGCCTCTGCGGATCGCCACAGCTGGGTCAGCTCGACGAACCCCTTGTGGCCAAAAACACGCTGGAACAAAAATGGCTTACCGGCAGCGATCTGCTTCCCTTTTTGAAGCACTTCACGGTCTGCACGGGCCTGGGACTGGACCTTGGCGTGGGCCTGGCGCAGCTTTCCAAGCTCGGTGCTCGCCACCTTCTCCTTCTCGTGGAAGGCATCGTGCTCCTTGTAGACACCCTCCAAGGCCTCCTCCACTTCCAGGATCCGTGCCTGGTCCTTCTGCCTGGCCGCCTTCTCGGCAGCCAGCTCCTCCCTAGCCTTTAAGGCCGCAGCCTTCTACTGCTCGGCCTCTTGCCGAGCTTTGGCTAGCTCAACCTTCAGTGTCTCAAGCTCTGTCGTAGCAGCTGTCATGCAAAAATAGCTCGGCATCAGGACTAGATCTTTTAAGACACCTCCCGATGTGAAATTGGCACTCTCAAAACTTCTTGACATTTACCTTGAGATACCTCGATCGGCTTTCTCATCATATCGAGGTCCTCCTCGAACCTCTGCAGCTTCCTATTCATCTCGGCCACCTCCTCAGAGGCGGGGTTCGAAGCCGAGGTTGATACCTGCAAACATGCACTCAGGCCTTAGTCCCTATTTCTCAGACTTTAAAGAGCAACCAGAGTCTTGGGGGCTGCTAGACCAGCACCTAAAACTTGTTCCTACATCGACCCCAAGGCTGGTTTTTCAAAACCAGCCTTGGGCTTGCGGGCTACTGGCTACAGATGACAGGCTAGGCGACAAGTCTTCGAACAAAAACCGCTACTATAAATCCATGGAGAGATAAAGGACATACCTCGAAGCTCCTAATGAGGCCCTTGAAGACCTCGCGTATTCCGGCTTCCGCTGACCAGAAGCCTTGCAGTGCTGTACCGATTAAGGCATGGTGCTCGTCCGCAATGGAGGAGCCCATTAAAGCCGCCTCCATCTCCTAAGGCCACCTCACGCTAACCCGCCCTTGGACGGGAGGTGGGGGTGGAGCAGCCTCTGAATCCCCCACCGAAGTGCTGGGAACGAAGACTGTTCGGGCTCGGCCAAGGCCTAGCTCAACCCCTCCTTTGGGACCTCGGGGACTGGATCCCCTTGGCCCGGATCGGCCGAGGTGTTAGCCTCAGCCACAACAGCCAGTTCTTCGGGCCCCGATGTGTTGGCCTAGGGGCCGGATTGGATGACACTTCCCCCAGCCCCTCGAGAGCTGGGGGAGTCTTGGCGCGCTCTCTTGATAACCCACAAGTATAGGGGATTAATTGTAGCTTTTTCGATAAATAAGAGTGTCGACCCCAACAAGGAGCTAAAGGTAGAATTAATATTCCCTTCAAGTTCTATCGACCACCGATACAACTCTACGCACACTTAACGTTTGCTTTACCTAGAACAAGTATGAAACTAGAAGTACTTTGTAGGTCTAATGCTAGAACTACTTCGCAAGAATAAAACTAGGAGTACTTAGCGAGAATAAAACTGCGAGTAATTTGCAAGATAATAAAAGTTAGTTGTTTAGTAGAAAGCTTTTGTAACACAAGAGAAGGATTTGTCCCTAGGCAATCGATAACTAGACTAGTAATCATTATTGCAATTCTATATGAGGGAGAGGCATGAGCTAACATACTTTCCGTACATGGATCATATGCACTTATGATTGGAACTCTAGCAAGCATCCGCAACTACCAAAGATCATTAAGGTAAAACCCAACCATAGCATTAAGTAACAAGTCCCCTTTACTCCCATACGCAACAACCCCCTTACTCGGGTGTAAGCTTCTGTCACTCTAGCCACCCACTATAAGAGAATAATGAACGTATTGCAAACCCTACGGTGGGAATCCCTCATGCTTGCGCGATACGGAGGGCACCATAGGACAACACCAAAATAAAACATACAACTCAAACCAATCACGATCATCAATCAACCCATAGGACAAAACGAATCTACTCAAACATCATAGGATGGCCACACATCATTGGATAATAATATGTAGCATTAAGCACCATGTTTAAGTAGAGAATTACAGCGGGAATAGAGAGGTTACACCGCTGCATAGAGGGGGAGAGAGTTGGTGTTGACGGCGGCGAAGTTGTTGGTGTAGATCGCCGTCAAGATGATTGCCCGGTGGCGTTCCAACGCCACCGGGAGAGAGGGGGAGAGAGCCCCCCTCCTTCTTCTTCTTGCTTGGTCTCCCCCCTAGATGGGAGGAGAGTTTCCGCTCTGGTCCATGGTCGCCATGGCTCCCGAAGGGGAGGAGGCCCTCCGAGATTGGATCTCTCTCTCTGTTTCTCTTTTGCTTCGCGTCCTCGTTTTCTGGCCTTTCACCATTTCTTATATTTTCAGAGATCCGTAACTCCGATTGCGCTGAAATTTTAACACGATTTTTTTCTCGATATAAGCTTCCTTGCAGCTGAAGAAGATCCCCAACCGACTTACGTTGTGCCCACAAGGCAGCACCACGTGGCTAGGGGGGTCACGCCAAGGTGCCTTGTGGAGGCTGTGGGCCTCCATTTGCGTTGATTCCACCTCCCAAAAATCACATATATTCCACAATAATTCTCCGTAAAATTTTATCGCGTTTGGACTTCGTTTGATTTGGATTTTCTGCAAAACAAAAAACAAGCAGAAAGCAGGAACTAGCACTGGGCACTGGATCAATATGTTAGTCCCAAAAATAATATAAAATGTTGTCAAAAGTATATGAAAGTTGTAGAATATTGGCATGAAACAATCAAAAATTATAGATACGATGGAGACGTATCAGCATCCCCAAGCTTAATTCCTGCTCGTCCTCGAGTAGGTAAATGATAAAAAGATAATTTTTGATGTGGAATGCTACCTAGCATAATCTTGATCATATAATCTAATCATGGCATGAATATCAAGACATGAGTGATTCAAAGCAATAGTCTATAATTTGATATAAAGACATCAATACTCAGGCATACCAACAAACAATCATGCCTTTCAAAATAAAAATGCTAAAGAAAGTTATCCCTACAAAATCATATGATCCCGTCATGCTCCATCTTCTTAACACAAAATATTTTTCATCAACAACCCTGGTTTTAGCCAAGCAATTGGTTCATACTTTTTAACGCGCTTCAGCTTTTTCAACCCCACGCAATACATGAGTGTGAGCCATGGACATGGCACTATGGGTGGAATAGAATGCGGTGGTAGGGATCAATAAGGAGTAGTTAAAAAGGGAGAAAGTCTCGCATCAACTAGGCGGATCAACGGGCTATGGAGATGCCCATCAATCGATATCAATGCGAGGAGTAGGGATTGCCATGCAACGGATGCACTAAGAGCTATAAGTGTATGAAAGCTCAAACTGAAAGCTAAGTGGGTGTGCTTCCAACTTGCTTGCTCATGAAGACCTCGGGCATTTGAGGAAGCCCATCATCGGAATATACAAGCCAAGTTCTATAATGAAAAATTCCCACTAGTATATGAAAGTGACAACATAGGAGACTCTCTATATGAAGAACATGGTGCTACTCTGAAGCACAAGTGTGGAAAAAGGATAGCAACATTGCCCCTTCTCTCTTTTTCTCGTATTTCATTTTTTTTCTCCTTTTTTTTGTGGGCTCTTTTTGGCCTCTTTTTTTTTGTTTTCTTTTTTTTCGTCCGGAGTCTCATCCCGACTTGTGGGGGAATCATAGTCTCCATCATCCTTTCCTCACTGGGACAATGCTCTAATAATTATTATCATCACACTTTTATTTACTTACAACTCGATATTACAACTCGATAAAAACTATACAAGATGACTCTATATGAATGCCTCTGGCAGTGTACCAGGATATGCAACGATCTAGCGTAGCAAAGATATCAAAAAAGGGACAAGCCATGAAAATATCATACTAGCTATCTTACGATCATGCAAAGCAATATGACAATGAATGCTCAAGTCATGTATATGATGATGATGGAAGTTGCATGGCAATATATCTCGGAATGGCTATGGAAATGCCATGATAGGTAGGTATGGTGGCTGTTTTGAGGAAGATATAAGGAGGCTTATGTGTGATAGAGCGTATCATATCATGGGGTTTGGATGCACCGGCGAAGTTTGCACCAACTATCGATGTGAGTAAGGGCAATGCACGGTACCGAAGAGGCTAGCAAATTGCGGAAAGGTGAGAGTGCGTATAATCCATGGACTCACATTAGTCATAAAGAACTCACATACTTATTGCGAAAGTTTACTAGCCCTCGAAGCAAAGTACTACTACGCATGCCCCTAGAGGGATAGATTTGTAGGACAAGGTCCATCGCTCGTCCCAGACCGCCACACATAAGGTAGACAATCAATAATAAATCATGCTCCAACTTTTTAGCATAACGACAGACCATACATGCATGCTTCGGGAATCACAAACCTTAACACCAATATTCTTACTAAACCACAATCATTCACTAGTACCTCCCACATATTACCATCTTAACATCGCAAAACTATTGCAAGGAATCAAAAATATCGTATTCAGTGATCTACAAGTTTTATGTAGGATTTTATGACTAACCATGTGAATGACCAATTCCTGTTGACTCTCTAAATAGATATAAGTGAAGCATGAGAGTTTAATTCTTTCTACAAAAGACTTGTTGTAACACCCCAAAAACTTAACCATATTTTTATTAAATAAAATTTGGCCAGAAATAAAATTTTGAATTATACTAGGTCTTTTATTAATTTTAGATTATTTTCTGTTTTCTGTTTTCTAAAATTCTTCCCTCCATATAGAAAATTTTGGAAATAATACTATGGGATTTGGAAGTTCTTATAAAACACTTAATTTATATTCTAATAACAGTACGAAGTATTTTCATAATAAAATTTGCTCGGGAATAATTCTTTTAATAGCATTTTTAATACTTTAAATGCCTCTATTGCACTACAACTATTTTAAATAATTATTGTAAAATTCCACAAAAATTATGAGAGGTCATGTGATACCTATAGATCACTTTTATGCAGAAACCCAACTTGGTCTTTTGAAAATTTTGAGTAAAACATCCTCTTTTCTTTTCTGGTCCAGATTCAGCTTTTAACTGCAACCCCAATTTTTATTACTCCAAAAATTCTGAAATTATTCCCACTTATAGTCCTTCCTAAGAAACCCTTAAGTCTAGAAGATCAGATCCATTGGAATCTTTTTAGTTTACTAAATAATTCCATGCAGTTTCTGTCCAGAACTGTATTTCAACAAAACTTGCACTAGCAAGTTTTGTATTTTTCCAAACCAATCATTCCACCATATCTATCATCTAAGGAGACACCATACTGTTAATTTTCACCTCCAACAAAATTCACTATGTTGCCCTAGCATTTTGTCAAACAGCTTGTGGGCATGACAGAAACTTTTGCATCTTTCCAACTTGCATTGGGCACTTGGGCATCGGACCAAAACAACATGTCCATCACTCTTATCAGATCAATTGTTACCACCCTGCCAAAAACCAGACCATTTGGATCACCCTAGAGCACCATGGCTTATCATCGAGCACCTGGTGTGCATTCGAGAGTGTGGCCAGAACGGGACCAGCACGCCCGTTTTGCACCCACGGCACGCCCGAGCCCTTCCGACCTCCTGCTGCCTTCCCTGGCTTGCTTCTCACTCCCCTGCACCTCTCCTGCGCCAGCAAGCACCTCCCCTGCACAGGAGCTCCACGCTAGCACCGACCAGCGTCGCCACCGACCGACCACCGCCGCAAGTCAACTCGGGGATGGCGCCGCCCAAACCACCTGGCGTCCTTCCAAGCCAACCAGCGCGCTCTAACCTTAACTTCCAACCACCCGAACCTATCCGGAGCCCAACCACCTCGACGGCGCCATTGATGGCTGCGCCACCGTGTCCACCTCTAGAGGCCTCGGAACCGCCTTGCCCACGCTATAAAATCCCTCCCCCGAGCTCTCTCTCGTCATGACCACCTTCCCCTCTCCCTCTGTAAGCTTCTCGTGGAAGGAAAACGACCGAAGCGGCCTTCTTCTTCATCCACGGCCACCGTTGCCGCCTCCAACTCCGGTTAAATCCGACACCACCAGAGCCTCCCTCCCTCCATTCTCCTCTCCAACTGCCTTCCCTCGACCCCACGAGTCCACTTCCCCACCCAATATTGCTCGGGAGCCACCGTAAGCGGAGACCCCTCTCGTGCTCGTAGCCGCCGTCCGCCGGGAACGCAACCACCGGAGCTCCCGGGCTCTCCGATGACCAAGTCCTACCACCATGGGATCGCCAGGAACTCCAGAGCACGACGGTGTGCTCCTCTCCCGGAGCCGTGCCTCCAATCGCCGGCGAGGGTCGCCGAAAGCCTTGCCTCCGCTCGGCCAGAGGAGGGAGATGACGGTTTGATCCAGGGTCAAACCCGACCCATGGGCCCCGCCTGTCAAAGGCTCGACGAGGAGGCCGAGCCGCTGACGGGTGGGCCCTGCCCCGGTTAAGTGGAGATGGACTATCACAGAAGCTGCCTTCACGCGTGGAAAGCGGAAACCAATAAATACGCTTTCGATGTCGCAATCCTTCCGCGCGGCCGAACGGCTGGGCTTGGCCCAGTAGCGCCGTGCGACTAAATCGCGCTCAGGGTGCGCTTCTGCCTTTCCTCTTTTCTTTTCCAGTAGTTTTCAAATAATTCCACAATAGTTATTTCTACTCCAAATTTGATGATTCAAATTTCTAAATACTTCTAAAATCATTCTCTATCATTGCAGCTAGGGTGAACATTTTTACTAAGCTTTGTTTCTGTAGGATCTTATAAATAGTCCATTTAGTCATTTATTTGAGCTTAGAAACTCTCTAAGTAAATCATATGAACTCCAAATAAGTTGATTCTTTTTCTGAAATCCCTTATAATTCATCTAGTTTATTTTAGGATTTATTTGAAAAATTTCCAAACAAATTTTTAATACTGTTTTAGCTCTATGTGGTAATTGCAATATTTTTGAAAATAGGAAATGGAGGGAAGAGAATTTTCAAAACTTTTGGAGTGCACCCAATATTTCTGCATGATCAAGGCAAGCATTTTGAACACTTGATATGGTTAACGCATGATAGTTGCTAGCTAGAATATTTGAATCATGGTTATGATAATTTTTAATGGAATATGCATATTGCTATTTTTGCATGCATGATCCATGGCTATTCTGTTATCCTCTTTTAAACATGAAGTATGAGAGAGCATGGTTATTTTCACATGTCACATATGCCTGTGTTGGGTTGGACTAATCTGCAGGAAAGAATCAGTCACGGGGAAAGTGACCGAGACTGAATTCTCGTTGAGACGAGAATGATCAGTGAGGGCATGTTGGGACATGCCAGTTGGTGACCCTGTTGGGTATTACCAAGAAATATCTATTGTGCTAATCACTGTAGGAATTATAAACCTCCTGAGTCGACTGTAGATCGAGTCTTGTTCCGGTAACCCCCATACTTGTTTCGTGCTACCACTTGTCCCTGCCACAGGTAGGCTATGGTTTAGTAAGTTGATAACCCCTTTCCGTGCACACACCGTACAGAGAGGCCATGGTGAAAGATGCCAGAGACCTCTGGTAGGCATGTCACCTGGTCAGGAGGCATGGGTGTATCCGGCTGGGCCAAGAGGGGGGCACCCCTTGTAATCCGCGCATATGAATAGTGATCCCATGCTATTCGAGATTGTAGTCTCCCTGACTCAGAGTTTTTCTTGAACGATGCTTTGGGTGATTCCTGGCAATCAGAAAGCTAATCTGGTGTGTGCTGGTCAGGTGTGTTTTCAACCCAAAGACCGTAATGGGAATTAGTCAGCGTCTCGTTGCTGGCTAATGAAATCCTTTACTTGTGGGTAAATAGTACACCCTCTGCAGAGTTATACCTATTTGAATAGCCGTGTCCATGGTTAAGGACTACAGTCTGGGTTGGTCAAGTGTCGGTCTTAGTGGCGGTCTTCGAAGGAAATAATTAAATTGAGCATGATTTATTTTGAAGGAAAATTATTGTTGCCACTGACGCTATCATGAGTATTATGGTTGTCATGAATATTATTGTTATTTTTATGGACTAACCGTTTCTCTTATTTTTATTTTCTGAGTGTCCCATGGGCTGGCTAGACTACCCGGGCACTCATTTATTTTCAAGACCTCTCGTGGCGTCGCTTGAGTTCTCGGGCGGTCTGTCTCGCCCGATTCTCTTTTAGACACGCGTTTGGCATTTCTTTTCAAGACCTCTCGTGGCGTCGCTTGAGTTCTCGGGCGGTCTGTCTCGCCCGATTCTCTTTTAGACACCCGTTTGGCCTTTCTTTTCAAGACCTCTCGTGGCGTCGCTTGAGTTCTCGGGCGGTCTGTCTCGCCCGATTCTCTTTTAGTCACCCGTTTGGCATTTGTTTTCAAGACCTCTCGTGGCGTCGCTTGAGTTCTCGGGCGGTCTGTCTCGGCCGATTCTCTTTTAGACACCCGTTTGGCATTTCTTTTGGATTCTCGGGCGGTTCAGTCTCGCCCGATTGTCCACTTTTAACTTTCTTGGTTTGTCACTAACATTTTAATTTTTCTGCATATGCTAATATTTATCATGCCATGTTTTAAATTTCAGCACCATAGTAATATTCATCATGACATGATTTAATTTCGTTCAGCATGTGCAAATAATTTAACCCATCATGACCATATTCATTCGGTATATCTTTTGTTAATTATGTTTGTGAGTACATTCAAACGTACTCACAGGCTTGTCCCTGGCCATTTAATTGGCCAGGTCAGGAGTTCGACGGGAAGTACCACAACGACGTCCATGCGGAGCCTAGGATAGCGGCCACGCGGATGGGAATTATCCAGGTCAGCCATTCCTGTGGGAATGGAGCCCCATCGGCATTGGAGAACCACGAGTCGCTTCCGTCATCCTCCCTAGAAATCATTGTTGTATCATTGGACCTTTATGGTCTTGTATCCAATTCTTGTAATTGCTTGGTAATCTATAACAAGGACGTGTCCACCAGTAACAGTAATCCTGGGCTGGTGACGACATGAGGGGTTAATTTATGGGATATCATGTCCCAGAAATCCGGCCCCGACAGCCTTGGTATCAGAGCCAGGCTGACCACTGGCTAATCCTATCTTAGCCTGGTCATTATCCCTAGGTTTCCACACCGTCCAAATCTTTCCTCTCCGTAGCCAAGCCCATCTCATCCGATAAGCCTACACAGTGACCAGCCGACATCTTTTCACAGTCGGTGCCCAACCTATCAGTCCTGCCCATAGGCCATGTGCCTGTGGCCGGCACCTGAGTTGGCCCATCCACAAGCGTGTGATGGAAGACTCTGCTGGCTTATAAAGGAAGCCTTGCCCCAACTCAGCACATCACAGCCTCACTCTCAGTTCGAAATCCAACCACCAAGATGCCTGGCCCCATCGTTCACAACGAGACCACTGCAGTCGAGCTTGGTGACTTTGTGGCCATCCTCGCCAATCTCACCCGTCGTGCTTTCGGCATCGAGGAGCCGCCTGAGTATGTTGTGTACCAGGAGCACACGAGTGATGCCATCCTCCATTTCTGGGCCACGGGGCACATCTATGGGAGGGGCACCGCATCGGAACGCCCCTACCGGTTCACCGGGAGGACGACCTCCGACGAGCCCCAAGCCATCCAAATTGCAGCCCGAGAGGTTGTAGTTCAACTCCGGCATCTGTCACCGAGAGTTAACATCCGCCCCTTCTACTACTACCCTAGCCGTGAAGCCTATGGTAGCCCGACCCAGGTTGCCAACGGAGACCATGAGTCGGATCCTGCCCTGGTGCATCTGGTGCGCTACCTGAGAGCGCAAGAGGCACTATTAGATCAGGTCACCCTTGATTTGATTGCGACCCGTAGAACGCTCGCTCTCTTGACCCCGGTAAGAAGTGAAACTGCACCCGCCACCGACACCCCGATAGTGCTACTTGGGAGGCCTGTTGAGCCCCCAAGTTCCGCCCCTGTTATCTACCCGGGCAGTGCCTTCGCCTTCCCCGAGGAACTCCGTCGTCTCTTGGAGACCCACTCCAACGGGACGGTGACCTCGACACCCCGCGAAGGGCACCACCGCTACCCCAGCCTTATAGCTCCCCATCCGACCCTGGTCAACTCTGACACTGAAGCTCACGGAGAGGCCTCGACATCTATAAGATGCGCCCGGCTAGATGTCGATGAGGTGGATTGAGTCCACCAGTATTGTTGTAGAGCCTTAGTGGCCCTGTTACCATGTATTTTCGTAGTAGCGGTTGTATGGTGTAGTAAGTTTGTAAACCATTTGTGTGCCAATGGTAGTATGCGTGCCCTGTCATAAATTGTGGACGTGTGGTGACTGAGTAAATTCTGGACGTGACTGCCGAACCCCCTAACTGACACGCACAGTAATACATCACATTCCTTGTTGGGATCGAGGCCTGAGTTTTTGACCAGACAGCCCTGCGCCGGGACCGGTGCACAAGTCGTACTGGCACCGCTTCATATTTCCTCACCCAGGCACTCTATAAGAGGCCATATCCGCAAACCACACCAGCCATCATCACCTCGAGCACTGCTTTTCCCCATCCACCTATCCATGTCTCACCCCGGAGTCTACCTGAGAACCCCCGATGCAAACCCTGGTAGTTTTGTTAAGATTTTGTGGGATTTTACCCGCAATACCCTTGGTTCCATCCACCCACCCCAGTATGAGCTGTTCAAATCGAGAATCACTCCTGGTCTCTCGAAATACAGGGCAACTGTGCACATCCCACCAGCAGATTTAAACCAAGGCCCTCCATATGTTAGCTTCATCGGGAGATCCATGCCAACCTCAGGCATGGCCATTGAGTCTGCTGCTTATGAAGCAATTACCTGTCTTCGATCCGTGGTACCATGTGCCAGTGCAAGGGAATACTGCTATTTTCCGAGCCGCGCAGCTTTTGGAGCAGAAGCTACATTCCGCTGTGAACGTATAGAGAGTGATCCAGCCCTGGTCTATCTCATTCAGTATGTGATGGCCCAGGAGCGTTTCACCCAGCAATTACTGGAGTATCTCCACTATCTTGCTGTTCTAAATCCCCGGATCGCCATTGGCGGACCCCCTCTGCCAACTCAGGAGGGACGCATTCTTCGTCTGCTTCCTCCACTCCCTCTGGAAGAAGAAGAATATGCTCTAGCACCCGGAACCCTTCCGCAAGACCCCGTAGATCTTACCTTCGAAGCGTAGACGATTATGAGCATGGTTGCTGCTGCATCCAGCACTATTTTCGTGACGCAATTTTTGTGATGTATTTTAGGGCGTATGTCATAAGTGCATTGCTATGTTTGCATTCTGCATAATATTGTTTGTTGTGATATGCATTTAATTCTTCCGCCCTTAACAAATCTCGAGGACGAGATTTTCCTAAGGGGGGTAGAGTTTGTAACACCCCAAAAACTTAACCATATTTTTATTAAATAAAATTTGGCCAGAAATAAAATTTTGAATTATACAAGGTCTTTTATTAATTTTAGAGTATTTTCTGTTTTCTGTTTTCTAAAATTCTTCCCTCCATATAGAAAGTTTTGGAAATAATACTATGGGATTTGGAAGTTCTCTTAAAACACTTAATTTATATTCTAATAACAGTACGAAGTATTTTCATAATAAAATTTGCTCGGGAATAATTCTTTTAATAGCATTTTCAATACTTTAAATGCCTCTATTGCACTACAACTATTTTAAATAATTCTTTTAGAATTCCACAAAAATTATGAGAGGTCATGTGATGCCTATAGATCACTTTTATGCAGAAACCCAACTTGGTCTTTTGAAAAATTTGAGTAAAAGATCCTCTTTTCTTTTCTGGTCCAGATTCAGCTTTGAACTGCAACCCCAATTTTTATTGCTCCAAAAATTCTGAAATTATTCCCACTTATAGTCCTTCCTAAGAAACCCTTAAGTCCAGAAGATCAGCTAAATTGGAATCTTTTTAGTTTACTAAATAATTCCATGCAGTTTCTGTCCAGAACTGTATTTCAACAAAACTTGCACTAGCAAGTTTTGTATTTTTCCAAACAAATCATACGACCATATCTATCATCTAAGGAGACACCATACTATTAATTTTCACCTCCAACAAAATTCACTATGTTGCACTAGCATTTTGTCAAACAGCTTGTGGGCATGACAGAAACATTTGCATCTTTCCAACTTGCATTGGGCACTTGGGCATCGGACCAAAACAACATGTCCATCACTCTTATCAGATCAATTGTTACCACCCTGCCAAAAACCAGACCATTTGGATCACCCTAGAGCACCATGGCTTATCATCGAGCACCTGGTGTGCATTCGAGAGTGTGGCCAGAACGGGACCAGCACGCCCGTTTTGCACCCACGGCACGCCCGAGCCCTGCCGACCTCCTGCTACCTTCCCTGGCTTGCTTCTCACTCCCCTGCGCCAGCTAGCACCTCCCCTGCATCGGTACTCGATGCTAGCACCGACCAGCGCCGCCACCGACCGACCACCGCCGCAAGTCAACTCGGGGACGGCACCGCCCAAACCACCTGGCGTCCTTCCAAGCCAACCAGCGCGCTCTAACCTTAACTTCTAACCACCCGAACCTATCCGGAGCCCAACCACCTCGACGGCACCATTGATGGCTGCACCACCGTGTCCACCTCTGGAGGCCTCGGAACCGCCTTGCCCACGCTATAAAATCCCTCCCCCGAGCTCTCTCTCGTCATGACCACCTTCCCCTCTCCCTCTGTAAGCTTCCCGTGGAAGGAAAATGACCGAAGCAGCCTTCTTCTTCTTCCACGGCCACCGTTGCAACCTCCAACTCCGGTTAAATCCGACACCACCAGAGCCTCCCTCCCTCCGTTCTCCTCTCCAGTTGCCTTCCCTCGACCCCACGAGTTCACTTCCCCACACAATCTTGCTCGGGAGCCACCGTAGGCGGAGACCCCTCTCGTGCCCATAGCCGCTGTCTGCCGGGATCGCAACCACCGGAGCTCCCGAGCTCTCCGATGACCAAGTCCTACCACCACGGGATCGCCAGGAACTCCTGAGCACGACGGTGTGCTCCTCTCCCGGAGCCGTGCCTCCAATCGCCGGCGAGGGTCGCCGGAAGCCTCGCCTCCGCTCGGCCAGAGGAGGGAGATGACGGTTTGACCCAGGGTCAAACCTGACCCATGGGCCCTGCCTGTCAAAGGCTCGGTGAGGAGGCCGGGCCGCTGACGGGTGGGCCCTGCCCCGGTTAAGTGGAGACAGACTATCACAAAAGCTGCCTTCGCGTGTGGAAAGCGGAAACCCAGAAATACGCTTTCGACGTCGCAATCCTTTCGCGCGGCCGAACGGCGGGGCTTGGACCAGTAGCGCTGTGCGACTAAATTGCGCTCAGGGTGCACTTCTGCCTTTCCTCTTTTCTTTTCCAGTAGTTTTCAAAAAATTCCACAGTAGTTATTTCTACTCCAAATTTGATGATTCAAATTTCTAAATACTTCTAAAATCATTCTCTATCATTGCAGCTAGGGTGAACATTTTTACTAAGCTTTGTTTCTGTAGGATCTTTTAAATAGTCCATTTAGTCATTTATTTCAGCTTAGAAACTCCCTAAGTAAATCATATAAACTCCAAATAAATTGATTCTTTTTCTGAAATCCCTTATAATTCATCTAGTTTATTTTAGGATTTATTTGAAAAATTTCCAAACAAATTTTAATACTGTTTTAGCTCTATGTGGTAATTATAATATTTTTGAAAATAGGAAATGGAGGGAAGAGAATTTTCAAAACTTTTGGAGTGCACCCAATATTTCTGCATGTTCAAGGCAAGCATTTTGAACACATGATATGGTGAACGCATGATAACTGCTAGCTAGAATATTTGAATCATGGTTATGATAATTTTTAATGGAATATGCATATTGCTATTTTTGCATGCATGATCCATGGCTATTCTGTTATCCTCTTTTAAACATGAAGTATGAGAGAGCATGGTTATTTTCACATGTCACATATGCGTGTGTTGGGTTGGACTAATCTGTAGGAAAGAATCAGTCACGGGGAAACTGACCGTGAGACTGAATTCTCATTGAGACGAGAATGATCAGTGAGGGCATGTTGGGACATGCCAGTTGGTGACCCTGTTGGGTATTACCAAGAAATATCTATTGTGCTAATCACTGCAGGAATTATAAACCTCCTGAGTCGACTGTAGATCGAGTCTTGTCCCGGTAACCCCCATACTTGTTTCGTGCTACCACTTGTCCCTGCCACAGGTAGGGTATGGTTTAGTAAGTTGATAACCCCTTTCCGTCCACACACCGTACAGATAGACCATGGTGAAAGATGCCAGAGGCCTCTGGTAGGCATGTCACCTGGTCAGGGGGCATGGGTGTATCCGGCTGGGCCGAGAGGGGGGCACCCCTTGTAATCCGCACGTATGAATAGTGATCCCATGCTATTCGAGATTGTAGTCTCCCCGACTCAGAGTTTTTCTTGAATGATGCTTTGGGTGATTCCTGGCAATCGGAAAGCTAATCTGGTGTGTGCTGGTCAGGTGTGTTTTCAACCCAAAGACCGTAATGGGAATTAGTCAGCATCTCGGTGCTGGCTAAAGAAATCATTTACTTGTGGGTAAAGAGTACACCCTCTGCAGAGTTATACCTATTCGAATAGCCGTGTCCGCGGTTAAGGACTACAGTCTGGGTTGGTCAAGTGTCGGTCTTAGTGTCGGTCTCTGGAGGAAATAATTAAATTGAGCGTGATTTATTTTGCAGGAAAATTATTGTTGCCACTGACGCTATCATGATTATTATGGTTGTCATGAATATTATTGTTATTATTATGGACTAACCGTTTCTCTTATTTTTATTTTCTAAGTGTCCCATGGGCTGGCTAGACTACCCGGGCACTCATTTATTTTCAAGACCTCTTGTGGCGTCGCTTGAGTTCTCGGGCGGTCTGTCTCGCCCGATTCTCTTTTAGACACCCGTTTGGCATTTCTTTTCAAGACCTCTAGTGGCGTCGCTTGAGTTCTCGGGCGGTCTGTCTCGCCCGATTCTCTTTTAGACACCCGTTTGGCATTTCTTTTCAAGACCTCTCGTGGCGTCACTTGAGTTCTCGGGCGGTCTGTCTCGCCCGATTCTCTTTTAGACACCTATTTGGCATTTCTTTTCAAGACCTCTCGTGGCGTCGCTTGAGTTCTCGGGCGGTCTGTCTCGCCCGATTCTCTTTTAGACACCCGTTTGGCATTTCTTTTGGATTCTCGGGCGGTTCAGTCTTGCCCGATTGTCCACTTTTAATTTTCTTGGTTTGTCACTAACATTTTAATTTTTCTGCATATGCTAATATTTATCATGCCATGTTTTAAATTTCAGCACCGTAGTAATATTCATCATGACATGATATAATTTCGTTCAGCATGTGCAAATAATTTAACCCATTATGACCATATGCATTCGGTATATCTTTTGTTCATTATGTTTGCGAGTACATTCAAACGTACTCACAGGCTTGTCCCTGGCTATTTAATTGGCCAGGTCAGGAGTTCGACGGGAAGTACCACAACGACGTCCATGCGGATCCTAGGATAGCGGCCACGCAGATAGGAATTATCCAGGTCAGCCGTTCTGTGGGAATGGAGCCCCATCGGCATTGGAGAACCATGAGTCGCTTCCGTCATCCTCCCTAGAAATCATTGTTGTATCATTGGACCTTTATGGTCTTGTATCCAATTCTTGTAATTGCTTGGTAATCTGTAACAAGGACGTGTCCACCAGTAACAGTAATCCTGGGCTGGTGACGACACGAGGGGTTAATTTCTAGGATATCATGTCCCTGAAATCCGGCCCCGACACTTGCCCATGCTGTAATAAATATAAGTGAAGCAAAAGAGCATTCTACAAATAACGGTTTTCTATATGTGGAGAAACAGGCATCCAAACTTCAAATGATATAAGTGAAGCACATGAAGCATTCTATAAAGCCATACTCAAAAGATATAAGTGAAGTACAAAGAGCATTCTATAAGTCAACCAAGGACTATCTCATACCAGCATGGTGCATTTATTAAAAGAAAAAAAAGGCACATGACGCTCCAAGATTTTACGCATATCATGTGAACAAAACAAAAATCGAAACATACCGATAATTGTCAAAGAAAGATGGGATGCCTTCCAGGGCATCCCCAAGCTTAGACGCTTGAGTCTCCTTGAATATTGACTTGGGGTGCCTTGGGCATCCCCGAGCTTGAGCTATTGCCTCTCCTTATTCTCCTCATATCGATACCTCCTCGATCTTCGAACACTTCATCCACACAAAACATAACCGAACTTTTTATTAGAGGGGTTAGTACATATAACATCAAATCTCATCATGTCCTGCTGTAACATTATTGTATAATTATATCAAACATTAACCACTGTATGCTATCACAATTCTATGGCTCCCAAGTCAATGGGGCTCAACAAGATTTCAAACATACGCAAATAAAGAAACTATAACAGCAATCTGTGAAAACAGGACAGTCTATAAAGATGCAAATGAAACATATACTTTTGTAACTCCAAAAATTCTGAAAAATTAGAACGTGATAAAAAAATTTGTATAGCAGTACTTTGTAAAAATTTCAGAATTTTTTCATGTTCCAGTAAATTATAGAAATTCAAACACTACAGCAAAAGTATCTGTTTTTTCACAGCACACACCAAACAGGCAATTTAAACATCCTAAAGGTAAATCTTGGCACATTATTTTTATAATACAATGGATTTGTACAAGGGGATAATTATTTTGATTGAAAAGTGTTTGTAATCAAGGTTCACAAAGTTTCCATGGGCATGAACAAAGTTCAAGGCTAGCCCCCACTTCCACATTGCTTATCTGTCTCACTTTCACTTTTCTTTTTTGAAAAAGTTTTAGGTTCCCCTCTATATTATTTTTGATTTTAAACTTTTTAAAAGCACACGACAGAATAAAATGACTCTCTAAAACTTCCGGGTTGTCTCCCAGGCAGCGCTTTCTTTAAAGCCATTAAGCTAGGCATAAAGTGCTCAAGTAATCGATCCACCCGGATCCCAAGGTATATCAAAGCCAATTTTAATTAACAATGATTTATAATTTAATAGTGAGCACAAAACAACACATATCATGCAATGACGAAGTCTAACTCTCTTCTTATGCATCGGCATGTCATAAAAGAACAATTCATGCACACATAATAAAGGCCGATACATAGCATAAACAGTTTCTTGCAATTTTATCGTATTGGAAACATAGAGAGGTGCAAATGTAGTTCCTCTCTCATAATAATTGCAAGTAGGAGCAGCAAGCACATGCATATTATATTCATCAAAATCATCATGTGTAATAGTAAAATGCAACCCATCAATGTAATCCTTAATAAGCACAAACTTCTCCGATATAGTATAGTTTGGAGAATTCAAAAAGATAATAGGACTATCATGTGTAGGTGCAATAGTAAGAATTTCATGTTTAACATAAGGAACTATAGCAAGTTCATCTCCATAAGCATCATTCATATTGGCATCATGGCCACAAGCATAGCAAGCATCAATTTCATCAAAAAGGGATATTTCCGACGAATCCAAGGGATCATAGCGATTATCATAGCATTCATCCTTCGGTAAGCACGAAGGGAAATTAAATAATGTATGAGTTGAAGAGTTACTCTCATTAGAAGGTGGGCACGGGTAGCTAATCTGCTCTTCCTCCCTTTGTTCTTCGCTCTCCTCCTCATCTTTTTCATCTAATGAGCTCACAGTGTCATCAATTTCTTCTTCCATAGATTCCTGCAAAACATTAGTCTCTTCTTGGACAGCGGAGGTGTCCTCAATATATTCTCTCACATAAGCATTAGAAGCATAGTTTTCATAGCAATATTTAAGTATGGCCAAATTTTCAGATTTGTAAAGAGTAGCATCACACTTTTCAATCAAAGAAGCAATTTCATATGCACCCTTAAAAGCAAAAAATTCTTCTATTTGTTCAATATCATAGTAACTATAAACACCTCTAGCATAAGAAGATAAGATTCCATTATCCTTAAACTCACATTGGTACTGGAGGTGTTTTTTAGGGTCTTCAGAACAACAAGTAAAATCATGTATTTCACATAAATTCCAAGCATAGCAATTCAAAGTATTAATATGATGCCATAAAAGTTTCCCTTTTTGAGACAAGCGGTGTCACACAAAATAAGCATGCTCATATAATGCTTTTCCCTCAACTAAGCTAGTTGGGTTTTCAGCACGAGCACAAAGGGATCGAAGATGATCCAAGTAGAAAGTTTCAGCAGTATGTTAGATTTTGGGTGGTTCTTCAACCATTGGTTTAGCAAGTACAACTAAGTTTTTTTGTATTTTACGTTTCCTACCCATAACTAAAGATAGAAAACAAGAGCACAAAATAAAATCTACTTAGTGATAAAGCAAACAAGCACACACGAGAATATCAACCCCACGCTATTGCTCCCCGGCAATGGCACCAGAAAAAGGTCTTGATAACCCATAATTATAGGGGATCAATTGTAGCTTTTTCGATTAATAAGAGTGTCGAACCCAATGAGGAGCTAAAGGTAGAATTAATATTCCCTTCAAGTTCTATAGACCACCGATACAACTCTACGCACACTTAACGTTTGCTTTACCTAGAATAAGTATGAAACTAGAAGTACTTTGTAGGTCTAATGCTAGAACTACTTCGCAAGAATAAAACTAGGAGTACTTAGCGAGAATAAAACTACGAGTAATTTGCAAGATAATAAAAGTTAGTTGTTTAGTAGAAAGCTTATGTAACACAAGAGAAGGATTTGTCCCTAGGCAATCGATAACTAGACTAGTAATCATTATTGCAATTCTATATGAGGGAGAGGCATGAGCTAACATACTTTCCATACTTGGATCATATGCACTTATGATTGGAACTCTAGCAAGCATCCACAACTACCAAAGATCATTAAGGTAAAACCCAACCATAGCATTAAGTAACAAGTCCCCTTTACTCCCATACGCAACAACCCCCTTACTCGGGTGTAAGCTTCTGTCACTCTAGCCGCCCACTATAAGAGAATTATGAATGTATTGCAAACGCTACAGCGGGAATCCCTCACGCTTGCATGACACGGAGGGCACCATAGGACAGCACCAAAATAAAACATACAACTCAAACCAATCACGATCATCAATCAACCCATAGGACAAAACGAATCTACTCAAACATCATAGGATGGCCACACATCATTGGATAATAATATGTAGCATTGAGCACCATGTTTAAGTAGAGAATTACAGCGGGAATAGAGAGGTTACACCGCTGCATAGAGGGGGAGAGAGTTGGTGTTGACGGCGGCGAAGTTGTTGGTGTAGATCGACGTCACGATGATTGCCCCGGCGGCGTTCCGACGCCACCTGGAGAGAGGGGGAGAGAGCCCCCCTCCTTCTTTTTCTTGCTTGGTCTCCCTCCTAGATGGGAGGAGAGTTTACCCCATGGTCCATGGCCGCCATGGCTCCCGGAGGGGAGGAGCCCCTCCGAGATTGAATCTCTCTCTCTCTCTGTTTCTCTTCTGTTTCGCGTCCTTGTTTTCTGGCCTTTCACCGTTTCTAATATTCCCGGAGATCCGTAACTCCGATTGCGCTGAAATTTTAACATGATTTTTTTCTCGATATAAGCTTCCTTGCGGCCGAAGAAGAGCCCCAACCGACTTACGGTGTGCCCACAAGGCAGCACCATGCTGCTAGGGGGGGTCATGCCAAGGTGCCTTGTGGAGGCTGTGGGCCTCCGTTTGCGTTGATTCCACCTCCCAAAAATCACATATATTCCAAAATAATTCTCCGTAAAATTTTATCGCGTTTGGACTTCGTTTGATATGGATTTTCTGCAAAACAAAAAACAAGCAGAAAACAGGAACTGGCACTGGGCACTGGATCAATATGTTAGTCCCAAAAATAATATAAAATGTTGCCAAAAGTATATGAAAGTTGTAGAATATTGGCATGAAACAATCAAAAATTATAGATACGATGGAGACGTATCATGCTCCAGCGTCCCGCTGTCCGACGGGGGCAGATCCCCCGAAGTGTCGCCACCGAGGTGAGCCCCGGGTGGGCTTTTGAAAAATCTCTCATAAGTCTTATGTGGGAAGGCGGGCTCTCGAAGTCTAAATTAAAATACTAGTTACGTACCTCCGGGGCGCCGGTTTCTTCCTCCCCAGGGTGAGGAGGTCCTCGTTCGAGTCCTCCGAGAAGCTGGGCTTCTCCGGTAGGACAGGATCGGCGGAGGCCTTGTGCGGCCTCTTCGGGCCCTTCGGCCTCGCCTCCTCTTCGGCGCCCTCGGACGCCGCCCTCTTCCCTTTAGGGGAAGATTTCTCTTCCCCCTCGCCTTCCCTCTCGTCCTCTTGGGTGGAGGAGGTGTGAGTTTCCTCGGACCGAGTGACTGAGGTCTCCCGACCTCGAAGGCCCGCTCTGCCCCTCGGAGGTTTGGACTCCTTGGGGACCACAACATGTGGCTCCTCGGTTAGGAGGGCCATAAGCTGGGGAGTCCTCTCCCCCTTAGGCTCTGGCGCCGGGCACAACATCTTCTGCGCCTTGGGGATGCACTTCTGCAAACAATGAGAAAGCTGGTTAGTCGAAATCTGTAATGTACCAGGAAATGCAAAGTGTAAAACTAGGTGTGAAATTTTACCTCGGGGGCGTCATGGCCGGTTTCAAAACTGAGGTCCTTCCCAGCCTTGGGAAAGCCTTCATTGGTTGGCTTGAATAGCAACTTCCACATCCCGGCCAGGGTGGTGCGGAAGAAGTGGTTGAGGGGCACCACGTCCGCGGGCTTGTGCGCCCACATCAAGGTAGCCCGGGACTGGAGCGGCAGAATGCGGCGGTGGAGCATGACGTTCACCACGTCCGTCAGCTTGATGTCCCTCTGGTTGATCCAGAAGTCAATCTTCTTCATCAGCACCTCCACCTCCACTGGGTTCCCCCAGTCCATGCCCTTCCTCTTCAAGGACACGAGCTTCTTTGGAGGGCCGGCCGAGAACTCAACCTCGGCCTGGCCATCGGCGAGCGGCTCAGTGATGTAAAACAACTCGCG
The DNA here is from genome assembly GCA_039707655.1 of Elymus sibiricus. Taxonomy (NCBI): domain Eukaryota; kingdom Viridiplantae; phylum Streptophyta; class Magnoliopsida; order Poales; family Poaceae; genus Elymus; species Elymus sibiricus. The sequence continues at coordinate 266,776,768 of CM077676.1, read as the reverse complement.
CTGCCACTCTTTGATGGTCTCGATGAAGGTACCTTTGAACCAGACCGCTCTCTGGTTCTTGCTGATCATTGCTCCCCTGCACTCGGTGAGCTCGGAGTTGCTGGACTTTGTCTTGACGCCGAAGATCTTCAGCCAGAGCCCGAAGTGCGGCTTGATGCGGAGGAAGGCCTCACAGACCATGATGAAGGAAATGAGGTGGAGGATGGAATTTGGGGCTAGATGGTGGAAATCTAGCCCGTAGAAGAACAAGATCCCACGCATGAAAGGGTGCCACGGGAACCCCAGGCCTCTGATGAGGTGGGGGATGAAGACAACCCTCTCCCCGGCGTCGGGAGTAGGGATGCGCTGCCCCAGAGTCGGCGCTCGAGTGCGGGCCTCCGTGGGGATGTACCTCGCGCCTCACAGCTCCAGGATGGTGCCCTTCGTCACGGAGGAGCTGCCCTAGTGCCATTTGAGGTTGGGCTCCGCCATTTATGAGGGAGGAGAGCGCTGTGGAAGTGGAAGAGCTTGGGAACGGATCTGAGCGATGGAGCTTGGGAGGCGATAGGCAGGGGAGCAAGGGAGCGTGAACTCTCTATTGGTGACCCCTCGCTCTTATATGGGCTGGTAAAAAGACCAAGAGTCCTCCCTTCCACGCCATTGAAATCGCCATTATGCTTAAAAGATGACGTTATGCGTATAGGGAGAAACAAAATCATAATGATATCCCTTAAAAAGTGGGCACGATCTCTGTTTCGATGGGACGCACCTGTAGAAAGATTGCCTTGGGCCGCGATTCGAGTGAGCAATAACTGCTCGCCGGGTCGTGGGGGGTGCCGCTTCGATAAAGTTGTCAGGCTAGAAAGTACTGTTCATACCTATGTGGCAGGCCTTCGAGACTAATTAACCCCCTGACCTCGAATATGGGTCATGCCTTCGTGTTCCGAACAAGGGATGCCACTCCTTCGAGGAATGGTCTGCGGCAGCTTTAAGTAAGAAGATAATTATCAATAGGAAGAGGGAACTCGTCCGTCGAGCCAAGGACTCCGGATCCGAAGTTGTCAAAGGCAAGAGTGTCTTCCTCGGCATAGAAGACCAGTTCGGGACTACTGACGGTGTCCTAGACTAGGTGGTACTAACCTAGTCGGCCCATAGTCCTCGGGCTGGGCCTGAGGGCCCTGTTCTCATCCAGATGGACTCCAGAGGTTGTGACGTAATCAAGAATGCATCTGCCGAAGACTTGGAGTGTACCCCAAGATATCTCCTGCCGCCTCCATGCACATCCCTAGATACCGCCTATGTAACCCTAGATACCCCTGCCTAGCGTGTATATGAGCCGGAGGGTTTAGCCTGTAAAGGACACGGAATCATAATTGTCATCCACCTAGCTCAAGGGTTAGGCTTCTCCTGACGATCTCGAGGTAGATCAAGCTTGTACTCGATACTTCATCATCAATATAAACAAGAGCAGGAAGTAGGGTTTTACCTCCATAGAGAGGGTCTGAACCTGGGTAAACATTGTCTCCTTCGTCTATGTTACCGTTGATCCGAGATCCACAGCTCGGGACCCCCTACCCCGAGGTCAGCCGGTTTTTACACCGATAATGACCTCAATGGTAATGAAACCATCCTTCTGGCCTTCCTTGTGCGCTCGCCCGACCAGGAGTGATACCCTTGTGCTGTGTTTGGTAAGCCAGCGCCACGTAGCCCCCGAAGGGACTCTGGCCTCCTCAGCCTAGGCGCACTTGTACGCAATGTGGTACAACTCTGCGAGAGTGCGCAACCGATGAGTGGCGAGCTTGCCACGAACACTGGCACTTCTGGCGTTCGCATGGAATGCCTCAATGATGGCTGCGTCCAATAGGTCTTGGATCTGGTGCTGGACTCGACAGAAGCGTTGGGTGAACTCTCCAAGTGGTTCACTGGGCTGCTGCTCCAGCTGATGGAGCATGGAATGCGGCAGCCCGGCAGCTGCACGGTCCGCCCGAAGCGGGGAGACATCTTCTTTGGCTGCATGAGGGTAGAGTGGGCGGTGCCGCCCGATGGTGGGCACAAACCTCAGCGATTCCACCAAAGATGCACGCCTAGGCAGTCTCCCTGGGGGAGCTAGCGCGGGGCTCCACCACTGGCGAGCGTGGCGCAGTTCATGGTCGTGCGCTCGCTGGCCAGTGGTAGCCAGAGGGCGCCGTCCTCTTGCCATCCGAGTAAGCTGATGAAGATAATAATGGATCTGGTGTTGTCAGAGACGCCGGCGGCTTTATCGATGCAGATCCGCACGAGCGCCTCCCTACCTTGTGTGCCAAATGTCGTCGCGTGTGCAGAACACACGCGAGACACCATGGACTATGAACTTCCCTTTCAGATTCATGGACGGGGCGCAAGGTGAGGACCTATCACAACAAGAAATGCACAAAATCATACATCGATCTACCCAGGTTCGGGCCGCATGGTTGCGTAATACCCTACTCCTGCTTTGCTTCTGGTCTATTTGAGCAGTGGGCCACAAGTTCTTTCTGGGAACGGAAAGGGTAGTGTACTCCTAATAGTGTTCTAATAAGTGCCCAACCCTTCCCTGGAGTAGATCCAGTGAGAGTATGAAAAGTTGTCCTCTAGAGTCTAAAAAGGTGCCCCCTTTCCTCCAGTAGCTTGGTCCTCCTTTTATAGTTCAAGGGGTACCACAATGGCTTAGCTACTAAGGAAGCTACCTGGGTTTGACCAGGTAGGTACCGCATATTAAATGTGTGGTGAAGTGTCTTCGTCTTCTTGCTTCCGGGAATGAACGCCTGTCTTGTCTCCACCGCGCAGGGTGCCACCTGAGCTGGGCGTGACACGCCTCTCTATAGGTGTGCACCATGCAGTGAAGCAAAGTGGTGATTCACCACTCATGTCTTGTCCCTCTACTAGCACGCCTATGCCCCTGCCATGTGTCGTGAAAGCCCTGTGTGCAGAGAGCGGGCGCACCACGCATGGGGGCGATAGCTTGCTGTCGACGCTTGCTGAGTGCGGGCCAGGTGGAGGGGTCATTGCCGGGTGTAGTCATTCCCGGATGTCGGTCGTCCGGGCTTGTTGTCGGGAAGTTTGGACTTGTTCCTCTCAGCCCTTGGCTAGCGGGGAAGAGCATGGGGTAAATCTTGACAAAGATCTGCATGCCACTACGGAGCCTGGGCTCCTCCTTGAAGATGTTGTCGACGTTGTTCCTGACGAAGATCTGCATACCACCGCGAGGTGGTGAAGACTTGTGATAATGAAGAGCTACTCCATCCTCTCGGATTTGGCCAGGAGGCGACCGTGGCTAGTGCGTAGTTGGGTCCATGAACCCAATTTTCATGGTACCGACAGGATCAAATAAAAATGTTATGTTGGTATGCTTGGAATATGTGCTTAATGTATGATTATACTTGTCGCTCTAGGATGGAGGCTCCACACATTCCCTTTCAATGTGAATTTAATGGTAATGAAACCTTGGCTTCTTGTGCTAATGGTGTATATGATTACTTTGATGTGGAGCAAATAAAAGAATTTGTTGCTTTCAAGGGTGCTTATGAAATTGTTTCTTTGCTTGAAAAGTATGAAAAGCGTGATGATGCTCTTTACAGATCTGAAAATCCTGCCATACACAAATATTGCTGTGAAAATTATGAATAGAATGCTCATATTATTGAATTTATTGAGAGAATGTCTGCTGCTCTGGAAGAGACTAATATTTCACAGGAGTCTATGGAAGAATAAATTGTTGAAACTATGAGCTCATTAGATGAAAAAGATGACGAGGAGAGCGAAGAACAAAAGGAGGAAGAGTGGATTAGATACACGTGCCCACCTTCTAATGAGAGTAACTCTTTAACTCATACAGTGTTTAATTTCCCTTCATGCTTTCCAGATGATGAATGCTATGATGATTGCTATGATCCCTTGGATTCATTTGAAATATCTTTTTTGATGAACTTGATGCTTGCTATGTTTATGGCCATGATGCCACTATTAATGATGCTTATGGAGATGAACTTTCTATAGTTTCTTATGTTAAGTATGAAACTGTTGATATTGCATCCACACATGATAGTCCTATTATCTTTTGGAATTCTCCCAACTACACTATATCGGACAAGTTTGCACTTATTAAGGATTATATTGATGGGTTGCATTTTACCATTGCACATGATGATTTTAATGTATATAATATGCATGTGCTTGCTACTCCTACTTGCAATTATTATGAGAGAGGAACTTCATCTCCACCTCTTTATGTTTCTAATACGATAAAATTACAGGAAACTACCTACACTATGCATTTGCCTTTACTTTGTGTGCATGAATTGTTCTTTTATGACATGCCAATGCATATGAAGAGAGTTAGGCTTTGATGTTACAAGATATATTTTACTTTGTGCTCATATTTAAGATATAAATCATTTTTAATTAAAATTGGCTTTGATATTCCTTGGGATCCTGGTGGATCAATTACTTGAGCACTTCATGCCTAGCTTAATGGCTTTAAAGAAAGCACTGCCTGTGAGACAACCTGGAAGTTTTAGAGAGTCGTTTTCTTCTATTGTGTGCTTATAAAAAATTTCTAAAACAGAAAAATAAAGAGAAGCGATTGGAAAGTTATGCATTGGAGAAGTGAGGGTCAGCCTTGAACATCCGTGTTCATGCTCATGGAAACAATGTAAAAATCCAAGGAAGTTTCTCACAAAAATAATTATACCCTTGTACAAATCCAGTGTATTACAAAAATAATGTGCCAAGATTTACCTTTAAGGTGGTTAAATTGCTTGTTTGATATGGGTTGTGCAGAAACATAAACTTTTGCCATAGTATTTGAATTATCATATTTTACTGGAACGTGCAAATTTTCTGAAATTTTTACACGGTAGGGTCATGCAAATATTTTATTACGTCCTAATTTTCAGAACTTTTGGATTTACATAAGTATATGTTTCATCTACATCTTTACAGGCTGTCATGTTTTCAAAGATTGCTCTTATAGTCTCTTTAACTGCTTATGTTTGCAATTTTGTTGAAGCCCCATTGATGTGGGAGTCTTAGAATTGTGTTAGAATACAATTTGTAGTGTTGGAATATACTTATACAATATTGTTACAGCAAGACATGATGGGATTTGATGTTATATGTACTAACCCATCTAATAAAAGTTTGGTTGAGTTTTGTGTGGATGAAGTGTTTAAAAACCGAGGGGAGACATCGACCTGAGGGGAATAAGGAGGAGCAAGATTTCAAGATTGGGGATGCCCAAGGCACCCCAAGTAAATATCCAAGGAGACTCAACCATCTAAGCTAGGGGATGCCCCGGAAGGCATCCCCTCTTTCTTCCTCAACAATTATCGGTATATATATATGTCTTAGTTTTTATTTTTTTCACATGATATGCGTAAATTCTTGGAGCATCGTTTATTTTTATTTTATTTTAGTTTGTCACCATGCTTGTTTGGTATAATCCTTGGTTGATTTATAGAATGCTCTTTGCACCTCATGCGTATCTTTTGAGTATTGCTTTGTAGAATGCTTCATGTGCTTCATGCATATCCTTTGAAGTTTGGATGGTCACTTCTCTACAATTGGAATACTGTTATTTGTAGAACGCTCTTTTGCTTCACTTACATTTGTTAGATCATGGCCGCGTCTTTTTTAGAAAGTATTAGAACTCTTTTGCTTCACTTATATCTTTTTGGAGAGTTGAATAGAAACTGGTTATCTGCTTGGTTAGTCTTAGGTATGTATGGGTGGTATATATAAAAACTTGCATGACACTTGTAGATCATTGAACTAGATATATTTGATTCCTCGCAATATTTTTGCGATATTGACGTAGTAATATGTGAGTGTGTGAGTGAATCGTTAAAGCTATGTATGAATATTATTGTTAAGGTTTGCGAGACCGTACACATGAAAGTAATAAAATTGGTATTAGCGGCAAAGTCTGAGTATAAGATGTTTTGAAGCAACATTCATGTGCATACGGGTCAGGGTAGTGTGATTGTTAACTCCTACCAACCTCCCCCCTAGGAGCATCCGAGTCTTACATGCTTCGAGATGGGATACTAGACTTTTGCAATAAATACTTGAGTTCTTTATAACTAATATGAGTTTTCTGTATTTGTGCACTTCTACCTATCCATATTTTGCTAGCCTCTTCGGTGACGTGCATTGCCCACACTCACCTCGAGACATGGTGCATACTTCAACGGTGCATCCAACCCCGTGGGATGATCTGCTTTCTCACACATAAGCCACATTATATCTTCCTCAAAACATCCAACATACGTACCTATCATGGCATTTCCAAGCCATTCCAAGATATATTGCCATGCAACTTCCATTGTTACTATTCATTACATGACTTGAGCATTCATTGTTATTCTTCTTTGCATTATCATATAGAGTTGACATGATATTTATGGCAAAGTGTCGGGACCCCGATCCTAGGTCACACAGATCTAGCATGTAACACATCATATCACTTTGCGGCCACATGCACGGTATCCCACTGCTGCCACCTTACCTTGGACAGGACCGTTTATGTCTTTTGGCTCACTTATATGATTATGTCGCTAGCATCCATATGACAAAGAACCCAGGTTGACATGATTAGTTATAGACCAAGGTGGCACAAACATACAGGGACAGACATAGGTAACCCAGCAATGCATGTGTCGGCCAGCAGCGAGTGTAACCAAGTCATAGCAAAGCTACAAGGACTATAGTAAACACCGCGTGATATTTCCCCGTAGGGATTGACACATGAGTAAAGAAGGATACATGTCGGTCAATCCATGTATTCCGGAGCAGTAGTGAACTACCAAGGCTCAGTGGAAGCACTAGGAGGCATTTCCCTATAAGAAAGGCTACAAAGGCACATAACTAGGTGTCGAACCCCACACATAGCAATACATATCACACGTATGCATAACATGCAACTATGTGTTGCACAACATGGCATCACAACATAACTCTACAACTCAAGTATAGATAAGGCTCAGAAGAGCCATACGTAACATGATATTACAAACAGGGGTCACATGACCCATCATACAAGTCATACAAGCAACGGAAGCATAACATGTCTGAGTACAAACAACTACAAAAGAAAAAGGCTAAGAAGCCTGACTATCTACAAGACCCTCCATAGGAACCAGACCTCTGTGTGGGATTCCCAAGCTACTCGGTCAACATCGAACTCGTCGTTGAAAGCACTAGTGGGACTAACGTCTCCTCTGCAAAAACCTAAATTAAGCAACCGTGAGTACAATGGTACTCAGCAAGACTTACATCAGAACTAGCTACATATGCACCAGTATTAAGAAGGGTATTATGGGGTTTAACTGCAGCAAGCCAGCTTTGACTCAATGGCTATACTATACTACTGCTACCAGTAATTTCTTTGAGGTGAGAGGGTGCACACGAGTCCACTAGTCACCACATCAATAGACCACTAGGGATCCTCTCTCGTCTCCCTACGAGAAGGCCATCCATAGAACTCATACTTATCTTGCGTATTTTAGAGTATCCATTTCAAGTTATCTATGAACCATATAAGTCTCCAGTAGTCCATATCCGAGGATGCGACTATTCGAATAGTTTGATAACCCTACAGAGGTGTACTTCTTCACACACGCTCTCACCACTTACCACCATATACACGTCACATATCTCGGCAACCTTCAAGCGGAAGCCTGGCGAGGGTGTCGGCCACAACCTGACTAACCACGCCAGACTCTAGTCCAGGTTTATCACCTATCTGAGGCTGAACCCGCAAGGGAAGTCCGACCGAAGTTTCCATCACAACACCAAATGATGTGTGTAGGGTTCCTAAGTCCACCATCCGGGTGACACTTGCTACACTGGGCCACTATGCCTAGTGTGTCCCAAGCCCACCTGTACCGGGTGCCACTTGGTCGACAAATAGCACGACCTACAAACACTAGAAACTAGTTGCAACTCCTGGATAGAGATCAAAGGTGATTAATAAGCCGAGAGGGGTCGAGTTACCGGAACCCAATGTGTGGTAGTAGCTAGTCTTGGATAACATACACAGAACTCAGTTCTCAAAGACTGACACAATGAGACAACCCACCATGTACTCCTACATGGCCTCTCATCGCTACCTTTACCAAATCGTGTTCACACACTTAGCTCTCAACATCAGAACATGATCACAACATTCCAACTCATTCCCAGATGAATCAGACCTGACATAACTCTAAGCAATAGCAGGCATGGCATGAATGAAGTCACAACATGGCTCTAGCAACTCCTAATCATGCTAGGAAGGTTTAGCTATTTACTGTGACAATGATAGGTCATGCAAAGGAATGGGTTCAACTACCGCAACAAGTAATAATTGAATCGTTGTTGTCCTAATGCAATAAAAGAGTGCAGGAGCGAGAGAGTGGGATTGTATCGGAATGCTCAAGGTGGTTTGCTGGACTGGCACTTCTAAAGATAGTAATTCTGTTCATCGGTGTCAACGATCACTACGTTGAAATCGTCTTCTACCGAGAAGGGATAAACACCGACAAACAAGAAAAGGAACACATTCAATGCACTGCACAACCAAATGGATGACATGACAAGTTAAGGTACTGAATTGACCTAATGCAATAGTTAGCCAAGTTAATTGAAGTGGAATTCAAATATATATCAAATTCCAACTCCAAATCTATTTATCACAATTGCCCTAAACATGATTTGTCCTAGACAGTGGAGATAACTTGTTCAAACATGCATGATCATGACATAAACAGATTCTTCATATTTTTCTGATAATTTTTCATATATAAATTATTTTCGTCTGAGTTATATATTATTTTCTATGATTTTTTAGAAGTTTTGAACATTTTTTGAAAATAATAAATCATGTTTTATTTATTTAAAATCCCAGAAAAGCTTTAGTGCATCAGCACTACATCATGGTGACATCAGCAGTCAACTAAGCCGGTCCAGGTCAAACCTAACCGGTGGGACCCGCATGTTAGTGAGTCAGCTAATTAAGAGGGTTAATTAGTGTTAATTTCGCCCTAAACTAAGATTAGCCAGGGCCTGGGCCCACATGTCAGTGACACAGGGGAGGCAGTTAGTGGTCAAATTAGGTCAAACCAGCAGGAGGTTAGCCGCCGACGGCGACAGACGCGGCAATGGGGCTCGAAAAACCTCCTCCGGCGACCATTCGAGCGACGGAGTGGCTCTACGCAACCAGCGCATTACAGCGCATCAAATGGAGACAGCAGTAGGTGCCGGGGTGTAGTGTAGTGACGGCGGCGACAAAGTCAGCGGTGGCCGGAGTTCGAGTGCCGATGGCTACGGCGCTACAGCGCGTCTCAAGACGAGCTGGTGGTCTCATAGGCTTCCTGGGGAAGCGGTGAGCACAGTGGGGTGCTCGGGCGCGGGTTTCAGTGGCTGTAGCCGCGGTGGCAACAAGGCCGGCGGCGAGCAACTCATGGCCACGGCGGGGATTGAAGTTAGAGCATGCTGTTCGCACACGAACACGTCACCTTGTACCTCCAACGCCGAGGGTGATGCACTGCACCTCACATCGAAGGAGACCCGTCCGGAAGCGCGGTATGCAAGCAATCCGGCGGGCGCTTTTGAGCACCCAAAACCCCACGTGGCCGGGAGGGACCCCGTCTAGACGCGCGGCAGCTATGGGCTGCCCTAGGTTGGTTCGCCCACCCCTAGAGCCTCGATGATCACTGCCCTTCACCTAGAAGAATGAATGAAGAAACGAGAGAGAAAGAACAAGGGAGAGATGTAAAACTAGGGTAAATAGTAGATGGGTTTTGCGATTGTGTGTTGTTGTTCAATCGGCCATCACGTCTCCTCTATATAAGAGGCGGATGGACTTCCCGTACAAGAAAAGGACTTGCCTTGTCGTCCAAATCATCAAAAACTAACCAAACATGGACTATTCACGACCTCCGGCCCGGCTGTCCGGCTGGAGGCCCGGATGATCCGGCCAAGCCCGGATTTCTAACAGCAGCACACTGATCGGTCTGTAACTTTTGCGTACGAACTCGAATTAAGATGATTTTTATATCAAAACTGACCGTTTGGACGAGACGCATAACTTTGTTGTTGAACAGTTTTCGATTTGAGGCAATCTGCAGGGAGTTTTGGGCTGTTTTCTAAAGTCTGCAGCAGTAAAAATTGTCCGGACGTCTGGACTCTCGCTCGGATTCTTCGGGCTCAACCCGGATCATTCGGGACTCCTTCCAGATCATTCGGCTTCGTGGTAAAGCTTCTGTTGCCTGGGTCGCTCGTTCGGCCTCCGGCCGGATGATCCGGCCATGTACTGCTGTAGCGCATAGTTTTACTTGTAACTTTTGCATACGACCTCGTATTAAGATGATTTTTATATCAAAATCATCCATTTCGACGAGATGAAGAACTTTGCTGTTGAAAAAGTTTTTCATCCGAGGCCATCTTAATTGAGTTTTTGGCCATGCAAAAATCTGGTGTCAACACATGCCCCCCTGTTTTTTAGCAAAGCTAGCGTGCCAAAAAATATTTTGTACCGTGTTTGTTCTAAGGATGATTTCAACACTCCATCAACCATTTATATGTGCTTAGGGTGATAATTTTGTATCGACCATGTTTATGCTTAGGACGATAATTCTCTATCGGCCATGGCTTTTAAATTTTTGTTTACATCATACCATGGAACCGATTACCACCAATCGGCTTTAAAGAGGTGGGAATGAACCCGTTCCTTGTAGGACTAAGGAAATCAAACTCTGAGAGGTCACGCCCCGTTAAGCATGTAACATTGGGGTGATTCCAATCCACCGATGCATCGTCCAAAGCAACACAAGCCGAATTATCCGCGTGAATGACTTCTACTTCATCATCGACCCACTGTAATAAGAATTGATGCATGGTAGATGGCACGCATTGGTTAGCATGAACCCAATCATGGCCTAATATAACATTATAGTTACCTTGCACCTCGGCGATGAAGAATGTGGTGGCCAAAGTTTTGCTTCCCACGGTGAGTTCCACGCACATCACACCTTTGGCCTCTGTCTTTTCTTTACTCTCAAATCCATCAAGTACCATATTGGTCTTCATCAATGCATCATCATGTAATCCCAACTTCTTGAAGACCGAATAGGGCATAAGATTTACCATAGCACCACCATCAACGAGCATTCTAGCAACCGGCGATCCGTTAATATGACCTTTGAGGTACAATGGCTTCAAGTGTTTCACCGGTTCTTTTGGCTTCTCGAAGATAGCATTCTTAGGACCAAAATGCAGCTGGGCTACCTCCCCTTCTTCACCTATAGCACGAAACTCGGCAGGTAAATGATATACCATATTAATTTCCATACCTTCCTGAACCGGCGTAGATTCGTAATCCACCATCCCATCTTCATCTCCCAATGTGTATATTGGACTTGAAGTTTCCTCAATTGAAGGGGATGTTTCAGGTGGTGTGGACGATGTAATAGGGGCCACATCATCCTCTTTTGGTGGTGTAGGTGCTGTTGTAGTTAATGTAGAAGCATCTATGTTTTGTTTTTGTTTAGGCCTCCACACTTGTTTTGTGGGTGCCACGGGCCGATTTTCAATGAACAATTGGTCCCTTTGCTCTTCTACTTCATGCGCCGCCTTCTCGTGGTTCCTCATTCGTTGCAATCTCCTTTTCATGGTCTTAGTTAAACCGGGAGAACACCACTTAGGTTGAGTATATTTAGGATCCCTAGGTTTGGCCTTGCTTGGAGAATTTTTTATTGGCCGATTAGTAGCATGGCTTGAATGGCCTTGTGTAGGATAATAAAACCTTTCGTGAACAAGCCTTCTAGGTGTTGTCCACCCCATAAGAAAAGCATAAGGAGCCATTGGGGGCTGCCCCTATCCTCCATTGAAGTCTCCCATGTAATATGGCGCATAGGGGGTGGTGGCATCCATGGTGTCGGTGCCCATGACCCATATGGCCTTGCATAGCGCCGAAATTCTTGCTTCCGAGGTGATCTTGAACGCTTTGAATGTGATGGCCGATTAGAGCTAGAACCGGGTGCTTGACTTGCATATTTGCATAGCAACATATCAAAAGTTGGCTTGATTCGTTTACGCTTAGCTTCACTCTTTTTCCACTTGCCAACTTCTGAATTCTCGAGCTTGATAAATTTAACATGAGTATCCTCTTGTACTTACGGTTGCCCCCCGAGTGCAGGATTTTTTATGGTGATCTTTAGTACTTCCTTGCCATCGGGTTGCTTATCAAGCACAACCTCTCTTCCCAAGAGTTTGTCGCCCTCCTTTCCTTTCCTGGGTTCACCAATAACAACATTATCTTTATTAGCAGATTCGGCTATGTTAGGCCGAATTAACATTTTCTTCCCTTCCAAGTCCATTATGTTTATCGGGAAGGGATGTTTATCAACTTGCATCTCAGCAAAATTCAATCATCCGTCATTAATGGCCGATTGTATCTGTCATCAAAAAACATTGCAATCGTTAGTAGCATGAGAAAATGAATTATGGTAGTTGCAATAAGCACGCTGCTTCAGCTCCTCAAACGGCGGTATGGTGTGTGATATTCTAATCATCTTATGTTGCAAGAGAGCATCAAATATTTTATCACACTTAGATATATGAAAAGTAAACTTCATCTCTTCATCACGATTCTTGCGAATCGGCTTAAGAGCATTGCATGTATAGGGTTTGGCCTTTGAGGACCAAACAAACTCAGTAGTATAAACATCGACCTCATCGTCTGAATTATCCTCATTATATTTAACCATATGCATTCTAGGACGATCGGTTGTAGACCTATGAACCTCTTTACTTCGACTCTCTTGAGCCAAAGCTTTTTGTAAAACTTGGTTAATATTCAAAAACTCATAACTTTCTAGCCTCACTTTAATGTGAGTTTTTAAACCATTAAGAACAAGATCCGCCAAGTCTCTTTCGGTTATCACTAAGTTATAACATCGGGTTTTTTATCTCTAAATCTCTTGACATAATCGGTGACCGATTCATCATGTTTTTGCCTAACCGATGTAAGATGTGACAACTTAAGCTCATTATCGCCGCTATAAAAGTGATCATGGAACTTTTGCTCTAATTGCGACCATAGGAGAATTGAACCATGTGGTAAAGCAGCAAACCATGAAAATGCGGTGCCAGTTAAAGATAAGGGAAATAAACGAACTTTAAATTCTTCTATGGAACCTGCTTCACCTAAGTGCGCTAGATACTGACTGACATGCTCCCATGTTGTTTTCAGGCCCTCTCCACTAAATTTAATGAAATCAGGAACCTTGTAACCTTGAGGGTACAAAACGACATCAAAGTGTTCATGATAAGGCTTTTGGTACACATGACTCTTTACTTTCGGTTCGTTTCCGAAAGTTTCTAGAAACATCTTATGCAAATCCTCCCTTAATTTGGCTAAAATTGGTCCAAGGTAGATGAAGATGCTTGTGGCAATGACATAGGAGCAACATGAGTACTAGCTAGTGGTGCAACTTGTGGGATGGGTGCCAAACTATAATTCGGCGGAAGACCAAACATGCTTGTGCCTATGGGTGGTGGGACAAAGTGTTTCGGCGTTGACGCCGAATTAGGAACACTGATAATAGGATTAGGATATGTAGGTGCAACCACAAGCTGGTTGGTTTGACTAGGGTAAAAATTCAACATCATATTATATTGTTATTTCATAGGAAGTGCCGATGAAATAGGTAAAGTTGGATTAGGGTTTTCAGATATACCAACAATACCACTAGATGACGGAGGCATATTTTTCTGAGCATTAGCACTTGCTATGAAAGAATTGTAAGCCATCACATTACCCTTACTAACAAGACTTTCAATCACAGACACTTGCTCTGGAGAAAAAACTTTACTCATAGTGATTTCATCTTGTTCGTCAATGAGAGGAGGGAAATTGACATTTCCAACCGGAGTGATGTTGCCTTGATGGTCCTTCTAGAAACTTGCAAGAAATGCCTCCAAATCCTCCTCCTCGCACTTCTTCTTGAGTGCCTCAAAAGCCTCTTCACGCTGCTTCTTGCGTGCTTCATAGGCCTGGCGATGTTCATCCGATAGTTCATCAAGATGGGGCTTGATGATGTTATCGACATCAACTTCTGAGGGCTTGGGGGGATTAGACATGGTTGATGATGATTCTTGATCTTTCGTCCCCAGTGGAGTCACCAAAAAGTGTGTCCGCACACGAACACATCGCCGTGTACCTCCAACGCCGAGGGTGCTGCACTGCAGCTCACATCAAAGGAGACTCGTCCGGAAGCGCGGTACGCAAGCAATCCGGCGGGCGCTTTTGAGCACCCGAAACCCCACGCGCCCGGGAGGGACCCTGTCTGGACGCGCGGTGGCTATGGGCTGCCCTAGGTTGGTTTGCCCGCCCCTAGAGCCTCGAAGATCGCTGCCCTTCAACATGAAGAATGAACAAAGAATGAGAAATAAAGAACAAGGGAGAGATGTAAAACTAGGGTAAAAAGTAGATGGGTTTTGCGATTGTGTGTAGTTGTTCTATCGGCCGTCACCTCTCCTCCATATAAGACGCGGATGGACTTCCCGTACAAGAAAAGGACTTGCCTTGCCATCCAACTCATCAAAAACTAACCACACACGGACTGTTCACGACCTCCGGCTCGGATGTCCGGCTCGAGGCCCGGATGATCCGGCCAAGCCCAGATTTCTGACAGCAGCACACTGATCGGGCTGTAACTTTTGAATACAAACTTGAATTAAGATGATTTTTATATCAAAATTGACCGTCTCAATGAGACGCACAACTTTGTTGTTGAACACTTTTCGATATGAGGCCATCTGCAGGGAGTTTTGGGCTGTTTTCTAAAGTCTGCAGCAGGAAAAACTATCCGGGCGTCCGGACTCTTGCTCAGATTGTCCAGGCTCTACCCAGATCATCCGGGACTCCTCCCAGATCATCCGGCTACGTGGTAAACCTTCTGTTGCCTGGGTCACTCGTTCGGCCTCCGGTCGGATGATCCGGATCCCGGCCTGGATGATCCGGCCATGCACTTCTGTAGCACACATTTTTACTTGTAACTTTTGTATACGACCTCGGATTAAGACTTTTTTACATAAAAATCATCCGTTTCGACGAGACGAAGAACTTTGCTGTTGAAACTTTTTTCATCCTAGGCCATCTTAATTGAGTTTTTGGCCATGCAAAAATCTGGTGTCAACACATGCGCAGGGCAAGGGCAACAAAGGGTAAAGGAGGAGGTGCTCACGGCAGTTCCAACAGGGGCGACGTCGAGGCCGGGGAAGCTCTTCGGTGGCTGAATCGACGGCGGCACCCAATTATGAATACGATGACGGTGGCGATGATGGAGGTTGTCTTGGCTCGCTTCCTTCGGTGGAGAGCTGCATCGGGGCTCTTCGGAGCTGTTGGACAGCTTGGGGATGCGAGGCAACAGCGGTGAGCACAGTGGTCCTCGGCAGCGCTGTCGGACGCGTACGGGGACGAGCGGCGAGAGAGGCAGAGGAGAGGATGAGGACGAGGGGGAGGCCAGGGGATCGAGGGGGTTGCGTGGCGACATCTAGGGAGTACAGGGCGTCGAGGGGGCAGGCTAGCAGGGTGGAGGTGGCGAGCGCACGTAGGCCACATGCCCGTGTCCTCCTGGCGCGAGGAAGAGGACGACTGGCATGTTGCCTGGTGGGCTGGGCCGCTAGCAACAGTGCCATGACACACATAAGTTTTTCTTCTTTTTTTATTTCTGTTTTCTATTTTTTTTAGTTTGTTTTTGATTTAGTTTTAATACCAAATCAAGTTTACAAATCCTGAAAATATTTGTGGGTAGTAACTGAATTGTTTCGGAGGCCCTCTGCAAATTTCAGAATTATTGGAGCAATAGAATTATTTATAGAGTTTATTTGCTCCAACTCAAATACAATATGCATTAATTCAAGGACAATAAATGCCATAGAAAAATGTGAATCATCTCTCGTTAAGGTTTTCACCTTTTCCAATAAATAATGAACACTTTTGAAGGGCATTTTGGGTTCATTGAAAATATTTTGAGTTTGAACTAGTTGATTTGATTTGGTGCTATGGTTTGTTCAATCTCTATTTCAACATTAAAAGGAATTTAGACATGATGCATGGATGATTATGCAAAGACAAGCAATGACTAAGCTAGGGCTGTGACAACTCACCCCCACTAAACAAGAATCTCGTCCCGAGATTCAAGACGTAGGGTAAGAGGAAGGGGGACACGGAACTGACACGGTCTTCATGATCCAATTTGCACTTCTCGAGGATGTTGATCATTGCATCATCTTGATCTTGATGTCTTTGCTTTCGAGATCTTCATCCAAATACGACGACGAAAATAGAGGAGAACTTTACCGAATTTGATCTTCACGAAGATTGAGCAACTCACGATCAACTCATGGAATAAGACATAATAACATCTCTCGAGCTGAGACACAAAACACACATCAGGGGTGATGGAGAGAAGTAGATGGCGAAGGTTCAATTTGGCAAGCAATAATTCCATGCTTAAGTAAGATGGTGAATGGTTTCAATGTAGCGGGGAGTTAATTGCCCTTCATACCATAACGGGGCACCTTAGGGGAGGTGACTTAGAGAAATATCTCCTAAGTCGGGCAAAAAGAATTACTTTTGTTACAGGGATCATTAAAACTCTTATACCAGACTCAGGCAAATAGCCAACAATCGTTGATGGAATTCGAAAGAGTGGCATACTCAGATTAGAATGGAAACTATGGTTATAGAACAATCAGCAAACGGAAGTCACATTCCAGTATATACTGAGGATATAACCTAGTGTTTGAGCGTGCTTTCAAAAACTTGAGCATTTCCATATTCATTAGGGTTTTACCAACATCCATGCCAACGATCTTGGTAACTCTTCATACCAGCATGATGAATAACTATGGAGGATGCAGAAGCAAAGGAAGAAAACACTTTCTTAGATTTTACCTTAGTAATGCCAAGGAAAAAAAATCTGGATGATCGACCGAGAGACATTTAGCACTCCGCTTCTAATGTTCTCCTTGATGTTCTAGATACCATGGTCATGCTTCAAGTAGCATCAATATGGTCATGAAGTAAAGGTCAGACTTTGGGGGCACAAGAAATCCATAACGAACAACGTCTAGAATAAGTCGTACGAGATCCTCATGGAGAAGTGGCCAGTTTGCTCAACCAAGATACTATAATAATAGGTCTTCTGGCTAGGTGTGTTGGCCACAACATTCACTTTACCGGTTTACAGAGAGACCAATATTATAATTCTTGGGAAAACATTCCAACCATCATATCTGTTAGAGATTCAGATCTGAGTGTTGACAGGATGCTTCAGACATAGCATGTCTGAAAGGAAAGTTTGCAACACAAATTGAAGAGATAACGTTGTAAGATTCTTGGGAAATGAACTGCGGTATCAAGATCCAAAACATGAGCTGGTTCGCAAGACGCATGTGAACACACTGTCCAAGACAAGCATGACCACATAGAAGTCTTACAACAAAACACTACTGAGTTCTGGTTGGGAACCATCATTGAGGATAATGGAATCTTGGACAAATCCGTCTGGTACCTTCAGGATTAGCAATTAGAACTTATTAGCCTTGAGCAAATCAATCAGTGGCTTGGTGTGCTAGGGATTACGGATGGAATGGAGGTAGCGAGCCTATCAAACCATAGAATACTTCGCACATGCATGACTGACTTGGGATGATTCCAAATGAAGCAAAACAACTTTCTCGAATTCTCGGCGGCAACTTGCATCAAATGCACATGAACATAGAGGAAGTCACTTCTTTCATCAAACACATACTTCATGAGCTAGCACGAATATAATGCTCACACAAGTTTCCAACAGTAGCTTGATGTTCCCCAAAATCATGGGGAAGATAAGGATGTGGCCGATGGGCTCAACAATAGTTTGTCGAGATTTCCATATAGATGGAATTCCACAATTAAGTGAACATGGTGATAGCATTGGTCAGACCAAAAGATATAATGGTGTAGGCTCGAGGAATCAACCACGAGTTAAACAACATTACGAAAATTGTTGGTGCTGATTCTGATTTGACAATAGCCCACACTCAAATCAAAAGATTGGATAAGACAACAAATCCAACAACTGATCACGAAGATCAATCGATGAGGATATCATCTTTCTCCGACACACACAAAAGATATCCCTTTGAATGAACTACGTTAGGTAAAGCTTTTATCTTCCAACTCTCCAACTTGTTGTTTAGCTTAACCAACTAGCTCAGGGGTATCCAACACAGATCCTTGGAAAAGGGGTGGTTTAGAGGAAAGCCAACTTGATCATGAACTCAACATAATGGTCAAGGGACAACCTAACGATACTTCCGAGAAGATATTCAAAGAATCATGAACCACCGATATGTTATTGAGCTCGAGATCAATCTTGCTTTTCAGGGCAACACGATATGATCAAAAGAGTGAGGGATTGACACAATCCTAACTCAATGATTGAAGAGTGCACCAGGAAATATGGACTCGGTGGCACGATCAATCTTAGAATGATGATCCAATAACCAATACGCTAAGAATGAAATTATCGTCCATTAACTACCAGGCAACGGGGTTGCTAGGAGTATTGATTTCACACATCATAGTTCACTCGTCGGCATTCCAATTACAACAACACGGGGACCGAGGAATGAATGATGATGGTGAGAAGTATCACTGTATCAAGAGTTCATAAGAGGTTGTGCAATTCCCATGACATTCTTGACATAAAAGAGGGTGATACTCCAAGGTAAAACAGAAAAGAAGCTGGACTGGCATTTTTGATCTGCGGAATACAACTGCTTTGACCTAATCCTAGATATGGATGGGGTGTTGGAGTTTGTTTCTCCTAGTCATTCTGAAATAGAATGGCTTGACGGACCGCAGGAATCAGTAGAAACTTTGCTCTATTTTGCGACGCTTCACTTGTGTCATGTATAACCCGTTTTCGTCATGGAAAATGCACTGGCGACGTTTTCCGGTCGTCGCGCACACCGTCACCGAAGCGCCGTCATAGAAAATATAATTTTGATGGTACAACTTTTTTCGTCACGCAAGTTCACATATTAGGTGACGGACAAAAAAATGTCACCAGTGGTCATGTTCGGCGACGGCCCAGAATGTCACCTATGATGGCCCAATCTGTCGCCTAAAATCTTTTTGGCGACGATAATCCCATCACCGGTAATTGGTTCGGGGGGTTGACTGGTCAAAGTTTCAGACAGGTGGGGCCAACAGTTGCTGAAGTGGCTTCTTTCATGTGGGTCCGGCATGGGTTTTATCGCCGACGATCCTGCTAGTAATAAATCGGCATCAGTTTTTACCGGTCAACGTTGCTGACATATGGGCCCAGAAGATGCTGACGTGGGTGCTTGCATGTGGGACTAGGCATCGTTTTTTTGGTGACGATGTGTCGTCTGACCGGACAACGATTCTGACATGTGGGCCCATTGTTGTGCTATCATGGATGCTGGTGGGCAGGTCCATACGTGGGTGACGTGGTTTCTTAAATGTGGGACCATATGCCGGTGACAGCGTCCATAACCGTCACAGTTTGTACGCGTGGTCAATTTGTTTTATATTGCAAAAATTGGCAAGCATATTTGACAGTTTTGATATGAATTTGTGCAAAGTTTGAATTTCAATGCAAATTGAGATGTCGCTGCTTTTATTAAAACGCTAACTTGACAATTGTCAAACAGACTCTCTCAGACTTTACAATAACCAACCATGGTAAAAAACCACAGTATAAAATTAGACACATGACTAAGTATCACGGCATCCTGGCACCGCAACCCTGACGATGTACCTAACCAGGGCATCAAGTCTCTTTTCGATAGACGTAGTTTTCTCTTCGTTCGCATTCTTGACGACTGCAAGTTTTTCCTGCTGCTCTTGGAGGCCATTGTTGATAGATCAAATACGGTTGTACTGGTCAAACAACCCCAAATTCATGTCCTCAATGTCATCCTGTTGCTCTGGCAGGGCATTCTTGACATTTTCAAGTACTTTTTGCTTCTCTAGAATGGTACTGTTGCCAGATTCAAGTTGACGTTGCGCATCTGGCAGGAGACCCTTCACAGCTTCACGTTCTTGTTGCTGCTCTGCTAGGGCCTTCTTGAAAGCTTGAAGTTCTAGTTGTTGCCATGCCAGGGCCTTCTTCATAGCATCTAGTTCGTCATGCTGGTTTGTCACGCCGTGCTCAAGTGCTACTGGTTCTTCCTGCTGCATTGCCAGTGGACTGATGACTGGTTTAGATTGTTGTTTCTCGGGCAAATGACTAGCAGTAAGGCCATCATTTGAGCATCCTAACTTTCCCTACAGAAAAAAAACATGCAGGTTACATCATATGGGACAATTCCAGAAGCTATAGATGCATCTACCGCAATATACAGTTACATGGGTGATCAAAGGTCAAAAGTAAGGAAGTGTTTACATAAAAGAGTTGGCCTACTCACCAGGTCAGCCCGCTTTCTCTTTGATTTGCTTGAGCTGGTTAACACATATGCATTCAGAGACATGAGCTATTTGAACTCTTGAAGCAGCACATGTAGACCCTTAGTCACCAAGTCTAGTTCATGACGATAATATTGTTGCCATAATGTACTTAAAGAGATTAGATTGTAGTGCACAATTTACATCTGTCGGCCCAGTGGGAACCAGGGTACCACCGCCCGTCTGCCTCTGGCCCAGAGGACCGCACTCGGCGGCCGGCCCATGAGAGTGTCCCTGCCGCGGCCGCTCCGGAGGAAGCCGCCTCGCGAGGGGTGAGCGTCATGAGGCCCCTCCCCACCAGGCCAGGCCCTGCCGAGGCCGCCAAGCGCCAGGTTCCCTCACGAGGATCCCGTCGCGAGGCCTTCTCATGAAGCAGGTCATGCGGCGCCAGCCACGGGGCTCCGCGCCCAGCACATGGGTGACGTCCCGCTATCAGGATAAGGACAGCGGGGCGCGACCAAGCCCGGCTTCCATTCTGGTGATAAGGGAGCAGCGGCATCTGCCTCCCCCAAAGCACGTCCCAAAGGCTTTCCTCTTTGGTGATAGAAGATCAGGACGGATCAGCTCGCCAGGACGGAGGTCATCGCCAAGCCCACCAGCGTGTCACAAGGAGCTACTTTGGCAGGCGGAGACCGCCTTTAGTCAGGATAAGCCTGCGCCCCTGCCCTCCTTTGAATTGCCGCCCTGTGGTTACCCTTTCCCGCTCATATTTTCGGGGACGAGGACCAAGGCACTACAAAAGGGGCAGGGCCGCTTCCATGTAAGGGGATCGATTCATTCTCCCCAACACCTCATGTACTTGGAGCCACAAGCTCTCCATCACAGAGCAATCCAACACAAGCAGGAGTAGGGTGTTACACCGCACGGTGGCCCGAACCTGGGTAGCTCACGTGTCCCCTTCGTGTCAATTGAGAGCTAGCGAGTCCGGCGCGTCCCCGCTGTAGTCCCGTCGTAGGCTGCCAAGCCAAGTCCCCAGAGTTCGAATCCTAAGTTCTTGGAGAAGTTTCTTGGACGCAGATCCTAGACTCCGACATTTGGAGCGCCAGGTAGGGGGACTTGCCGTCTTCGCGCCTTCGACCTCGACAACAACATCGACATGGACGCCGCCGCCGCTCGCCGGGAACGCGCCGCGCGCCGCGCCGCCGTCAGGGTCCCCGCGGTGCCCCTGGGCGGCGCCCTCAAGCCACCACCGAGCCCGTTGGGGAGCTGGTGGCCTTCTCTGCCCACCCGTCGGTGAATGAGCAGGCGCATGACCCCTCCACTGCCTCCTCCTCACTCGCACGTCGCGATCCACCTGCTCCGCGCGCCGCCCTGCTCATGGCGCAGGAGCTGCTGCGCTACCGCCTCACTGAGGATGCCTACGACGCCTGGCTGGGGCACATCACCGAGCTCGTCGATGCCGCGCGGGATGGCCAGGCGCTCTCCCGCTCCCCGCCTGCTCCACCGTCCTACGCCGACCAGGCCGGGCGCGGCGCTCCTCCTCCTCCTCCTCTTGACCGTGACGTGGCCGAGCGCCGCCCCACCGCGCGCGCCTTGGAGCCGTCTCGCAGCTCGCTCGCGCCAGGCGGCGACGGCGACAGCTGCCAGATCGTCAACCGCGTGCCCCAGGACGCGCGCGTGGGCCTTGAGAGGGCGCGTGACCGCCAGGACCGCGTCCTCCACGACGTCGCCATGGCTAGGCGCCAGAACCGCACAACCCTCAACGGTGGAGCCGTCACCAACGGGGGCTACCTGGCCCTCGCCCCCGAGCTGCGCCGCATGGTGTGCCCGACAAGTTCAAGCCAGAGCTCCCTCAGCGCTACGATGGCAGCGCCAACCCCACGGAGTTCCTCCTGCTCTACACCATTAGCATCCAGGCCGCGAGGGGGGACGATCGGGTCATGGCGAACTGGTTCCCCATGGCCCTCAAGGACACTGCGCGCTCGTGGCTCATGAACCTCCCCGAGGCGTCCATCTCTTCGTGGGAGGACCTGCGCAAGCAGTTCGTCGCCAACTTCAAGGGCACGAGCGACAGCGCCCTCATGATCAACGACCTGCGGAACGTGCATCAGCGCCCTGGCGAGCCCCTTCGTAAGTTCATCTAGCGCTTCAGCCAGGTGCACCACAAGATCCCGAAGGCCTCCGACGCCGCGATCGTCTCCACCTTCACCAGTGGCATCACAGACGTGAAGATGCGCGAGAAGCTCTCAGTCAGAGACGAGCTAGACTCCACGGCAGAGCTGTTCGTCCTCGTCGACCGCTACGCCAAGGCCGAAGAGGTACACCTCTTCCTCCACAATGACGCTGACGCTGAGCCTGACGCGGCGAAGCCCAAGGCCAAGGACACCAAGCGCAAGGGCCCAGCCGTTCTCGCGGCGGAGCCGGACTGCAAGCGTGGCCGCGACCGCGGCGAGGCCAAGAAGGACGCCCGCCCTTTCTACGGCTACCACAACATGAACTCGCACAACACAGAAGACTGCCACGAGCTCAAGCTGCTTCGCGAGGGCCGCACCGAGCGCCGCAAGGAGCGCGGCAAGGGCCGCGATGGCGGCAGCGGAGGTGGCCGCTGGGGCGACAACCACAACAACGCGCTGGCGACAGCACCCGTCAGGGCTGGCAGAACCAGCCGCGGCAGGCTGACCCTTCGGCCAACGCCGCCCCAACAGGCGCCAACGACTCCCCTCCCGCTGAGAACGCTGGGAGCTACCAGGAGCCCCGCAGGGTGGCCTGCATCCTCGGCGAGGCCCAGGCCCCTCCATCCAACCGCCACTTCAAGCAGTTCTCTCGGGAGGTGAACGCGGCCCTCCCGTCGCTCGATTCCACCGGCCACCTCAAGTGGTCCGAGTTCCCCATCGCCTTCGACGCTAGCGACCACCCCAAGTCCACGAAGTGCGTGGGCGCCGTCCCCCTGCTGTGCACCCCCACCATCAGCAACGTCGCCGTCACCAAGACCCTCATCGACGGAGGCGCCGGCCTCAACGTGATCTCCATCGAGACCTTCGAGATGCTTCAAGTGCCCTACGAGCGCCTGATGCCCACCAGGCCCTTCTCGGGCGTCACCGACGGCTCCACTGTCCCCCTGGGGCAGGTGCTCCTTCCCGTAACCTTCGGCACCCGCAAGAACTACCGTACAGAGTTCATCGTCTTCGATGTGGCTCACATCGGCCTGCCTTACAACGCCATCTTGGGCTACCCGGCGCTCACCAAGTTCATGGCCGCAACCCACCATGCCTACGGCCTCGTCAAAATGCCCGGCAGCCGCGGTACCCTCACCGTCCGCTGCGACAAGAAGGATGCGCTGCAAACCCTCGAGCACGCCTACAAAGCTGCCTCCGTTGCATACCCAGCCGATGAGGATGTGCCTGGGCCTGCCGAGGAGACAGCCGTGAAGAAGAAGCCCCTGCTCCCTCAGGAGTGGGTCGAGTCCAAGAAGGTGTCGCTGGATGGGGGCAAAGCAGGCCCCTCCCTCGCCGCTGGCGGTGGACCCTCCCCTAAATAGGAAGGACGCTCGTCACCTCCCTCCGGGCGTGCCCTGATGCGTTGGCTTGGACAGCATCAGGCACGCCCTGCCTGCCGAGGGAGGTGATCGAGCACCAGTCAGCCGCGTGCCGGAGTGCGCGGCTCGTCAAGCGTGAGGACATTCGTCAAGCGCCCAAGAAGTAGGAAGTCATCACCCAAGAGGTCAACAAGCCCCAGGATGCTGGAATCGCCCATGAAGCCCCCCACCCCAGGAGGATCGCCAGCCTCACCGCCGTCGCCAGGCCGCGCGATAGCGTGCGCATGTGCGTCGACTTCATCGCCCTCAACTAGGCCTGCCCTGCAGGCCCCTTCCCTCCTACGCGCATCACCGCAGGCTTGCCCTGGCTCACATGCATGCCGTTCGGCCTGGAGGGTGCCGCAGCCACCTTCGTGAGGCTGATGCGCATGAGCCGGGAGCCCCACATCGCAAGGACTACAGAGGTGGTTAACACTCGCCCACCGGCCCCCCGCGGCCCCACTCATGATGGAGGCGGGTGTTCCGGTACCAAACACATGGAACGCCCGCCATCACCGTAATTTCTATCCATGCTCCACGGATACGAGCGGCATGGAGTTGTACACGCTCCGGGGCTCTCTCTACCCACGCTACCTTCGGCACGTGAGAGCTCCTTCCCACTCTCGTGGAAGCCCCATGCTCAGCGCTGGCGGATGCCCCATGCTCCACGCTGGCGGCTTACTTGAGGGGCCCTCGGCCGTCACATCCTCAAGCTGACCCGTGTCGAACACGGCAGCATGTATCTTTCTGTTATGTAATGAACTTGCTTCATGCATCAGTAAAGCTTATTTCCTTCAAAACCCCGTGTGCTTGCCACTTCAGGGCGCGCGCTCATGGTCTCGCCCGTGGCTGTCACGCGAGCGGGGGCTGGGC
Source organism: Elymus sibiricus (assembly GCA_039707655.1). NCBI lineage: Eukaryota > Viridiplantae > Streptophyta > Magnoliopsida > Poales > Poaceae > Elymus > Elymus sibiricus. Next base: position 266,751,878 of record CM077676.1, on the reverse strand, counting down.
ACGGTGTCTGTGCTCGGGTCAGTCCCAGCAGCACTGAAAAACCCAAGCGACTGAGCTCTGGCTCGCGGGTCTGCTCCCGTGCACGTCACCTCACCAGGTCCTTGGTGCTTTTGTCTCCTCGCGTAACACCCACATGCGACCTCGCGAGCGCGCCCTGCTGCACTATTCGCAAAAACTTGGCAGTTTTCCTGGTGCAGGATACGAAGGCGTCAGGAGCCCCCCCTCGGGAGGCACCGCGAGCGGGTCCTATGGACGGAGGGCCTGACGAGGGACTGCGCCTCACGAGCCACGCTCTGCGAAGGACTCGCCCCAAGCCGCACGCCTCGAAGGAGCTAAGTCTAAAGCACCCCTCGGGTCTTCTTCCCTCTCGCTTCTCTCTCGCGGCATCATGATTTCCTTGGCATGAGCCGTCTGCGCATCAAGGGGGGGACCCTGAGCATCACGCCTCAGGGGCTCCTATCAGCCCTAAGAGCCCTACACCCTCTGGCCTTGCCGAGCGCACGCTCCGGGCATACCAGCGACGGATGTAGCTTGCCTCGGGGGCTGGGTCCCAGCGACGCAGAGCACGAAGGCAATGTGAAAAGGGAATAACGGGCCTCGGGAGGAAAGCGAAAACACACGAATCATTAAGTGCATACAACAAAGTACCATGCAAACGTTTTCACGCCCCCGCGGGGCCACGTCTATCCAATTACAGCAACAGGTCAAGGGGAATTCAGGCAAGTGAGGCGCCGCCATCGCCGCTCCAACCGCCGTCGCGAGGGGGCTCGCTGTTGGAAATATGCCCTAGAGGCAATAATAAATTAGTTATTATTATATTTCCTTGTTCATGATAATCGTTTATTATCCATGCTATAATTGTATTGATTGGAAACTCAAATACATGTGTGGGTACATAGACAACACTGTGTCCCTAGTAAGCCTCTAGTTGACTAGCTCGTTGATCAAAGATGGTTAAGGTTTCCTAGCCATTGACATGAGATGTCATTTGATAAACGGGATCACATCATTAGGAGAATGATGTGATGGACAAGACCCAAACTACGAACGTAGCATATGATCGTATCAGTTTATTGCTATTGTTTTCTGCATGTCAAGTATCTGTTCCTATGACCATGAGATCATGCAACTCACTAACACCAGAGGAATACCTTGTGTGTATCAAACGTCGCAACGTAACTGGGTGACTATAAAGGTGCTCTACAGGTATCTCCGAGGGTGTCTGTTGGGTTGGCATGGATCAAGACTGGGATTTGTTACTCCGTGTGACGGAGAGGTATCTCAGGGCCCACTCGGTAATACAACATCACAATGAGCCTTGCAAGCAATGTGACTAAAGTGTTAGCCACGAGATCTTGTATTACAGAACGAGTAAAGAGACTTGCCGGTAACGAGATTGAATTAGGTATAGAGATACCGACGATCGAATCTCGGGCAAGTAACATACCGAAGAACAAAAGGAACAGCATACGGGATTAACTGAATCCTTGACATAGAGGTTCAAACGATAAAGATCTTCGTAGAATATGTAGGAGCCAATATGGGCATCCAGGTCCCGCTATTGGTTATTGACCGTAGAGGTGTCTCGGTCATGTCTACATAGTTCTCGAACCCGCAGGGTCTACACACTTAACGTTTGGTGACGATTAGTATAGTTGAGTTATTTTGTTGGTGACCGAAAGTTGTTCGGAGTCCCGGATAAGATCCCGGACATGACGAGGATCTCCGGAATAGTCCGGAGGTAAAAATTGATATATGTGATAATAGTGTTTTTGGTTACCGGAAGGGTTCCGGAATTCACCGGAAAGGGGTTCCGGATGTTTACCGAAGTGTTCGGGTGCAGCAACACTTTATATGGGCCAAAGGGATAAAGCCCACGAGGTATTGGAAAGTGCAAAAGGAAGTTTTGCTACTGCCTTAAGATGGTAAGGCAGTACTACCGCTACTGTAGCAGCGGTACTACCGCTTAAGCTGGTCAAGCGGTACTACCGCTACTGTATCAGCGGTACTACCGCTTAAACTGGTCAAGCGGTACTACCGCTTATCGTCAGCGGTACTACCGCTTAAGCTGGTCAAGCGGTACTACCGCTTATCGTAAGCGGTACTACCGCTTGTGCGCGGTACTGCAGGGATCCGAGTTGGACTCTTTCCCTGCGGGCCAAACCGACCTTGTGCGGGCAAAACCGACCTGGAGGAGGCTTTTACTCCAAGTTTAGACCCCAAGGCTCAACATATAAATAGAGGGGTAGGGCTAGCACACGAGAGACATTAGATTGCCCCAAGCCGTGTGCCGGCAACCTCTAGTTCCTCCTACGTCATAATTTCAGTAGTGCTTAGGCGAAGCCCTGCTGAAATAGTTCTTCATCAACACCACCACGCCGTCGTGCTGCTGGAACTCTTCTTCTTCTCCGCTCCCTCTTGCTGGATCAAGAAGGCGGAGATCGTCATCAAGCCGTACGTGTGTTGAACGCGGAGGTGCCGTCCGTTCGGCGCTGGATCGTGCTTGGATCGAGGGACGACTTGCGATTTGGATCGCGGAGACGTTCGACTACATCAACCGCGTTTCTTAAACGCTTCCGCTTAGCGATCTACAAGGGTATGTAGATCCACTCTCCCTCTCGTAGATGCTCATCACCATGGATAGATCTTGTGTGTGCGTAGGAAATTTTTTGTTTCCCATGCAACGTTCCCCAACAGTGGCATCATGAGCTAGGTCTATGCGTAGATGAGATCTCGAGTAGAACACAAACGAGTTGTGGGCATGGGTGTATACATATTGCTTGCCGTTACTAGTTGATATTTGATTCGGCGGTACTGTGAGATGAAGCGGCCCGGACCGACATTACGCGTACACTTACGCGAGACAGGTTCCTTCAACTAACATGTAACTTCGTTGCATAAAGATGGCTAGCGGGTGTCTGTCTCTCTCACTTTAGTTGAATCGATTTCAATGAAGAGGGTTCTTTTAGAAGATCAAAAAGCAATCACTACACCACGTTGTGGTTTTGCGTAGGTAAGAACGGTTCTTGCAAACCCGTAGCAGCCACGTAAAATTTGCAACAACAATTAGAGGACGTCTAACTTGTTTTTGCAGGGTATGTTGTGATGTGATATGGCCAATTACATGATGAGATATATGTGATGTATGAGATGATCATGTGTTGTATAGAATATCACGACTTGCATGTCGATGAGTACGGCAACTGGCAGGAGCCATAGAGTTGTCTTTAATTATTGTATGACCTGCGTGTCAATCATTAAGCGCTATGTAATGCTTTACTTTATCGCTAAACGTTAGCAATAGTCGTGGGAGTAACAGTCGGCGCGACAACCTCATGGCGACACGTTGATAGAGATCAAGATGATGGAGATCATGGTGTCATGCCGGTGATGATGGAGATCATGCCGGTGCTTTGGAGATGGAGATCAAAAGCACAAGTTCATGGCCATATCATGTCACTTATGATTTGCATGTGATGTTAATCCTTTTATGCATCTTATTTTGCTTAGGACGGCGGTAGCATTATAAGGTGATCCCTCACTTAAATTTCAAGATAAATTGTTTTCTCCCCGAGTGTGCACCGTTGCGAAAGTTCGTCGTTTCAAGACACGCCGTGATGATCGGGTGTGATAGACTCCACGTTCACATACAACGGGTGCAAGCCATGTTGCACACGCGGAACACTCGGGTTAAACTTGACGAGCCTAGCATGTACAGACATGGCCTCGGAACACAAGAGACCGAAAGGTCGAACATGAGTCATATAGTAGATATGATCAACATGAAGATGTTCACCATTGAAACCACCTCGACTCACGTGATGATCGGACTTGAGTTGGTGGATTTGGATCATGTTACACTCGAATGACCGGAGGGATGTCAATTTGAGTGGGAGTTTTTAAGTAATATGATTAATTAAACTCATTATCTTGAACAATAGTCTAAGTTGTCTTTGCTATATTTATGTTGTAGATCATGGCTCGCGCAGTAGCACCCCTGAATTTTAATGCGTTCCTAGAGAAAGCTAAGTTGAAAGATGATGGAAGTAACTTGGACTGGGCCCGTAATCTAAGGATTATCCTTACGACTTCCCAGAAGGCTTATGTCCTTGATGCACCGCTTGGTGATCCACCCGCTCCAGTTGAGTCTCTAGACGTTGTGAACGCCTGGCAGGCTCGTTCTGATGATTACTCAATAGTTCAATGTGCAATGTTGTATGGCTTAGAACCGGGACTTCAAAGACGTTTTGAACGTCATGGAGCATATGAGATGTTCCAGGAGTTGAAGTTTATCTTTCAGAAGAATGCCCGGATCGAGAGATATGAGATCTCCGATAAGTTCTATACTTGCAAGATGGAGGAGAACGGGTCTATCAGTGATCACGTGCTCAGAATGTCTGGGTACTCCACCCGTCTGGCTGAATTGGGGATGCCCCTTCTGCCAGAGGCTATCACTGACAGAGTTCTTCAATCATTGCCACCTAGCTACAAGAGCTTCGTGTTGAACTATAACATGCACGGGATGAACAAGTCAGTCGCCGAGCTGTTTGCGATGCTGAAAGCCGCTGAGTCTGAAATTCAGAAGGAGCATCAAGTGTTGATGGTCAATAAAACCACTAGTTTCAATAAAAATGGCAAGGGTAAGAAGGGTAAATCTAAGAAGGGTGGCAAAGCAGTTGCTGCTCCTGTGAAGAAACCCAAGGCTGGACCCAAACCAGAAACTGAGTGCTTTCATTGCAAGGGAACTGGACACTGGAAGCGGAACTGCCCCAAGTATTTGGCTGACAAGAAGGCGGCCAACAACAAACAAGGTATATATGATATACATGTTATTGATATGTTCCTTACCAACCCTCGTTGTAGTGCCTGGGTATTTGATACCGGTGCGGTTGCTCATATTTGCAACTCTAAACAGGAACTGCGGAATAGACGGAGGCTGGCGAAGGACGAAGTGACGATGCGCGTGGGAAATGATTCCAAGGTTGATGTGATCGCCGTCGGCACGCTCGTTCTTCGATTACCGTCGGGATTAGTGATGAACCTAAATAAGTGTTATTTGGTGCCTGCGTTAAGCATGAACATTATATCTGGATCTTGTTTATTGCGAGACGGTTACTCATTTAAATCAGAGAATAATGGTTGTTCTATTTATATGGGTAATATCTTTTATGGTCATGCACCCAATGTAAGCGGTTTATTCTTATTGAATCTCGATAGTAATGATACACATGTTCATAACATTGATGCCAAAAGATGTAGGATTGATAATGATAATACCACTTTCTTGTGGCACTGCCGTTTAGGTCATATTGGCGTAAAACGCATGAGGAAGCTCCATGCTGATGGACTTTTGGAGTCACTTGATTTTGAATCACTTGACACATGTGAGCCATGCCTCTTGGGCAAGATGACTAAAACGCCGTTCTCTGGAACAATGGAACGGGCAAGTGACTTATTGGAAATCATACATACTGATGTGTGCGGTCCAATGAGCATTGAGGCGCGCGGTGGTTATCGTTACTTTCTCACCTTCACTGATGACTTAAGTAGATATGGGTATATTTACTTAATGAAACACAAGTCTGAAACGTTTGAAAAGTTCAAACAATTTCAGAGTGAAGTTGAGAATCATCGTAACAAGAAGATTAAATTCCTACGATCTGATCGAGGAGGAGAATATCTGAGTTATGAGTTTGGCAGTCACTTAAGACAATGTGGAATTGTTTCACAACTGACACCGCCTGGAACACCACAGCGTAATGGTGTGTCCGAACGTCGTAATCGAACTTTATTGGATATGGTGCGATCTATGATGTCTCTTGCCGATTTGCCACTATCGTTTTGGGGTTATGCATTAGAGACAGCTGCATTCACTTTAAATAGGGCACCATCGAAATCCGTTGAGACAACGCCATATGAACTTTGGTTTGGCAAGAAGCCAAAGCTGTCGTTTCTTAAAATTTGGGGATGTGATGCTTATGTCAAAAAGCTTCAGCCTGAAAAGCTGGAACCCAAAGCGGAGAAATGCGTCTTCATAGGATACCCAAAAGAGACAGTTGGGTATACCTTCTATCTCAGATCCGAAGGCAAAGTGTTTGTCGCTAAAAAACGGAACATTTCTTGAGAAAGAGTTTCTCTCGAAAGAATTGAGTGGGAGGAAGATAGAACTTGATGAGGTTGTTGAACCTTTACTTCAACCTGAGAGTAGCGCAGTGCAGAAAGTTGTTTCTGTGGAGCCTACATTAGCTGAAGAGGAAGTTAATGATGATGATCATGAAGCTTTGGATCAAGTTGCTATCGAACCTCGTAGGTCGACAAGGACGCGTACTGCTCCCGAGTGGTACGGCAACCCTGTCTTAGAGGTCATGTTGTTAGACAACGATGAACCTACGAGCTATGGAGAAGCGATGATGGGCCCGGATTCCGAGAAGTGGTTAGAGGCCATGAAATCCGAGATGGGATCCATGTATGAAAACAAAGTATGGACTTTGGAAGTATTACCTGAAGGGTGTAAGGCCATTCAGAACAAATGGATCTTTAAGAGGAAGACGGACGCGGACGGTAATGTCACCGTCTATAAAGCTCGACTTGTGGCAAAGGGTTTTTCACAAGTTCAAGGAGTTGACTACGATGAGACCTTCTCACCCGTAGCGATGCTTAAGTCCGTCAGAATCATGTTAGCAATAGCTGCCTTTTTCGATTATGAAATTTGGCAGATGGATGTCAAAACAGCATTCCTTAACGGTTTCCTTAAGGAAGAGTTGTATATGATGCAACCAGAAGGTTTTGTCGATCCAGAGAATGCTGACAAAGTTTGCAAACTCCAGCGATCCATTTATGGACTGGTGCAAGCATCTCGGAGTTGGAATCTTCGCTTTGATGAAGTGATCAAAGCGTTCGAGTTTATACAAGTTTACGGAGAAGCTTGTATTTACAAGAAAGTGAGTGGGAGCTCTATAGCGTTTCTAATATTATATGTGGATGACATATTGCTGATTGGAAACAATATAGAAATGTTGGAAAGCGTGAAGGAATATTTGAACAAGAGTTTTTCAATGAAGGACCTAGGAGAAGCTGCTTTCATATTAGGCATCAAGATCTATAGAGATAGATCAAGACGCTTAATAGGACTTTCACAAAGCACATACCTTGATAAGATTTTGAAGAAGTTCAAAATGGATCAGTCCAAGAAGGGGTTCTTGCCTGTTTTGCAAGGTGTGAAGTTGAGTAAGACTCAATGCCCGGTGACTGCAGAAGATAGAGAAAAGATGAGTGTCATCCCCTATGCTTCAGCCATAGGCTCTATTATGTATGCAATGCTGTGCACAAGACCCGATGTCAGCCTTGCCATAAGTATGGTCGGAAGGTTTCAAAGTGATCCAGGAATGGAACACTGGACGACGGTCAAGAATATCCTGAAGTACCTGAAAAGGACTAAGGACATGTTTCTCGTTTATGGAGGTGATCAAGAGCTAGTCGTAAAGGGTTACGTCGATGCAAGCTTTGACACTGATCCGGATGACTTTAAGTCTCAAACCGGATACGTATTTATTCTTAATGGGGGTGCGGTTAGCTGGTGCAGTTCCAAGCAAAGCGTGGTAGCTGATTCTACATGCGAAGCGGAGTACATCGCAGCCTCTGAGGCGGCGAAGGAAGGTGTCTGGATGAAGGAGTTCATGACAGATCTTGGAGTAGTGCCTAGTGCGCTTAACCCAATGACTCTGTTTTGTGATAACACTGGTGCCATTGCTCTAGCCAAGGAACCAAGATTTCACAAGAGGACCAGACACATAAAGCGACGCTTCAATTCCATCCGCGATTACATCAAGGAGGACGACATAAATATTTGCAAAGTACACACGGATCTGAATGTTGCAGATCCGATGACTAAACCTCTTCCAAGGGCTAAACATGAACAACACCAGAACTGCATGGGTGTTCGATTCATTACAATGTAAATCACATAGTGATGTGAACTAGATTATTGACTCTAGTGCAAGTGGGAGACTGTTGGAAGTATGCCCTAGAGGCAATAATAAATTAGTTATTATTATATTTCCTTGTTCATGATAATCGTTTATTATCCATGCTATAATTGTATTGATTGGAAACTCAAATACATGTGTGGGTACATAGACAACACTGTGTCCCTAGTAAGCCTCTAGTTGACTAGCTCGTTGATCAAAGATGGTTAAGGTTTCCTAGCCATTGACATGAGATGTCATTTGATAAACGGGATCACATCATTAGGAGAATGATGTGATGGACAAGACCCAAACTACGAACGTAGCATATGATCGTATCAGTTTATTGCTATTGTTTTCTGCATGTCAAGTATCTGTTCCTATGACCATGAGATCATGCAACTCACTAACACCAGAGGAATACCTTGTGTGTATCAAACGTCGCAACGTAACTGGGTGACTATAAAGGTGCTCTACAGGTATCTCCGAGGGTGTCTGTTGGGTTGGCATGGATCAAGACTGGGATTTGTTACTCCGTGTGACGGAGAGGTATCTCAGGGCCCACTCGGTAATACAACATCACAATGAGCCTTGCAAGCAATGTGACTAAAGTGTTAGCCACAAGATCTTGTATTACAGAACGAGTAAAGAGACTTGCCGGTAACGAGATTGAACTAGGTATAGAGATACCGACGATCGAATCTCGGGCAAGTAACATACCGAAGAACAAAAGGAACAGCATACGGGATTAACTGAATCCTTGACATAGAGGTTCAAACGATAAAGATCTTCGTAGAATATGTAGGAGCCAATATGGGCATCCAGGTCCCGCTATTGGTTATTGACCGTAGAGGTGTCTCGGTCATGTCTACATAGTTCTCGAACCCGTAGGGTCTACACACTTAACGTTTGGTGACGATTAGTATAGTTGAGTTATTTTGTTGGTGACCGAAATTTGTTCGGAGTCCCGGATAAGATCCCGGACATGACGAGGATCTCCGGAATAGTCCGGAGGTAAAAATTGATATATGTGATAATAGTGTTTTTGGTTACCGGAAGGGTTCCGGAATTCACCTGAAAGGGGTTCCGGATGTTTACCGAAGTATTCGGGTGCAGCAACACTTTATATGGGCCAAAGGGATAAAGCCCACGAGGTATTGGAAAGTGCAAAAGGAAGTTTTGCTACTGCCTTAAGATGGTAAGGCAGTACTACCGCTACTGTAGCAGCGGTACTACCGCTTAAGCTGGTTAAGCGGTACTACCGCTACTGTATCAGCGGTACTACCGCTTAAACTGGTCAAGCGGTACTACCGCTTATCGTCAGCGGTACTACCGCTTAAGCTGGTCAAGCGGTACTACCGCTTATCGTAAGCGGTACTACCGCTTGTGCGCGGTACTGCAGGGATCCGAGTTGGACTCTTTCCCTGCGGGCCAAACCGACCTTGTGCGGGCAAAACCGACCTGGAGGAGGCTTTTACTCCAAGTTTAGACCCCAAGGCTCAACATATAAATAGAGGGGTAGGGCTAGCACACGAGATACATTAGATTGCCCCAAGCCGTGTGCCGGCAACCTCTAGTTCCTCCTACGTCATAATTTCAGTAGTGCTTAGGCGAAGCCCTGCTGAAATAGTTCTTCATCAACACCACCACGCCGTCGTGCTGCTGGAACTCTTCTTCTTCTCCGCTCCCTCTTGCTGGATCAAGAAGGCGGAGATCGTCATCAAGCCGTACGTGTGTTGAACGCGGAGGTGCCGTCCGTTCGGCGCTGGATCATGCTTGGATCGAGGGACGACTTGCGATTTGGATCGCGGAGACGTTCGACTACATCAACCGCGTTTCTTAAACGCTTCCGCTTAGCGATCTACAAGGTTATGTAGATCCACTCTCCCTCTCGTAGATGCTCATCACCATGGATAGATCTTGTGTGTGCGTAGGAAAATTTTTGTTTCCCATGCAACGTTCCCCAACACTCGCCGCTGCCGCCGCTAACTTCAGGCTCGAAGGCGTATAGCCCGACGAAGCCGGCCACGCGCTCCCTCACAGCCTCCTTGAGGGGTTCGCGGAGCTCCGCCGGGACAGGGGTCACCACCCACCCGAAGTCGAAGCGATTGTCGAGGCGGAGGAGGTTGCTGAAGAGTCGCGTCGTCGCCTGGGTCAGCATGTCGTGGCACGCTTCCTCGACGGTGGCATCCGTGTCCAGCAGCTGCTTCTTGAGGTCGTCAACCTCGGCTTGGAGCTCGTCCCGCTTGGTCGCGAGGCTCCTCTGCTCGTCGAGAGCGGCCTGGGCAGCCGCCATCTAGCGCTCCCTCGCCAGCAGGCGCTCCCATTCTGCCTCCTGCGCGGACGCAGTTGCCGCGAGCTCGCCTTCCCGGGTCTTTGCATTTGCCTCGCGGGTAGCGACCGCCTCCTGGGACCTAAGGATCTCCTCCTCGCGCTTCGGGAGCTTAGCTTCGCGGGACACGTGCCGGCCCTCGAGGCAGCCTTCTCCTGGAGCGACTTCTCGTAAGCGTCCGCCTCCTCCCGCTGCCGCTTGGCCTCCTGAGCGTCTTCGAGGGCCTTTGCGAGGGACGCCTGGGCCTCTTTGGTGAGCTGCTCGTGCTGCGCCTGCGCCTCCTTGTCCCGTCGGCGGTCGAGCTTCGCCGCCTAACGAAGCTGGCTCCATCCCTCCGCCAGCCTCCGCTGCTCCTCCGCGCAAAGCTCCGCCTCCTTCCCGAGCTCACCTTCGAGGGCCTCCAGAGCCGCCTTGACGATGTTGATGGCCCCGCTCCAGGGCGCAGTGCCGCCCTCCCGCAGCACCAAGGTGCAGCTCGCCCGGGCCTCCTCATCGCCTGCTGGCGTTGGCAGGCGGGAGGGCACAACCTCGAGCCCCTCCGGCTGTCCCGCGCCGTCGCCCCCAGCAAGGGTTGCACTCGCTGTCTGGCGCGGGGGGCTCGGGATGGCCACTTCCGGCGCCGGCGACGTTGCCCGCGCTCGGGCCCGGAGGTGGCTCCCATGGGGGCTGTGGTGGCCCCTGCCGTGGCAGGCGTGGTGCGTTGGGGAGGGGCCACTGCTTCGCCCTCCTTCCCCGCCATCTCGACACCGGTGACGGGGGCCGCCTAGGGAGGTGCCCGCGCGGTCTCCTCGCCACCCCCCGGTCTCGCCACCGGGGGCGTTGGCGCGGCAGGCGAGGCGGTGTTCAGAGGAGGGGAGGGCCCTTCGACCTCGGCTCTCCTCTTCTTGCTCTTCTCCTCCTCCTCCTCCTCGGCGGCCGGTTTGGAGCTCCTGCGCAGACGACAGCTCATCAGGACTGTAGCAGCCAGGAAGCAGGGATTGATAGGGGGGGCGGAGCAACTTACTCGTCCTTGGGGTAAAAGCGCCTCCTCTTCCGCTCCCTGATGGCGCCGCTGCTACGGCCCCCATCATGCAGGGCGCCGGGGCAGCCGCCCGAGGGCGCGGCGCGATTCTCGTCGGGGATGGCAGCCATAGTGGCATGGTGGTGGCAGGATCGCATCAAGGATGCCACCGAGAAGGAGTGGCTGCATGCGCCGTCTTCACTCGCCTCGTCAGAGGCCTATGCCGTCGGGAAGCCGCCGCAAAGCACGTCGCGGAGTGCGAGGCGGAGGAGGAGGCCAACTCTCTCCGCGCTCGGAAGCCGGTGCGCACCAGGGAGTCTGTGGCCAAAAGCAGGGAAAGGGCCCTCAGGAGATATTATTGAATTTCACTCAATTTATCTTTAAATTATATATGTATTTGTAGTAACGATTATCATCACACGTATATGTGTGTGATGATATATACAAATATTATGTAATGAACTGGATCGTGTGGAGTATTATATGATGATTTTCTATCTTATTTTCCTTACTGAATGTCTCTTTTTTTGCGAGTCAAACTACCTTCTGACAATATATTTCTACTGATGTCAATCACGCACGTTTCAGACATATTAACTGTATGCGATTTTGACTACAAAGACACATGGCTTCGTGATCTTTACAAACGTTCTCCTAAAAATAGGTGTTTCCGAAAAATGGCCATGTCTGAACTGCTTGTTCCATGTCTGGACTGTTTGGGAATGGCCATTGTTGATGTACGAAATGTTTGTTCCATGTCTGAACTGTTAATGCTATACTATTCTCTGTGATCACATTTTTCTGTTAATGCTTTATTTGGGAATTAATATTTCATTTCATAGTTTAGTTTTTTTAGGTGACATAGTTTAGTAAAATGATAGCATGCACGGAAAAATATAATGGATTTCATTACAACCATCTCCACTAATGTCCATTAGATAAAACCCAAAACTTTGTTTTGAAGCCCACCGAACATTTTTTATCCTTTCCCAACCCGTCGATCATTTTCTGTGACACCACAAATCAACACAGAATATGGACGTACGTAGTGATGGTCAAATGTGTCACCTAAAACAAGGACAGAACGTCACCAACGCACCTAAGGGGACTACCCCGGGAGGGAAAAGGCTGGTGACGATTGGCCATCACAGAAAATGATTTTTGGCGACGTTTCCTGGTTCGTCACCAGGGTTTTGGTCACTGAATAGACGAAATTTTGTAGGGAATAATAGGCACAACTACTCCTGACTATTAATTGATAGACTAGGGTCGGAATATACCTGAAAAAGGAACAACTCAAAGGAACACATGATTCTCTAAGTTGTGGATGCATAGATTAGCATGTCGAACAAGGTTCAACATAATCCTTCCGAGTAACCCATGTAAAAGGAGAGGATTGGCAGATTCACAATGTAGAATGGAGAACTCATCAAGAGTACTCTTGTTGTGATCTTTTGGTTCAAAAGAACTTCTGCCATACTAGTTCATGGTATTGGAAGAATGATAAACCATGAACCTTGAAGACTATCACAAAGGTTACTAATATCCTAAAGAAACGAGCAAACACTATCAACAGGAATAAGCAGATCGAAGCTTGGGTCCAAGAACCCAGAAATGGAATACCTATCAAATAAATGACATCACGAGATACCTTCGAGAATGGTGGCCAGAATTATCACACTGGGAACACAAGACAAGGCTATGTTACTGGGTGGTTCTCTGAGATATCCCAGTTTTCCTAAGAACTTCAACAAATAGGTCAAGGTAATGGGATACCTCAACACAATGGTTAGTGTGGTTAGTCTGGCCCAAAAGGACACTGGGAATGGGGAGAAAAGATTTGCAAATGCATCAGATTATTTAGAAACCTAGAATAACTCGGACAGCATAACGGCTGTACAAGCATGAAATATAAGAAACTTGCAAGACAACTGACAACTCAACAATTGAATCCTATGGAGATACCAAACTAAGAAGACAACACCTTTCCGATAAGTCTCCAGCATAGTAACTCATCATCCTGATAGATAGATGAGAAGTCTAGTTCCTTAACCCCCATAGAAAAGAAGAGGGTGACTCAGAATTAGAACGACTCAAGGAAAGGAGTAAAAAGAATCTTACTTTCCCTTCCACAATCAATTCCCCTATATAACTAAAGCATTTCAAGACTCGACATAGACCAAGGGGTTTGGTAATCCTACAGGCAGTCAGGCTCTAATACCAAAGCTGTCGGGACCCCGATCCTCGGTCACACAGATCTAGCATGTAACACATCATATCACTTTGCGGCCTCACGCACGGTATCCCACGGCTGCCCCCTTACCTTGGCCGGTACCGTTTGCATCTTTTGGCTCACGTATATGATTATGTCGCTAGCATCCATATGAAAGAGAACCCGGGTCGACGTGATTAGTTATAGACCAAGATGGCACAAACGTACAGGGACAAACATAGGTAACCCAGCAATGCACGTGTCGGCCAGCAGCGAGTGTAACCAAGTCATAGCAATGCTACAAGGACTATAGTAAACACCGCGTGACATTTCCCCGTAGGGACAGACACAGGAGTAAAGAAGGATACATGTCAGTCAATCCATGTGTTTCGGAGTAGTAGCGATGTACCAAGGTTCAGTGGAAGCACTAGGAGGCATTTCCCTGTAAGAAACGCTACCAAAGGCACATAACTAGGTGTTGAACCCCACACACAGCAATACATATCACACGTACGCATAACATGCTGTTGTACAACATGGCATCACAACATAACTCTACAACTCAAGTATAGATAAGGCTCGGAAGAGCCAGACATAACATGATATTACAAACAGGGATCACATGACCCATCATACAAGTCATACAAGCAATGGAAGCATAACATGTCTGAGTACAGACAACTACAAAAGAAAAAGGCTGAGAAGCCTGACTATCTACAAGACCCTCCATAGGAACGAGACCTCTGTCTGGGATTCCCAAGCTACTCGGTCAACATCAAACTCGTCATTGAAAGCACCAGTGGGACTAACGTCTCCTCTACAAAAACATAAATTAAGCAACCGTGACTACAAAGGTACTCAGCAAGACTTACATCAAAACTAGCTACATATTCACCATTATCAAGAAGGGTGTTATGGGGTTTAATTGCAGCAAGCCAGCTTAGACTCAATGGTTATCCTGTACTACGGCTACCAGTAATTTCTTTGAGGTGAGAGGGCGCACACGAGTCCACTAGTCACCACATCAATACACCACTATGGATCCTGAAAATGCTAGTTATCGACTAGAGGGGGGTGAATAGGCGATTTTTAAGAAAGGCTTCAAAAATAGGAAATGTCTTCAAAGCAAGCGGAAGCACGATGAAAAGTAACAACAGTTGTAACTATGATGAACATATATTACAAGCATAAGCATCATACATACAAGCATGCGTTGAATATAAACAGAAGAAGCATGATGACAAATGGGCAAACAGATGAATGGCTTTAGGGAATATCTTCGAACACAGACAAGCATGCAAAGGCTTCACAGTACGAAACAGTAAGTAAGGAAGGGAAAGGATAGAACCAGTAGCTTGGGGAAGACAATGATTTGTTTGACCAGTTCCAACTGCTGTGACAGTTGTACGTCTGGTTAGGGAGGCTGAGATTGAACTCAGAAGACCATGTCTTCACCTTATTCCCCTTGAGCTAAGACCCGCAGATCTCGCCCAATCACTCTGGTAAGTCTTCAAGGTAGACTTCCAAACCTTCACAGACTTCGTTCACCGGCAATCCACAATGACTCTTGGATGCTCAGAACGTGACGCCTAACCGGCTGGAAGATCACAGTCTTCAAGTGTAACAAGTCTTCGGTTCACTCGGAACATAATGTCTTCAGTGATGCTCAATCACTTTGGGCTCTGGGTGTTTTGGGTTTTGTCTCACAAGGATTCTCTCTCAAAGGCTTCGAGGTGGGTTTCTCTCAAATGACAAAAGCCATGTACTAACTCGGAGCAGCCACCAACTTATGGTGGAGGGGGTGGCTATTTATAGCCAGGAGGCAACCAGACATGATTTGTCCAAAATGACCTTGGGTCATTGGGAAACAGACACGTGTCCAATGGTCGGATCCCAACACACACGGCAACTTTACTTGGGCTCCAAACAAAGCTGACTCAACCAACTCTGGAAGAGATTTTCTCTCATTTGTCTTCGCTCGAGAACATAGGATTTTAGGTTGAGCATCACATCAGTTTCTGACTTCATTTACCTCGACCCCACTTAACAGTACGGTGGTTCCTATGACTCAAGAAAGAAGAATATGAAACTACCAAAAGACTAAGTTTCCATGTTCCATTGGCTTCAAGTAAATGTCTTCGTGAGCCATTATCTTCAACACAAATGTCTTCGTGAACCACCATTGTCTTCAATGTCTTCATACATTTTTAGGGGTCATCTTTGATGGGTAAACCGAATCAATAGGGACTTCTACCTGTGTTAACCTATGAATCTCACAAACACATTAGTCCCTCAACCAAGTTTGTCTTCAATACTCCAAAACCAACAAGGGGTGGCGCTAGATGCACTTACAATCTCCCCCTTTTTGGTGATTGATGACAAACTGGTTGAAGTTTTCAACGGGGATAGTAATATGTGAAAGTCAAGGAACAAGGTGTTTGGCTTCATGTATTTGAAGGGGCTCCCCCTGAAGAAGTGCATATAAGTAATTTACTTCTGAATGCAAATGCACATGGCAGGTTTTACTTTGTGGAGATCTCCCTCTTTTCATGAAGTCAAAAGCATAGTGAATAAAAATATTATGAAGATAATGAAATGCACAATGAGAAATGGGCGTCTGCAGAATGACTTCAAGCGCATAAGATCAAATATCACTGTCGTGCAGAAATGATAAGTTGCAAATGTAGCAGACGTCCATCAGGACTTAAGTTTACAACCCAAAAGCCAAATGTTCAAAACGGGGGTTGCAAACTTAACAAAATATATCAAGCCCGACCCAAAATGCCCGCTTGAAGACTATCAACCCATATGCTTCTCCCCCTTTTGGCATCGAATGACCAAAAAGGTGTGAAGACATAGGGTGTCTAAATGTCCCGAGGAGGCGACGAAGATGTTGGAGCAGCCGGGTCGATGGTGGAGTTTGGCGGTGCAGACGGGCCTGATGCAGCATCGTGATGCAGTGAAGTCATAGCTGGAGACGTGGCATCATCTTCTTCATCAACCACCCTGGCATGAGCTGTGGGCGCTGAAGAAGAGTAGACTGAATCTTCAAGTGATGGCATAGCACGCCACTTCTCTGTTTCCGGAGGCCTGGAGTCAAATTTGAAGCCTTCCTTGAAGCCATCCGCAGCAAGGTCTTCTTCAGAACACAAGAGTGTGAGGCTCTTCCAAACATGGCGACTTGCTTCATGAGCGACAAATGCATTTTTGGTAGAGAGATTTCTGATGCAATTGACATTAGTGAGAAGACTTTGCATCTGACGCTTCATCCAGTCTTGATGCTTATCGTGTTTTTGATGGAGAGAAACAATAAGTTCCCTGTCTGTCATCACCTTGGCCCGCTTCTGAGGCCTTTGAGGAACAGTACTGGTAGTGGCTTCAGTGTTTGCTTGACGTGGTTGCCGAAACTGACCAGCAAGTTCAGAAGTAGGGGCCACATTGGGAAGATGAATAGCTTCCATATGAGCAGAGTGGCTTGCTTCAACTAGTCTTGGGTCTTTATCTGCTGAAGGGTAAATGAATTCATGCGGTACATCAACTTCAAGCAGAAAGATGTGATGTGTGCGACCAGAGGGTTCATATTGCACCATGGAGCGGATCTTGATGAGGCGCATGATCCATGGCACATAAAACTTGAGGCCAAATAGATCCATCCCAGAAGCAGCAAGCTGTCTGATGAAGAAGTCATGCGTCTTGAATCTGATGCCATTGATGACATAGTATACCAATGTCTTCATGGCGCCTTCAAGCTTGGCTGAAGATGAATGCCCTTTAATTGGCCATAGAGTGTTGTGAAGAATGTGATAGACAGTGTGAGGCAAGTACTCAAGGTCTTTGACAAGAAATTCCTAGGGGTAATCAGCTTCAAAAGGCAATGGCTTCATCATCGTAAGCATTTCAGTCATGTTTGGCTCAGGCTTCAGGAATATGCTCTCAACCTCTTTCGCATACGCAGCGCAACTTGGTTCATAGAAGTCACCAGGAGTGGGCAAGGTATTAAGCTCGAGAAGATCTTGAGTTTGGCTTCATGATGAATATCACCTGTCATCCACTCAAGGGTCCAAGTCTTGGGATCCCTGTTGTAGCCAGAGATGTGAACAGTTGCATAAAATTGGAGAACGAGCTCCTCATTCCAATGTTCCTTGTTAGTGACAAAGGGCAACAGTCCAACATCCTTGAAGTAATCTAGAGCTTGTTCCAGGCATGGGAGTCCAGACATGGCTTCATGATCCAGGCGCCTGTGAGGATGAATCCGGTCTTGATTGTATAAAACACACATATAGGAGCTGCGCTGATGATGAGTCCAGAATCTATCAGAAGATATGCGCTCCTTTTTGAAAGGATTCTTGGAGCTATGAAAGAAGGTGTTTTCATTTCTGAAGGCAGCAACACTAAATGTGCAGTCAGTCGATGGTGCGCTATGAAGCCTTGGCATCCTAGGCACAGGCTTCTGAATGAGTGGCCGATTGTTGATATTGAATTCAAACTGCAGGCCAGGTCTTTCAGGGACATGCAGACGAGGCCATAACACTCGAACCAACTCACCAGAGCGATTGTAAGCCAAAGTTGTATTGGCTTCAGCAGTGGTTGCAACAGGATTGGCTTCAGGTGTAGGAGGCTGATTGGCGTCAGTGGTGACCGCCACATAATGTTCAGGATTGACCTCAAGCTGAGCTGAGTCCGCAGTAGCATTGGCGTCAGTCACATTTACTTCAGTAGCATTAGCTTCAGCCTCACTGGCTTCTGTCAGTGGAACCTCATGCACAGAGAATGTGGCAATAACAGAAGTTGTTTCAGGTAAATGATCTTGATCATCTGATACATCTTCAGGGCCTTTGGCTTCAAGCTCTGCTGAGGTGCTAGCTGGAGTGGCTTCAACTGAAGCATCATATTGAGTAGCATCTTCAGGGATGCTTGTCATGGAGGAGGAGGGCCTTGGGCCATGGCGAAGCCTTTGAAATGATGGCGACGCCTTTGGAGAAGAAATGGCTTCCTCCATGGCTTCTGGTGTTCCTTGCGGTGTTTGCATAACTGGCATTGCAACTTGAGGAGGTGGTGTCGGCCCAGTGGGAACTAGGGTACCATGGGTCGTCTGCCTACAGCCCAGGAAGCAACACCTGGTGAAGGCCCAAGAGGCGGCCCAACCACGAGCGCCATGAAGCAAGACACCTTGTGAGGCTCCGGCCTCATAAGGACCCCCTCCGCAAGGAGCGGACTCACCAAAGACTCGACATCAGCAGGAGGCCTCGCAAGATGGCCTCCCGAGGCAGCCTCCCGAAGCCACTCAAGCAGGGCATCGACTGGCGCCAGCCTGGAGTCAAGTGCCCACCACATGGATGACGCACCCCCGCAAGACGACGGCAGCTGCAGGGCCGTAACAGTAGGCGCGGTTAGGGAGGATTTCCTCTTTGGTGATAAAGGAGCGGCGCTGGCTCCCCTCCTGCAAAGCAAGTCCCAAAGCTTGCCCGTTTCGTGTATGAAGACCAGGACAATAAGGCACGCAGGGCAGAAGGCATCACCGAGCCCACCAACGCATCATGGATGGCACCTTTGCAGGCAAAGACCGCCTTTTGTCAGGATAAGCCTGGGCGCCTGTCCCCTTTCAAACCGCCGTTGTGTGGCTACCCTTCCCGCCAATATTTTTGGGGAAAAGGACCAAGGCGACTATAAAAGGGGCAGCGCCGCCACCATAGAGGGGGATCAACTCCTCATTCTTCGACCTTGTACGCGAGAACTATCATGTCCATGATAATGCCAAACACAAGCAGGTGTAGGGTTTTACACCGCACAGTGGCCCGAACCTGGGTAGCTGCTGTGTCCCCTGTCGTGCCTTGTGTGTGAGCGTGCTCTCGCCGTAGCCTCGCCGTGGTCACCATCTAGCTAATCGGAGCGAGCGTGCCCCTAGAGTTCGAACCAGGGTCCCCGGAGCCCGAGTTCTGACATTTGGTGCGCCAGGTAGGGGGGCTGCTTCCGCTCATTCTGCCTCGACATTGCCATGGCCGATGCCCGACGCGAGCGCGCTCTGCGCAGGGCGGCCAGGGTGGCCTAGACGGAGCCGATCGCCAATGACAACCGTCGTCCTCGCGCCCGTGCCGCCACCGACCCTGCGATGGGTGAGGAGGAGGCTTCTTCCCTGCACCCGTCGGTGTGGCCGCCTGGCTGCACCGCCACCGCGTCCTCGCTCGCCCACCCGGATCCACAGGCCGCGCTGCTCATGGCGCAGGAGCTGCTGCGCTACCACCCCACCGAGGCCAGCTACGACACCTGGCTCGCGTGCAACACCGCTGGGGCTGCTCCAGCGCCCTCCCGCTCTCTCCCACCTCCGCCGCCACATGGCGCGGGGCCAGAGCACGGCGCGCCTCCTCCGCCTCTCCCGAGCAACGACGGCGTGGGCCAATGCCGCGGCGTGCGCGCGCGAGAGCCGTCCCGCAACGCGTCTTCACCAGACCCCGATGACGAGAGATGCCAGATCATCCGGCGTGCGCCGCCCGACGCGTGCATGCTCCTCGAGCAGCAGTGCCAGCGCCAGGCCGGCACCATCTAGGAGGTGGCGGCAGCTGGTCGCTAGAACCGTGCCGCCCTCGTTGGCGGCGTTGCCTCCAGCAGCGGGGGTTGCCGCGCCTTCACCCGTGAGCTGCGCCGCGTGGTGTGGCCAACGAAGTTCAAGCCGGACCTACCTCCTCGCTATGATGGCACCCCCAACCCCATGGAGTTCCTGCAGATCTACACTCTGAGCATCGAGGCCACGAACGGTGATGACAAGGTCATGGCGAACTGGTTCTCCATGGCCCTCAAGGACGCCCCGCGCTCGTGGCTCATGAACCTTCCCGAAGCATCCATCTTCTCGTGGGCCGATCTGTGCCGGCAGTTTGTCACCAACTTCAAGGGCACGCACGAGGGCCCCCTCACGCTCAAGGACTTGCGCGCCGTGCGCCAAGGCCCTGATGAGACTCTCTGCAAGTACATCCAACACTTCAGCCAAGTGCGCAACAAGATCCCACGCGTCTCCGACACTGCCATCGTCTCTGTGTTCTCTTCCGGCGTCATGGATGTCCGGATGCGCGAGAAGCTCACCATCAACGACGAGCTTGACACCGCGGTTGAGCTGTTCGACCTCGCCAATAGGTGTGTCAAGGCTGAAGAGGGCCGCCTCTTCATCCACAACGACCCAGATGTGGCGCCCGATGCCACCAAGGCCAAGAGCAAAGATGCCAAGCGGAAGGGCCCTGCTGTGCTTGCGGCGGAGCCTGAGCAGAAGTGTGGACGCGACCGCAACGAGCCCAAGAAGTATGGCCACCCATACTGCGCCTACCACAACATGTTCTCCCACAACGTCGAAGACTGCCACGAGCTCAAGCTGCTTCGCGAGAGCCGCCAGGACGGGCGCGGCGGCCGCAACGATCGCGGCGCCGACCGTGGAGGCGGTCGCAGCAAAAACCGCTAGGGCGATCGCGGCAACAACGGCAACAACAACTTCCGGCAAGGCTGGCGCGATCAGCCGCGACAAGCCAATCCTCAGGCCAACGCCGCCCTGCCACCGCTGCCGCCTCCGCCACCTGGTAGGAACAACGGCAACTAGCTTGAAGAGAACGTTGGGGGCTACCAGGAGCCTCGCGGCATGGCATGCATCCTTGGCGGAGCCCAGGCCCTCCCATCCAACCGCCACTTCAAGCAGTTCTCTCGCGAGGTGAACGCGGCCCTCCCGAGGCCTGAAGCTTCTCAGCCCCTCAAGTGGTCACAGTACGTGATCTCCTTCGACTCCACGGACCACTCCAAGTCCACGATGGCGGTGGGCACTGCTACTTGTGAGCTGCGTTGGTAATTCCCTGAAGAGGAAGGGAGATGCAGTACTGTAGAGATAAGTATTTCCCTCGGTTATGAAACCAAGGTTATCAATCCAGTAGGAGAATCATGCAACACCTCGTTAGCAGCACCTGCACACAAAACAACAAATCCTTGCACCCAATGCAAACAAGGGGTTGTCAATCCCTCGGCAAAAAGATTGAAACAAAAATACAAAATAAAATAAATAAAGAAAAAGTGCAGCAAGTATTTTTTAGGGTTTTAGTATATGATTTAGATAGACCCGGGGGTCATAGTTTTCACTAGAGGCTTCTCTCAAGAAAATAGCATACGGTGGGTAGACAAATTACTGTTGGGCAATTGATAGAAAAGCAAATAATCATGACGATATCCAAGGCAATGATCATGTATATAGGCATCACGTCCGAGACAAGTAGACCGACTCCTGCCTGCATCTGCAACTATTACTCCACACATCGACCGCTATCCAGCATGCATCTAGTGTATTAAGTCCATAAAGAACGGAGTAACGCCTTAAGAACGATGACATAATGTAGACAAGATAAACTCACGTATGAATAAACCCCATCTTTTTACCCTTAATAGCAACGATACATATGTGTCATGTCCCTTTCTGTCACTGGGATTGAGCACCGCAAGATCGAACCCATTACAAAGCACCTCTTCCCATGGCAAGATAAATCAATCTAGTTGGCCAAACCAAATCAATAGATCGGAGAATAAATACGAAGCTATAATAATCGTGCATAAAAGAGATCAGAGAAGACTCAAATAATATTCATGGATAATCTAATCATAAACTCACAATTCATCGGATCCCAACAAACACACCGCAAAAAGTGATTACATCAGATAGAACTCCAAGAACATCGAGGAGAACATTGTATTGAAGATCAAAAAGAGAGAAGAAGCCATCTAGCTACTAACTATGGACCCGATGCTCCAGATGCCTTCCGTTATATTTCGTTTTCGCCAAGTTATTTATTTATTTTTGTGTTGCATCATGTCATCATGCCATTAAATTTTGTTCCAACCAAAATGTTACTCAAATAAATAAATTGTATAGATCTTGGATCTATTTAAATTGAGGGAACTCACACGGTGATATCTCTTTATAACATATCCTCCCAATATTTTAGGGAGCTATAATAAAATATTCCATTAATTTGGAATTAACCATAACACACTTGCAAAATAAATCCCATGTCTTTTCTACTTCAAGTTTGGTCCCCAAACTTTGCCCTTGATTCTTTTATATTTTTCCCAAGCCCCACCAAAAATCTCAACATTTTTTTGGAACCTTCCAACACCCACTTCCTATTCAAACTCATTTGAATATAATTCAAATAAGTTCGAATCCAAACTTCTCTCACATGTTCATTTCTATTTTTCTGGATCAAGCTCATTTTTGTGAGTCCATGAAAAATACCCCATGCCCAAATTCTATCCCTAACCCTTCCTTTCTTTTTCTTTTCTTCTTTGATATTTTCTGTGATTGGAAACAAGAAGAGAGGGAAGGAAGAGAGCAGCCCAGCCAGCAGGACCTCCTGGCCATTTTCCTCTCCACCGAAATGGCCCAAGGCCCAACCACCGCTGCCAATAACCCTAGCGAGCACCTGCTCGATCCCCAGCTCTCCTCTCATTCCCTCTGCCCGCCGCCACACACACATCGCGCCAGGGAGAGGAGCTCCCCGCGCCCGATCTCGCTCGCCCCTACGCCCTCCGGCGAGCTCTCTGCCCCGTCGTCGTTGCTCCGGCCTTTGATGCCGGCGATCCACGCCACCTCCAGCCGCCAGTGCCTCCCCGCAGCCGCTGCTTCGCCGCAACCCCGTCCTCTCCCTTGCTCGCACGTGTCGCGAGCTCGTGCAGCCATGGCTTCCCCGAGTCGCACCGCCCCCCCTCCACAGCGCAGGCACGCGCCACCACTACGGCACCGCCATGGCGCTCGAGCCGCCCGTCTTCCACCCCCTTGCTCCTCCTCAGGACCTTCTTTGTTGCTCCACAGCCACCGACCTCTGCGCCTCGTGCCGCCTCCCATGGCACGCTGCCACGCGCTGCTGCGAGCTCCACCTCACCTCGGCTCCTCCTCTGCTTCGGCCGCCCCCTCTTCTCACTTGCTGCCATCCCCACAGCCCGCTGCACCACCGCAGCAGCACCACCCCCAACCTGCTGCCTTCGGGCACCTTTGCCATCGGACCCCGACCACCAGCGCCTCACCTCCTCCATGTTTCCCCTCGGGACATCCTCTACCATGGGCGCCGGTAGCAGCACGACGCCCTGCCATGCCTCTGGTTGCTCCTGCAGGTGCCTGCGTCAACCTCGTGTTGTTGCCATGTCAGCCCGGTTGCCTATGACCACCACATCGAGTTGATGCTCATTGCCGTTGTGCGCGAAGACCACCAAGACCACTGTACAGGACGACTACACTGGGAAGACCCGGATCGCCTAGTCTAAGACCCTTTCGTGGGTTCACGCCACGTACCACGACGATCTCAGAAGGCTCCGTGGACATCAAGTACCTCTACTGTTAACCCCGGAGAGCTCGGAACCATCAAGTACCTCTTCGACACATGTACCACTACCGCCGCCCGAACGACTACCGCACCAGAACGCCAAGTGCCTAACGACCCCAGGATTCGTCAAGTTCATCTTCGAAAAACGTGTACCACTACTTCCCCTACATCGCATTGAACTCGAACCGCCCCGAAATGCACGTTTCGAAGGTATAACACCGAGAGGACCGCCCGTTTCGAAGGTATAACACCGAGAGGACCGCCCGTGGACGAATGCATTGTTGTATGAGATGATTGTGTTTGCATCGTGTCCGAGTTGTCTCGTGCTCATTCCTCATTTCCATGTCATCGACACATGGGACACCCGGTAACCGGGATCACTCCCCGTCACTCATGAACGTTCCTCACATCTCACCCTTGTTCTTTTGTATCGGTATCTCAACGAGTTGCCTGATCCTCGGAATGTTGCCGTGGCACTATTTCTATTATCGCCGCCGTGGCACCCATTTCTTTTCACCATGGCGACAAATGCTCCATATCATACTTAATGCCAACATCTTCATAAAATTTGCATCAACCTGAAAATGTCTTCCTCGTGCATATAATAACTCACAAACCGTGCATCGGATAAAAATGAATTATATATGTAAAATGCTTGGAATTTTGTGTAGTTTCATAATATCCAACTTTCATCCATGTTAAAAATGTTTAAAATTGCTGTTTGCATTAATTTGCATAAATGACATGCGAAAATGGTTTATTTCATAACTAAATAACCGTAGCTCCGAATTAAATGAATTATACATGTAACTTGACTAGAAAAACATGTAGATTAACATGGTGCACTTACTTTTTCTGTTTAACAAATTTAAAATTGTGTTTTAGGCAGAACAGTACCAAATTGGAAAATTACATATGGGGATTTTCCGGAATTGTTCTTGGTTGTTTCCGGCCTCATTTAAATTGCCTAGATAGGTAGTTTAATTATGCTTCACCTCTTGCCATGATTAACAACATTTAATATTGTTGAGTAGCATAAACAAGAGTGAACTAAACATTGGAATGTGGACTTTCGTCAATACGCAAATCGTTGCATATTGAGCTTCACTTAATGTGTAGTATTTGGTTGTGCATCTTGCCATGTCATGCATCCTTAAACTTGACATGCATCATACTTGGTTGTGCATCATGCCATGTTTATGCTTGTTTGTTTACCATGTTGTTTGCTTCTTTCCGGTTGTGCTTCTTCTCGATAGTCCGGTTTCGTTCCGGAGTTGTGAGGATTCATTCGTCTACGATTGCTCGACTACTTCATGGATTCGATCTTCTTCCTAGCTGGATTTCAGGCAAGATGATCATTACCCTGTATATCACTACTATCTTTGCTTGCTAGTTGTCTCGATGCTATCGCTATGTCTCGCTACCTACCACTTGTTTGTCAGCCTCCCAAAATGCCATGATACAGCCTCTAACCTTCCACCATCCCAGGAAACCGTTGGTTGGCTATGTTACCGGTTTGCTCAGCCCCTCTTATAGCGTTGCTAGTTGCAGGTGCAGTTGCAGGTTGTTCCATGTTGGGACATGGATATCATGGGATATCCCAATATCTCTTATTTAATTAATGCATCTATATACTTGGTTGTGTGTGGAAGGCTCAGCCTTTTGCCTGGTGTTTTGTTCCACTCATGTCACCTTAGTTTCCGTAATACCGGTGTTATGATCCTTGATTAGCGTTCCTAACATGCTCAGGGGTTATGGGACCCTCTTGACAGTTCACTTTGAATAAAGCGCTACCAGCAAGGCTCAATTTTGGTTTTACCATTTACCTAATAACAACTAAAACTTGCATAGGGACCTGCCGGCCCCCGTGGATAATTTAATCAACAACCCGGGCCAGTGCTCCTCATGAGTGTTGGTCCACCTACCTAGCAGCCTGTGGCGCCCCCTTGGAAACTTGGGTCTCAGCTAAACGTAGCCTTTACATAGACGAATGTGTCCTGAGAACGAGATACACGCGGCTCTTATCGGGGTATCGACACACCGGGAGGTCTTGCTGGATTTGTTTTACCATTGTCGAAATGTCTTGTGCAGTGGGATTCTGAGGATACTTCGGGCTGCCTCGAGGTTGACCGGGTTTTCTTGAGGTTGAGGTCTTTCCACCGCAGCTTGTGTTGGTTTATGATGGACTAGGTTGGAACACCCCTGCAGTGTTAAATCTTACGCGAAGCCGTGCCCGCGGTTATGTGGCGACTTGGATATTTATAACCTCCGGTTGTAGAGAACTTGACACTAAATCTAATTAAAATACACCAACCACGTGCGTAACCATGACCGTCTCTTTTCGAGGGAGTTCGGGAAGAGAACACGGTGGGGTTATGTTTGTACTCGTAAGTAGGTGTTCAGGATCACTTCTTGATCATTATTAGTTTGCGACCACTGTGCGTAGTTTACTCTTCTTATTCTTGTACTCATAAGTTAGCCACCATACAATGCTTAGTGCTTGCTGCAACTTCACCACTTATCCATGCCATACCCATTAAGCTTTGCTAGTCTTGATACCCATGTTAAAGGGATTGTTGAGTCCTCGTGGCTCACAGATTACTACAACAACAGGTGCAGGTACAGGTAAAGTGATGATTTGACGAGAGCGCGATGCATGTTTGCTTTTGGAGTTCTTCTTTTGCTTCTTCTTCTTCGTCGATCATAGGATGGGTTCTCGGTTGGCAGCCTGGGATTAGCAGGGTGGATGTCGTTCTTATTTTTCGTTTGATTTCATCTGTAGTCGGATCCTGCTCTTCTATATGATGATTGCTATGTATTGTTGTATTGATGTATTCATGTTGTAGCTTGTGGCGAGTGTAAGCCTTTATCTGGTATTCTCATCTATTCAGTACATGGTATGATGTAACAATATCCACCTTGCGAAGTGTCTCCGATATGCACTTCTATCCTTAGTGGGATTTTCGAGTCCCTTGAGGATGGGACCGCAGATTGGGCGTGACAGGGAATCACTTCATGCAGTGGTCAATTTGGATGCTGCTCATCCCAGAACTCATCTTGTACCATTGGCGTCGAAGGATTGCCAATGCTGATAGTCTCACTATTCTCTTGATCAGGCGATGATACCACATCGTGCGCGATCTGAGGAAGGACTTCATCATCATTGGTAGTCACATTCACTTCAGTACCAATGTCTTCAGCTGCGGTGGGATCAACAGCTGGAATCTCGACAGGAACCTCAATGGAAGCAGGTTCATGCACAATGATTCTTCTTTCAGTATTTGCGGAGGCAGGGGAGCAACAGAAATAGGCGTCACAAGCAGCGGCTCTTGATGAGCAGATGGAGCAGTTGATGCTTGTGCCCTGCGTGAAGCCTTTGAAGACTTTGTCTTCTGGCACTTCTGAGAAGGAGAAGCAGCAGAGGCATCCGATTGCTTGCACTTGCGAGCTTCGGCTTCAGCTTGCTGTGTCTTCTTCCTTTCTGAAGCAATTGAGGGAGCAGATGGCTTTGGGCCAGAAAAGCTTGGCGGGAAGATAATCTTAGGTATATCTTGCCTTGAAGCCTCAACAGCAGGTGTGACTGGCTTCTTCTTCTTCTTCTTGATCAGCTGCGGAGCAAGAGCTGGGCGACCAAGAGCTTTCCTTTTCAAGCCCTCATTGTGAGCTAGCACAGTCTTCTCAGCATATTTCTTGAGGCGCTCTCTCGCGCATTTAGCATCATCACGGCGTCTCTGAAACTCATCTTTTAGTTCAGACATCATTTTCTTGAAGCCCTTGATTTCCTGGACGCTGAACTTCTCAACATGCTTCTTGAAAAGCTTCTTCTCATGTTGTATCTTGTTTTTCTGTTCAATAACTCTCTGAACAACAGCCATTTCTTGTGCAACGAAACCTTGAAATGTGACGCTGATGTCAATGGGTAGTTGTAGATCATCAAGAGACAGAGAGGGATCTTGAAACCATTCATCAATGAAATTGTTCAGTATATCAGCATCGAACAGAGGCAGCCTTGAAGATATTAGCCTCTTCCTGCTTGTTCTTGATTAGCTGTTCAAGAGCATCATCATTGAATTCATCATCGGAGAGATCAATGATGTCTTCATCATCGCGCAAAGTACTGGTAGGTTTAGGGCCACACCCTGCAGATTTCTTTGTCTTCGGAGAGTTACGAGACATATCTTCAGAATGCACACTAGATTCAGAAGGTGCAGATCTCACAGGCTTCACCTTTGAAGCTTTTGGTGCTGCAGCAGCCTTTGAAGCTTGTGCAGCTTTAGCCTTTGAAGCTTTTCGCTTGCATTGAGGCTTGGGAGAAGCAGGAGCAGTATCTTCAGCATTAGCTTCTCCTCGAGCTACAGCAGCAGTAGTACGAAGAGCGTTAAGATGCTCTATGTACGCCTGAAGACTATCCCATGGTCCAGTCAGATTTGGATTGGCTTCGCGTGAGCCATTGGGCCTAGGCTCGGCAGGACTTAGATTGAAATCAATCCCAAACTCCTTCTTGTTCTGATCTGCAGAGCCCCTTGCAAATAGATAGTTGGCTTCAAAAAGATCATCTTCTCAGCTCCATCGAATGCTGGATGGATCAGGATTTGGAGGCATGACGCCTTTGACCATGCATGGATAAAAAATTTGAGCAATGGTGTCAGCCTTTGTCTTCGGGATCAGCTTTCTGTATACAATATCTGCCCATGGGGGCCTGACAGCATTCTTTGCAGAGTATTCATGAGTGATGAAGCGATAAAAGAACCATCGTTCTGCCCAGTATCTATGAATGCATTGCACACGCGACTTGCGCTCTCCATAAGTTTCCTCAGGATCTAACTTGTATTTTTCATATAGATCTAGAGGGAGATCCAGAGCAGTGTTTGTTTGCCATTTTCTTCCTCTCTTCTTTGAAGTACTCTGATCTGCCATTGGCTTCACAGAACTGATTTGCTTCACTGAGAAGGTATGACAGGAACTGGCTTCAGGTGAGTCAAGATGAAGCTGTAAGAAGTCTGCAAATGAATTCAGACTATGAGAACCAAGCAACTCGGCCACGGACATGTACCTGCGAAAGAATTAGAGATGCGAGGGAAGGAGGAGAG
The DNA here is from genome assembly GCA_039707655.1 of Elymus sibiricus. Lineage (NCBI taxonomy): Eukaryota > Viridiplantae > Streptophyta > Magnoliopsida > Poales > Poaceae > Elymus > Elymus sibiricus. The sequence goes on along the minus strand of CM077676.1, from coordinate 266,722,943 downwards.
GTCATATGCATTCTCAGAGGATTTTGAAGTAAATCAGTTTGAAGACAATGACCTGATATTGAGAGGGGTTGGTTCCAGATTTGTACGAATTCGAAAATAGGCACAAGTGAGGAATCATACGAATCATGTATCATAAGTGAAGTAACTTTGCAAGATATGAGATGTGAAAGACTGAAGATAAAGATTGGAAGTGAAAGAACAAATGGTAAAAAGTGAACTTTTATTTACCGCACGATGAACAGACGATGAACAACTCAATGAGGCGAGGAAGAAGCTGAGCAGTTCGATCTCCCACACCCTAACTTGGCAGTGGAAGATGGCTACGGCAGTGGCGGAGTGAAGATATCCGCGGCCGACGTGAGTACGGCGTCAGAGAGGTCGTAGCAGCGAAGCGCTTCTTCTCCGGCATCGATGGAAGCTAGCGACGATGCTAGGGTTTGCAAAGGCGATAGCGACAGGTGTGAAGAGCATTAATGGAAGCAGGGGCGAAGTATTTATAAGGAACGGTTCGGTCCTGGTGAAATGACAGCTTTGCCCCTGGCGATACGTATTTGCTCGACACGTGGCATGCATGCACAGTTTTTACAGCCACGCCTTGACCCCACTACTTAGCAGTTTTGGCGGGAGGTCATTTCGGCTTCTACGGCGGCCGGCAAAGTGGATAACGATATTAAAACAATTTAAATATTGGTCTCAAAATCTTCGACTGACAAGGACACAGTGAAGACAATCGACACGTGTCAAGTAGAATGCATATGAAGATTTAGAGAGATGGGAACAGATAAGCACAGAGAGGTAAGGGTCTGATCACATTCACTTAGTTCAGAAAAATCCAACTTGAAGACATAGCTATAAGTGAATGTTGTTGAGGACAAACTCATATATATATAGTAGAGGCAATGATATCAAATAAAGTGCAAAGATGAAACCAGTAATGAATACAACCAAAATCAAGAAGATAATGCAATAGATGTGACACCCAGAGAAAATCTTCAAGAAAGTTTGGTGGTGGTGTTACCCACCGTATAGGAATTATTTGACCCAGACACGGCGCACAATTATCGTGGCGCTCCGAAGTCAAATTCTGCGTTAATATCTTCACACTTAGAGTGTATGTCTTCATGAATTGAAGACATACTTTACTTCATGTGTTGTACATCATGATCATCAACAATACATAAGCGTTAGGATGTGTGTCCATTCACTGGACATTTGAGGATTCTAAGATATTTATCTCACACCACAACTTGCAAAACCTCTTCTCACCCAAAGGCTTCGTGAAGATATCTGCCAGCTGGTCTTCAATGTTGACGTGAATGATGTCAATGTCTTCTTTGAGCACATGGTCACGAAGGAAATGATGCCTGATCTCAATATGCTTCATCTTGGAGTGTTGCATTGGATTGTGAGAAATCTTGATGGCGCTCTCGTTATCACAGAATAGAGGTACTTTCTTCTTGTTGATGCCGTAGTCCTTCAGTGTTTGCTTCATCCAGAGAAGCTGAGCACAGCAGGATCCAGCAGCAATGTATTCAGCTTCAGCAGTGGAGAGTGATACACAGTTCTGCTTCTTTGAAGACCAACATACAAGTGAACAACCAAGAAACTGACAAGTGCCTGATGTGGATTTGTGATCCACCCTATCTCCAGCATAGTCAGAATCGGAGAATCCAACCAAATCAAACTCTGAGCCCTTTGGATACCATAATCCTAGCTTTGGGGTGTGAGCCAAATATCGAAGTATTAGCTTCACCGTGAGGTGATGCGATTCCTTTGGTGCCGCTTGGAATCAGGCACACATGCAAACGCTAAGCATTATATCTGGCCTAGGTGCACATAAGTACAATAAAGAACCAATCATGGAGCAGTATACCTTTTGATTGAACTCTTTACCATTTTCGTCAGAGCTCAGTTGACCATTGGTTGACATTGGCGTCTTGTAACCCTTCTAATCTTGCATACCAAACTTCTTCAAACAATCTTTGAGATACTTCTCTTGTGAGATGAAGATGCCATTGCATTGTTACCGAATTTGAAGACCAAGAAAGAATTTCAGCTCTCCCATCATGGACATTTGATATTGCTCTTGCATCATGTGACTAAACTCATCACTATATCTTTTGTCAGTGCAGCCGAAGATAATGTCATCCATATAGATTTGGCATACAAACAGTTCACCATCATATGATTTGGTGAAGAGAGTGGGATCAAGTGAACCAGGTTTGAAGCCTTTTCTTTTTAGAAATTCCTTGAGTGTGTCATACCAGGCTCGTGGAGCTTGTTTGAGGCCATATAGTGCCTTGTTGAGCCTATAGACCTTGTGAGGGTGCTTTGGATCTTCAAACCCAGGTGGTTGAGCAACATAAACTTCTTCTTCAATTTTGCCGTTGAGAAAGGCACTTTTCACATCCATTTGATATAAGAGGATTTCATGATGATTTGTGTAAGCAAGAAGTATACGGATGGCTACAAGTCTAGCCACAGGAGCAAAGGTTTCATCGAAGTCAATTCCTTCCACTTGTGTGTAACCTTGAGCAACAAGACGGGCTTTGTTTCTGACAACTTGACCATGTTCATCTTGCTTGTTGCGGTAGATCCATTTGGTTCCAATGATGTTGTGCTTGCGAGGGTCAGGACGCTTCACGAGTTCCCACACATTGTTGAGTTCAAATTGCTGAAGCTCTTCTTGCATAGCTTGAATCCATTCTGGTTCCATGAAAGCTTCAGTAACTTTGGTGGGTTCTGTGATGGAGACAAAAGCAAAGTGTCCACAAAAGTTTGCTAGTTGTGTGGCTCTAGAGCGAGTTAGAGGACTAGGTGCATTTATGTTGTCAAGTATCTTCTCGATCTGAACTTCATTTGCCACACGAGGATGAATAGGGCGAAGACTTTGCTGTTGCTGAGCATTGTCTTCAGACTCAGCATTATCTTCAGGCTGATCATTGTCTTCACACTGGACAGGAGCAGGTATCACCACCTCTTCATCTCCAGGTTCCTCAGTGGGTATTATATCTCCAGTACCCATTAGCTTGATGAATTCACTTGGAGGAAGTTCATCTAGCACATGTGGCAGGTGCTCTCTTTGCGATCCGTTAGTCTCATCGAATCGCACATCTACAGTTTCAACAACTTTATGGTGAAAGAGGTTGAAGACCCTGTAGGTGTGCGAATCCTTTCCATAGCCAAGCATAAAACCCTCATGTGCTTTCGGTGCAAATTTGGAAGTGTGATGTGGATCCCGTATCCAGCACCTAGCACCGAACACTTTGAAATAACTTACATTTGGCTTCTTACCAGTGATTAGTTCATAAGAAGTCTTCTTGAAGAACTTGTGGAGATATACTCTGTTGATGACGTGGCATGCAGTATCAATGGCTTCAGGACACCACTTGTGTGGTGTCTTATATTCATCAAGCATAGTGCGGGCCATCTCAATGAGAGTCCTGTTCTTGTGCTCCACGACGCCATTCTGCTATGGAGTGTATGGAGCTGATAACTCATGAGTGATGCCAAGAACGTCAAGATAGGTGTCGAGCCCAGTGTTCTTGAACTTGGTGCCATTGTCACTCCTGATGTGCTTGATCTTGACGCCATAGTTGGTCATGGATCAGTTGGCGAACCGCCTGAAGACATCCTGCACTTTAGTCTTATACAGGATTATGTGCACCCAGGTATATCGAGAATAATCATCAACAATCACGAAGTCATATAGATGTGCAGAAGTAGTAAGGGTGGAGTAATGAGTAGGGCCGAATAAGTCCATGTGTAGCAGCTCGAAGGGATGAGTGGTCGTCATGATTGTCTTTGAGGGGTGTTTCGCCCTAGTCATCTTCCTAGCTTCACAGGCACCACATAGATGATCCTTCTTGAACTTGACGCCCTCGATCCCATTGATGTGCTTCTTCTTCACAAGGATGTGCAAGTTCCTCATGCCAGCATGTCCTAGCCGTCGATGCCAAAGCCAGCATTCTGAAGCTTTTGCTAGAAGACATGTGGCAAGCTGTGGTCCTGTGGAGAAATCTACCATGTACAAGTCATCGCTTCGATAACCTTCGAAGACTTGAGTTTTGTCAGAAGCCATTAGCACAAGACAGCGAAATTTGCCAAAGATGACAATCATGTCAAGATCACAAAGCATTGAGACGAACATGAGGTTGAATCCAAGGGATTGGACAAGCATCACTTTATCCATGTGCCGATCCTTTGAGATTGCAACCCTATCTAGACCAATACCTTGCTTTTCCCAGTGTCAGCAAATGTAATGTGACTTTGTGTAGATGGACAAAGTGTAGAGTCCATGAGCAAGCTTCGGTCACCAGTCATATTGTTGGTGCAGCCACAGTCCAGGATCCATTCAGTAGCTTTCGGGAGTGTACCCTACAGTGGAGTTAGTAGGATAGGCTTCACCAAGACAATTGTGAAGAGCGAACATTTGATTGTGAAGACTTTCAGAGAATGTAAGTTTCTTGGAGGAAATAGTAGGACGATCATCAAGAAATCCATGGATGACATAAATGGTAAGACCATTTGGACATTTTATCTCGCGTTCGACAAGATTTTTCAGGTCCCCAGCATTGTCTCCAGAGCCCAATGCATTTCGGCTGGAGACCCGACCCTGCAAGAAAGATCAGTTCTTCTTAACCACCCACATCTGAAGGGGTGGCTTAGAAGCAATGAGTCTAAGTGCAGCATCTGAGAATTTTGGCTTTAAAGCCTTAGAAAATAGCTTGACTGGGGGGTTAGAGTACTCAAACAAATATGCAAAAAAAATTCTTTGATTTGTGAACATAATGGTTTGAAGAATAGTGCTCATATTCATGAGTCTGATCATTGTAACCCTGCGAGACATAAGTGTTAGCACGATCATACGATGACCTCAGTCTGTATGAAGAGTTTGGTCCATATGAAGCTTTTTCTCTGGGGTTTTTCTTCTTCCCGGGTGGTGTCATGATGACATTCATGGGAAGCCTTTCCAGAAGACTTTTGGGAACCCAGATCTTCTTCATGGGAGAACCATTCCTGCAGTTAGTTCCAATAAACCTGGCAAACACTTCACCATTCTGGTTTTTGAATAGTTTATAGTTTGAGTCGATGGACTCATCAATGATGATGGGGTTAGCACAAGTATAGCCAGATAATGTGGATGGGTCTATTGGGGGTCCTGTTGCAGCAACCCAAGTGGTTTTGGGGTACTGCTCAGGTTTCCAATATGTACCATCAACATTCATGTTTCTTTCGAAGCCTATGCCCTCTTTCCTAGGGTTTCTGTTCAGGATCTGTTTCTTGAGGACATCACAAAGAGTCTAATGCCCTTTGAGACTCTTATACATGCCTGTCTCAAGCAATGTCTTCAACCTAGCATTCTCATCAGTAATAGAAGTGGCTTCCTCAGATGAGGGGTTAGTTGCCACACCAATAGTTGAAGATATTGTAGATTTAGGAATAGTGGAACATTCAGCAGAAGAATTAGCATTATCATGCTCAAGGCATTTCAAGCAAGGTGGCACAAATTCATCCTGAGCGGTACTGATCTGTTGAGCGAGTAGTGAATCAGTTTTAGTTCGAAGATCATCATGAGACGCTCTCAACTTCTCAAGCTCTTGCTTCCTTTGAAGATATTCATAGGAGAGCTTCTCATGATCAGATGAGAGGGTATCATGACGACTTAGGAGCTCGTCATACTTAACTTGAAGATTTTTTATGTCTTCAATTAAGGATTGACTTTGATTCATTTCCTCGTCCAACAGATCATCGCTTTTGTCTAGCAGTTTTTGAATCTTTTTCATAGCAGTTTGTTACTCAGTTGCAATTTTAGCAAGTGTCTTATAGCTAGGTTTGGATTCACATTCAAAGTCATCTTCACATGAGGTTTCAAAGTAGGCAGCGCGAGATGTTACCTTAGCGCCTCTTGCCATGAAGCAGTAGGTAGGAGCAGAGTCGTCGTCATCGTCGTCCTTAGTGTCGGTGACGTAACCATTGTCTTCATTGTTGAAGATGGACTTGGCGACGAATGCTGAAGCCAAAGCCAGGCTTGCCATGCCTGAATCTGACTCCTCCTCTGACTCCTCCACCACCTCCTCTGAAGCAGACTCCTCCTATGAATCCATTTCCTTGCCGATGAATGCACGAGCTTTGCTGGAGGAACTTCTTTTGTGCGATGAAGACTTATGATGAAGACTTTGAGTACTTCTTCTTCTCATCGGAGTCATAGTCCTTGCTCTTCTTCTTCTTCTTTGATTCCTTTTCCCATTGAGGACATTCTGCCATGTAGTGGCCTGGCTTCTTGCATTTGTGGCAAGTTCTCTTCTTGTAGTCATGAGTGGAAGCCTCAGCCTTCTTGGAATCATACTTTGAAGACTTTCCGAAGCGGTTTTTCTTGGTGAACTTCTGGAACTTCTTCATGAGCATTGAAAGTTCTCTGCCAATGTCTTCAGGGCCATCAGAACAGCAGTCAGAGTCTTCAGATGAAGATATAGCCTTTGCTTTTAGAGCACGGGTACGTCCATAGCTAGGACCATAGATATCTCTCTTCCCAGATAGCTGGAATTCATGAGTATTGAGCCTCTCAAGTATATCGGCAGGGTCCAATTGCTTGAAATCAGGGCGCTCTTGAATCATTAGTGATAAGGTGTCAAACGAACTGTCAAGAGATCTCAATAGCTTCTTCACAACTTCATGCTTGGTGATGTCAGTGGCGCCGAGAGCATGAAGCTCACTGGTGATATCAGTGAGACGATCGAAGGTGAGCTGAACATTTTCATTTTTGAGCCACTTGAAGTGGTTGAAGAGATTGCGAAGAACATCAATTCGGGAGTCTCGTTGCAATGAGACGCCCTCGTTGACCTTGGAGAGCCAGTCCCAAACTAGCTTCGCAGACTCCAGTGCACTCACACGACCATACTGTCCTTTGGTCAAATGACCACAGATGATGTTCTTGGCAGTTGAGTCCAATTGCGCGAACCTCTTCACATCAGCAGCGGTGATACCTTCACCAACCTTGGGAATGCCGGTCTTAACGACATACCAGAGGTCGTTGTCAATGGCTTCAAGATGCATGCACATCTTATTCTTCCAGTAGGGATAGTCAGTGCCATCGAAGACGGGGCACGCAGCAGAAACCTTGATTATCCCTGTGGTTGACATAGCTAAAACTCCAGGTGGTTAAATCGAATCACACAGAACAAGGGAGCACCCAGCTCTAGTACCGATTGAAAGTGCTAGTTATCGACTAGAGGGGGGTGAATAGGCGATTTTTATGAAAGGCTTCGAAAACAGGCAATGTCTTCGAAGCAAGCGGAAGCACGATGAAAACTAACAATAGTTGTAACTAAGATGAACAGATATTACAAGCATAAGCATCATACATACAAGCATGCGTTGAATATAAACACAAGAAGCATGATGACAAATGGGCAAACAGATGAATGGCTTCAGGGAATATCTTTAAACACAGACAAGCATGCAAAGGCTTCATAGTACGAAACAGTAAGTAAGGAAGGGAAAGGATAGAACCAGTAGCTCGGGGAAGACAATGATTTGTTTGACCAGTTCCAACTGTTGTGACAGTTGTACGTCTGGTTAGGGAGGCTGAGATTGAACTCAGAAGACCATGTCTTCACCTTATTCCCCTTGAGCTAAGACCCGCAGATCTCGCCCAATCACTCTGGTAAGTCTTCAAGGTAGACTTCCAAACCTTCACAGACTTCGTTCACCGGCAATCCACAATGACTCTTGGATGCTTAGAACGTGACGCCTAACCGGCTGGAAGATCACAATCTTCAAGTGTAACAAGTCTTCGGTTCACTCGGAACATAATGTCTTCAGTGATGCTCAATCACTTTGGGCTCTGGGTGTTTTGGGTTTTGTCTCACAAGGATTCTCTCTCAAAGGCTTCGAGGTGGGTTGCTCTCAAATGACAAAAGCCATGTACTAACTCGGAGCAGCCACCAACTTATGGTGGAGGGGGTGGCTATTTATAGCCAGGAGGCAACCAGCCATGATTTGTCCGAAATGACCTTGGGTCATTGGGAAACAGACACGTGTCCAACGGTCGGATCCCAACACACGCAGCAACTTTACTTGGGCTCCAAGCAAATGTGGCACCCCGACTCAGAGAACCGGTTTACCAGTGTTTCCAACCCAGAGATCACATCTTCTGGAAACACACAACAACTTGGAACAGAACTGAACTTTATTGATATATCTCAAGTACAAGCTCATAATTTACATCGATAGCGAGGCCAGAAGCACATCAGGTGCTTGACATTATCTACATTATTTATGGAACATAGCAGGGACTCGATACTACTTGGTAGAACTACGGCGTAGCGGAACATAGCGCGGAAAACTCCATCCACAGGGACACTGCTGTGGACACGGCCTAGTTAGCGTAGCACGAACCATCGGGACCTCCGTCCTCGGCTTCTCCTGCATCTGGCATGATACGCCAGGTGAGTACTTGGAATGTACTCGCAAGCTCATGGCAACCAAAACAATGCAGCAAACAATAGTATGGCAATGATCATATTAAGTACTTAAGTGCTCACTGTTACCAACTTACTCTCGTCCGGGTTGTCCCACAACCCTCGGAACGCTCATAATCCGCTGAGCACTTCCGAACATAAGACCAGTTCTTCCATCATTATTATCATTGTTACGGTTGACCTTTCAGTGGCCTAGTACGGACTGTCCAATGCCGTGGACGCGGCTATTCGAATAGATTCATACACTCTGCAGAGGTTGCGCACTTTACCCACACTATGGAGCTCCTGGCCTCATGCTCCCATTCGGGTGGACCGGTGCTGCTCCAACGAAACCTGCCTGACCCGTGACTCCTCTATCGTACCACCGACAATCATACCCTCCCAGGGTCATGTCCTGGGTGGCCCCTGTGTCACCCCGTGACACCTGCCACCACCGTGGCCACTAACTGTCCCTAACGGGGACGCCGGCAAAATAACTCAACTGGGCTCACAGGATTATCGTCGTCTACCTGATCAGGGCAACACGCACGCATAACCCTCCCTAGTGTGGTGGTACCGATAAAAGAGCACAAAGCCAGACCAAGTCAAGGCCGTCCCATACCGGCAAATGTGGCTACACGGATAAGTCCGGGTAGGTGACACTAGATCAACCAATTAGGTTTAGTGTTGACAAGCATTTATCAAGCATGGATTTTAATTGAGAATAAATTAACATGGCAGTAGCTAGGCATCTAATTAATTTACTATGAATTATCACATATAAAAAATAATGCATATAATTCAATTAAATAACCAACACTATTGAAATGCTTCATGCAATGGATAACATGGCTTGCCTTGCTCTATTGGGTTGTCCACAAACTCCTGGGCTTCAAAACCAAAAGAATCTCCTTCTGAAAATATTTTACAAATGCAAAGGAAAATGTCACATAATACTGTTCTGTGCACCAGAAATTCTGTGAGCATGGGAAAAATACCAAATATTTCCAGAAAATAGAGGAGATCAAGACAAACCCAGAGCAAAAAGAATCAATTGATTTGGACTTATGGATAAAAAGTTATGGACGGTCAAAGTTTCTGGTCAAAATTTGAATTAAAACAGAAAATAGAAAATCCAACAGAGGGCCACGTCGAAGACGTACGTTGCCAGGGCGCCTCCACTTACCGCTTCGGCAAGCCACTGACTAGCGGGCCCCTCTGTCAGATTTGAACGAGGGAGAGAAGGAACAGAGAACTGCGGGGCTCCGGCGATGGTCGCCAGTGATACAGACGGCGGCGAGGTCCGGCGACTACAGGGATGGAACGAGCACTCCGAGAAGAACACGCACGTACCAGTAGCTTCGCGAGAGATGGCCGGACGACGTCGGCACCTTCCTCTTCGGCGGCGGCGGCGCTCGGGTGTCGTCGGAGACGGCGATTCCGGCGTAGATTCGGTCGGGCAATAGGTTGGGCGAGGTCAGGAGAGTGAGGTGAGCTCGCGGGTGCAGTTGGTTGAGGCTAGGATGAAGCGAATCGGCGAGGGGGTGGAGCTCGGGTGGCGGCGGTTCTCCGGTGAGATGCGAGGCCAGAGGGCCTCTCGGCCTTGGCTCGATGCTCGGGGGGCCGATTGGGAGGTGGAGGAGTGGGGTGAGGAGCTCGGGAGGCTGGCCGTGGCCTTTTATAGGCGGGGGCGACCTCTCTGGAAGCTGGCGGAGCTCGGGCCACATCGCCGGCGCCAGGACGCCGTGCTGGCTGGCTCGATGCGGACGACGGGATAGGAGAGGGCAGGGGAGTTAAGACGGACAGCGGCGGCTAGTGGAGGAAGAAGACGAGCGGCAGAGCCACTGTGGCCGCACGGGCGCCACAGTGCCCGCGTGCGTGGCGGCCGGCGAGAGCTTCTTCGGCGAGGGGAAGGATGTAGGGCGGCCAGGTGGACGAAGAGGAGCTAGTCGGCACACGGGGACAAGGTACGGCGACGCCGGGCAGCCGGATGCGTCTCGTCAGACACGGGCGCAGTGCAGAGCGCACGTTTTGGCATGCCTGTGCCATGCTCACCACGGGCATTGGCACTTGGAGGACACGCAAGTCTGGCGCACCTTGTCTAGCATGTTCTCCTTTGATCACTTAGCCTCTCCGTGCCTCTGGTTCGTCCAGATACACTCTGGTTCGAAGTGTAGCTTTAGCTACAGTTTCTGACAGAAAACTTGAGAGGGCTCTAGAGGAGAGGTGAGCTGGAGATGGAGGAGATGTCTGGGATAATCTATCTTGGAAGGACTCCAAGCTGGCCAAGTTTGAGAGAATTTCATCAAGATTTGAATATAGTTCATGTACAACTGCTGTTACTGGACCAGAAGAAAGATGAGCTTGTAGCACTCATCTGGTTGGTCTGCCGGAGCTGCATTTTGGTGTGGGAGGGTTATTTGGTGGATAGAAGATGTCATAAAAATTTCAGCTCAATTGGATACCTCTAGCTGGTACTTCCTTCACAGAGGTTCAAAATGAGCAGAAACTTGGCGTAATATTGCTAATGAAAATTTGTACTGGGCAAGATGATATTTTTTGGATATTGTGGCAAGATAGGTTCCCTAGTATCTCAGGGAATTGTTTGAGAGTTTCTGAGTTGGGAAAATATGAGTTGCTTCACAAAGGACCAGTACTGTCCAGAAGATAAATGGAGTTTTCTGGACAAAATTTTATACTGGACCATGAGATGTTTTTGAAGATTGTGAGAGTAGATGATGCCAAGAAGGTGTGGTATTAATTTGGGATTTTTCTGACCATCAGAACTATAGGTTGCTTCATAACCCATAGTGATGACAGATTTCCCAAAGGTGGAAAATGAATAATTGGGAAAGATGAAGAATTAGAATTTGATCCAGAAGGTGAGTGACAAGATTTTGGCAAGATGCTGAGGGCTTTGGATCATTGAGAGAGATTCATAAGTCCAAAGTCAACTGAAAAGGTTCAAAAACCATCCAAATTTGCAAATAAAGCCAGAAAGATTTTGAAAAGAAAAAGTTGCCAAAAACCAGGGTGTCACAGCAAAGCTGACTCAACCAACTCTGCAAGAGATTTTCTCTCATTTGTCTTTGCTCGAAGACATAGGATTTTAGGTTGAGCATCACGTCACTTCTGACTTCGTTTACCTCGACCCCACTTAATAGTACGGTGGTTCCTATGACTCAAGAAAGAAGAATATGAAACTACCAAAAGACTAAGTCTTCACGTTCCATTGGCTTCAAGTGAATGTCTTCGTGAACCACCATTGTCTTCATACATTTTTAGGGGTCATCTTTGATGGGTAAACCGAATCAATAGGGACTTGTACCTGTGTTAACCTATGAATCTCACAAACACATTAGTCCCTCAACCAAATTTGTCTTCAATACTCCAAAACCAACAAGGGGTGGCGCTAGATGCACTTACAGATCCTCTCCCGTTGGTATCACCAAAGCGGTCGGGACCCCAATCCTAGGTCACACAGATCTAGCATGTAACACATCATATCACTTTGCGGCCTCACGCACGGTATCCCACGGCTGCCACCTTACCTTTGCCGGGACCGTTCACGTCTTTTGGCGAACATGAGTCCACTAGTCACCACATCAATACACCACTATGGATCCTCTCCCGTCTTCCTACGAGAAGGCCATCCATAGCACTCACACTTATCTTGCACATTTTAGAGTATCCATTTCGAGTTGTCTATGAACCATATAAGTCTCCAAGTAGTCCATATCCGAGGACGCGGCTATTCGAATAGTTTGATAACCCTGTAGGGGTGTACTTCACACACGCTCTCACTACTTACCACCATATACACGTCATGTATCTCGGCAACTTTCAAGTGGAAGCATGGCGAGGGTGTCGGCTACAACCTGACTAACCACGCAAGACTCTAGTCTAGGTTTAGCGCCTATCTCAGGCTGAATCCGCAAGGGAAGTCTGGCCGAAGTTTCCATCACGGCCCCAAATGATGTGTGCAGGGTTCCCAAGTCCACCATCCGGGTGCCACTTGGTACACCGGGCCACTGTGCCTAGTCTGTCCCAAGCCCACCTGTACTGGGTGCCACTTGGTAGACAAATAGCACGACCTACAAACACCAGAAACTAGTTGCAACTCCTGGACAGAGATCAAGGCGATTAATAAGCCGAGAGGGATCGAGTTACCGGAACCCAATGTGTGGTAGTAGCTAGTCTTGGATAACATACACAGAACTTAGTTCTTAAGGACGGTCTCAATGAGACAACCCACCATGTACTCCTACATGGCCTCTCATCGCTACCTTTACCAAATCGTGTTCACACACTTAGCTCTCAACATCAGAACATGATCACAACATTCCAACTCATTCCCAGATGAATCAGACCTAACACAACTCTAAGCAATAGCGCATGTCATGAATGAAGTCACAACATGGCTCAAGCAAGTCATAATCATGCTAGGAAGGTTTAGCTATTTACCGTGACAATGACAGGTCATGCAAAGGAATGGGTTCAACTACCGCAACAAGTAACAGTTGAATCGTTGTTCTCCTAATGCAATAAAAGAGAGAAGGAGCGAGAGAGTGGGATTGTATCGGAATGCTCATGGTGGTTTGGTTGCCTGGCACTTCTGAAGATAGTACTTCTCTTCATCGGTGTAAACGATCACTATGTCGGAATCGTCTTCCACCGAGAAGGGACAAACATCGACAAACAAGAAAAGGAACACATTCAATGCAATGCACAACCAAATGGATGACATGACAAGTTAAGGTACTGAATTGACCTAATGCAATAGTCAGCCAAGTTAATTGAAGTGGAATTCAAATATATATCAAATTCCAACTCCAAATCTATTTATCACAATTGCCCTAAACATGATTTGTCTTAGACAGTGGAGTTAACTTGTTCAAACATGCATGATCATGGCATAAACATATTCTTCATATTTTTCTGATAATTTTTCATATATTAAATATTTTCATCTGAGTTATAGATTATGTTCTATGATTTTTAGAAGTTTTGAACATTTTCTGAAAATAATAAACCTTTTCTGATTTATTTAAAATCCCAGAAAAGCTTTATTGCGTCAGCACTATGTCATCGTGACATCAGCAGTCAACTGAGCTGGTCCAGGTCAAACCTGACCGGTGCGACCCGCATGTTAGTGAGTCAGCTAATTAACAGGGTTAATTAGTGTTAATTTCGCGCTAAACTAAGATTAGCCAGGGCCCACACGTCAGTGTCACAGGGGAGGCAGTTAGTGGTCAAATTAGGTTAAACCGGTCGGTGGTTAGCCACCGGCGGTTACTGACGCGGCGGAGGGGCTTGGAAAACCTCCTCCGGCGACCAATCAAGAGGCGGAGCAGCTCTACGAAACCAGCGTGCTGCAGCGCATCAAATGGAGGCAGCAGCAGGTGTCGGGGTGTAGTGTAGCGACGGCGGCGAGAAAGTCAGCGGCGGCCGAAGTTCGAGCGCAGATGGCTACAGCGCTACGGTGCGCCTCAAGACGAGCTGGTGGTCTCATAGGCTTCCTGGGGAAGCGGTGAGTACAGTGGGGTGCTCGGGCATGGGCTTCAGTGGCTGTACCCGCGGTGGGGACAAGGCCGGCAGCGAGCAGCTCACGGGCATGGCGGGGATTAGAGCTAGAGCACGCGCGTGGCCAGGGCAATAGAGGGTAAAGGAGGAGGTGCTCACGGCAGTTCCAGTAGGGGCAACCTCGAGGTCAGGGAAGCTCTTCGGTGGCTGAATCGATGACGGCACCCGACAATGAAGACGATGACAGTGGCGACCATGGAGGCCATCTTGGCTCGCTTCCTTCGGTGGAGGGCTACATCGGGGCTCGTCGTAGCTGTTGGACAACTTGGGGAGGCTTGGCAACGGCGGTGGGCACGGTGGTCCTCGGGGGCACTCTCGGACGCGTACGGGGATGAGCGGGGAGAGAGGCAGAGGAGAGGATGAGAATGAGGGGGAGGCCAGGGGGGTCGAGGGGGTTGCGTGGCGACGACCAGGTAGAACAAGGTGTTGAGGGCACAGGCAGGCAGGGTGGAGGTGGCGAGCGCATGTCGGCCACACGCCCATGTCCTCCTAGCGCGAGGAAGAGGAGGACTGGCATGTTGCCTGATGGGCTGGGCCGCCAGCAACAGTGCCAGGCCACACATAAGTTTTCTTCTTTTTTTATTTCTGTTTTCTATTTTTGCTGTTTGTTTTTGATTTAGTTTTAATACCAAATAAAGTTTATAAATCCTGAAAATATTTGTGGGCAGTAACTGAATTATTTTAGAGGCCCTCAGCAAATTTCAAAATTATTGGAGCAATAGAATTATTTATAGATTTTATTTCCTCCAACTCAAATACAATATGCATTAATTCAAGGGCCATAAATGCCATAGAAAAATGTGAATCATCTCTCGTTAAGGTTTTCACCTTGTTCAATAAATAATGAACAGTTTTAAAGGGCATTTTGGGTTCATTGAAAATATTTTGATTTTGAACTAGTTGATTTGATTTGGTTCTAGGGTTTGTTCAATCCCTATTTCGACATAAAAGGAATTTAGACATGATGCGTGGATGATTATGCAAAGACAAGCAATGACTAAGCTAGGGCTGTGACACAAAGGCACCGTTCATCATTATAATACATGCTACGCTAGATCATTGTACATCCTAGTACACTGCCAGAGGCATTCATATATAGTCATCATTTTTAGTTTTTGAGTTGTAAGTAAATAAAAGTGTGATGATCATCATTATTAGAGTGTGCCCCAACCTATGAGGGTATGAATTGAGGAGACTTATGATTCCTCGAAAAAGAGGGGATGAGGTCCATGAGGCCAATAAAAAAAGAAAAAAAGAGAAGAAAAAAATGAAAAAAAATTAAGAGAAAAAGAGAGAGGGGGCACACTACTATCCTTTATACCACACTTGTGCTTCAAAGTAGCACCATGTATTTCATATAGAGAGTTTTTGTATACTTCATGATTATGCTAGTGGGATCTTTACATTATAGAATTTGGCTTGTATATTCCGATGACGAGCTTCCTCAAATGCTCAAGGTCTTCATGAGCAAGCAAGTTGGATGCACACCCACTTAGTTGCATTAGGAAAGCTTTCATACACTTATAGCTCTAGTGCATCCATTGCATGGCAATCCCTACTCCTCACATATATATCAATTGTAAGGCGTCTCCATTACCTAATGACCGGACGCGTTGATGTGAGACTTTCTCCACTTTTTGGTCTTCTTAAACCCTAAAACCTCCATCATCATTCTATTTGCCATCCAAAGTGCCAAGACCGTGGCTCATGCTCAAGTACTGCGTGAGAGTTGAATAGCTGAAGCAAGAAAAGTGTGATTTAATTGCTTGATTTGGCGCCTAGATTAGTTCATGAATTTATATATTTTTACTAGGAAGACCGAGCTTGCCATGACTATTATGATTAAGTGTTTGCGAGATTACATTCTTTAGCATTTGATATTTTGAAAGGCAATGATTGTTCATTTGTATGCTTGTGTATTATTGCTTTTATGTGAAATTAATAGACTATTGCCTTAAATCATTTCTATCCTAATTTCATATCACAATTAATTATTTGATCAAGATTGTGCTAGGTAGCACGCCACATCAAAAATGATCTTTTTTTATCATTTACCTATTCGAGGACCAGCATGAATTAAGCTTGGGGATGTTGATACGTCTCCAATGTATCTATAATTTTTGATTGTTTCATGCTATTATCATACTACTTTTACATATTTTTTGGTAACAATTTATATTATTTCTATTTGGACTAACCTACTAACCCAGTGGCAAAGGCCAGTCCTGTTTTCTATTGTTTGGGGGGGGGGGGGTTAGGTGAAAATTTCACGGAGTCAGAATGACCTGAAAATTTATGTGAATTCTTATTGGAATTATCAGAATTTATGGTGCAAGACAAGGCTTGTGGGCCCCACAAGCCCAGGGGGCGCGGTCCCACCCCCAGGCCATACCAGGCAGGCTGGTGGTCACCCCGTAGGTCAGTTTGATCTCTCCTTCGGCCGCAAGGAACCTAATTTTTGGAGAAAAATCCCCTCAAAATTTCAGCCCAATCAGAGTTATGGAACTCCGGATATAAAAGAAAAGGTGTTCGGTTAGAAAAAAGAACTGAAACACAGAAGAAACCCTAGAGAAAAAGAAGAGGAGAGATCCATTCTCGATGGGCTCCCGCCCTCCGGGGGCCATGGAGGCCAAGGACCAGCGGGGGAACCCTTCTCCCATATAGGGGGAAGGTCAAGCAAGAGGAAGAAGGAGGGGGCTCTCTCCCCCTCTCTCCTGGTGGTGTCAGAGTGCTGCCGGGGGAAGCATCATGATGGCGATCTACTCCAACAACTTCTCTGCCGTCATCAACAAATTTCTCCCTCTCCATGCAGTGGTGTATCCTCTCTCACCCCGCTGTAATCTCTACTTGAACATGGTGCTCTATGCTATATATTATTATCCAATGATGTGTTGCACCTCTATTATGTTTGAGTAGTTTCCTTTTGTCATGTGGGCTAATTGTGGTATGATATGGTTGATATGAGTTGTATGTTATTATGGTTTTGTCCTATGGTGCCCGCCGTGTCGCGCAAGCATGTGGGATCCCTGCTGTAGAGTGTTGCAATATGTTAATGATTTGCTTATAGTGGGTTGCAGGAGTGATTGAAGCCTAAACCCGAGTTCGTGAGTTATTGCATATGGGATTAAAGGGGACTTTTGACTTAATGCTATGGTTGGGTTTTACCTTAATGAATCTTTGGTAGTTGCGGATGCTTGCTAGAGTTCCAATCATAAGAACATATGATCCAATTACGGAAACTAAGTTAGCTTAAGCCTCTCCCTCATAAGTATGATGAGTATCAAAATCGTATCATATCCAATTGCCTAGGGACAATCCTTTTTTCATTGTTCTCCAAAACTCTCTTCTTTATTGTAACTTTATTTAAACAACAACTAACTCTTTATTATCCTGCACAACTATCTTTTTATTCCCGCAAAGTAATTTTATTTATTGTTCTAGGTAAAGCAAGCGATAGCGTGCGTAGATTTGTATTTGTGGTTGATAGAACTAGAGAGAATATTAATTCTACCTTTAGCTCCTCACTGGGTTCGACACTCTTATGTATCGAAAGGGCTACAACTGATCCCCTATACTTGTGGGGGTATCAGCCTCCTTGTGTTTTGGAGATTGTTGACAGAAAACAAAAAGGGGCTAATATGTTTGCTAGTGCACACAGAGAAATTAGGTCCCTGTAGGATCATAAGTAGATCTATAGGTGGGGGTGATTAGACTACATGACAAATAAAAACCTAGCCTTTTCCCAATTTTAGTTCTTGGCAAGTTTTAGCAATTCAAACAAGTCAAGCAACACCCTACAAATGCAAGTCTAGATAGTAGGTAGCGGAAATTAAGGACTTTGCATATGAACGTAAAGGAGGGATCAGAGAAATCAAACGCAATGAAGACACGGTGATTTTTGGCATGGTTCCGATAGGTGGTGCTATCGTATGTCCACGTTGATGGAGACTTCAACCCACGGAGGGTAACGGTTGCGCGAGTCCACGGAGGGCTCCACCCACGAAGGGTCCACGAGGAAGCAACCTTGTCTATGCCATCATGGCTTACGTCCACGAAGAACTAGCCTCACTCGGGGTAGATCTTCACGATGTAGGCGATCTCCTTGCCCTTACAAACTCCTTGGTTCAACTCTACAAGATTTTGAGTCTCCCAAGTGACACCTAACCAATCTAGGAGACACCACTCTCCAAAAGGTAATAGATGTTGTTGTTGATGATGAACTCCTTGCTCTTGTGCTTCAAAAGATAGTCTCCTCAACACTCAATCACCCTCTCACAGATTTGGTATGGTAATAGGAGAAGGATCGGAGTGGAAAGCAACTTGAGGGGGCTAGAAATCAAGGACCAAATGGTTGGAGTGGAATCCCTTGATATCAACACAAGTGTAGGTGGTTCTCTCTCAGAAAATGGATATGGGAACTGGTGGCTTTGTCCTTGTTGCTCTCTCTCTCTGGGAGTAGGTAGTGTGGGTGGGGTATATATAGCCTTCACTTAAAATCTAACTGTTACACACCTTCATGCACAACTTGGTGGGACCGGGTGAAATACTCAGTGAGACCAATTAGTGCAAAAGGTTTGAACTTTAGGCATTTCGGTGAGACCGAATGAATCCACTCTGTGGGACCGATTGAAGATGACCTAAGCACTTTTGACGCTTCGATGACACCGATCGGTTTCACTCAGAAATTCCGAGATGAAAGCAATGGGTTACAGAAGGTTTTTGTCAGTGCACTTCGGTGGGACCGAATGTCATCTCAGTGAGATCGAGTTTCTAGGGTTTAGGTAGTGGCTCTGTCAAGTGTATCTCGGTGAGTCCGGGTAAGAGTGAATCTGTGGGACCGAGAAGGACTTTAGGGATTTGGACGGATTGGAATGTGAGGGTGTGGTTGAGGGTTTTTGGAGCAATATCTCTAAGAACTTGAGAAAATGACTCATGATCAAAACCTCATCCCCTTTTAATAGTATTGGCTTTCCTATGGACTCAATGTGATCTTGGATCACTTAACCAAAAATGTAGAGTCTTCGAGCTTTTGCCAATGCCTTGTCCTTTCCATTTGAGGGGTCCACATTCACATCTCATAGCCATACCTAGACTGAACATTCCTGAAATATTCTTTGAATAGGCATTAGTTCATTGATGTATATGTTGTTATGAATTACCAAAACCACCCGGGGATTAGTTGCACTTTCAATCTCCCCTTGTTGGTAATTGATGACAACATATAGATCAAAGCTTCGACATAGAATATAATCATTTAATAACATTGTCGCTTTGAGAAGTATGTGATAAGCAAGAGCTCCTCCTAAATTTGTGCTTTTTAAAATTTGTGTTTGAATGCAAATGCACAATTGATTAGAATCATGGGTGACTCTTCCATGCTACATACATCTTGGTGGAGCGCACAAAAGAATATGAATGAAATACATCAAGCACTCATCACCAAACAAACAAGTGAATGATCATAGCAATAATCACGAATGATTGATAGATAGCATGCAAAGCAAATCAAGTACGGCATGATCACACACAAGCGTAGCATAGTCTTACAAACCATCACAACAGAAGTATCTCAAAGGCGAATCAAATCAAGAAAACAAGCAAAAGCAAAAGACTCTCTCTCTCTCTCTCAGCCCTATGATCTATATTAAAGTTACCAAAAAGATCGAATAAAGATAGAGCTAAGCTTATCTCTGGGCTCGATCCACGATAGCTGGCGATGAAGTCCTCTGGCTTGCAGCTCCGGTGTGGGTCAATGGAGTGTAGAGAAGTGCATCTGCAAATGCTTCCGACGAAGTCTGCTAGACAAGAGGGGTGGACACAGGTAGTTCAGCACTAGGAGCAGCAGCTGGGGCAGTCTCTGTGGCAGGAGCATCTGATGTAACAACAACAACAGCTGACCTAGGCATAGTCTGGAACTGAGTGGTAGTAGGTAGTGCATCATCATCACTGCTCAGCTTTGCTTCCACATCTGCTTTGAGCTTCTCAACATATGTGGCGATTCCTGTCACCTTGACGTCCAGATCATGAAACTTAGTTTCCATAATCCTCTCAAGACTCTCCTGGTTCTTCACGAGGTTATCTAGGCCTCGCTCGATCCTCTGAGTGGCTTGGAGAAGATATAGCATCTGATCTGTCTTTGTCTTGGGCATCTGCGATGATGAAGTACTAGGCCCAATAGACAATGCAGCAGCTCTAGCAGTCTCTGCATGTGCCTGTGCATTAGCAGACGTAGGGTGTGAAGGCTCCATAGTGACTGTGCAATCCTCCAATTCTGGCTGAAGCGGCTGGTGCGGTCGGTCAAGCAGATAAACACCATTACCAACCTTAGAGTTGATAAGCATCTGGATATGAGGTGCAAATCCGCAAGAGCGCTTTTGATCTGCAGCTATCCTCTTCACTGTCTCAACAATAAGATCCATGACCTTGGATCTCGTGAAGCTGTCAATATGACGTAGCATATCAATCGAGTAGCCTCGGACCATCCTCTCATCTCTGACTTGGGCATAAGAGTGTGCCTCAAGATGGTGTTGATAGTAGCAAGCCCTGGCAAGAGGTAGTAGACGGATCCCAGCTTATGTTTTGCAAGATCCTCTGGTGGGATAGTCATATACATGTTTTTCAGTTGTGATCCATGCAGGGCTTGGCATATACATCAACATAGTTCTCACCATTGGAAGGTGCATTGATCAACTCTGCCCATTCTTTAATTGAAGACTCATATCTCACTCCCTCTGTCATCCATCTAATCTTGCCATCCGGGTAGAAATCTGCAGTTGAATAGAATTGCATGATGAGCTCATCATTCCATGCAGTCAACTTTGTACCAATGAACTCGTCAAGCTCTAGTGTCTTGAAGTTCTCATGCACATTCAGGAAGTTGTCGGGATGAGCATCTATGTACTCCCAATCTACCCATCACATGTCACTGACAGTCGGGCTCTTATCAAGAATAGTCTCCTAGAAGTCCTATTGATCCTTGGTGTGGAAACGATAGTCCACGGCTATCCTCCTTCTGATGGCATAAGGATCCATGGTTCTCCATCTCCTCAGTCCTTTGTCATTCCTCTGCTTAATATTCCCTACCTCGGGATGAGTGTCATCGTGAGCTGGCAGGAACGGTCTAAGCTTCTTGAGGTGCACTGGGGCTTCTTCATCATCTGTTCTTTCTGGCACTGGGGCCTTGTTCTTCTGAGATGCAGCTATGTTTGCGGTGGACTGGCCTTTGGCCTTAGCAACTTTCTTGACCTAGGCAGCAGGGGGTGCCTTCTTAGGCATAGCATCTGCCATGAGCTTTCTCTGCTTCTGAGGTGGTGACTTGGCAACTGGCTCTTCCTCCTATTCGTCTTCTTCTGCAACAGCAGGCTCATCAACTCTCATAGAGGATCTTCTGAAAGTAACATGTGCAGCTTTCTCTCTCTCTTCTTGGCTGGCTTCTTGGGCATAGACTTGGGTTGCCCTGCAGCTGAGCTTCCTGCAGCAGTATGTGTCAAGGTGATACCTCTCTTTGCAGCAGTAGAAGCTGACACCTTCTGAGCTACAACCCTTTCCTTCCCTGAGGGGCCATACTACTTGCTCACAACCTTCCTGTTGGAAGTAGCATCATCCGAAATGAAGTCAGAGTCTTCCTCATCAGAAGTTTTCTTCTTCCTGGCACGAGTAGCAGCCTTAGGTAATCCATGAGAGCTAGGAGTACCTACATCTAAATTGGAACAGCTCTCAGGGCTAGTTCCTTCACTGAGCTCAACATCCTCTTCCATCCTGTTCTGACTGTCCTCTGATCCTGACATGCTGAACAACTGACCCTGTGAAATAGAATAGATTTGGCAGAGTAGATGAGGATCACAAAATGTGGAGGTTTTGCAAAAAAAATTGAGTTCAAAAATCAAATTTAGGTTTTCTCTGTTTGCATTTCGGTTTAACCGAGTGGATGGATTCAGTGTTTCCGAGACAACAACATAAACTATGTCAGCACGTTTCGGTGGCACCTAAAGTGAGTCTCGGTCTCTCCGAAGTGTTCATGGAAACCCTAATCCTGTTTCCGTCACACCGAGCCAGTGTGTTTTGGTCAGACCGAACCACACTTGTGTGCAATGGCACAAGGCCAACTGGTGGCACCGAGACATTTCCGATCGGTCAGTTCGAGATGAAAACAACGAAACCCTAAACGCAATATTTTTGCTCAAAACTAGAATCTACAGAATTTGATTGGTGGATGGATTCATGCATGCCGTGGGAAGATAATGCGACGGTTTTTGTGCTAAGATTCAGAATTGGGAAGCACAAAAAGGTCGAACCGTACCCTAACTTGGCGGCGGTTGTCTACAACGGCAATGATGGAGGTGATTGTCGACTCCGGTGGCGAGAGCTCGCGGGAGACAATGACAATGATCAGGTGATCCTGAAGATGGCAGAGGTGAGGTGCGGGAACAATTGGTTTGAAGAAATTTTCAGACGAACCGTCCGCGCGATATATATACTCGCACACTGTCGGTCAGTCCGATTGAAATCAATCGGTGGAACCGAGACATGTAACTGCCACAGACAGTGCGTTTCAGTGGAACCGAAAGTTTTTAGTCGGTCTGTCCAAGGGTACAAAACAGATCAATCTAAGTGACTCGGTGGGACCATAGGGGAATGAATCGGTCAGACCGAGGTACACTTTGAAGGTTTTAAAGTTCAACCCTATTCAGATTGGTGACTCCGAGTGCTCCTCACCCAGAGGGTCCGAATAAACATTGTTCAAATTTTGTGCCCAGGAAGAATGAATTTTAGACAAGATGAGATAGATAGCTAGAGGAGGTACTTAGGCATTCTTGTCCATCCAATTGGTCAAAAGATCCAAAATCAACCAAACAACAATTGGATGTCCTCGAATGGGAAAATATGCATTGCAACATGCTCACACAATAAAATTGCAAATAAAATATGTCAAACATGCACAACCAATTCTAGCATCTATCAAGCAATGGTCGATGACAAAGTCATCTATATAGGAGTATATTGACTTAGGATCCAAATGAGAACATTTGATCATAGGTCATACTCATTGTTTAAGCACAAGTGGGGTTGCCACTTTTACATAGCACTAATGTGTTCACATCAATAGAGTTGCTTTAGCTCAAGTCCTAGAGCCAAGCCCCCCCCCGAGATGTGAGATCCCCCCTGAGAGGGATGAACTAACCTTGGGTTTTGTCGTTGAAGACTTCATGTAGATGTTGTAGTTGTGGATGCTCAATGTTGATGAAGATCATCAAGAGCTGGGAGCAATCCTTCAGATTTTTAGCACTTTCAATACCTACATGGATTAGACCCACAAGGAACAACAAGGATATCCATAGACATAGAGTGAAATACACATATATGATGATGTCCATGAATGCATTGAATACCTTGTCCCTTCTCCTACCAACAAGAGGGTTTGTGACTCCATGAACTAGTGCATGAAGTTGAAGTTGTTTGCACACGTTCTTGCCATGAATGAATATGAGTGAAGTTTGTTGGCAGAGTCACCCTCAAGAACTCTCTAGTTCTTTTTCTTTGGGACCCACATCAACTTGATGGGAATCCTTGGAGTTGTAGTTTGCTACTTGTAGCTTGCGTTGGTATTTTCCCCAAAGAGGAAGGGGTGATGCAGCACAGTATAGATAAGTATTTCCCTCAGTTATGAAACCAAGGTTATCGAACCAGTAGGAGAATCACGCAACACCTCGTTAGCAGCACCTGCACATAAACAACAAATCCTTGCACCCAACGCAAACGAGGGGTTGTCAATCCCTCGGCGGTCAATTGCAAGATTAAATTGTATGTGATAGATAGATAGATTGACACAAAAATACAAAATAAAATAAATAAAAGAAAATGGCAGCAATATTTTTAGGGTTTTAGTAATATGATTTAGATAGACCCGGGGGCCATAGTTTTCACTAGAGTCTTCTCTCGAGAAAATAGCATATGGTGGGTAGACAAATTACTATTGGGCAATTGATAGAAAAGCAAATAATCATGACGATATCCAAGGCAATGATCATGTATATAGGCATCACGTCCAAGACAAGTAGACCGACTCCTGCCTGCATCTACTACTATTACTCCACACATCGACCGCTATCCAGCATGCATCTAGTGTAATAAGTCCATAAAGAACGGAGTAATGCCTTAAGAACGATGACATGATGTAGACAAGATAAACTCACGCATGAATAAACCCCATCTTTTTACCCTTAATAGCAACGATACATACGTGTCATGTCCCTTTCTGTCACTGGGATTGAGCACCGCAAGATCGAAACCATTACAAAGCACCTCTTCCCATGGCAAGATAAATCAACTCAGTTGGCCAAACCAAATCAATAGATCGGAGAAGAAATATGACGCTATAATAATCATGCATAAAAGAGTGCAGCAAAGACTCAAATATATTCATGGATAATCTGAGCATAAACTCACAATTCATCGGATCCCAACAAACACACCGCAAAAAGTGATTACATCGGATAGAACTCCAAGAACATCGAGGAGAACATTGTATTGAAGATCAAAAAGAGAGAAGAAGCCATCTAGCTACTAACTATGGACCCGAAGGTCTGTGGTAAACTACTCATGCATCATCGGAAGGGCAGCAAGGTTGATGTAGAGCCCCTCCGTGATCGATTCCCCCTCCGGCGGAGTATCGGAGAAGGCCTCCAGATGGGATCTCTCTGGAACAGAAACTTGCGGTGGCGGAAAAAGTATTTCGTGGACTCTCCTGAGGGTTTCTGATTTTTCCTGAATTTATAGTGGTGGAATTAGGTCAAACAGAGCTGAGGTGGGCCCACGAGGCACCAGGGCGCGCCTGCCCCCCCCCCCCCCAGGCGGGCTCTGGTGGCTCGTGGCCACCTCCTCTGGTGTCTAGTCTTCTCCCGAAGCTTCTAGTGTTTATCTTGTCTAGAAACAAATCTCCAAAAAGTTTCGTGGCATTTGGACTTCGTTTGGTATTGATTTTCTGTAAAACAAAAACAGGGCAGAAAACAGCAACTGGCACTGGGCACTAAGTTAATAGGTTAGTCTCCAAAAATGATATATAATTGCTGTAAATGCATATAAAAACATCCAAGATTGATAATATAACAGCATGGAACAATAAAAAATTATAGATAAGTTGGAGACGTATCAGCATCCTCAAGCTTAATTCCTGCTCGTCCTCGAGTAGGTAAATGATAAAAACAGAATTTTTGATGTGAAATGCTGCCTATCATATTCATCACATATTCTTTTATTTTATAGCATGGACATTGAACTTGAATGATTCAAAGCAATAGTCTATAATTTGACATGAAGATATAAATACTCAAGCATGCTAACAAGCAACCATGTCTTTCAAAATAGCAACGCTAAAGAAAGTTATCGCTAGCCCATTATGCTCAATCATTGATCCATTCATGAAACACACTCAAATATTAGCTACATCCAATGCACAAGTATGACAATAGTGCTCTCTAGTTGGTGCTTTTGTAAGAGAATATTAGCTACATCCAATGGAGACTCAAATAAAATAAAAATTGCATAAAAGTAAATAGATAGGCCCTTCGCAGAGGGAAGCCGAGATTTGTCAAATGTGCCAGAGCTCAAAGCTGAAATTAAAGAGATAAAATATTTTGAGAGGCATGCTTTTCCTGTCAACGGAAACGACCGAGAATTCCCAATATTTTCCATGCTAGACACATCATAGGCGGTTCCCAAATAGAAAGTAAAGTTTATTTCCTTTCCACCATTCTTTCACAATCCATGGCTAGCCGTATCCACGGGTACCCTCCATACCAACACTTTCCAAGGAATTTTGTTGTTATTAATTTTTGATTTCATTGTGGGTCTGGACATCCCTATTACCAGCCACTCTCTCGTGCAATGACAAGTGAATAAACACTCATCGTGAGAATAACACACCTAGAATGGAAAATAATGGTCACCCCCTGCTGCTTCATGAGCGGTACGGGCACACAAAACAGAAAAATTATTTTGAAAATTAGAGTTGGCACACGCAAATTTACTTGGAACGACATTGAAATACCGCATATAGGTAGATATAGTGGACTCATTTGGCACAACTTAGGTTTAAGGATTTTGGATGCACAAGCAGTATTTCCGCTTAGTACAAATGAATGCTACCAAATAGATTGAGAAGCAACCAACCAAAAAATGAAAACGATCATAAACATGCATTAAACATAACTAACACCGAATAATGCACCATAAGTAGGATATAATTTCTTTGCATAACTATTGACTTAATGTGCATGCATAGGGAATCACAAACCTTAACACTAATATTCTTACTAAATCACAATTACTCACTAACATGACTCACATATTATCATTTCCATATCGCAAAACTATTGCAAGGAATCACACTTATCATATCCAATGATCTATATGAAAGTTTTTATTATATCCCTCTTGAATATTCATCACTTTGGGACCAAATTCATATCTTGTGCAAATTACCGTTACTATCATCAACTCTCAAAAAGATTTAAGTGAAGCATGAGAGTGCAAATATTTCTTCAAAATTTCAATCTTATCAATTCTCAAAATAATATAAGTGAAGCATGAGAATTTATTTCTTCAAAATTTTAATCTTATCAACTCTCAAAATAATATAAGTGAAGCATGAGAGTTTATTTCTTCAAAATATAGCCACCACCGTGCTTAAAAAGATTTAAGTGAAGCACTAGAGCAACTGCCTAGCTCAAAAAATTTAAGTGAAGCACATAGAGTATTCTAACAAATGATGATAAACGTGTGGCTCTCTCAAGATAGGTGTGTTCAGCAAAGATGATCGTGACAAACTAAAAAGCAAACAAAGCAAAGACTCATATAATACAGACGCTCCAAGCAAAACACATATCATGTGACGAATAAAAATATAGCTCCAAGTAAAATTACCGATGGTTGGTAGAAGAAAGAGGGGATGCCTTTTGGGGCATCCCCAAGCTTAAATGCTTGAGTCTTCCTTGAATATTACCTTGGGGTGCCTCGGGCATCCCCAAGCTTAGGATTTTGCTACTCCTTATTCCTTCATCCATCGTGATCTCACCCAAAACTTGAAAACTTCAATCACACAAAACTCAACAAAACCTTCGTGAGATCCGTTAGTATAACAAAATAAATCACTACTTTAAGTACTGTTGCAAACCCATTCATATTTCTTTTTTGCATTATACCTACTGTACTCTAACTTTACCATGGCTTATACCCCCCCGATACAATCCATAGATTCATCAAAACAAGCAAGTAGTGCATCAAAAACAGAATCTGTCAAAAAACAGAACAGTCTGTAGCAATCTATTTAAAAGCCATACTTCTGTAACTCCAAAAATTCTGAAAAATTAGGACAACATGGGCAATTCATATACCATTACTTTGTAAAATTTCAGATTTTTCTGACGCTCTAGTACAGAAACAAAATTCGGGCACTGGACGCAAAACTTTCTGTTTTCCAAACAACATCAATTATATTATCTTCCAAATCATCCTAAAGGCTTTACTTGGCACAAACACTAATTAAAAACACAAAAACTCAATCATACCAGTATAATAATTGTGAAAACACACAATAACAGAAAAAAATTATTTTATTCATTGGGTTGCCTCCCAACAAGCGCTATTGTTTTATGCCCCTAGCTATGCATAATGCATAGTTTCAAGTATTGTCATCTTTCAAGTTGATTCCATAAGTTGCCCTCATGATGGATTCATATGGTGCTTTAATTTTCTTCCTAGGGAAATGTTCCATACCCTTTTTTAGTGGAAACTGAAATTTTATATTCCCTTCTTTCATATCAATAACGGCACCTATAGTTCGTAAGAACGGTCTACCAAGTATTATGGGGCAAGAAGAATTGCATTCAATATCAAGAACAATAAAATCAACAGGCACATAATTTCTATTTGCAAGAATAAGAACATCATTAATTCTACCCATTGGTTTTTTAATAGTAGAATCCGCAAGATGCAAATTAAGAGAACATTCATCTATATTGGTAAAACCTAGCACATCACATAGAGATTTTGGAATTGTGGAAACGCTAGCACCCAAATCACATAAAGCATTGCACTCATAATTTTTTATTTTAACTTTAATGGTGGGTTCCCATTCATCATATAATTTTCTAGGAATTGAAATCTCTAGTTCTAGCTTTTCTTCTAACGCTTTCATCATTGCTTCTACGATGTGTTTAGTAAAAGCCTTGTTTTGCTCATAAGCAATGGGTGAATTTAGCATGGATTGTGACTAAGAAATGCACTCAATCAAAGAACAATTATCATAATTAAAATCATTGTAATCCAAGAGCGTGGGCACATCGCTATTTAAAGTCTTTACCTCTCCAAACCCACTTTTAGCAATTTTTTCATTAAGATTTTCACCCTCCGAATTATGGGAACGCCTACTAGCTAAAGTTGACTCTTCTTCAGTCCCCTTTTCATCAAGTTTTATATTTCTAAACAAAGAATCAATAGATGAAACACCAATCATTTTAATATCCTCATCATTACTACGATGGAAACCGGGAGGAATCGCTTTTTCTAAAAATTCTCGTTTAGCTTTTAACATGGCGGTTCTTTTCTTACTCTCATCCATGGAGACATATAAAGCTTTAATTGATTCACTAATATCAATTTTGGGTGGAAAAATTTTAGTCTTAAGATTTTCCACATCATGAATAATTCTATCAATGCTCCTAGACATATCATCAAGTTTACTCATTTTTTCTTCTATCGTAGTGTTGAAAACCTTTTGAGCATTAACAAATTCTTTAATATTACTTTCAAGATCAGAGGGCATCCTATTATTATAATTATTATTATAGGAATTACCATAAGGATTGCCATAATTATTAGAGGAATTTCCAGGAAACGGTCTAGCGTTGAAATTACCTCTATAAGCTTTATTATTAAAATTGTTTCGCGAGACAAAATTCACATCTACGGGATCATTATTTTGCTCAATAAAAGTGGATAATGGCACATCATTAGGATCAATATGAGCATTTTTACTAGCAAACAATTTCATAAGCGCATCAACTTTATCACTCAAAGTATTAATTTCTTCAACCGAATTCACTTTTTTACTAGTAGGAGTTCTTTCAGTATGCCATTGTGAATAATTTGCCATAATATTATCAAGCAATTAAGTCGCTTCCCCCAAAGTAATTTCCATAAAAGTACCACCCGCGGCGGAATCTAAAAGATTTCTAGAAACAAAATTCAATCCCGCACAAATTTTTTGTATGATCATGCATAAATTTAAACCACGAGTAGGGCAATTTCTTATCATTAATTTCATCCTCTCCCAAGATTGGGCAACATGCTCATGATCAAGTTGCTTGAAATTCATAATTTGATTTCTAAGAGAAATAATTTTCGCGGGAGGAAAATACTTGGTAATAAAAGCATCTTTACACCTATCCCAATAATCGATACTATTTTGTGGTAAAGATGAAAACCAAATTTTTGCACGATCCCGTAATGAGAATGGGAATAATTTTAATTTCACAATATCATTATCCACATCTTTTTTCTTTTGCATGTCACACAATTCTACAAAACTGTTAAGATGGGATGCAGCATCTTCATTAGGACTACCAGAAAATTGTTCTTTCATAACAAGATTTAACAAAGCGGCATTAATATCACAAGTCTCCGCACTAGCGGCGGGAGGAGCAATCGGATTACTAATAAAATCATTATTATTAGTATTGGAAAAGTCACACAATTTTGTATTTTCTTGAGACATGGTGACTCTGCAAACAAGATAACAAGCAACCAAACAAGCAAACAAGAAAAAAGGCAAACGGAATATATTTTTATATTTTTGTAAAAACGTTTTAGAAGTGGGGGAGATGAAAACGAGAGGAAAATGGCAAATAAAATAAATGAAAGGAGATGAGAGTTTATGCAAAGGTACTTGATAGATGTTGATGATGTCTCCCCGGCAACGGCACCAGAAATTCTTCCTGCTACTTGTAGCTTGCGTTGGTATTTTCCCCGAAGATGAAGGGATGATGCAGCACAGTAGAGATAAGTATTTCCCTCAGTTATGAAACCAAGGTTATCGAACCAGTAGGAGAATCACACAACACCTCGTTAGCAGCACCTACACACAAACAACAAATCCTTGCACCCAACGCAAACGAGGGGTTGTCAATCCCTCGGCGGTCAATTGCAATATTAAATTGTATGTGATAGATAGATAGATTGAAACAAAAATACAAAATAAAATAAATAAAAGAAAATGGCAGCAATATTTTTAGGGTTTTAGTAATATGATTTAGATAGACCCGGGGGCCATAGTGTTCACTAGAGGCTTCTCTCGAGAAAATAGCATACGGTGGGTAGACAAATTACTGTTGGGCAATTGATAGAAAAGCAAATAATCATGACGATATCCAAGGCAATGATCATGTATATAGGCATCACATCCGAGACAAGTAGACCGACTCCTGCCTGCATCTACTACTATTACTCCACACATCGACCGCTATCCAGCATGCATCTAGTGTAATAAGTCCATAAAGAACGGAGTAATGCCTTAAGAACGATGACATGATGTAGACAAGATAAACTCATGCATGAATAAACCCCATATTTTTACCCTTAATAGAAACGATACATACGTGTCATGTCCCTTTCTGTCACTGGGATTAAGCACCGCAAGATCGAACCCATTACAAAGCACGTCTTCCCATGGCAAGATAAATGAACTCAGTTGGCCAAACCAAATCAATAGATCGGAGAATAAATATGAGGCTATAATAATCATGCATAAAAGAGTGCAGCAAAGACTCAAATATATTCATGGATAATCTGATCATAAACTCACAATTCATCGGATCCCAACAAACACACCGCAAAAAGTGATTACATCGGATAGAACTCCAAGAACATCGAGGAAAACATTGTATTGAAGATCAAAAAGAGAGAAGAAGCCATATAGCTACTAACTATCGACCCGAAGGTCTGTGGTAAACTACTCACGCATCATCGGAAGGGCAGCAAGGTTGATGTAGAGCCCCTCCATGATCGATTCCCCCTCCGGCGGAGTACCGGAGAAGGCCTCCAGATGGGATCTCTCTGGAACAGAAACTTGCAGCGGCGGAAAAAGTATTTCGTGGACTCTCCTGAGGGTTTCTAATTTTTCCTGAATTTATAGTGGTGGAATTATGTCAAACGGAGCTGAGGTGGGCCCACGAGGCACCAGGGCGCGCCTGCCCCCCCCCCCCCAGGCGCGCCCTGGTGGCTCGTGGCCACCTCCTCTGGTGTCTGGTCTTCTCCCGAAGCTTCTAGTGTTTATCTTGTCCAGAAAAAAATCTCCAAAAAGTTTCGTGGCATTTGGACTTCGTTTGGTATTGATTTTCTATAAAACAAAAATAGGGCAGAAAACAACAACTGGCACTGGGCACTAAGTTAATAGGTTAGTCTCCAAAAATGATATATAATTGCTGTAAATGCATATAAAAACATCCAAGATTGATAATATAACAGCATGGAACTATCAAAAATTATAGATACGTTGGAGACGTATCATAGTTGTACTTGATGAAGTAGAACTTGAAGTAGTCTTGGGAACCCACTTGACCAAAGCTTGAGGTGGTTCTTCGTATGAGTCAATCTCCTCTTGAAGCTTGTACTTGCCTTTTAGCTTGTGTTCTTGTGGTGGAAGATCATCTTGAGCTTGTGTTCCCTTGAAAGAAGTAGGATCACACTTCTCCTTGTGGGGAACAAACTTCGTCTTGGGGTATTGATCCTCTTCCCACTCAGCTCCATTGGCATTGAACTTTCATTCAAAACCAACACCTTGGTTCTTCCGGTGCCATCCTTCCTTGTGCACAATTTCAACAAATTGCTTACTCCAGGCAAGGCTCTTGTAGACACCCTTTTCTATAATTCCTTTCAATAAATCATTTTCTTGCTCAAGAGTAACTTGGCTAAGAGAATCATTAGTGCAATCAATAGAACTACTAGAAGCAACATCATGGGATTTAACATTTTTATTGTTGCTACTAGAAATAGAACCTTTCTTGCTCTTGCTACTAGATTGCTTAGATTTAACTTGTGGCATAAAAGTAGACAAGAGGAGTCATTTGGCAATGTAAGAGGAACTCTTCTTTCAAATATCATCATTCATAGCTTTTAGAAACTCATGCTCTTGCTCTAAATTTAGCTTCTCCAAGCGTAGCTTCTCATGAGTTCTTAGGAGCTCTGTATGATGTTCTTGTTGAGTTTCATGAGCTAGTTTAAGATTGTTTAGTCCTTTAGTCAAACGCTTAATTTCCCTCGTTGCATTGACACCCGTCTCATCTTGACTATCAAGATTACTAGCAAGTTCATTATAGC
Source organism: Elymus sibiricus (assembly GCA_039707655.1). Classification (NCBI taxonomy): domain Eukaryota; kingdom Viridiplantae; phylum Streptophyta; class Magnoliopsida; order Poales; family Poaceae; genus Elymus; species Elymus sibiricus. The sequence continues at coordinate 266,690,526 of CM077676.1, read as the reverse complement.
TAACATCACTAGTTTACCATTGAGTAAGTCATCATCACCTAGTAATTCATCCTCATCACTATTAAAGTCAATGAATTCGGGATGTGATACCTTGGGGCCTTTAGCCATGAAGCATCTTCCAATTCCTTCAGTTGGTGAATCAAATAAGTCATTGGAGTTGGAGGATACAAGAGCTAGTCCGGCAACACCTTCATCTTGACTATAGTCGGAGTCGGAGTGATAGCTTCTTTTGGATTGGTTGTCGGAGTCGGAGCCGGATATCCATTCACCAACATGAGCTTGGGGGTCTTATTCTTGAGTAGCTCTTGGTTGACTTGTCTTTCCTCTCCGAATCCTTGCTTCTCCGGGAAGGTCTTCGTTCATATTGATCTTCTCTACTCCTCTCTCTACAAGGTGAATCATCTCTTCTACTCCTTCTTGGTGACTCGTCTCTTTTCTTGAGAGGTGTTGTACACTCATTTGAGAAGTGTCCGGGTCTTCCACAATTGTAGCAATTTCGGTCACGACTTAAAGATCTTTTCTCATAATGTCTTGAGTTGGAGCTTCTCTCTTTGCCTCTATTCTTGTAGAATTTGTTGATGTTATTGACCATTATGCTTATCTATTCATTGCACACAAGCTTGTCACTTGATGTTGTGCGAGCATCAAGCTTTGTAAGCACCACTAGACTTGTTGTTGAGCTCCTCTTTGTTCTTGAGTGACATTTCATGAGCGACAATCCACTACAAAAAAAAGGCACTTCCATGACATTATGGCCCGAACAAAAACTTTTTGTCATGGATGTGACACTTCTATGATGATAATTGTTACAAAAACACGTATCATCATAGATGTGGTGGGCTCCTACTTCTATGACAAAAAATTATGACAGAAAATGGGGTTTTCGTCATGGGCGGGCCGGAGACGCACCTGCATGAAATTCTTTGGGCCGTCCATGATGTAAAAAATCGAGGTAGAAGTGAGGGCAAGGAAATTTTCAGGGAGTTCCTGGTATATGGTGGGTGGTCGGGCCCGAGCGATGCAGTCATTTGCGCATTTCTCTCGTACGCGCGCGTGTGTGCGCGGCGTTCGCTAACTGAACCCGAGCGAGGCGTTCGCTTACTGAACCCGAGCGATCGATCGATCCCTCACACTACGTACTGAACACGAGCGATCGATCCCACTAGCTATGTATTGAAGCTGATCTATCCCTTCGCTGCTAACTGAACCCGAGCGATCGATCCCTTCGCTGCTGCTTACTTAAGTCGATCGATCGATGCGTTGCATCTAGCCCCTGTGCGAAACTTACCTGTTGGTTGCCTCTTGATGAATAGTGCCCATTGTTGCCGCGCGCGCGATACGTAGAACGAGTCGAGACTTTGCATCGATCGATCGATTCCCTTGCGGGAGACGTGGTGAGTTGACCTAGCGGGTTGGTTGGCTGTGGATGAACAGTTCCCGTTGCTGCCTCCCGCTCGTATGCCCCACCCGAGCCGGTGGGTTGGCTATGGATGAACAGTACCTTGGCCATGTGAAGGTGTGGCTGGCACTGGATGAACAGGACCCCGATCGATCGAGGAGGCCGTGCAGCGGTACGCCACAACCTAGCCGTTGGGGGTGGATGAACATGACCCGGTGGAGGCTGGAGGAAGTCGACGGTGGATGAACAGTAGCCCATGGAGTCCAGTTTTGCGGTACGCCACACCCCTCCTGATGAACAGGACTGTCGGGCCGGATTTCCGGGACACGATATCCCAGAAATTAACCCCTCGTGTCATCACCAGTCCCAGGATTACCGTTACAGGTGGACACGTCCTTGTTACAGATTACGAAGGAATTACAAGAATTGGATACAAGACCATAAAGGTCTAATGACACAACAATGATTTCTGGTGACGGGTGACGGAAGCGACTCGTGGTTCTCCAACGCCGATGGGGCTCCATTCCCATAGGAACAGCTAACCCGGATAATTCCTATCCTGCGTGGCTGCTATCCTAGGCTCCGCACGGACGTCGTTGTAGTACTCCTCGTTGAAATCTTGACCTGGCCAATTAAATAGCCAGGGACAAGCCAGTGAGTACGTTTGAATGTACTCGCAAACATTATGAACAAAAGATATACCGAATGCATATGCTCATGATGGATTAAATGTTATGCATATGCTGACCAAAATTTAATCATGGCATGATAAATATTAATATGGTGCAGAAGAATAAATATAAAATTTTAGTGACAAGCAAAGAAAGTTAATGGAGAATCGGGCAAGACAGGACCGCCCAAGAATCCAAAAGAAAATATAAAAGTGGAGAATTGGGCGAGACAGGACCGCCCGAGAATCCAAAAGAAAATATAAAAGTGGAAAATCGGGCGAGACAGGACCGCCCGAGAATCCAAAAGAAATGCCAAACGGGTGTCTAAAAGCGACGCCTCGAGAGGTCTTGAAAAGAAATGCCAAACGGGTGTCTAAAAGCGACGCCTCGAGAGGTCTTGAAAAGAAATGCCAAAGGGGTGTCTAAAAGCGACGCCTCGAGAGGTCTTGAAAAGAAATGCCAAACGGGTGTCTAAAAGTGACGCCTCGAGAGGTCTTGAAAAGAAATGAATATCTCGGGTAGTCAAGCCATCCCAAGAGATATTCAGAGAGAAAATAAAACTGAGTATCCGGGTAGTCTAGCCATCCCATGAGGTACTCAGAAAAGAAAAATTTATATCTCGGGTAGTCCAGCCATCCCAAGAGATATTCAGAAACAAAATAAAACTGAGTATTCGGGTAGTCTAGCCATCCCATGAGGTACTCAGAAAAGAAAAAAGAATATCTCGGGTAGTCCAGCCATCCCAAGAGATATTAAGAAAGATGCACATAAAAGAACAGATTAGTCCATAATGATATTTATGATAACAATAATATTCATGATATCATCAGTAGTGTCAATAATAATCCTGCAAAAATGGATCACAACCAATTTAATTATTTCCTCCGGAGACCGACACTAAGACCGACACCGACACTTGACCAACCCAGACTATAGTCCTTAACCGCGGACACGACTATTCGAATAGGTATAACTCTGCAGAGGGTGTACTCTTTACCCACAAGTAAAGGATTTCTTCAGCCAGCATCGAGACGCTGACTAATTCCCATTACGGTCTTTGGGTTGAAAACACACCTGACCAGCACACACACCAGATTGACTTTCCGGATGCCAAGAATCACCTAAAGCATCGTTCAAGAAAAACTCTAAGTCGGGGAGACTACAATCTCGAATAGCATGGGATCACAATCTTATATATAATGTGCGCAAAGATCAGGGGCGCATCCCCTCTCGGCTTCAACCGAATACACCCATGCCCCCTAAACAAGTGACAAGCCTACCATGGGCCAATGGTATCTTTCACTATGGCCTCTCTGTACGGTGTGTGCAGGAAAGGGGTTAACAACTTACTGAACCGTACCCTACCTGTGGCAGGGTCAAGTGGCAGCACGAAACAAGTATGGGGGTTACCGGAACAAGACTCAATCTACGGTTGACTCAGGAGGTTCAAGTTTTCCTGCAGTGGTTAGCACAATATATATCCTTGGTAGTACCCAACAGGGTCACCAACTGGCATGCCCCAACATGCCCTCACTGATCATTCTTGTCACCACGAGATTTCAGTCTCACGGTCACGTTTCTCGTGACTGATTTTTTTCCTGCAAATTAGTCCGGACCAACATAGGCATATGAAAATAACCATGCTCACTCATACTTCATGTTTAAATGAAGATAAAATATTATCAAGGGATCATGCATGTATAACTAGCAATATGCAAATCTTATATGAATTCAACATATTCATAATTCAATTATTCTTGCAACCAAACAACTATGCACTCACCATATCAAGTGTTCAATATGCTTGCCTTGATCATGCAGAAATATTGGGTGCACTCCAAAAGTTTTGAAAATTCTCTTCCCTCCATTTCCTATTTTCAAAAATATTGCAATTACCACATAAAGCCAAAATAGTGCTAAAAAGTTGTTTGGAAATTTTTGAAATAAATACTAAAATAAACAAGATGAAAAATTAGGAATTTCAGAAAAAGAATCAAATTATTTGGAGTTCATATAATTTTCCAAGGAATTTCCTAAGCTGAAATAAATGACTAAATGGACTATTTAATTGATCCAACAAAAACTAAGCTTAGGAAAAATGTTCACCCTATCTGGTTTAATAGAGCATGAATTTATGAGTATGTAGAAATTTGAATCATCAAATTTGGATTTGAAAATATTTCTATGGAATTAATTGAGAGTTGCTGGAAAAGAAAAAGAGAAAAGGGCAGAAATGCGCCCTGAGCGTGATTTAGTCGCCTGGCGCCACTGGGCTAGGCCCAGACGCTCGGTTGCGCGGGAGAGCCGACGACGTCGAAGGCGAACTCGTGGGAGTCCGTTTCCCAGAGAAGAAAGCATATCTAGAAGAATACGCCTTCACTTACAGCCGCGCCCGCGACCTCCAGTCACTGACGGTGGGTCCCGCGGGCCCACCAGTCAGGCTTGACTGGTAAGCTGCGCGCCCCCTCTCTCCTCGACAGAACAAAGAGCTCTGCCGGCGGAGATTGCCGGAGTTAGGCGGCACCACTCGAGGAGTTGAGGCCACCTACGTGACCAGGGGGTCCTGGCGATCCTCCCGGTAGGCGTCACGGTCGGCGGGGAGCACGAGGTTGCCGGCGGTGAGCTTCCCCGATGGACGACGGCGATGGGTGAAAAGAGGAACTCCGGCCTCAAGCTCTGTTAGGTGAAATTGGCGGATGGGATGGACTTGCGGGTGCTCTAGGAGTGGAGTGGTGATGAGATTGGGGATGGGGAGGCTCTGGTTAGCTCGGTTTTAACCAGGAAGTGGAGATGGCCGTGGCGGCCGGAGGCGAGGGAGACGACCTCCTCCGATCACGTGGCTACTTCGGGGGCTTGCAGGGGAGGGGAGAAGAGATGGCTAGGAGCCGAGCGAGCTCGGGGGCCCTCTTATAGGGAGGGGGAGGCGGCGTCGCGGGTTCCAGAGAAGGTCGAGGTGGAGGGCGGCCATTCATGGCAAACCGTGGACGGCGGCGAGGTGGTTGAGGGCGGTGGTGGTCGGTGAGGAGGTCGGCGAGCTGCGGATGACTCCGAGCGGTTGGCAATTAGGGCGAGGCGCGCTGGCGGCCTCGGATTCGGCCAGGTAGTTGGGCAGCGCTGTGACAGCGATGGGCGGCGGTCGGTGGCGGCGCTGGACGGTGGAGGGCGGAGCTAGCTGTTGGGGAACGTTGCATGGGAAACAAAAATTTTCCTACGCACACACAAGATCTATCCATGGTGATGAGCATCTATGAGAGGGAGAGTGAATCTACATACCCTTGTAGATCGCTAAGCGGAAGCGTTAAGAAACGCGGTTGATGTAGTCGAACGTCTCCGCGATCCAAATCGCAAGTCGTCCCTCAATCCGATCACGAACTAGTGCCGAACGGACGGCACCTCCGCGTTCAACACACGTACGGCTTGATGACGCCTTCACCTCCTCGATCCCGTAAGCGATGGTGAAGTAGTAGATGAGTTCCGGCAGCACGACGGCGTGGTGATGGTGGTGAGGAACAATCTCTGCAGGGCTTCGCCAAGCACTACGGAGATTATGACGGGAGAACTAGAGGGTTAGGGTTGCCGACACACGGCTTGGGAAATCTTAATGTGTCCCGTGGGCTAGCCCTGCCCCTCTATTTATATGTTGAGCCTTGGGGTCTAAACTTGGAGTAAAAGCCTCCTCCAGGTCGGTTTTGCCCGCACAAGGTCGGTTTGGCCCGCAGGGAAAGAGTCCAACTCGAATCCCTGCAGTACCGCGCACAAGCGGCAGTACCGCTCACAAGCGGTAGTACCACTTGAGCGGTAGTACCGCTTCACACAAGCGGTAGTACCGCTTCTGCGGTAGTACCGCTTCACACAAGCGGTAGTACCACTTACGCGGTAGTACTGCCTTACCAGCGGTAGTACCGCTTAAGGCAGCAGCAAACCTTCCTTTTGCACTTTCCAATACCTCGTGGGCTTTACCCCTTTGGCTCATATAAAGTGTTGCTGCACCCGAACACTTCGGTAAACACCCGGAACCCCTTCCGGTGAATTCCGGAACCCTTCCGGAGATCAAAACACTATTATCACATATATCAATCTTTACTTCCGGACTCTTCCGGAGATCCTCGTCATGTCCAAGATCTTATCCGGGACTCCGAACAACCTTCGGTCACCAACAAAATAACTCAACTATACTAATCGTCACCAAACGTTAAGTGTGTAGACCCTGCGGGTTCGAGAACTATGTAGACATGACCGAGACACCTCTACGATCAATAACCAATAGCGGGACCTGGATGCCCATATTGGCTCCTACATATTCTACGAAGATCTTTATCGGTCGAACCTCTATGTCAAGGATTCAGTTAATCCCGTATGCTGTTCCCTTTGTTCTTCGGTATGTTACTTGCCTGAGATTCGATCGTCGGTATCTCTATACCTAGTTCAATCTCGTTACCGGCAAGTCTCTTTACTCGTTCCGTAATACAAGATCTCGTGGCTAACATTTTAGTCACATTGCTTGCAAGGCTTATTGTGATGTTGTATTACCGAGTGGACCCTGAGATACCTCTCCGTCACACGGAGTAACAAATCCCAGTCTTGATCCATGCCAACCCAACAGACACCCTCGGAGATACCTGTAGAGCACCTTTATAGTCACCCAGTTACGTTGCGACGTTTGATACACACAAGGTACTCCTCTGATGTCAGGGAGTTGCATGATCTCATGGTCATAGGAACAGATACTTGACATGCAGAAAACAATAGCAATAAACTGACACGATCATATGCTACGTTCGTAGTTTGGGTCTTGTCCATCACATCATTCTCCTAATGATGTGCTCCCGTCATCAAATGACATCTCATGTCAATGGCTAGGAAACCTTAACCATCTTTGATCAACGAGCTAGTCAACTAAAGGCTTACTAGGGACACAGTGTTGTCTATGTACCCACACATGTATTTGAGTTTCCAATCAATACAATTATAGCATGGATAATAAACGATTATCATGAACAAGGAAATATAATAATAACCAATTTATTATTGCCTCTAGGGCATATTTCCAACAGTCTCCCACTTGCACTAGAGTCAATAATCTAGTTCACATCACTATGTGATTTACATTGTAATGAATCGAACACCCATGCAGTTCTGGTGTTGTTCATGTTTAGCCCTTGGAAGAGGTTTAGTCATCGGATCTGCACCATTTAGATCCGTGTGTACTTTGCAAATATTTATGTCGTCCTCCTTGATGTAATCGCGGATGGAATTGAAACGTCGCTTTATGTGTCTGGTCCTCTTGTGAAATCTTGGTTCCTTGGCCAGAGCAATGGCACCAGTATTATCACAAAGCAGAGTCATTGGGTTAAGCGCACTAGGCACTACTCCAAGATCTGTCATGAACTCCTTCATCCAGACACCTTCCTTCGCCGCCTCCGAGGCAGCGATGTACTCCGCTTCGGATGTAGAATCAGCTACCACGCTTTGCTTGGAACTGCACCAGCTAACCGCACCCCCATTAAGAATAAATACGTATCCGGTTTGCGACTTAGAGTCATCCGGATCAGTGTCAAAGCTTGCATCGACGTAACCCTTTACGACAAGCTCTTGATCACCTCCATAAACGAGAAACATGTCCTTAGTCCTTTTCAGATACTTCAGGATATTCTTGACCGCCGTCCAGTGTTCCACTCCTGGATCACTTTGAAACCTTCCGGCCATACTTATGGCAAGGCTGACATCGGGTCTTGTGCACAACATTGCATACATGATAGAGCCTATGGCTGAAGCATAGGGGATGACACTCATCTTTTCTCTATCTTCTGCACTCACTGGGCATTGAGTCTTACTCAACTTCACACCTTGCAATACAGGCAAGAACCCCTTCTTGGACTGATCCATTTTGAATTTCTTCAAAACTTTGTCAAGGTATGTGCTTTGTGAAAGTCCTATTAAGCGTCTCGATCTATCTCTATAGATCTTGATGCCTAATATGAAAGCAGCTTCTCCTAGGTCCTTCATTGAAAAACTCTTGTTCAAATATTCCTTCACGCTTTCCAACATTTCTATATTGTTTCCAATCAGTAATATGTCATCCACATATAATATTAGAAACGCTATAGAGCTCCCACTCACTTTCTTGTAAATACAAGCTTCTCCGTAAACTTGTATAAACTCGAACGCTTTGATCACCTCATCAATGCGAAGATTCCAACTCCGAGATGCTTGCACCAGTCCATAAATGGATCGCTGGAGTTTGCAAACTTTGTCAGCATTCTCTGGATTGACAAAACCTTCTGGTTGCATCATATACAACTCTTCCTTAAGGAAACCGTTAAGGAACGCTGTTTTGACATCCATCTGCCAAATTTCATAATCGAAAAAGGCAGCTATTGCTAACATGATTCTGACGGACTTAAGCATCGCTACTGGTGAGAAGGTCTCATCGTAGTCAACTCCTTGAACTTGTGAAAAACCCTTTGCCACAAGTCGAGCTTTATAGACGGTGACATTACCGTCCGCGTCCGTCTTCCTCTTAAAGATCCATTTGTTCTGAATGGCCTTACGCCCTTCAGGTAATACTTCCAAAGTCCACACTTTGTTTTCATACATGGATCCCATCTCGGATTTCATGGCCTCTAACCACTTCTCGGAATTCGGGCCCATCATCGCTTCTCCATAGCTCGTAGGTTCATCGTTGTCCAACAACATGACCTCTAAGACAGGGTTGCCGTACCACTCAGGAGCAGTACGCGTCCTTGTCGACCTACGAGGTTCGATAGCAACTTGATCCAAAGCTTCATGATCATCATCATTAACTTCCTCTTCAGCTATTGTAGGCTCTACAGAAACATCTTTCTGCGCTGCGCTACTTTCAGGTTGAAGTAAAGGTTCAACAACCTCATCAAGTTCTATCTTCCTCCCACTCAATTCTTTCGAGAGAAACTCTTTCTCAAGAAACGTTCCGTTTTTAGCGACAAACACTTTGCCTTCGGATCTGAGGTAGAAGGTATACCCAACTGTCTCTTTTGGGTATCCTATGAAGACGCATTTCTTCGCTTTGGGTTCCAGCTTTTCAGGCTGAAGCTTTTTGACATAAGCATCACATCCCCAAACTTTAAGAAACGACAACTTTGGCTTCTTGCCAAACCAAAGTTCATATGGTGTCGTCTCAACGGATTTCGATGGTGCCCTATTTAAAGTGAATGCAGCTGTCTCTAATGCATAACCCCAAAACGATAGTGGCAAATCGGCAAGAGACATCATAGATCGCACCATATCCAATAAGGTTCGATTACGACGTTCGGACACACCATTACGCTGTGGTGTTCCAGGCGGTGTCAATTGTGAAACAATTCCACACTGTCTTAAGTGACTGCCAAACTCATAACTCAGATATTCTCCTCCTCGATCAGATCGTAGGAATTTAATCTTCTTGTTACGATGATTCTCAACTTCACTCTGAAATTGTTTGAACTTTTCAAATGTTTCAGACTTGTGTTTCATTAAGTAAATATACCCATATCTACTTAAGTCATCAGTGAAGGTGAGAAAGTAACGATAACCACCGCGTGCCTCAATGCTCATCGGACCGCACACATCAGTATGTATGATTTCCAATAAGTCACTTGCCCGTTCCATTAATCCAGAGAACGGCGTTTTAGTCATCTTGCCCATGAGGCATGGCTCACATGTGTCAAGTGATTCAAAATCAAGTGACTCCAAAAGTCCATCAGCATGGATCTTCCTCATGCGTTTTACGCCAATATGACCTAAACGGCAGTGCCACAAGAAAGTGGTATTATCATTATCAATTCTACATCTTTTGGCATCAATGTTATGAACATGTGTATCATTACTATCGAGATTCAATAAGAATAAACCCCTCACATTGGGTGCATGACCATAAAAGATATTACTCATATAAATAGAACAACCATTATTCTCTGAATTAAATGAGTAACCGTCTCGCAATAAACAAGATCCAGATATAATGTTCATGCTTAACGCAGGCACTAAATAACATTTATTCAGGTTCATCACTAATCCCGATGGTAATCGAAGAGCGAGCGAGCTGACGGCGATCACATCAACCTTGGAACCATTTCCCACGCGCATCGTCACTTCGTCCTTTGCCAGCCTCCGTCTATTCCACAGTTCCTGTTTTGAGTTGCAAATATGAGCAACCGCACCGGTATCAAATACCCAGGCACTACAACGAGAGTTGGTAAGGTACACATCAATAATATGTATATCATATATACCTTGTTTGTTGTTGGCCGCCTTCTTGTCAGCCAAATACTTGGGGCAGTTCCGCTTCCAGTGTCCAGTTCCCTTGCAATGAAAGCACACAGTTTCTGGTTTGGGTCCAGCCTTGGGTTTCTTCACGAGAGGAGCAACTGCTTTGCCACTCTTCTTGGACTTACCCTTCTTACCCTTGCCATTTTTCTTGAAACTAGTGGTTTTATTGACCATCAACACTTGATGCTCCTTCTGAATTTCAGACTCAGCGGCTTTCAGCATCGCAAACAGCTCGGCGACTGACTTGTTCATCCCGTGCATGTTATAGTTCAACACGAAGCTCTTATAGCTAGGTGGCAATATTTGAAGAACTCTGTCAGTGACAGCCTCTGGCGGAAGGGGCATCCCCAATTCAGCCAGACGGGTGGAGTACCCAGACATTCTGAGTACGTGATCACTGATAGACCCGTTCTCCTCCATCTTGCAAGCATAGAACTTATCGGAGATCTCATATCTCTCGATCCGAGCATTCTTCTGAAAGATAAACTTCAACTCCTGGAACATCTCATATGCTCCATGACGTTCAAAACGTCTTTGAAGTCCCGGTTCTAAGCCATACAATATTGCACATTGAACTATTGAGTAATCTTCAGAACGAGCCTGCCAGGTGTTCACAACGTCTAGAGACTCAACTGGAGCGGGTGGATGACCAAGCGGTGCATCAAGGACATAAGCCTTCTGGGAAGCCGTAAGGATAATCCTTAGATTACGGGCCCAGTCCACAAAGTTACTTCCATCATCTTTCAACTTAGCTTTCTCTAGGAACGCATTAAAATTCAGGGGTGCTACTGTGCGAACCATGATCTACAACATAAATAGCAAAGACAACTTAGACTATTGTTCTAGATAATGAGTTTAGTTGATATATTACTTAAAAACTCCCACTCAAATTGACATCCCTCCGGTCATTCGAGTGTAACATGATCCAAATCCACCAACTCAAGTCCGATCATCACGTGAGTTGAGGTGGTTTCAATGGTGAACATCTTCATGTTGATCATATCTACTATATGACTCATGTTCGACCTTTCAGTCTCTTGTGTTCTGAGGCCATGTCTGTACATGCTAGGCTCGTCAAGTTTAACCCGAGTGTTCCGCACGTGCAACATGGCTTACACCCGTTGTATGTGAACGTAGAGTCTATCACACCCGATCATCACGGCGTGTCTCGAAACGACGAACTTTCGCAACGGTGCACACTCGGGGAGAACACAATTTTATCTTGAAATTTAAGTGAGGGATCACCTTATAATGCTACCGTCGTCCTAAGCAAAATAAGATGCATAAAAGGATTAACATCACATGCAAATCATAAGTGACATAATATGGCCATGAACTTGTGCTTTTGATCTCCATCTTCAAAGCACCGGCATGATCTCCATCATCTTGATCTCCATCAACGTGTCGCAATGAGGTTGTCGCGCCGACTGTTGCTTCCACGACTATTGCTAACGTTTAGCGATAAAGTAAAGCATTACATAGCGCTTAATGATTGACACGCAGGTCATACAATAATTAAAGACAACTCTATGGCTCCTGCCAGTTGCCGTACTCATCGACATGCAAAAACATATATTCTATACAACACATGATCATCTCATACATCACATATATCTCGTCATGTAATTGGCCATATCACATCACAACATACCCTCCAAAAACAAGTTAGACGTCCTCTAATTGTTGTTGCAAATTTTACGTGGCTGCTACGGGTTTGCAAGAACCGTTCTTACCTACGCAAAACCACAACGTGGTGTAGTGATTGCTTTTTGATCTTCTAAAAGAACCCTCTTCATTGAAATCGATTCAACTAAAGTGAGAGAGACAGACACCCGCTAGCCATCTTTATGCAATGAAGTTACATGTCAGTTGAAGGAACCTGTCTCGCGTAAGCGTACGCGTAATGTCGGTCCGGGCCGCTTCATCTCACAATACCACCGAATCAAGTATCAACTAGTAACGGCAAGCAATATGTATACACCCACGCCCACAACTCGTTTGTGTTCTACTCGAGATCTCATCTATGCATAGACCTAGCTCAGATGCCACTGTTGGGGAACGTTGCATGGGAAACAAAAATTTTCCTACGCACACACAAGATCTATCCATGGTGATGAGCATCTACGAGAGGGAGAGTGAATCTACATACCCTTGTAGATCGCTAAGCGGAAGCGTTAAGAAACGCGGTTGATGTAGTCGAACGTCTCCGCGATCCAAATCGCAAGTCGTCCCTCGATCCGATCACGAACTAGTGCCGAACGGACGGCACCTCCGCGTTCAACACACGTACGGCTTGATGACGCCTTCACCTCCTCGATCCAGCGAGCGATGGTGAAGTAGTAGATGAGTTCCGGCAGCACGACGGCGTGGTGATGGTGGTGAGAAACAATCTCTGCAGGGCTTCGCCAACCACTACGGAGATTTTGACGGGAGAACTAGAGGGTTAGGGTTGCCGACACACGGCTTGGGAAATCTTAATGTGTCCCGTGTGCTAGCCCTGCCCCTCTATTTATATGTTGAGCCTTAGGGTCTAAACTTGGAGTAAAAGCCTCCTCCAGGTCGGTTTTGCCCGCACAAGGTCGGTTTGGCCCGCAGGGAAAGAGTCCAACTCGGATCCCTACAGTACCGCGCACAAGCGGTAGTACCGCTCACGAGCGGTAGTACCGCTTGAGCGGTAGTACCGCTTCACACAAGCGGTAGTACCGCTTATGCGGTAGTACCGCTTCACACAAGCGGTAGTACCGCTTACGCGGTAGTACTGCCTTACCAGCGGTAGTACCGCTTAAGGCAGCAGCAAACCTTCCTTTTGCACTTTCCAATACCTCGTGGGCTTTACCCCTTTGGCTCATATAAAGTGTTGCTGCACCCGAACACTTCGGTAAACACCCGGAACCCCTTCCGGTGAATTCCGGAACCCTTCCGGAGATCAAAACACTATTATCACATATATCAATCTTTACCTCCGGACTCTTGCGGAGATCCTCGTCATGTCCGGGATATTATCCGGGACTCCGAACAACCTTCGGTCACCAACAAAATAACTCAACTATACTAATCGTCACCAAACGTTAAGTGTGTAGACCCTGCGGGTTCGAGAACTATGTAGACATGACCGAGACACCTCTACGATCAATAACCAATAGCGAGACCTGGATGCCCATATTGGCTCCTACATATTCTACGAAGATCTTTATCGGTCGAACCTCTATGTCAAGGATTCAGTTAATCCCGTATGCTGTTCCCTTTGTTCTTCGGTATGTTACCTGCCCGAGATTCGATCGTCGGTATCTCTATACCTAGTTCAATCTCGTTACCGGCAAGTCTCTTTACTCGTTCCGTAATACAAGATCTCGTGGCTAACATTTTAGTCACATTGCTTGCAAGGCTTATTGTGATCTTGTATTACCGAGTGGGCCCTGAGATACCTCTCCGTCACACGGAGTAACAACTCCCAGTCTTGATCCATGCCAACCCAACAGACACCCTCGGAGATACCTGTAGAGCACCTTTATAGTCACCCAGTTACGTTGCGACGTTTGATACACACAAGGTACTCCTCTGATGTCAGGGAGTTGCATGATCTCATGGTCATAGGAACAGATACTTGACATGCAGAAAACAATAGCAATAAACTGACACGATCATATGCTACGTTCGTAGTTTGGGTCTTGTCCATCACATCATTCTCCTAATGATGTGATCCCGTCATCAAATGACATCTCATGTCAATGGCTAGGAAACCTTAACCATCTTTGATCAACGAGCTAGTCAACTAGAGGCTTACTAGGAACACAGTGTTGTCTATGTACCCACACATGTATTTGAGTTTCCAATCAATACAATTATAGCATGGATAATAAACGATTATCATGAACAAGGAAATATAATAATAACCAATTTATTATTGCCTCTAGGGCATATTTCCAACACTAGCGGCCAAGGGAGAGTGTCGGCAGGGCTCAGGGCTTTCTCATGAAGCTAGGGGAGGAGGATCGCAACTGGGGAAGGCAGCAGCGGGGCGGCAGGGGTCGGGCGCGGGCACGGTCACACGCTTGCGTCAGGCATGCCATGCGCACACTAGACATGCACGCAACATGCTCGTCAGAATGCCAGGGGGCTCTAGAAGAATTTGTTGCAAGTGAGACTTAGCAGGATAGGGCTCCTCTAAATGGCAAGACTACTGGACATGCTGGTTTGGTCAGAAGAGCTAGTTCCATATGTGGTTTTAAGAGGTTGCCAAATTCTGTCATGCTCATGATGTGCTTGACAAAATGCTAAGCCAATCTAGGGATCTTTGTTGGGTGTGAAACTTGCCAGGATGGTGTCTCTTTGAATGATAGAGATTTTGGTGGAGTTGGTTTGACCAAAAGAAAAACTTGCAAGTGCAAGTTTGGTTGGATTTCAGTTCTGGACAGAAACTTGGAGGATTTATTTGCTGCACTAAAATGAGGTAATTAGAGCTGTTCTTTTGGACTTAAGGGTTTGGTTGGAAGTAATATAGGTGGGAAACTTCAGATATCTTGGAGCAAGGAAAATTAGGGTTGTAGTTATAGCTCAAGAATGGGATAGAAATGGAAAGAGGAAGTTTTGCTCAAAATTTTCAAATGACCATGATGGGTTTTTGCATAAAAGTGATCTATAGGCTTCACATGACCCCTCATAATTTTTGTGGATTTTTTAAAGAATTATTTAAAATGATGGTTGAGCAAGAGAAGCATTTCAAAGATTAAAAATGCTATTTAAAGAATTATTTTGGGGCAATTTTTTATTATGAAAATAATTCCTACTGTAAATTAAAATATAAATGAAATGATTTAAGAAACTACTAAAGCCCACAATATTTTTTTTTAAACATTTCTATATGGAGGGAAGAATTTTTGGGAAACGGAAAACAGAAAAGGTCTTAAAATTAATAAAAGACCTAATATAATTCAAAATTTTATTTCTGGCCAAATTTTATTTAATAAAAATGTGGTTAAATTTTTGGGGTGTTACAAGGACCCCCGTTTCGACCGTAGGCGGTTGGAGAGAAGTCTGTTTCCTTCATTTTGCGGTACGCCACACCCCTCCCGATCAACAGGACACCATTTTGACCGTAGGCGGTTGCCGAGAAGTCCATTTCGTTCGTTTTGCAGTAAGCCAGACCCCTCCCGATCAACAGGACCGTGTTTCGACCATAGGCAGTTGAACAGAAGTCCGTTTCCTCCGTTTCGTGGTACGCCAGACCCCCAGCCAATGAACAAGACCCCGTTTCGGCTGTTCCGTCCAAGCCGGTTGGCTCCCGATGAACATGATGCATTCCGACCCAGTTGCTTGGCTCCCGATGAACACGACGTTGTTTCCTCCGTTCCGATCCAGCCAGTTGGCTGCCGATGAACAGGACGCCATTGCCGTTGTCCGTTGCCTCTGCCACGTTGCCTCTCCATGTACACGGGCCTTGGCTATACGTATGCATGAGTACACGTTCGAGACCCCGCCCGTATGTACGTATGTGGCCGTATTTTTTGCAGCGTGGTTGTATGTAAGTGAACATGATTTAGACGGGACTGCCTGAACTGCTACGTCAGGGGCTCAACTACAACATGTGTCGTTCCATACTCGGCCATGGTTCACCGTTGTTGAGAGACCGATGGACCAGTATGTACGTAAATGTTTGCGACCAGATAGATAACGCTACGTACGCTTCAACCTGGTGGGTCCCAACTGTCGGGGGGGAATAAGGAGGCACTTCCTTTCTTGCTAAGATAGCTGGTGGGTCCCAGCTATTAGGGGGGAATCATTTTTTCTGCATAATATAGAGGCACTTCCTTGCGTGCGAAGAAGTCTGGTGGGTCCCAGCTGTCAGGGGGAGGAAACTTTTTTTTCCGTGTAATAAGGAGGCACTTCCTTGTGTGCGAAGATGTAGCGGGTGGCTCCCAGCTATCAGGGGGAGGAATCATTTTTTTTGCGTAATAAGGAGGCACTTGCTTGCGTGCAACCATGGACCATGTGGGTCCCTACTATCAGCCTCTCCACGTACATCCCTCTCCCGATGGATGATGTTTGTTGACCACATTGACCACGCCGCGCCAAGAGCACCAACGCGGTGGACGAGGCGAGGCCTAGGAAGGGAACGACTCGGAGCTGGTGAAGACAAGCAGTGGATGCCCATGTGGAGGGGAGTATGAGGGTTGACTGGTTCGGCTGCAGTGTGAGGCTGCTGTCGCCGGAGAATAACAGGAGGTGTGGGTGAGTAGAGGGATGGCCTAGCCAGCGGTGGGAGTAGGGGCGGTGAGGCCTGCGTGACAGCACAGCCGGCCATGGGTGGCGGGAGCAGGCGGTCTCGCCGGCACTCGATTGGGCGGCTAGAGCAAGAAGATCAGAGATGTAAGAAGCACGACGGCCGTTGGGTTGACATCCAACGGCCACTTCTGCTAGAATCGTTTGTTGACTAATAATAATAAGTTAAAAAAGCCTTGCGTATGCATCGACTTAATAGGCCCACAATTCAGCCTCCCAATCAGTGGCGGATAGCATGCAGCCCATTTGCTATATATTTTTCATAATTTACAGCTCATTTGCAAATTCTTATGCAATTTATTGCAGCCCATTTTCTTTTTGTTGGCCAGGACCAGGGTTAAAAATTTAACCAAAATTTCGCATATTTCGGTGGGGTCAAAACTATTTTTAATCCCGAAATGTCAAGCCAGATTCAAACTAATTTCAAAATATATTTAAATTAGGTTAAAATCCAATGAAATTTGAAATCTAAAAATGCGAAAAAAATCAGAAACTTGAAAGTAATTGCGAATTTGTTGTGTATTTTTTATATTTACATCCCATTTCATATTACTTTTAAGATTTGCATCCTAGCAGGACAGAGAAAAACAAGTCGGCCTGGGTTGAGTATTCTTCAAAAAAAAAACTGGGCTAGCCATTTTCACAAAAAAACAAACAGCTGGGCTGGTCATGTGATAAACGTAAAATAGAAGCCTGGGCTAGATGAGCCACAGCCCAGTTGATACCCTGCTCCGTCTCAACAATAACAAAAAAAACTGCACGAGCTGCTAAGTCCCAGGTGTTAGCTGCTCCTTGTGCAATTCTCTCATCTATTGACTATACACTGACAATGTCGTGGGTCCCAGATGTCAGCAAACCACTAGGACGAAGCATTTTCTTTTTTGCTTGTAACAAGGAGGCACATGCTCGCGTACGGCCATGGACATGGTGTGTCCCTACTGTCATCCTCTCCACATACAGTCCTCTCCCGATTCCTCTTGTTTATTGACCATGTTGACAATGCCAGACGGTGGTGCCGCGGCGAGCGCACCAAGGCAGAGGACGATGGCGAGGCCTCAGAGGGGAACGAATAGGAGCCAGCGAAGATGCGGCAGTTAAGTCGTGGGCGACGGGGAATACAAGGGTTGACTGGTTCGGGTGTGTGGTGGGGTTGACGTCGCCGTTAAAGGTTTAGGATATGGTGGGGCAGCGATGCATGCGCGGAGGCGTGGCCAGCCGTGGGAGGTGGGAGCAGGCGCCCCCGCTGGTGCTGGTTTGGTTTTGGCGGCTGGAGGAAGAAGAGACTGAAGAAACACGACAAACTGTACAAGCAGCAGGAGTACTTCACAACCTTAACTGAAAGCAGCAGGAGTACTTAATAACCTTAACTGAAAGCAGCCTGAGTACTTAACAACCAAAGTTGAAAGCAGTACGAGTACATATATAGGTTCAATCGTACAAGGCATGCCTCAAACTGTGCTACTTTGCCTACAGTCAATGAAGGGTGAGGCCACCAAGCCCCAGGACAAGGCCCGGGCACCACCCCGCGCATCCACAACTTTCTCAAAGCGGTTTCATCTCACAATGTGGTTAATAAACAGGAGATGAGACCACCCAAGATCGATGGGCCTTCATGATTTGAGACCACCCGCGTATGCTTTCACCTCTAAGGGAAATGGAGTAGGTTGACATAAACATCATGTTGTCACCAAGCGCAAGTCTGACTCAACCATGACTAGGCATCTGTATAGGAACAATAAAACTGGGCAGTTTCAGTTGCAAGAAGAAGAACATAGCTGTAAAACTGTGTATAAGCAAGAGTTTATGAACAACATATATAACATAAAATAGCTCGTACCATCAGTTTTTTGACACAGTTGGACCTGTTCAACGTGTGCACCAGTGGCACACATATCCCACGTGGCCTTCTATTGGGGAACGTTGCATGGGAAACAAAAATTTTCCTACGCTCACCAAGATCGATCTAGGAGATGAACATCTACGAGAGGAGAGATTGCATCTACATACCCTTGTAGATCGCTAAGCGGAAGCGTTAAGAAACGCGGTTGATGTAGTCGAACGTCTTCGCGATCCAATCACGATCCGTCCCGCGAACTCCCGATCAAGTGCCGAACGGACGGCACCTCCGCGTTCAACACACGTACAGCTTGATGACGCCTTCACCTCCTCGATCCAGCGAGCGATGGTGAAGTAGTAGCTTGAGTCCTCCGGCAGCACGACGGCGTGGCGGCGGTGGTGGTGGAGCAATCTCAGCAGAGCTTCGCTAAGCTAGGCGGAGAGAGAGAGAGGAACTACGAGGGAGAGGAAGGGCAGCGCCATGGCATAGATGGGGTGCCGCAGCCCTCTCTCTACCCCTCTATATATAAGGGATAGGGAGGAGGAGGAGGCGCCCTAGGGTTTACCCTAGGGGGGCCGGTGGCTACAACAGGGAAACCCTAGGGTGACTTGCCCCCCAAGCCAGGTGGAGGCCGCCCTAGGGGGGGCGCCCCACCCCCTCTGGTGATCGTGGGATGGGGTGAGTGGGGTGCACAGCCCCTTAGTGGGCTGGTGTGCTTCATCCCCTTGACCCATGAGCCCCCCAACACTTGCCGGGGCCCCCCGAAACCCCTTTCGGTTCTCCTGGTCATTACCCGGTACCCCCGGAACACTTCCGGACTCCAATTCCCTTCGTCCTATATATCGATCTTCACCTCCGGACCATTCCGGAGTTCCTCGTCATGTCCGGGATATCATCCGGGACTCCGAACAAACTTCGGTCACCAACATAATAACTCGACTATACTTATATCCTCACCAAATGTTAAGTGTGTAGACCCTGCGGGTTCGAGAACTATGCAGACATGACCGAGACACCTCCACGGTCAATAACCAATAGCGGGACCTGGATGCCCATATTGGTTCCTACATATTCTACGAAGATCTTTATCGGTCGAACCTCGATGTCAAGGATTCAGTCAATCCCGTATGCAGTTCCCTTTGTCCATCGGTATGTTACTTGCCCGAGATTCAATCGTCGGTATCTCCATACCTAGTTCAATCTCGTTACCGGCAAGTCTCTTTACTCGTTCCGTAATTCAAGATCCCGTGGCTAACTCTTTAGTCACATTGCCTGCAAGCTTATTGTGATACTGTATTACCGAGTGGGCCTTGAGATACCTTTCCGTCATACGGAGTGACAAATTCCCAGTCTTGATCCATGCCAACTTAACACACACCCTCGGAGATACCTGTAGAGCATCTTTATAGTCACCCAGTTACGTTGCAACGTTTGATACACACAAGGTACTCCTCCGGTGTCAGTGAGTTGCATGATCTCATGGTCATAGGAACAGATACTTGACATGCGAAAACGATAGCAATAAACTTGACGCGATCATATGCTATGTTTATAGTTTGGGTCTTGTCCATCACATCATTCTCCTAATGATGTGATCCCATTATCAAATGACAACTCATGTCTATGACCAGGAAACCATGGCCATCTTTGATCAACGAGCTAGTCCGGTAGAGGCTCACTAGGGACATGTTGTTGTCTACGTATCCACACATGTATTTGTGTTTCCAACCAATACAATTATAGCATGGATAATAAACGATTATCATGAACAAGGAAATAGAATAATAACCATTTTATTATTGCCTCTAGGGCATATTTCCAACAGTCTCCCACTTGCACTAGAGTCAGTAATCTAGCATTACATGGTTATGAATCTAACACCCATAGAGTTCTGGTGTTGATCATGTTTTGCTCGTGGAAGAGGTTTAGTCAACGGATCTGCAACGTTCAGATCCGTGTGCACTTTGCAAATGTTTATGTCCTCCTCCTTGATCGCATCGCGGATGGAATTGAAGCGTCGCTTTATGTGTCTGGTCCTCTTGTGAAACCTTGGTTCCTTGGCTAGAGCAATGGCACCAGAGTTGTCACAGAACAGAGTCATCGGGTCCAGTGCACTGGGCACAACTCCAAGATCTGTCATGAACTGCTTCATCTAGACACCTTCCTTCGCCGCCTCTGAGGCAGCTATGTACTCCGCTTCGCATGTAGAATCAGCTACCACGCTTTGCTTGGAACTGCACCAGCTTACCGGTCCCCCATTTAGAATATATATGTATCCGGTTTGAGACTTAGAGTCATCCGGATCAGTGTCAAAGCTTGAATCGACGTAACCCTTTACGACGAGCTCTTGATCACCTCCATAAACGAGAAACATTTCCTTAGTCCTTTTCAGGTACATAAGGATATTCTTGACTGCTGTCCAGTGTTCCACTCCTGGATCACTTTGAAACCTTCCGGCCATACTTATGGCAAGGCTGACATCTGGTCTTGTGCACAGCATCGCATACATGATAGAGCCTATGGCAGAAGCATAGGGGATGACACTCATCTTTTCTCTATCCTCTGTAGTCGCTGGGCATTTAGTCTTACTCAACTTCACACCTTGCAAAACAGGCAAGAACCCCTTTTTGGACTGATCCATTTTGAACTTCTTCAAAACTTTATCAAGGTATGTGCTCTGTGAAAGTCCTATTAAGCGTCTCGATCTATCTCTATAGATCTTGATGCCTAATATGAAAGCAGCTTCTCCTATGTCCTTCATTGAAAAACTCTTGTTCAAATATTCCTTCATGCTTCCCAAAAGTTCTATATTGTTTCCAATCAGTAATATGTCATCCACATATAATATTAGAAACGCTATAGAGCTCCCACTCACTTTCTTGTAAATACAAGCTTCTTCGTAAACTTGTATAAACCCAAACGCTTTGATCACCTCATCAAAGCGAAGATTCCAACTCCGAGACGCTTGCACCGGTCCATAAATGGATCGCTGGAGTTTGCAAACTTTGTCAGCATTCTCTGGATCGACAAAACCTTCTGGTTGCATCATATACAACTCTTCCTTAAGAAAACCATTAAGGAACGCTGTTTTGACATCCATCTGCCAAATTTCATAATCAAAAAATGCAGCTATTGCTAACATGATTCTGACGGACTTAAGCATCGCTACGGGTGAGAAAGTCTCATCGTAGTCAACTCCTTGAACTTGTGAAAAACCCTTTGCCACAAGTTAAGCTTTATAGACGGTGACATTACCGTCTGCGTCCGTCTTCTTCTTGAAGATCCATTTATTCTAAATGGCCTTTCGCCCTTCAGGTAATACTTCCAAAGTCCATACATTGTTTTCATACATGGATCCCATCTCGGATTTCATGGCCTCTAACCATTTGTCGAAATCTGGGCCCACCATCACTTCTCCATAGCTTGTAGGTTCATCGTTGTCCAACAACATGACCTTTAAGACAGGGTTACCGTACCACTCAGGAGCAGTACGTATCCTTGTCGACCTACGAGGTTTGATAGTAACTTGATCCGAAGCTTCATGATCACTATCATCAGCTTCCTCTTCAAATGACGTAGGTTCCACAGAAACATCTTGCTGCACAGTGCTACTTTCTGGTTGAAGTAAAGGTTCAACAACCTCATCAAGTTCTATCTTCCTCCCACTCAATTCTTTCGAGAGAAACCCTTTCTCGAGAAAGGACCCGTTCTTAGCGACAAACACTTTGCCTTCGGATCTGAGATAGAAGGTATACCCAACTGTCTCTTTTTGGTATCATATGAAGACGCATTTGTCCGTTTTGGGTTCAAGCTTTTCTGGCTGAAGCCTTTTGACATATGCATCGCATCCCCAAACTTTAAGAAACGACAACTTTGGTTTCTTGCCAAACCACAGTTCATACGGTGTCGTCTCAACGGACTTAGATGGTCCCCTATTTAAAGTGAATGCTGCTGTCTCTAACGCATAACCCCAAAATGATAGTGGCAGATCGGCAAGAGACATCATGGAACGCACCATATCCAATAAGGTTCGATTACGACGTTCGGACACACCATTACGCTGTGGTGTTCCAGGTGGCGTCGACTGTGAAACAATTCCACATTGTCTTAAGTGACTGCCAAACTCATAACTCAGATATTCTCCCCCTCGATCAAATCGTAGGAATTTGATTTTGTTGTTACGATGATTCTCAACTTCACTCTGAAATTGCTTGAACTTTTCAAACGTTTCAGACTTGTGTTTTATTAAGTAAATATACCCATATCTACTCAAATCGTCGGTGAAGGTGAGAAAATAACGATATCCACCGCACGCCTCAATGCTCATCGGACCGCACACATCAGTATGTATGATTTCCAACAAGTCACTTGCCCGTTCCATTGTTCCGGAGAACGGGGTCTTAGTCATCTTGCCCATGAGGCATGGTTCGCATGTATCAAGTGAGTCAAAATCAAGTGACTCCAAAAGTCCATCAGCATGGAGTTTCTTCATGCGTTTTACACCAATATGACCTAAGCGGCAGTTCCACAAGAAAGTGGTACTATCATTATCAACTCTACATCTTTTGGCATCAATGTTATGAACATGTGTATCATCACTATCGAGATTCAATAAGAATAAACCCCTCAAAATGGGTGCATGGCCATAAAAGATATTACCCATATTAATAGAACAACCATTATTCTCTGATTTAAATGAGTAACTGTCTCGCATTAAACAAGATCCAGATATAATGTTCATGCTCAATGCAGGCACTAAATAACAATTATTCAGGTTCATCACTAATCCCGATGGTAATCGAAGAGCGAGCGTGCCGACGGCGATCACATCAACCTTGGAACCATTTCCCACGCGCATCGTCACTTCGTCCTTCGCCAGCCTCCGTCTATTCTGTAGTTCCTGCTTTGAGTTGCAAATGTGAGCAACCGCACTGGTATCAAATACCCAGGCACTACAACGAGAGTTGGTAAGGTACACATCAATAACATGTATATCATATATACCTTGTTTGGCGTTGGCCCCCTTCTTGTCGGCCAGATACTTGGGGCAATTCCGCTTCCTGTGGCC
Organism: Elymus sibiricus; assembly: GCA_039707655.1. Taxonomy (NCBI): domain Eukaryota; kingdom Viridiplantae; phylum Streptophyta; class Magnoliopsida; order Poales; family Poaceae; genus Elymus; species Elymus sibiricus. The sequence goes on along the minus strand of CM077676.1, from coordinate 266,666,986 downwards.
AGTTCCCTTGCAATAGAAGCACTCAGTTTCCGGCTTGGGCCCAGCCTGGGTTTCTTCATGGGAGGGGCAACTACTTTGCCACTCTTCTTGGAGTTTGCCTTCTTGCCCTTGCAATTCTTCTTGAAACTAGTGGTTTTATTGACCATCAACACTTGATGCTCCTTCTGGATGTCTGACTCAGCGACTTTCAGCATCGCAAACAGCTCGGCGACTGACTTGTTCATCCCTTGCATGTTATAGTTCAACACAAAGCTCTTGTAGCTAGGTGGTAGCAATTGAAGAACTCTGTTAGTGATCGCCTCTGGCGGGAGCACAACTCCCAACTCAGCCAGACAGTTGTAATACCCATACATTTTGAGTGTGTGTTCACTGACAGACCCGTTCTCCTCCATCTTGCAAGAATAGAACTTATCGGAGGTCTCATACCTCTCGATCCGGGAATTCTTCTCAAAAATAAACTTCAACTCCTAGAACATCTCATATGCTCCATGACGTTCAAAACGCCTTTGAAGTCCCGGTTCTAAGCCATACAACATGGGGCTCCTGCGGAATCCGTCAAGGTGCCGCACGAAGACAAGGCCGTCTAATGACCAGTGAGAGTCCTTGAGCGCCCCTGCGGCACTCAACTCACCTGGGAATTCGCCTTGACTCATCCGCTTAACCTCGACCGATTCGGGGGCTAATGACGAGGACAGGTACTAGGGATAGGGTAACAGGCCTGACCTACGGACCCTACCCTAGGACTCATCACGCCTTATACTGGGCCCCAGGGCCAGATCAACAACCAAAAGTTCTGCAAACTGACATTCACTCGGAGTCGACGAACCACTCGGGAGGCAAGAGTTCACTCGACCATCTTGTTTCACTCGGAGCACCCGAAAGTCACTCGACCAGAGAAGACCAGGAGACTCCAGGAGCGCAACGGTCGGGACGCACGTTCTCCTGTATTAATTGTAATCAATGCGCCCGTTACCTGGCGCCCTTAAACCCCCTCTTAACCCCTGGTAATGGCGGCATACATGGGAGGGCTGGCGGCGACTATATAAGCCACCCCCAGCTCCATTCCAAGGGTTTGCAATCCTTTTGTAACTCATACACTCAAGCAATCAAGCTCCAGAGCACCGAGACGTAGGTCTGTTACCTCCACCGCTGAGGGGCCTGAACTCGTAAATCCGAGTGTAACACCTGTGCCGTAGCTAGGCTCTGCCCTCTCATCCGTACCCCTACACACTACTGTCAGACTTGCACCCACGACACTCGTGATGTCATCTACGCAAAGACCTAGCTCATGATGCCACTGTTGGGGAACGTTGCATGGGAAACAAAAAATTTCCTACGCTCACCAAGATCGATCTAGGAGATGAACATCTACGAGAGGAGAGATTGCATCTACATACCCTTGTAGATCGCTAAGCGGAAGCGTTAAGAAACGCGGTTGATGTAGTCGAACATCTTCGCGATCCAATCACGATCCGTCCCGCGAACTCCCGATCAAGTGCCGAACGGACGGCACCTCCGCGTTCAACACACGTACGTCTTGATGACGCCTTCACCTCCTCGATCCAGCGAGCGATGGTGATGTAGTAGCTTGGGTCCTCCGGCAGCATGACGGCGTGGCGGCGGTGGTGGTGGAGCAATCTCAGCAGAGCTTCGCTAAGCTACGCGGAGAGAGAGAGGAACTACGAGGGAGAGGAAGGGCAGCGCCGTGGCATAGATGGGGTGCCGCTGCCCTCTCTCTACCCCTCTATATATAGGGGAAAGGGAGGAGGAGGAGGCGCCCTAGGGTTTCCCCTAGGGGGGGCGGTGGCCACAACAGGGAAACCCTAGGGTGACTTGCCCCCCAAGCCAGGTGGAGGCAGCCCTAGGGGGGCGCCCCACCCCCTCTGGTGATCGTGGGATGGGGTGAGGGGGGCGCACAGCCCCTTAGTGGGCTGGTGTGCTTCATCCCCTTGGCCCATGAGGCCCCCAACACTTGCAGGGGCCCCCCGAAACCCCTTTCGGTTCTCCTGGTCATAACCCGGTACCCCCGGAACACTTCCGGACTCCGATTCCCTTCGTCCTATATATCGATCTTCACCTCCGGACCATTCCGGAGTTCCTCGTCATGTCCGGGATCTCATCCGGGACTGCAAACAACCTTCGGTCACCAACATAATAACTCGACTATACTTATATCGTCACCAAACGTTAAGTGTGTAGACCCTGCGGGTTCGAGAACTATGCAGACATGACCGAGACACCTCCACGGTCAATAACCAATAGCGGGACCTGGATGCCCATATTGGTTCCTACATATTCTACGAAGATCTTTATCAGTCGAACCTCGATGTCAAGTTTTCAGTCAATCCCGTATGGAGTTCCCTTTGTCCATCGGTATGTTACTTGCCCGAGATTCGATCGTCGGTATCTCCATACCTAGTTCAATCTCGTTACCGGCAAGTCTCTTTACTCGTTCCGTAATACAAGATCCCGTGGCTAACTCTTTAGTCACATTGCCTGCAAGCTTATTGTGATGCTGTATTACCGAGTGGGCCCTGAGATACCTTTTCGTCATACGGAGTGACTAATTCCCAGTCTTGATCCATGCCAACTTAACAGACACCCTCGGACATACCTGTAGAGCATCTTTATAGTCACCCAGTTACGTTGCGACGTTTGATACACACAAGGTACTCCTCCAGTGTCAGTGAGTTGCATGATCTCATGGTCATAGGAATAGATACTTGACATGCGAAAACGATAGCAATAAACTTGACACGATCATATACTACATTTATAGTTTGGGTCTTGTCCATCACATCATTCTCCTAATGATGTGATCCCATTATCAAATGACAACTCATGTCTATGACCAGGAAACCATGGCCATCTTTGATCAACGAGCTAGTCTGGTAGAGGCTCACTAGGGACATGTTGTTGTCTACGTATCCACACATGTATTTGTGTTTCCAACCAATACAATTATAGCATGGATAATAAACAATTATCATGAACAAGGAAATATAATAATAACCATTTTATTATTGCCTCTAGGGCATATTTCCAACACCTTCCACCATTGAAATGCCCCACAAGGTCCTCAAGACGATCAATAAAGTGTAGGAAATGGTGGATGTTGTCCCAGTCAACTTTGGTGCCATCAGTAACCATCAAGTTCTTATCAAATAACAGACGAGTAATGTCCTGCACTTTGTAATAACCTACGCGTGTCACCAATTATAAGAAATATCAGTTAGAAGTAGCATCATTGTGAGAGAAGGTGATCACAAATTGTTGCTACTTCCAAAGTCAAATTGTGATTAGTTAGACAAAATAGGTGCATTGCGAACTAAAAGAGGCAACATGCAAGAACTAGATACAAAACTAACATAGATGAACCACTGGAACGACGTCGGGGTGGAAGGTCACAGGGATGGTAAGACCAAGTTCTGCTACTTCCATGAACATTGGTGTGCCAACTTTCAGTCCGTAATACTTGACAAAGTTATCCAAGTTTGGCCATAAAAAAGTGGTCTTCTTGGTTAATGAACCCAACTGTGAACTTCAATCCATGGCATGTCTGTAATGTGACCATTATACTGGTGTATTCAGTTATGGCAAGGCCGACCTTCTTGAGTACATGTGCCCTGGCAGAGCAAGGGATGCACTGCTGGAAAAATAATATGAGAACACAATTTATTCGTTATCCAAATCTAGAAATAAATTCCTCTTTCACGTCAGTGGTGAGCATGGTACTAGTACCTTTTATCCAAATTTAGCAATCCAAATTTCCAAATTAGTAGACAACATGTTCAAAAAACCAAATGTCTCTTTCACGTCAGTGGTGTATTCAGTCTGGCGTCTCGCCAAGGGCACAGAAACTTGTAGGGTCCTCGCACTTTCGGCACTGGAAATGAAACACACTAGATTCAGTATGAAAAAAATGCATCAACGGCGGCGGTTGCCATCCAAGTATTACCGGCGACAAAGGCACTAGGATTTATCAGGGATGGATGAAGAATTCGTACCTGGTTCACCATGAGAAAACCCTAAGCAATCGCCGAGAGGTGGTTTTCTCTGAACAAACAGACGAGGGAGAAGGGGATTCTGGTCGAGTGAAATATGGCTGATTCATCTGTCCAGCTTACTGCTACTACTGGAAAGGTGGGGTTTTGTCATTTGACGGCTCATTGGGCATTACTGCAGTGCTACGACCGGGGTGAGTCTACCGTGCAGTTGTGCACTCTAATTTTGTGAATGGCACGTGGACCCGGTTGCTGGATGTCCCGCATGTCAGCGAACGGAAGTAGAAAGGCAGGAGTAACTAGTTACACATAAATATTTTTTTGATCAAGAGATACTCCCTCTGTAAAGATATATAAAAAACTTTTATATCACTACTTTATACGTAAGAAAAATGAAGGGGAATATATATACATAAATATGGGGCTCAGATATTGAATTTTTTTAGAATAAAATATGGGGCTCAGATTGGCTGACGGCTCTTGACTTTGGGCCATAGGCTGGTGAGCCTGCATATTTGAGGGCTCATGTATTCTAACTTAGCACATTTCATCCTAAATATTGCATGCGATCGGGACGGCGCTGGTTTTAGATGATGTGGCAAGGAGAAGACAGGAGATTGAATAAAGCACGGCAGCCGTTAGACTGAAATCAAACGACTAGTTCCTAACCAGCAATCAGAGTTGCAATTCTTTCAGGATGTCCTACATGATATATACTACTACTTATACACACAGGACACTTGTTTCACCATGGCATATTACATCAAAATCTCTAGGAGGATATATCAGTTCGGCAATTGCGCACTGCTACTAAAGAATTTCTAACTTGATTAGGACGAGCTCTCCTTGCAGGGAAACTTCGATTCTGACATCAGCCCCGACCGCAAGATTTGATTGAGTTCTGAACCTTGACCATCCTTTAGCATCAATCATCATGCGACCATCCTTTCTACTCATGGTATATTGCGCAGGTTCATTCACACCAAGGCTGCACATGGTAAGAGAAACTTGGCCACGATCGCCCGGATTATTAAACGACTCCCTCATTACTCTCAGAATTTTCTGTTTGCAAACAAGAAGACATAGACAAATAGTTAGATCAACACAGTGAATAATGTGAAACAACATGGAAAGACAAAAGAACGAAGCACTTGGGGCTGTCCAATGCTTACCAAAACGATGGAGATGTCAGTTTTTGTAAGGACTTTCGTATATGCAGTGCGAACTGTAGCCTAGTCTGTTGCCGGTGCAAGCGATGGTTCCGTTGCCGCTGCACGGGCCGGAGCAGATGCGTGTGCAAGTTCAAGTGTTGGTGTAGGTGCCGGAGCCATTGCTGGTGCCCGTGGTGGTGCGAATGCTAGTACCGCTGCTGCTGCCAGAGACGGTGCGAGTTCTGGAGCTGGTGCCGGTGTCGGTTCCTGATCCTCTGGTAGATCAGCCTGACCCGCTGACGTGGTCAGTGCCCAATCCTCTGGTAGATCAGGCTGAGCTGTTGCCGCTGTCAGTGCTAGAGCCAGTGTCGGAGCAGCTGCAGATGCCTGATCCGTTGCGGCTGCCGATGCTGGAGGTGGTACCGATGTGCGAGACAGTAGCGCTCGTCTCTCATCTGCTTTGATTTCAGACTGCGGCTTTGTAACCGTGCTACGCATCCCTCTTAAGCGAGAGTGCAGGTAAGCAATTCAAACTTCCTCTAGCTCCGTGACCCGGATCCAGGCTTTTTCTTTTCTTCTTTTAAAGGCGACAAGGACTAATTCTGGCGTGCTTGTTAAAGTAAATTGCAGTTGATCACAGGCTTTAGATTGTACTCAGACAACAGACGGATCCAATTGTGTCCAGTAATATAAGTGATGGAGAGTGCCTTCATTATTGACACATCATGAGATGTGAAACCTGCTACAATAAACATCATAGAGCAAACCAAACGGTTTATTCTGTAACGAATGTGACATGGCAAAACCCGCATCACAAAATTGCAGCAAAAGTAAGAAAACATGACAGTGAATCAACGAGATTTACTTTATGTGACACGACTGAATCCTTACCGGGAAATCACTCTGTTGAAGTTCAAAATTGAAGGTTGATCGTCCAATTACGGGTGGCATGCAAGGCCCATCCTTACTCCCACAAGCAGGACATGCCAAAGGTCCTGACAACTCGTATGGAGCGAACATGCGCGGGAATGGAAATCCTGGTGGGTGCGATAAACCCTGCAATGCATACATATATTGGAGTGTAACCATAACTGATATATACTCCGTCGGACCACAAAAATAAGATGTTCTGGATATTTCAAAATATACGGACTGAATTGTGTGGACAAACACACCAAAACATGTCTAACTCTATATACATCTGATTCACAAAAAATGTAAACATCTTATATCTATGAACACAGGAAGTACTGTACTGGGATGAAAAAACACAGATATCAGACAACCAAAAATGGTATTATCGGTTCACCATTTCTAAAAGATTAACATTAGAGTCTTCTCATACAGGGTTCACACACAAAAGAAAAGCGGCAGTACTAATCCATACAGGGTTCACACACACAAATCAAGTACTAAAAAATATTAGTTATTACACACAAGCAAGGTTGCACTAATTAAACTCTACAGACTATTTCTTGGCACCGACTGACGGGATGTGCCCACAAGACTGACTAGGCCATGGACATCGTGAGAGATGTCCATCGGCACCTTCACCATCTTGTCAACCTTGGAGAACCTAACAGTGTGATCTTTCCACTCATAAATATGACGATGAAGAAAGGCCACATCAAATTTGTTGGGAATCTTTACAAGAACCACACCCTTCATAATCAAAGGCACAACTATGAATTGTTGTGATGAAGTACACCCTCGAGAACACGCCTGACAACAATGCTATAGGAAAACACTTGTTCATGACATGCGGCTACAAGGACACCGTAGTTGGAGAGTTCAGAACTCCCCATGCACACCCTCAGGTCTTCCAGTTCACACGGCATGACTTTGAGAACTTCATCTCCCCAGCGGTCCTGGTATTCTTAGTCAAACAGAAACCATTATTTTATTACTACCTCCGTTCAGAAATATAAGATGATTTTCCATATTTTAATCCATATAAGACTACATATACGCACATAAATTAGTGAACAAAGACACTAAAACATGTCTACATCAGATACACAAAAAAATTAGAACATCTTACATTTATGAACAGAGGGATTACTTACAATATCCATTTAACACAAGTTACCGAGGCTACTATATTCTCTTGCAAGGTATGAGAGCTAAAATCTTGCATTTCCTATAGCTAGCGTTGTTGTTCATAAAGTAGTTGAAAGTAACCTATAATAAATCAGTGTTATGTGCACAAATCATATGCATGTCAACCTCTCGCATGTTTTGGTCAAAAGAGCCATTTAGAACCGTCATTTGGCACACAAAAATCACATGCAAGATCGCCTAGAAAGTTATACTACTAGTACTATGTGTACATTACAAAAACCTCGCATATTAGCAAGCACTTTGCAAGTTAAATCAAAAAACACGATCAAGAACGCCAAAAAGATCATCACAAGAGATATTACCTCGACCGGCTTGACGAGGGATCCCGGAGAGGGGGCCTTGGACAAGGCGATGGCCTTGAGCTTGTTTGTGGTCGCCTCGGTGGGGTGCTTGTGCTTCTTCGGACTCTGAGCCTCGACAGTTTTGGCCAGAGCCATGGACATCACTTTGGCCAGTGCTCCAGGGTCCATCAAGAAACTGTCAAATAGAAATAAAAGGAAAGAAAACCATAATCGCAAACCCAAAAGAAGAATAGAGAGGGAGTTAGGATCGATCGCGGGGTTGCAAAAGATGATTGGAACAAAAGTATCGCAACACCATTGATGCGCTCACCTTTCCTTCTTTGGGAGAGAAGAACAATGGCAGAAGCGGGTTGGGGTTTTCTTGAAGAAATGAGGAACAATAAGAGGGAGAAGCGAGTTGGGGTTTTCTTAAAGAGAGGAAGATGAGGGAGAAGAGTGAAATGATGGTTGCTTCATCTGTCCAGCTTACTGCTACTGTTGGAAAGGTGGGGTTTTGTGATTTGATGTCTCATTGGGCATTACTGTGGCGATACGATCGGGGTGAGTCTACCGAGCAGCTGTGCACTGTAGTACGGGGTAATTTGGTGCATGGCAAGTGGACCCGGATGCTGGCTGTCCAACACGTCGGCGAAAGTGAGTAGCAAAGTTCCCGACGACCGTGGACGAGGATCCGCGTGGTAGAGCGTCTCCACTATTTCTTAAAAAATATTTGTTTTTATTACATCTAGCGTTTGCACTGTTACGACGGAGGAGTGCGAAACACGGCAGCCACTTGAACTTACACTATTGGTACTCCTAGTAGGCATGTGCAGTGGTTCATACGGCAGTCTTATCTTGTTGCTAGTGTAGTACTTTTTTATTACAGTAAGATATGACGATTAAAAATGATGTATAGTAAACTGATTATACCCACCCAAAGAAAAGTAACCATGTGAAGGAGGCACGGAGAGTCTGCCGCTGCAGCACTCGACCAAACAGGAACCATGTGAAGGAGGCATCTATAGTGCTTTGTACTAAAGTGACTGATTTGGCCCGTATGATTTTGATCCAACGGTCATGTCACGCCGTGACTTGCCCATGCAGAGGACGCCTAAATAGCACCGAAGTCCCTCTGCTTCTCCAAGCGCACGACGGTGGTGATGCAGTGTGCCAGCGCCCACAGAGCCCGCTACCGGTTGACGGGAGCCAGCTCATCAAAGACGGTGTCCAATGGCACAAATGGATTCCGGTGACGAAGCCCGGAGAGGATTCGCCCAGCAACGGTGACGGCCGCCCACACCCCCTCCTTGTCCAGTGCCGCCCCCACCACCGTGAGGAGACGGTTCAGCTCCTCAGAGATATAGGTGAAGAAGGAGACCAGGTCAGGAAGTTGCGTCTCGTTGAAGTCGCTGGGGTGGCCAAACGGGTTTAGCCCGACGGTCGGCATGGTCGTGATGGCACGACGGTACGCATCGCGCAGCCGAAACACATGCGTGGCAACATGGTCCAGCAAGCAGTTGAGGTGATCTTGGACCTCGTCATGATCGGCCCGCTCGCACTCCAGCCGGCTCGCCACCACGGCAACCTGACAGCCTAGGGGTATCTGCTGCTTTCTGCAGCAACGTCGCCGACGCCTAAAGCATCTTTGTGGTGGACTCCAGTCGCTTTTGAAGCTCAGTGAACTCCCGCTCATAACGGAGGATCATGTTGTTGGGATCTAGTGTAGGGTGCGTCGACTGCAAATTAAAATTTCCTACCCGCAGAACATCCAAGAACATGCGAAGGGAGGTGGATCACGGATCGTTACCACTAGACGCGCAGTGCCGTGCAGCGGAAGATGGGGCAGCGCGTCTCCAAAGTCCGTCTCCTCCTCGTCGATCTCCCACGTAGCCGATCGGATCCCACGAACAGGTTCGCCGGAGCGGCGCAAGTGCACTGCCTCTAACGGTATCCACGCATGCAGGAGGAACGTCATGCGGCAGACTGCTAGGTCCGATCACACAACCGGTGGCGAGTGGAGGTGGCTAGTAGCAACACATGCAAAACCCTAATGACGGCGCCGTGGCGATTAATCCTAATGAGTGAGCTGTACCTCCACTTATATAGGCATCCATCGCGGGCTCAATAGTTGGGCCTCGCACGGACCCTAAAGCCCAAAGTCTACTCGGTCGCGATTCAAGTCCAGCTCGGATCACATCTGATCAGTGTCCTCGGATCCGACCTCGTAGGTTCCTACCCTTAAGTGCGCGACCCCTTAGGTTCTCATCGGCTTGGTGGCAGGTCGGATCACCTTCGACCTGCTCGGCTGGTAGAGGCCTCTAGCAAGGCGTGCCAACCACCAAGCAGACATTGAAGCTCGTTAGGCGAACCTGTACATCACACTTCTATTCCGAGAGAATATCTCTCCTAATCGGAGGGGCAAATCCCATCTTGCTCGACCATGTCTCGCAGCATGGGTCTGGACAAGCCCGAAACCTACCTTTATAACTACCCAGTTACGGAGTAGTGTTTGGTCAGCCCAAAGCAGGTCTGCCACCATCCCGAGTACATGTGCCAGCTCAGGTCTTAGGACATAGAACGTATGTTGTACTAGAGACTCACAAATGACATATTGCTGCGTCTCATAGTTGGGTCTATCCGACTCGGACCTTATCTGGACTCGGATCCGACTACCTCGAATCCGACCAGATCCTTCCAAGTTCATATTATCCGGTTAGCATCGAATGCTCCATGGCTAGTGAGACCGAGCCATCGACCGTGTCATATGCTAGTCTAGTCGGCTACGCGTCCACACAGCCCTTTCGACTAGGGACCTTTTAGGATAGTCATCATACAATGCATAGTCCCACAAACAAGTCACGTACTTGCTGATACACATCATTGATAGCGTCCAAGGACTATCTTTATTCATAAACACATAGGAAATATCATCATACATGATTGCCTCTAGGGCATATCTCCAACAGTCTCCCACTTGCACCTAGAGTCAATCAAATAGACATCGTATGCCCATAGCTCTAACGTGCCCCTCATGCTTGGGTTGTGGAAGTGGCTTAGTCAACGGATCTGCAACATTTGCATCCGTGTGAATTTTGCATAACTCTACATCACCACTCTTTACGATCTTTCGTATCAGGTGATATTTCCAATCTATGTGTCTGGTCTTGTGGTGATTCCTCGGCTCCTTGGCTTGTGCGATGGCACCAGAATTATCACAATAAAGGTCCATCGGTTTCACCGAGGCTGGGAAAACACCAATATCATCCAGAAAGTTCCGGATCCAAACACCTTCCTTTGCAGCTTCACAAGCTGCAATGTATTCGGCTTCTATGGTAGAATCGGCCACCGTATCTTGCTTCGAACTCATCCAGCTCACTGCTCCTCCATTCATGACATACATGAATCCGGACTGTGATCGACAATCATCTCTGTCAGTTTGGAAACTAGCATCGGTGTAACCCTTTACGACGAGCTCCTCCTGTAACACCCTAGATGTGATCCTTCCATATTTGTATCCCTCAATATTGCCATGTATGGATTTTGCCATGTTGATCATAATGAATTGTTGCATTCTCATTGTTGTGTTTTTCTTTTCTTCTCTCTTTGCAATTCATGTTCATATTATTTGTCATGTGCTTGTATCATCATATTCATTTATGTTGCTCATGAGCATTGCACCCATTGTTATTGTTGTGATCTTCATGTATGCATAGTGTGTGTGGTCATCCCCTCCTTGCCCTCTTCCAACTCTTGAGGTTCACCCATGCATAATTCTCCCACCATCATCTTCCCAAAACCCTCTTCTTCCCAATTTAATTCAAGATGCAATATTTCTATCCCAAATTAATGTTCACTATTTTTCCTATAAATCCTGCATCATGCCATCAAGCCCTCTGCCAAATTTCAGCTATTTTGGAAGTGATTTGGTTGGGATAAAAAATGCCTCAAGTTTGAATTTAATTCAAACTTGTGATATTTTTGTTTCTCTAAAAATGTCCAAAGCAATTTATTCAAATACTACATATTTCCAGGACTCCAGGGATATTCTCATATCTCACTTAACCCTCTCCTAGTTTCCTGTGCTTTTCTATCTTTATTTTTCTGTTTGAGGAAAAGAAGAAAAAGAAGCAGGAGGGAGAGGGAGTAGCAGCCCAACGCAGCAGCAGGAGCAGCCCAGCAGCAACGGCCCAGTGACCGCACCCGCAGCCCACCTAGCCGCGCTGGCGCCCTACTTTTCTTTTCTCACCCGCGCGCGCGTGCACCCCCGCTGCTCCTCTGCCGCGTGGCAAGGCCGGGCCCGCCTGCCAGCGACCTTGCTACATGGCCCCGCACCCACCTTTTCATCAAGCTCGCGCCCACGCCATGGGGACCGCGTAGCCGAGAGCGTCGTCACTTCGTCCAGTCGCCCTAGCCCTCCTTATAACCCCTCTCCATGTCCAGGCTCTCCCTAGGGTTCCCCTCTTCCTCTCGCCGCCGCCGCCTGGTAAGTTAGCCCACCAGATCCGCCGTCCCGACCGCGTCCCGAGCGCATCTGAGGGCGCGTCCATGGCGTCCCCGTAGCCGCTGTCCTCCTCCATTGTCCACACCGTGTCTGGGAGGTTCCCCGTCATTGACTACGTCCCCGCCGTCCACCACAGCACCCAGAAGCGCCAAGTCGTCGCCGTCTCCTTCCTCTTCTTCCTCGTCGGCTCCGCATCGTCTCCGGCTAAACTCTGGCGACCCTGACCTCTTCGCCTCTGTCCGAACATGCGAGCGTGTTCGTGGTGAGCATCCGCCTCTCCCTGTGCCCTTTTCCCCCTCGTTTGCGCGCTCTATCGCCGCTTGCCATGTGCTCCGCACTCGCCGCCGTCGGGTCTCATCTCCGGTGAGTATCCCGACCCCCTTAGGCCTCGCCAGCATGTCCATCGTGCTCGCCGTAGGGCGTAGTTGGCGTCCCGCCGCTTAGCAGTCGCTGCTGCGCCCCGCAACGAGCAGCACAAGCTCGTCGCCGCCGCCTCCGTCCCTCGTCGCCGGCGTCGCCTCCGTCGACGTCCGGTTGCGTGAGTCACATGCTTGTGTGCGGGTTCCTCCCGCGAGTCGATTCCGTCCATCCGCCGTGCCTTAAGGTCACCGGAGTGCTACTCAGGCGAGTTGCCGCCGTGCCGCGTCGCCAGCGTCAGCCTCCCCTGCTTCCTCTGTTTCACACGCACGCGCGCCGCCCGTAGCGTCATGCACACAGCAGCCCGACCCCACCTGTCATGCACACCGCAGCGTGCCCCCACCTGTCGGCCACCCACCGTTTGTCTTTTCCCAATTTTGGCATTTTCCTATTTTCGGCAGTTTTCCATTTCTGGCGATTTCCATTTTTAGCATATGCCAAATCTGGAATATGACTTAATTCAAATTCTGGACAGTGTGTCTTTGTGGTATTTTGAGCATTTTTCATATTGAAACATATGCATATTTTATATGATTTTGGGGTAGAAAAATCCAACTAATCCATATGTCGCATTAGTTTTGTCATTTGAGCAAGTTTGTGTGCATGTCATTTTTTGCATGATATGTCATTTCGTTATTTTTGTGTGATTTAATGCAAATGTCATATGAGCATCTTGTCAACATGAGTTTGGAGAATTTTCATGTCATCTTACTGTTAGAATTTATTTCTTGCCATGATATGACTTGATGTGACTGCCAAAAGCTCGTAAACATGCTAAGTCTATGTTACTGTTTTTCGAACTTGTTGAAATTGCTATCAAATCTGTCTGTGATAAAACTTGCCATATTGCCTTGATGGTTCCCACAAGTCCATAGCTCTTTTGAACATGTTCAGTAAACATGATTTGTTATTTGTTATCAGTACATTCATTCCATGCCATTTGATGCCACGTTAAACTCATGTAGCATATATAAATGTTGCTCTAAGTATGCCTAGTCATTGTAGCAGTTTGCTGTCAACATTAAGTTGCATTTTGTGAGGTTGGTTGTGATGAATCCATGCTTCCTATGATGTTGTGCCAATGTAATGAAATGATCTATGCCATGTGTACTGTAGGTGCATGCCAATTTCTTGCACTTTCATGTTGTTTTGCCTACTGATACAACCATGTGAAAACTGGCTGTCATTGTTTCTGTCAGCATATACTCTGTTATTTTCAGCTGTAACATTATCTTTGCATCTCGTTGTCTTCATTCCCATTAATATGTGATTCTAATGAATTTAAACCTATGGAATGAATTGCTGTGCATTTAGTGTACTTCATCCACATGTCTTGTTTGAGCATATTGGAGTACTGTAGCTGGTTGTTTTGACGCTTGTAAGTTACCATGTTGCTGTTAATGACAGATTGCATTGCATATTTGTTTTGCTCACCATTTGAGTTCTATGCATCCGTTGGTCATGATCTTTATATCGATTTCATGCGAAATCTCCCATTCTTTCCAGTGGCATACTTGGGTTGCCAAGATTTTGCCCATATCCATCTTTCCCTTCACCGTTCACTTCTCGTTACTATTTCTATCGTCCCGGTAGCACCGTTGCTTCATTCATGTCATGCTCATTATTTTCCCATGTCGTGCATCCATCATTTTGCTTGTGCATCTATGCCATGATTGTTTGTTTATTTCGGTGCTTGTTCTTTCTTTTGGGTAGTACCGGGAGACGAGCCCGAGTTCGAGGATCCTGTTGAGAACGTGTTTGAGGAGCAGAGTTACTATCCTACCGAAGAGACTTCAGGCAAGATGATCATCACCCTTGATAACTCTACTATCTTTGCTTGCTAGTTGTCTCATTGCTATCACTATGTCACGCTTCCTACCACATATATGTCAGCCTCTCATATGCCATGATACAGCCTCTAACCTCCACTACCCAGCAAACCGTTGTTTGGCTATGTTACCGCTTTGCTCAGCCCCTCTTATAGCGTTGCTAGTTGCAGGTGCAGTGCAGGTTGTTCCATGTTGGGACATGGATATGTTGGGATATCACAATATCTCTTATTTAATTAATGCATCTATATACTTGGTTGTGTGTGGAAGGCTCGGCCTTTTGCCTAGTGTTTTGTTCCACTCATGCCGCCCTAGTTTCCGTAATACCGGTGTTATGTTCCTTGATGAGCGCTTCTAACACATGTGGGGCATATGGGAACCCCCATGATCACTTGTTTTAGGATAAGACTTCTCCAGCAAGGCCCAACATTGGTTTTAACATTTGCCAACATGAACCTAATAATTAATGCATAGAGGGTCGCCACCTTGGGGACTCTTTTAATTCCAACATAACTCGGGCCAGCAGCAAAACACAACCATTGGTCCACCTACCTAGCAGACGGCGGAGCCGCCTCGGGGCAACTCGGGTTCTTTTGGCTACCGTCCACTATGCATAGACGGATGATGCCCGTAGAGTGCGCTACACCTCCTGGCCTTGTCCAGGCAACGCGACCTGACATACCAACAATGGCTGTAGCCCGCCTGGGGGCTGGGTCCTGACGACATAGAGCATCAAGGCAAGCAAAGAAAGGAAAATAGGCCTCGCGAGGGGACCTCACGAGGAAGCATACATTGCAGCAAATCATAAAGTACTTAAACAAAAGACATTGTTTTTCACGCCCCCACGGGGCTACATCGATATATTGGAGGAACAAAAGAGAAGGGCCAAGGAGGAGCACGGCACATCTTCAAGATCCGACTCGGGCGCTACCTGCACCTAGTCGGAATCTTCGTCTTCACTCTTGATACGCGGGGAGCTTTCGTCGCTTTCGCCCCCGCTGCCGGAGTCGGTGCTGTCGTCGCTGTCGCCCTCGCCTGAGGAATCGGAACCACTGCCGCTCTCGCTCTCCGCGTAGCACTCCATGCGGGTACCGGAGACCCCGAAGAACTTCACGAAGAGGGTGTCGGCTCCGTCGTACTTGAACTGGAGGAGATGCCCCTGCCTTAGGCCACGGGCGCGGACAAAAGACTTCCACCCCCGCTTCAGGAACATGAAGCCGATCGGGGAGAATTCGGTCGCCACCCAGGAGGGGCCGTTGCAGCAGCCGTCCGCCTGCAGCCATGGACCCAAGGGCACGCTATCCTCCATCGCTCGCGCAAAGGAGTTAGGGAGCCGGAGCCAGCTGCAGGGCCGACGATGCAGCCCCACGATGAACTTGTGCGCCACCTCCGCCGTGTGGGCTCCCACCTGAGGAGGATGGGCGGCCGCCCCGCCGCACCCGCCTCGGCCGCGGACGCCGCACCCTCCACGACCGCGGGCGGCGGCCCTTCCGTGAATGCTAAGGCTAGCCACGGCGGCCGCCGAGGAGCACCCCCGGCCCCGAGGGGGAACCCTCGCCGCAGAATCGGATGCGCGGGCTTGCCCTCTCCCCCTCGCCATGGCAGCAGTGGTCCTGGAAAAGAGCAAGGAAGAGTGAAAGGTGGAAGAAGGGGAGAGGAGGAGGTAGAAGATGGGCGGTGGAGGTCTCTACCTTCCCTCCGCTCCGTTTATAACACCCTATGGGGACGACATCCCTGCCGCTCCATCTTCTTCGACACCGGCAACCGAGGGAGCAGAAGGGAAGCAATGATAGCCCTGCGCCCCACGCGGGCAGGCTCTATGGCAGGCGCAGGCGGTTACCCACGCATAGTGGGGGAAGTGGGGGCGTCCCACGTCCCATCATGCGCCACGCGTCGAACCTGATTCCCGCAGTCTGCCAGGGCCCATGCCATTTCGCTCCCAATGGGCGGGAACATGCGCGCCACAGGCCTGGGGGCTACTGTCGGGCCATTGGGAACCAGGGTACCACGGCCCGTCTGCTTGTGGCCTAGGAAGCAACGCTTGACGAAGGCCCAAGACGCGGCCCAACTGCGGGAACCGCGAAGTGAAGATACCTCATGAGGCACCAGCCTCACGAGGGCCCCTCCTCAAGGAGCAAACCTCCAAGACTTAGTTGCAGCAGCGGCAGAAAGCCTCGCGAGGCCCTCTCGCGAGGCGGCCTCCCGAGGTGGTCCCCCGAGGTAGCCGCCCGAGGTCGTCCTAGCATGACGCCAGCCGCGCGGTCCTGTGCCCACCACGTGGGTGACGCGCTCGGTGACGAACGGCGGCAGAGGCCGCGCCAGCAGGCGCGGATAGAGAGGCTTTCCTCTTTGGTGCTAAAGAGGCAGCACCAGCTGCCCTCCTCCAAAGCAAGTCCCAAGGACTGTCCGTTTGGTCAAAGAGGACCGAGACAGCAAGGCGCGCAGGGCGGAGGTCATCACCGAGCCCACCGGCGCGTCATGGATCATGCTTTTGTAGGCTAAGACTGACTTTAGTCAGGATAGCCTGGGCGCCTGTCCCCTTTCAAAACCCGCCAAGTGTGGCTACCCTTCCTGCCGATATTTTCTGGGGAAGAGGACCAAGGCGACTATAAAAGGGGCAGCGCTGCCATTGTAGAGGGGATCGATTCCTTCATCTCCTACCTTGTACGCGAGAACTCTCTTGCCCATTGCAATCCCAACCACAAGCAAGAGTAGGGTTTTACGCCGCAAGTTGGCTTGAACCTGGGTAACCGCTGTGCCCCCTGTCGTGCTCTGCGCTCGTGTGCTCTCGCCATAGCATCACCGTGGTCACCCTAGGATTGGTAGGAACGAGCTTGCCCCAGTGTTCGAACCTTTGGGTCTGTTGGGGCCCCCGTTCCGACAAAGCCCTTGCTGCGAGGAAGGCTACAACTGCCTGTGCACAAGTCAGGGTACGATGGCACCCATGCTTTAGTACACCGACAGGAGCCCCTGGGCCTGGGCCACACGCGCATGCGAGGCGTCGTTGGGCTAGGCCCGAACAATGCATTAAATGCGGGCATGGGAGAGGATAACTGTCGTAATCTTCTCTGTTACCAGGCCCCCCACGATGCACATTAAATGCGATCATGGGAGAGGTGGAATGGAACGGGCACGGGGAGGTAGTGCGGCTGAAAAGCACATCCACGTAGGACGGTAAAGAGCCAGCCCCCGCGCCTTCCCCATAAAAAGGAATCTGCGAAGCGCGCTGCTCATTTACCCCCCTTCTCCCAATCTCGCCATCGCCGCCGTCTTCATCTTCATCCTTGCGCCAGAGCAGAGCACGCCTTCTGCTTCCGCCACCGTGCAGCGCAGCCCTTCCCAAATTTTGCCATGGCGCCGAAGAAAGCCGGAAGGGCTCCGAGTTCGGCGGCGGATGAGAAGAAGGCCGCTAAGGCTGCACAGTGGCGGGATCACGCCGTTTTCCCACCGGTGCTCACAGAGGATGACCTGACGAAGGATTACGCGCACGTGTACGCGAGCAAGACGCAGGATCATGAGGCCAAAACAGTGCTCCCAGGATCCCTCCCTCCTACGGACGATCGATTTCACTTCTTCGCCACGTACTTCTACTGCGGTCTGTGCCCGCCTTTCTCTGATTTCTTTGTTGAGGTGATGAATACTTTCGGATTCAGTCTGCTGGATTTTACCCCCAACGCGGTCACCTGTCTGGCAACCTTCGCGCACCTGTGTGAGAACTTTGTGGGAATAGCCCCAAATGCTGCTCTGTTCCGGCATTTCTTCATCCCCCGGGTCGAGGAGGGTGCCCTTTCTGGTAGTGTTGCCTGGGTCCCAAGGGGAAACTTGAAGAAGAACTACTTGGACGGCAAGCTGCACACCAAGTGGGACGATTGACGGGCCGACTGGTGCTGGATCAAGCAGCAGGATTTTCCAGCCTTTTGCCACCTCAAAATCGAGAGAATTGAGAAGCCTGATAGCTGGAACAATGTCGACCCCAATGATGCCAAACTGGGCGTGGCACTATGCCGGATCCTCGCTCTCAAGGGGTCGGCTTGACGATCGAGATGGTGGGAGCGGACTTCACTCGCCGTCGGATCACCCCGCTATAGCACAGAGGAGGCCAGCGAGCGTGGGACTACCAGGGCCCCGTCGACACAATGCGTCTGCATCCAGGCTCCGACAACAACTTGACGGTAATGGAGCACTACTGGCTCTATTGCCAGCTCTTCAACAGGGGTTGCATTTTCGACCTCCCGGCGAAAGTATTCCCCTTGTGCAACAAATACTGCCAAGGCTTCCATCTTGGCGATGATGCTAGACTGTGACACCAGGACGGTTCTGAACACATGGGAGGAACCCAGCAAGGAAAATGTGAACAACCGGTTTGCCGGCCTGGTGGAGGCGGCCATTGGAGTCGAGGATGACATGATGCACCCGGCGAAGGATGATCGGGAAGAGTTCCTCGCCTTGAGGGCCAAGGAGCTCCAGAGAGTGAAGACAACTTGTTCCCAGGAGGCCAACGGCATCAGAAGCTAGGCCGGAGAGTAGGCCACAACTCCGGGAACCAGTGGAGGAGGCCGCTCACAAGGGCATGCCGAAGAGCATGCCAGAGGGGAAGAGCAGGCTAAAGAGTCTGAGGAGGGGGAAGAAGAGGAGAAGCAGCCCGAGGGGTCTTCGGACGAAGAGGAGGAGGGAGAGGAAGAAGAGCCACCTCGCGCTCCTCCCGCCAAGGCGAAGATGCCCGTCGCCAAGAAGCCCGCTCGAAGGAAGGTAGCGCATACTGAGCCGGCAAGCCAAGAGCTCACCGCCATCAAGGTATCAGCCGCGGCTCCCCGGGTATAGCCTTCCCGGCAACAGCCCTCTCGCGTTACTTCCCCTCGCCGACCCATCCCGCCAACCATGGATGAGGCGGGTGTTTCGCAGCCCCCAGCTCCCCCGAAGCGTCCTAGGAGTTCACTGCCATCACCTACGATTGCAGGGATGGGGGACATAGTTCTCTATGATCTGTCGGTCCTTAGTGACCCTGACGAGGACGAAGAGTAAGCACCTCCATCCTCATGCATTTTTTCTTGTAATCATCCAAACTCCGTTGTTGAACTGATCTTTTTGATTGTTCTGATGTTGCAGGGATGAAGTGCCGCTGGTGAAGAAACCCAGGACCACTGAAGAGGGCGAGACGGCAACCGGCACCGACCAAGGCGCGGGTTCATCTGAGGTTGCCGGCTCGAGCCCCCCACGTGAGGTTCACATGCGGTTTCCGCTAGTGAGCACTGCCATCGAGTCTTCCGCGATGGAGACCGACAAGGGGTTGGAAAGTAGCCAGCTGGAAGGAGAGCGCCAAGGGGTAGACCCCTTGACGGCGCCCTCGACTCCCAGGCCGTCGCCAAGATCTTCACCAGCAAGGAGCAGCCCCCCTCCAGAGGAGCCCCAAGAAGGGCTCATCTGTGCGGAGGTCCCTCCGGCAACCAATGTTGTCGGGGACCAAGCGCCTGCAACTAAAGTTGCTGGAGGAAGAACGTCATCCCCTCCATGTGTTCATCAAGGTAACCCTCTTTCCAAGCGCACTGGAGCCCTTGTCAATCTTTCTTTCTTTTTCTTGAACTTGATCTGACTCTTGGATTCCTCCTTTCTCCACTTCTCCATTCTGTATAACCAACCCCTCTGGAAGAGAGGGAAGTATCCGTGGAGGAGATCGCGAAGAGCGCTGCTGAAGAGGTCGCCAAGATTTCTGCCACGAAAGCCGCCGCGTCCACCGCTGAGGAGGCCAGGAAAACCCCCGGAGAGCCTGCCATGCCCTCCGGCAGTACATCTGAGCTAGCCTTAAGAGATGCTGAGATAGGCGAGGCTGGCAGTGAAAGGCCAAGCGTCGACGTCTACCCCAGTGCAGCTGATATGCGGGCTCTGACGGGACCCTTGGGGCCAACCAGTCGACAGCAAAGATCTGAAGCCCCTAGCACATCTGGTGCCGGGGAGCTCACTTTTGATGACGCCAATGCGGAGATCTTGGCATCCTTCTCCAGCAATGTCGCAGTCCGAGACGACTCCAATTATGGTGCCACGGACCTTGCATTCTTGATGACAATGGCCAACAGCTTCAAGGATGTGCAAGACCACTATGGCAAGCGCTAGGACAAACTGCACGCATAGCAGTAAGCCGTAGAGCTGGCTGAACGGAAGCTGAAGGAGAAGGTGGAAGAGATCCGTCAATGGTATAATAGCAAATTCCATATCTTCCAGAGGCAGGAAGAGAAGCTTAATGCTGCCAAGGAAGAGGTAGCGACCCTGGACGGCAAGTTGACGGAGTGCGAAGCGCAACTCATCGTTAAGGAACAAGAGCCTGCCACCCGAGAGGAAGCACTTGCCGCCAAGCTACGTGGCAAGGACAAGAAGATCCAGACCCTGCTTGCGCAGCGGACCCAAGAGCTAGAGGAGGACCACAAACAAGCCATCGAGACTCAAGATGAGGCCCACGCTGCCAAGTTCCTGGAAGTCGTCAAGGCTGCAAAGGTTGCTGAGGCCGCCAAGGTAGAGCTGGAGTCCAAGGTACCGAAGCTTGAAGAGGACCTTGCTGCCAAAGCCCAAGAACTCTCGACCGCCAACAACTCCATTGATGACCTCAAGTCAAAGCTCAGGACTATGGAGAAGGATTTGGAGGTTGGCAGGGAAAAGGAGAGGGAACTGCTGGTAAACTGGGAGAAGGAGAAAGCTATGCATGCCGATGCTGTAAATTCCTTCGACGGGCACCAGAAAGCCCTGGATCTGTGGACTGGTCGCCTTGTTGATGTTACCGAGCGCCTCGCGGCTCAAGTGACCATCATGGACAAGGAGAAACATAGCTTCATCATCAGTGAGCATGACTCCACCAGCGCCAGCCTCACCCTCTTCTTAGAAGGACTCCTCGAGATACTGAAGAAGCATCATGAAGGGAGGTCCACCCACTTCGCTAGTGAGTCTCACAAATTCTGCAGCGACGTCGTCTCCAGGATGCTCATCAAGATTATTTGCCGGAACCCTGGGATTGACGTCTCCAAGGCCTTCAGAAGCTTACCACCGGGGACGGACACCACAGCTGCCAAAGAAGTCATCGCTCCCCTCAACAGTAAGATTCATCAGGTCCCGAGGACTGAGGGCGATCGCAAGGATTAGCCCCCTTCACTGTTTCTTGTTGCAAGTGTAGTTCATCTAAAAGATAGGCTATCTTAAGTTAGAACTGCACTTGGCTCTGATGTAATATAACTTGTGTTTTGGATGGATGTATGCATGCTATTTCTCTTGTCTTATTCTATCTTTGCATGATTCTTGTACCCTACGCTTGCTGGAAACTTGCCGGTGCGCGCACTCTTGCCGCGAGCGCTTGAGGAACAGGTCCTTAGCAGCCTGCCAGAAGTATCGCTGCAGGCAAGGTCACGCTTGACGATCGCAACGCAGCTACTTAGGTTGCTGAGCGGACTCGAAACAAAGTAAGAGCGCAGTTGATCACGACAAGGTTCCTTAGCATGCAGGTTTCTCATACAAAGGCCAAAATCGTTCAAGGAGAAGTTGCAACTACAACAAAGAATTTACTTTAAAGTTTTGCAAGTTAGCTTTTTCTTTGCTGTGTTTCTTGCCATAAGACGATATCTTGAACGTCATTCGGTATCCATACCATCACTCCCCCCGGGAAACTTGTACGCGAGGAACCCTTCTGTCCTTTGAGAAAGAAAGAAGAGAAACGAGGAGGCTGGAACCTTGACGGTTCATTCATCATCCTATGCACGGGAAAATGTAGCACAAGGCTACCTGCAACATATAAACAAATATGTACTTGGACAAAGAATTGTGAAACACTTATCTTTATTTATGTGCACGGGATCTGTGCCCGGCTCTGTACAAAGGTTTACATTCCTTTCCAGCAAACTTGTACAAAAGAGGTTGCCGGGCAGCCCGGCAACTGCGCCTTACAGGTAAAACTTGCGAAGATGCTCAATATTCCATGAGTTGAGCACCGGACTGCCATCTTCAGTCTTTAGGTGGACTGCGCCGGGCTTAGTGACTCGTACCACCCGGTAAGGGCCCTCCCACTTCGGCATCAACTTGTTTTGACCCTTCGTGCACTGGATCCAACGAAGAACAAGGCCGCCTTCCTCAAGATTCCTGGCGTTCACTTTGCAGCTATGGTAGCGGCGCAAAGCTTGCTGGTACCGTGCAGCATGGACAGCAGCCCAGAAATGATCTTCCTCAAGGAGTGTGGCATCATTTTGCCGCAACTCATCTTGATCCTCCTCATCGAAGGCCAAGACTCGAGGTGACCTGTATTTGAGTTCTGTGGGGAGCACCGCTTCTACACCATAAACAAGGGAGAAGGGTCTCTGGCCAGTGGCTCAACTTGGTGTCATTATGATTGACCAAAGAACCGCCGACAACTCTTCCACCCAGCGCCTTCCACATTTGTGCAGCCTGTTGAAAGTTCTGGTCTTGAGACCACACATCACTTCTGCATTTGCCCTTTCTACTTGTCCATTGCTCCTTGGGTGAGCAATAGACGCATAGCAAATCTTATTTCTAAGCTCTTGGCAATATGCTGTGAAGGCGCGGCTCATGAATTGGGTGCCGTTGTCGGTGATGATCCTGTTGGGGACACCCAAACGGGCAACCAATCCTTTGAGGAACTTGATGGCTAACTGTGCCGTCACCTTCCTCACTGGCTCTACAGGCCACTTTGTAAACTTGTCGATTGCAACGTACAAGAATTCAAAGCCCCCGGTAGCACGGGGGAAGGGGCCGACGATGTTGAGCCCCCAGACCAAGAAAGGCCAGGAGAGAGCGATGGTTTGGAGGGCTTGATCTGGCTGGTGAATGTCCTTGGAGTGGAACTGGCATGCTTCGCATCTGATGACCACCGCCAAGGCGTCTTGAAGGGCTGTCCGCCAGTAGAATCCTTGACGGAACGCCTTGCCGACAAGTGCGTGTGACCCAATATGAGAGCCACACATCCCGTCATGCTTCTCTTCCAACAGCCTCTGTACATCTTCCCGGCAGATACACTTCAATTTCACCCCATTTGGTCTCTTTCTGTACAGAATGTAGTCAACAAACTTGTACATCCTTGATTGACGGGCTACTCTTTCTGCATCCTCTTGCTCATCGGGAAGATCTCCTGTCAGAAGGAACTGGACAATTGACTGTGCCCATGCCGGAACTTGTGGCTCGACGACAAGGACTAAAGGCGTTTCTTCCTCTGCGGGAGCGCTTGCTTCGACGGCAAGGATCTGGCTTGCCGGAAACTACAGCTCACCGGCCAAGGGTACCTTGTTGGCGGTATCCACTTTCTTGGCGGCTGCCGGCAGCTTTGCCGGAAAGTACCCACCAACATCTTGCTTTCTCTTCTTCGCCAACCTTGATGGCGTAATGAATGCTGAGTCAGATGGAGCACAAAAGTTCCTGGTTCCACAGGCATCTTTTGAGCGGCAAGCTTTGACAGGTCATCGGCAATCCAATTTTGGGCACGCGGAACATGCTCTGCTTGCAGACCGTCAAAGTGCTCTTCCAACTTTCTCATCTCATCGACGTAAGCCTCCATCAAAGGGCTCTGGTAATCCTTGTTGACTTGCCTCACCACTAACTGCGAGTCGCCTCTAATAATTAGCTTCCGAATACCAAGGTCGATTGCAATGTGAAGACCAGCAAGCAATCCTTCGTACTCAGCAGTGTTGTTGGTGGCCTGCTCCTTGGGAAAGTGCATCTGAAGCACGTACACTAGGTGCTCTCCGGTGGGTGCTATAAGCAGCACGCCAGCACCAGTGCCTTTCAGCATGAAAGCACCGTCAAAGTACATGATCCAATCATCAACTGTTTCCTTGCCGGGGAGAGAGGTCTCTGGAACTTCTTCGTCTGGCGTCGGAGTCCATTCTGCAATGAATTCCTCCAAGGCTCTGCTCTGAATCATTGAGGTACTCTCAAACTTCAAATCAAAGCTTGACAACTCCAATGCCCACTACACAATCCTGTCGGTTGCTTCTGGATTTCTCAAGATGCATTGCAGTGGAAAGTGAGTGACAACGGTAACTGGGTGTGCTTGAAAATAATGGTGCAGCTTCCTTGAGCCCATGAGAAGGCCAAAAAGCAACTTTTGCACACCAAAGTACCTTGACCTAGCCCCTTACAGGAGGGAGCTGACAAAGTAAACTGGGTGCTGCACCATCTTCTTATTCACAACTTGTTGACCTAGCTGGCTGGCTTGCACAATCTTTGGCTTGTCGGCACCTGACCTTGCCAGAGAAGATTCCGGCTCATCGGGTCATGGCTCTGGGGCTGCTACCTCTTCCTCATCAGCCTCTCTTTCAGCCACAAGTGCAGCACTAACCACTTGATTCATCACCGCTAAGTATAGCAACAACGTTTCTCGCAGCCTAGGCGCAACTAGGACTGGTAGAGAGGACAGGTACTCCTTCAAATCTTGGAGCGCGGCCTCCGCTTCCGGAGTCCAGTTCACTGGCCCTGCCTTTTTCAATATCTTGAAAAACGGCAAGGCGCGCTCTGCCAATTTGGAGATGATCCTGCTGAGGGCGGCAACGCAGCCGGCAAGACGCCTGACATCCTTGACGCGTCTTGGTGCTTCCATCTGCTCAATTGCTTTGATCTTGTTGGGGTTGGCTTTAATCCATCTCTGAGACACAAAGAAACCAAGAAGCTTGCTGGACGGAACACCGAACACACACTTCTCGGGATTGAGCTTCAAGTTGAGCTTGCGCAAGTTCGCAAACGTCTCTTCCAAATCCTGGATCAGGGTTGACTTGTCTCTGGTTTTGACGACAATGTCATCCATGTAGGCTTCCACATTTCGGTGCAGCTGTGGCTCAAAACCAATCTGGACCGCTCTGGCGAAGGTTGCCCCGGAACTCTTCAATCAGAAAGGCATTCGCAAAAAGCAGTATGTGCCAGATGGAGTGATGAATGCGGTTTTTTCCTCATCTTCCTTCGCCATAAAGATCTGATGATAACTAGAATAGGCGTCAAGGAAAGAGAGTAAATCACAGCCGGCAGTGGAGTCTACAATCTGGTCGATGAGCGGCAAATGGAAAGGGTCCTTTGGACAGGCTTTATTTATATCAGTGAAGTCTATACAAAGCCTCCACTTCCCGTTCTCCTTGCGCACTACAAATGGATTGGCTAACCACGTAGGGTGTAGCACTCCTCTGACTAGACCTGCTGCTTCCAACTTCTTGATCTCTTCGGCAATGAACTCTTGCCGCTCCCAGGATTGCTTCTTGACCTTCTACTTGATGGGTATCGCATGAGGGCAGACAACAAGGAGGTGCTCAATTACCTCCCTAGGAAAACCGGGGATGTCAGATGCTTGCCAAGCAAACACATCGACATTCGTCCATAGGAAGGCAACGAGCTCGCTTTCCTATTTGTCACGGAAAGTGGAACTTATAGAAAAAGTGCCACTCATCCCATCCTCTATCGCAGAAACTTGCTTGGTCACCGGCGCGGAGGCCTTGGCTTTCTTGCTCTTGCCAGTAGAGCTCTTTCGTATGTCCTCGACGGGCGTGCTGCACTCTAAAGTGTGCTTCCTGGAGTCCGTATCAGGGGTCTTGCTGGACTTCTTCTTCTTCTTTCCTCCCCCGGGAGCTTTGCCGGCAGGAGCAGGTGCCTTGTCGGCAGGTGCTGCAACTGCCTCCCGGTAGAGCTTGTCGACGCAGATGATTGCGTCCTTGTGATTCGACTTGATGGTGAGGACCCCCATCGGCCCTGGCATCTTGATGACATTGTAGGTGAAGTGCGACGCGGCCATGAACTTGGCCAGCGCCGGACGACCCAGAATGCCATTGTAGGGCAGGGGCATCTTGACGACGTCGAAGATGATCTTCTCTATCCGGTAGTTGAGGTCGCTGCCGAATGTGACCGGCAGCGTGATCTGGCCCTTTGGCTTGTTCCTTCCTGGACTGATCCCTTGGAACGTGCCGGTCTCCTCAAGATCCTTGTCGGGGATTTGCAGCCTCTTGATCACGTTGGGAGAGATCAAGTTCAAGCCGGCCCCACCGTCAACCAACATCTTCGTCACCCTGAGATTGCGGATTGTTGGCGAAACCAACAACGGCAAACACCCGACCGCAGTGGTGCGATCAGGGTGATCCTCGGTGTCAAAGACGATGGGCGTGTGCGACCACTTGATTGGCTTCTGCGCTTCCATCATGGGCTCCGCGGCATTCACCTCGCGGATCCACTGCTTCAGTTGCCGGTGCGAGGAGTGCAAAGATGTGCCTCCGTCAACACACATGGCATCCACTGCGTTCTAGAACTCCTTGTCGGACTCATCTTCGTCCTCATCATCATCATCTTGGCCTTGTGCGGCCTTCTCTTTCGACTGCTTAGCCTTGCCGCGGCGGCCCCCTCGGCCACCACGGTTCTGCTTGCCGGACCCACCAGCACCATCCCGGCCCTTCTCCTTGTCACGCTTCTCGTACTCTTGCTTCTGCTTCTTGGCAAGCTACTCTACTTGCTGGCACTCCTGGAGGTCGTGGCCCTTGGTACGGTGGATCTTGCAGTAGGGCCCACCGGTCTTGCCGCTCTTGTCGCCCGCCGTAGCCTCCCAGCAGTCAGCGCATCCGGCAACCTCCTTGCCGGGGCTTTCTGCCTTGGACTTCTTGGCGGCGTTGGCGTCACCGGGGCTCTCCACTGCCATCATTGTCTTGCCTTTGCGCTTCCGATTGCGCTTCCGGGTCTTCTTCTGCAGGATCGATGCGTCATCAGCGTCGTCGTCTTCGGAGTCGACTTCGGCGCCAGCATCTTCCCCAGGGAGTCGCCTCCCTTCCTCAGCACGTGCACACTTGTCCGCCAAGGCATACAACTCATTGATGGTCCTGACCTTCATGACATTCATCTCAAACCGCATTCTACGGTTGCGTACATTCGTGTGGAATGCGATTCAAACGGCTACGGGATGAACATCAGGAATATTGTGGTGCACGCGGCTGAACCTCTGTATGTACTTGCAGAGGGTCTCGCCATCCCTCTGGGGGATCACATGCAAATCGCTCTCCTGACCAGGGAGCTTGTGGCCACCCTGGTAGGCACCCACGAATTGATGGCACTGATCCGCCCAAGAGGAAATGGAGCCCTCCGGCAAGTTCATCAACCACGATCTAACGTTGGGCTTAAGCGCCAACGGAAAGTAGTTGGCTAGAAGCTTGTCATCAAGCCCCCCGGAAGCCTGCACCGTAATGGTGTAGATGCCAAGGAACTCTGCTGGACTGAGCATGCCGCCGTACTTGTCGGGCAGCTCTGGCTTGAAGGGATGGGTGGACGGCCAGCAAACCTACCGCAGCTCATGGGTGAACGCTGGGCAGCCTACCTCATAAGGTAAGCACCCAGGGTACCATGGCATTGGCACGTATGCTACCGGCCCGACACGGTCGTCTGACCGACGACGTGCCTCCCGGCGCCGCTCAATCTTCGTGCGGGCATCCTCATCGCGCCGCTCGTGGAGCACTTGGCGCTAGTCTTGGCGGCCCCGCGGATCCGATGACGCCATGGACATAGTGTCCTGGTCATCCGATCGGTGAGCTTGCCGCCGCTGCGGTTGTTAACATGGAGGCGGCTGCACTGTGGGTGCACCATCTCCGGCACGGCAGCCAGTTGGTCCTGCCGGCACTGTGATTGGTCGTCTGGAGGGGCCCACATCCTGTGTTTTGCCGGGATCGGCAAAACTGATGAGACTCTGGATAGTGGCCCTCCATTCTTCCATTTTGTCTGGGGCTGGCAGGAAGTTCAAAAGCATTTGAACTCGCGCCATAGCCTCTGCCGCCATGGTTGGCATGGCGGGAAACACAGAATGGGACGGCGTTCGACTCCTGGCAGGGCTAGGAGGGAGCTCGTCGTGTACCTGCTGCCGCGGCACATGTTCACCAATGGGTTGGCGTGGTGATGGTGGAACCTGAGCATCGTGAGGACGATGCTCCGGGCCGGCTTGACGCCATCCAGGACCACCAACTCTGCGAGGAAGCGTGGCGTGCCCATCTTGCGATGGTCGCTGCACATGTGATGCCGCAACGTTCTTGGACGTCGCCGCTCCGTCCCTGGACGTCGCGGCGACGGGGTCCAGGTTCACACTGGTCCGAATTGTAATACTGGGATGAACAGGCTCACCAGCGGGTTGTTGGAGTTGGCCGTCTGCGTTGTCTCCGGTGTGGTGGCTAGGTTCGCCGGCATGGTGGGGATGCTGGACACCCGCACCACCGGCGCCTCCTGCGCCGGCCGTCCCAACCGTAGTGCCCGCACCGACTGCACCACCTGCGCCATCTCGGGACGCCTGAGAAGGCAGCTTGGAGGTGGTGGGAGCCACCGTGGCTCCGGTCTTCTTCCTCGGCGCCATCAGTGAAGGTGATGGAGCTGGTACTCAAACTTCGAACACTGATTCATAATACGAGACCCCCTGCCTGGTGCGCCAAAGATGTTGTGGGAAAACGACGATCTATGGGATCGAGAGGATCCCTTTGCGGTTCGGGAGTGGGATCAAAATACTACAAAGAGCAGGGCTAGTAGATATGAGCACAAGCAATGATGTATCTAGGTTCGGGCCGCTATGAGCGTAAAACCCTACTCCTGTTCTGGTGGTTTGATTGTATGTGGGCTCAAGGGTTACAAAGAGCACAGCTTGCCGGCAACGTGCACGAGAAGTGCAGCTACAGCGTGTAGTTGAGCTAAGAGTCGACCGTTTTAAGTGTAGCCGTGGGCCTCCTTTTATAGGCCAAGGGGTTACCACAGAGGCTAACATGGTCATTACAGAGTATGAATAGTAACTTGCACTGTCACCACGTCTATCTCCAGACGGGGTAAGACAAGCGCATTAAGTGCACTGCCAGGTGCTACATCGGGGAGGCGAGGCCTTGGGTAAAAGATCTGTACCACCGGTCCTGGCACCCTCTTGTCCCCTAGACACATCCCAGGGACGGGTGTCATTAAAGTTAATCCTGGCGTGGCATGCTGACACGTGCCCTGGCCAGCTGCGTTGACTGCCTGCCCTCTCGACACCTATCATGCGTGCTTATCTAGCCAATGATGAGGTGGAGCGGTAATGGGACAGAACGAGCTTGCTGGTGCGGAGCTTGCCGGGCCGTTGCTTGCCGGCAAGGAGCTTGCCGGCAACCGGAATCTTGGCCATCACCTTGCCGGTACGAAGCTTGCCGGCAAGGGCAATCTGGATCTTTAGTACGAGAATAGTACTTCTCGATTACCTGCCTTGAGGTCTTCTTCACGGTCTTGTTTATTCTAAGTCTTGGGTTATAGTTATCCTCCGTCAAGCCCTTGCCGCGAGGAAGGCTACAACTGCCTGTCCACAAGTCAGGGTACGATGGCACCCATGGTTTAGTACACCGACACTTTGTCTATGTACATGCTATGGCTTAGGCCGAGCAGGCTTCTCGATCTATCTCTATAGATCTTAATGCCCAATATGTAAACTGCTTCACCAAGGTCCTTCATCGAAAACTTTCCATTCAATGATTCCTTGACCGAGTTCAGCATTGAAACATCGTTTCCGATCAGCAATATGTCATCCACATACAGGATCAAAAACACTACCAAGCTCCCACTCAACTGCTTGTATAAACAAGTGTACTCTTTACTTTTGATGAAACCGAGACCAGTGACGACCTCATCAAAACGAATATTCCAGCTCTGAGATGCTTGCCTCAATCCATAAATGGATCTCTTGAGCTTGCATACCTTACTAGCGCTAGTTGGATCGACAAAACCCTCGGGCTGTATCTCAACCAAGTCCCAGACTTGATTTTTATCCATGGACTTTAACTCGGATCTCATGGCTTCCAGCCATGCCTCAGAATTCGGGCTCACCATCGCTTTTGCATACGTAGCCGGCTCGTCGCTTTCCAGCAACAACACATCGCGCACTCTATGCAATCTTTCCAACCCCTAGGTTCCGGTGCCGCTTCCACCTCGGGTTCCCTGACAGACTCTGGTATGATCGCATCACCAGCCGAGCTGTCCCCAAGTGGTTCTCGAACTTCTTCGAGTTGCACCTGCCTCCCACTGGCTTCCTGCCCGAGAAACTCTTTCTCAAGGAAGACCCCGTTCCAAGCAACAAACACTTTGTTCTCTTCGTGGTTGTAGAATCTATATCCCAAGGTTTCCCTCGGATATCCCACGAATATGCACTTATCCAACTTGGGTGTAAGCTTGTCCGACATAAGTCACTTGACAAATGCTTCACAACGCCAAATCTTTAGAAAAGACAATTTGGGACTCTTCCCAGTCCACATTTCATGTGGTGTCTTGTCTATGGATTTAGATGGTACTCTGTTGAGTGTAAAAGCTGTAGTTTCTAGAGCGTATCCCCAGAATGACAAGGGTAAATCCGATTTGCTCATCATAGATCGAACCATGTATAACAAGGTACAATTCCTCCATTCTGACACGCCATTTCTCTATGGTGTGCCCGGAGGTGTGAGCTGAGGTACTATACCTCGACTTTTCAGATGATCATCAAACTCCTGGCTCATGTACTCACCTCCATGATCAGATCGTAGAAGCTTTATAGTCTTGCCGAGCTGGTTTTCAACCTCGTTCTGAAACTCTTTGAACTTTTCAAAAGTTTCCGACTTGTGCCTCATCAAATAGATATAACCATATCTACTCAACTCGTCGGTAAAAGTCACGAAGTACTGATAGCCACCTCTGGCAGTTGTGCTCATCGGACCACACACATCACTGTGTATAAGCTCCAACAGCTTAGACGCCCTCTCGCAACTCTTTGCAAAAGGAGACTCAGTCATCTTGCCGAGCAAGCATGATTCGCATGTCTCGAACGACCCAAAGTCGGACGAAGTTAGGAGTCCATCATCATGGAGTTTCTTCATGCGTCTTAGATTAATGTGTCCAAGCCGGCAATGCTAGAAGTATGTTGGATTTATCTCATTAGGCATATGCCTCTTGACATTCATATTATAGACCTGTTCCGTTTCCAGACTTAAAATTAATAGCCCATCAAATATGGGTGCATAGCCGTGGAACATACCATTCAAAGATATCGAACAACCATTGTCCTTTAAATTGAATTCATAACCCTGACTCATCAAACATGAGGCAGATATAATGTTCCGACTAAGTGCTGGAATGTAATAACAATTATTCAATTCCGTAATGAATCCGGAAGGAAGCTGGAGTTGCATCGTATCGACCTCCAACGCAGCAACTCTTGCTTTGTTGTCAACCCTGATGTCAATCTCCCCTTGTGCCACACGCCTAGTTCTTACCAGCCCCTGCATTGAGTTCCAAATATGAACAACTGATCCGGTATCAAATACCCAAGAGCTACTAGGTATGTCGGCAAGGTAAATGTCTATAACATATGTAACAAGTGTACCTTTGCCTGAAGTCGCACTCCCGGCCTTCTTGCCATGCTCGGCAAGCCACTTGCTACAGTTCCTCTTCTAGTGACCAGTTTCCTTGCAATGATAGCAAATGGTCTTTGAGTCCGGTCCTGACTTTGGCTCAGTGGTGGAGGTTACCATCTCCGTGCCCTTTGCCTTAGCCTTCTTCTTGGACCAACTCTTCTTGAACTTAGTCGATTTCTGCACCATCAACACTTGATGCGTGCGTTTCTTAATATCCTGCTCTGCCACCTTGAGCATCCCATTCAATTCAGTGAGCTTCTTATCCATGCCGTGCATATGATAGTTCGAGATGAATGTTCCATAACTAGGCGGAAGAACTCAGAACTGCATCAGTAGCCAGCTCATCCAAGAGTGGGAAGCCTAACCAATCCAAAGCTTGCACGTATCCAATCATCTTAATCACATGCGGGATCAGTGGATCACCTTCCTTCAGCTTGCAATGCATCAAGGATTGCCAAACGTTGAACCTTTCGGTCCTAGCCTGTATCTGAAACATGCTCTTGAGACTCTCGATCATATCAAAAGCCCCAACGTTTTCGAAATGCTGTTGCAAATCGGGCTCCATACAAGCCAGCATCAGACAGCTGATCTTCGTTGATTCATCAACGAGTTTCTGGTTGGCATTCCTGGTTGTGGCATTAGCATTATCGGCTGGTTCCTCTGGAAGGGGATCCTCTAGAACATGTTCCTTCTTATCATGCTTGAGAACAATTCTCAAATTTCCATACTAGGTGGTAAAGTTTGTTCCATTAAGTTTATCCTTTTCCAAGATTGATTTCAATGCAAAGTTGGGTTGACCAGGTGGTGCCATTGATATACAACAGAAAATATGCAATCACTAAGCAATGTGTTTATGTAGAGTAATTCAAGCCTTAACAGATATTACTCCCACTGAAGTCGGCATCCCTCTGCAAACTCTCAGTAATCCAGGATCCGACTAGCGCATGCCAACTAGTGAGCTTTAGCATCACTGCTAGCCGACGTGCCTATCTGGTAAGCAACTCTTTGCTAATCGTATCTCTATATGACTCCTGTCGGTCGAGTAGGTATCTCATACCCCTGCTCCCAACCTCCTTTGCCACAAGGCCCAAAATCGTTTTGATAGCCTTGTCAAGTTAACCAGATGCAGTGCAAGTCCGTGTCCGACATGAACCCTTCAGTTCAAGGAAACCTAGTTGCACCCCAATTTTATGAGCCCACTACTAGACGTACTTGACGTGCGAAGGTGCAACATCTGGGAAGGCAAATAAACTTGATATTTATGAGGGATATTTCTACCATTTTAACATGCATAGAAACAAGAAGCATAACAATCACAAATAAACATATATTGTGAAATAGTATGGCTCCTTCATGGACGTTCTTCTAGGCCATGTAGGAACTCCATCTTGTTTGTCATGCCGGGGCGCCAAAGCCTCGAACTTGATCTCTGTCCTCCAAGTACTACAACTAGTAATGAATTTTACAGAGAATCACAAGTCGACACACATGTTGTTATACATTATAATGACAGCGCTTTGGCTCCTGCCGGCTGACAAATCAAGACGCGCAGGCCATGTATAATTTACACACATGCATCACACACACATAAGCCATACTATTCACATCAAACCTGCAAAACAAAGTTATGCACGGAATCGCATTCTACTGGTTTGAGTGATCGTGTATGAAATACAAGGCACTACGCATACGGCGGTCCCATCTGTACTCCGATCACGCCGAATTTTCTGATCTGACCGATCTTATCGATCACCGCAAATCCAATTTGGATTTATGTTTCACTGTTAACCCCGATGGCGGAAACCGACCGGTAGGGGTAGGTTGTGGCACGACCTCATCGATTCCGATTGACAGAAAACATAACCTCAACGATCCCCATGTGCAGTTGATCTCATCAATCGTGCACATAGCCGATCTCTTAAATGAGAACAGATCTCATCTGCCGCCTCCACATCTGAAATATGCATCCAATCTGAATCCAAATCCTATAGCAGAGGCTCTGATACCACTATTGGGATCACTAGACGGTAGGGTGTGTCGACTGCAAATTAAAATTTCCTACCCATAGAACATCCAAGAACATGCTAAGGAAGGTGGATCATAGATCGTTACCACTAGACGCGTAGTGCCGTGCAGCGGAAGATGGGGCAGCGCGTCTCCAGAATCCGTCTCCTCCTCGTCGATCTCCCATGTAGCCAATTGGATCCCACGACCAGGTTCGCCGGAGCGGCGCAAGTGCACCGCCTCTAACGGTATTCGTGCGTGTAGGAGAAATGTCATGCGGCGGACTGCTAGGTCCGGTCACACAACCGGTGGTGAGTGGAGGTGGCTAGTAGCATCACATGCAAAGCCCTAGTGACGGCGCCGTGGCGATTAACACTAATGAGTGTGCCGTACCTCCACTTGTATAGTCGTCCATCGCAGGCTCAACACTTGGGCCTCGCATGGACCCTAAAGCCCAAAGTCTACTCGGTCACGATTCAAGTCTAGCTCGGATCACATCCGATCAGTGTCCTCGGATCCGACCTCGTAGGTTCCTTCCCTTAAGCGTGCGACCCCTTAGGTTCTCATCGGCTTGGTCGCAGGTCAGATCACCTCCGACCTGCTCGGCTGGTAGCGGCCTCTAGCAAGGTGTGCCGGCCACCAAGCAGACAATGAAGCTAGTTAGGCGAACCTGTACATCACACTTCTATTCCCTTTGCCACACGATATATGTTGTCGGGCTCAAGGCGAGTCTGTCATCCTTGTGCTAGCCCGACCTCTTTCTCATTCCAGTGATGCCGACCACTAACCGGATTATCTCATAATCCCTGTCGCATGGCCATTCTTATTCTGGTCGATTCACACGAGGGGCCCAAAGTATATCTCTCCTAATCAGAGGGGCAAATCTCATCTTGCTCGACCATGTCTCGCAGCATGGGTCTAGACAAGCCCGAAACCTACCTTTATAACTACCCAGTTATAGAGTAGCGTTTGGTCGGCCCAAAGCAGGCCTATCACCATCCCGAGTACATGCGCCAGCTCAGGTCTTAGGACATAGAATGTATGTTGTACTAGAGACTCACAGATGACATATCACTGCGTCTCATAGTTGGGTCTGTCCGACTCGGATCTTATCTGGACTCGGATCCGACTACCTCAAATCTGACCAAATCCTTCCAAGTCCATATTATCCGGTTAGCATCGAATGCTCCATGGCTAGTGAGACCGAGCCATCGACCGTGTCATATGCTAGTCTAGTCGGCTACACGTCCACACAGCCCTTTCGACTAGGGACCTTTTAGGATAGTCATCATACACTGCATAGTCCCACAAACAAGTCACGTACTTGCTAATACACATCATTGATAACGTCCAAGGACTATCTTTATTCATAAACACATAGGAAATATCATCATACATGATTGCCTCTAGGGCATATCTCCAACAGTCTCCTACTTGCACTACAGTCAATCAAATAGAAATCATATGCCCATACCTCTAACATGCCCCTCATGCCTGGGTTGTGGAAGCGGCTTAGTCAGTGGATCTGCAACATTTGCATCCGTGTGAATTTTGCATAACTCTACATCACCACTCTTTACGATCTTTCGTATCAGGTGATATTTCCAATCTATGTGTCTAGTCTTGTGGTGATTCCTCGGCTCCTTGGCTTGTGCGATGGCACCAGAATTATCATAATAAAGGTCCAATGGTTTCACCGAGACTGGGAAAACACCAATATCATCCAAAAAGTTTCGGATCCAAACACCTTCCTTTGCAGCTTCACAAGCCGCAATGTATTAGGCTTCTATGGTAGAATCGGCGACCGTATCTTGCTTTGAACTCATCCAGCTCACTGCTCCTCCATTCATGACATACACGAATCCGGACTGTGATCAACAATCATCTTTGTCGGTTTGGAAAATAGCATCGGTGTAACCCTTTACGACGAGCTCCTCCTCACCTCCATAATATAGGAACATCTCTTTAGTCCTTTTCCGGTACTTCAGAATAGTCTTTACCGCCGCCCAGTGACTTTCACCTGGGTTGGCCTGGTATCTACTTGTTAAGCTTATTGCAAAAGCAACATCGGGCCGAGTACAGAATCCGACTCATCCTGCTTTGCTCATCAGATGTCGAAGGACTCTGAGTCTCGCTTAGCCTTATACCATGTGAGACAGGCAAGAACCCCTTCTTAGCCTCACTCATGTTGAGCCGTTTCAACACTTTGTGTCGTGGGAAAACGGTGATCTATGGGATCGAGAGGATCCCTTTGCGGTTCGGGAGTGGGATCAAAATACTACAAAGAGCAGGGCTAGTAGATATGAGCACAAGCAACGATTTATCCAGTTACGGAGTAGCGTTTGGTCAGCCCAAAGCAGGTCTGTCACCATCCCGAGTACATGCGCCAGCTCAGGTCTTAGGACATAGAACGTATGTTGTACTAGAGAATCACAGATGACATATCGCCGCGTCTCATAGTTGGGTCTGTCTGACTCGGACCTTATCTGGACTCGGATCCGACTACCTCGAATCCGACCAGATCCTTCCAAGTCCATATTATCCGGTTACCATCCAATGCTCCATGGCTAGTGAGACTGAGCCATCGACTGTGTCATATGCTAGTCTACTCGACTGCGCGTCCACACAGCCCTTTCGACTAGGGACCTTTTAGGATAGTCATCATACAATGCATAGTCCCACAAACAAGTCACGTACTTGCTGATACACATCATTGATAATGTCAAAGGACTATCTTTATTCATAAACACATAGGAAATATCATCATACATGATTGCCTCTAGGGCATATCTCCAACACATGTCACTCTTCTCCTCCCTGAGCTCACGGAGCTCCACGTCCTTGGCCCGGAGCTCCACGTCTTTGGCGTGCAGCTGCTCCGTCAGGTGCCTCACCTTAGACTCGGTGATCTGGTGCACCACCATGAAACCCAGTAGAAGTAATGGGGAAAGGAAGCAAAGAGGGCGGAACCACTGAAAGGCAATGCAATCTTTGGGAAAGCGAAGGGAGCCAGCGGAGGAGCAGCGAGAAGATTGGAAAATCTTTTGGTTTTCACCATGGGAAACCCAGTCTGTCGGAAGTCGGGCTCCGGGGACCCAAAGGTTCGAACACTGGGGTGAGCTCATTACTACCACCTCGTCCCCTACCACAGCTCAACTACGGCGAAGCTACAGCAAGAGCGCGCGAGCGAGGGCAGGCCGGAGACACAACGGTTTACCCAGGTTCGGGCCACCATGCGGTGTAAAACCCTACTCCTTATTGGTTGAGATTGCTCTGGTGCGAGGGTACCAGGTTTGGGGTGGAAGAATCGATGCTCTCTACAGCAGCACCCTGCCCTCCTTTTATACCTACCTTGGTCCTCTTTCCCCGAAAACATTGGCGGGAAGGGTTGCCACACAACG
Organism: Elymus sibiricus; assembly: GCA_039707655.1. NCBI lineage: Eukaryota > Viridiplantae > Streptophyta > Magnoliopsida > Poales > Poaceae > Elymus > Elymus sibiricus. Next base: position 266,629,902 of record CM077676.1, on the reverse strand, counting down.
GCAAGTTTGAAGGGGGACAGGGGCGCAGTCTATCCTGACAAAAGGTGGTCTTCGTCTGCAAAGCGATTATCCATGACGCGCCGGTGGGCTCGGGGATGACCTCCGCCCTACGCGTCCACCGTCTTCGTCTTCTTTCACCGATCGGGCAACCTTTGGGTGTTGCTTTGGGAAACAGACTGCTGGCCTTGCTCTCTTAGCACAAAAGAGGAAATCCTCACCATCCGCGCCTGCTGGCACGGCCTCTGTCGCCATTCATCGCCGCGCGCGTCACCCACGTGGTGGGCACGAGACCGTGCGACCGAGCCGAACAACACTTGTCTCGCACTCCTTCGGGAGGGTGCCTCGGGAGGCAACATCAGGAGGCGGCCTTGCGAGAGGGCCCCACGAGGCTCTCGATGAAGTCGTGGCTGAGTCTTGTTTGCCCGCTTTCGGAGGAGGGATCCTTAGGAGGCTAGGGCCCCATGAGGGGTCTTGCTCGAGGTGCCCGCTAGTGGGCCACCTACTGGGCCACCACCAGGTGTTGCATTCTAGGCCACAGGCATACGGGCCAAGATTCCCTAGGTTCCATGGGCCCGACACAGTCGATGCCTTTTCACATCAGGAAGGAGTGGGTTTTACTGGCGGACTCATCATGACTAATTCCTGCCACGCCCAAAGACCAAAGCAACGCAGCTATGGATATTTAAATTTACCTAGCGGCAAGGAGGGGAAAAATGCGTGAAAAGACAAATGTGGCAGCGGCGATATGAACCCGAGAGACTAGCTGATCGGTCGCACTAGTCAAACTAGCTAGCCATCGTGCTTCACAAATGTACTCGACGGGAATGGTGGGGTTTTGTGATTTGACGGCTTATTTACTTTCTTCGGCGCTATGACCGAGGAGGACCAGAAACCGTGCGGTAGGGCGTCCCACGTCTCAGCAAGGAAGAAAATATGTGTGCTACCGGCAAGGAGGAGGAGCCACAAACCATGCGGTAGGGTGTCCCACATCTCAGCACGGAGGAAAATGTGCCTGTAAAATATATCTGACATAGCTATGGTTTGAACTCAGGACCGAGCCAGTCGGTCGAAAACACCCCACTAGCCACACTGCTTCATCATGCTAACGTGGCACGGAGGATAGCTGTGGTTTGCTCTGTCTCGACCAGCCACGAGGTCTCTTGTTCCTAGGTGATTCATCTATTTTCCAAGCATTTTTTTAATGTTACAAATACACCACGGCCAGCTCGCGCCGCTCTTCGTGTTTGCCCGTGCATCTAAAGGTAGAAGGAGAGGAGAGAGAGATTGCAGACATGGGACCCGCCAGTAAGTGAGTCAAAGTTGAGGCACGTGCTGACGAGCCAGTCCCTCTACTATACTCAAGGAGTCAAGGTAATATAAAACCAAGTTATGCAAAAAAGCCAACAACCGTTGCTAGTTTAGTTGGCTATCGACGTATGCTTGTCTAGAACAGGTTGCCGGTTCGAATCTCGTCCTTTTGGTTTTTTATTTGTAGGTCCAAATTTGTTCCATGACATGTGGGACCCCCGTGTGTTATTCCGAGCTTTCTGTGTACGAGCAATTTTTTTGCACAAACACTTTGCGTGGTTAGACAAGTTATGGCACCAGTTACACGATTTTACAAGTTTAGAAACAAAAGTGACAGCGGGGGAGAATATCAGGTGCTCCCCGCAGGTTTCATGCTATAGTGATACGAGCTTCTACGTCGTTGGATGTGAGTAGTCTTTGTACTTATGCGTAATTCCCAAACTATTCGATGGCTTTTTTGCACAAAAACTTTTCAAACCTCCTGGGAGCCGCTGGATCTCGGATCGAACGGCTCCTAGGAGCTCGTATCACCATAGCATCTAAGGTGTGGGAGCACCCGGTATTCTCACGTACGAAAGAATATCAGGTGCTCCCCGCAGCTTATACTCTACGGTGATACGGGCTTCTAGGCCCGTTGGATATGAGATCCAATGGCATGTCCGTAGTCTTTGTACTTGTGCGCAATTCTGAAACTCTTTGAGGGCCATAATGCAAAAACATTCAGACCTCCTACTGGGAGCCGTTGGATCTCCCGACAGCTCGTATCATCATAGTATCTAAGGTGTGGGAGCAGCTGGTATTCTCTCAGACGAGAGAACATCAGGTGCTCCCACAGCTTGGATGCTACGGTGATACGAGCTTCGAGGCAATTGGATCTGAGATCCCATGGCATCTGAGTAGTCTTTGTACTTGTGAGCAATTCCCAAACTCTTTGAGGGCTTTTTTGTAAGAACTATTCAGGCCTCCTAGGAGCTGCTGGATCTCAGATCCACCGGCTCTAAGGAACTCGTATCACCATAGCATCTAAGGTGTGAGAACAGTGATATGAGCTTCGAGGTCCTTGGATCTGAGATCCAATGGCATCCGAGTAGTATTTGTACTAATTGTGCGAAATTCCCAAACTCATTAAGATTTTTTTGCAAAAACATTCAAGCCTCCTGGGAGCCACCGGATCTCAGATCTAACGGCTCCCAGGAGCTCGTATCACCATATAGCATCTAAGGTGTGGGAGCACCTGATATTCTCCTGAGGTGGAGGGGGCACAACCCATCGGTGTTTGGGGGATGGGGGGAAAATGCTAAAAAAATATAATCTAAACCCTCCTAAAAAGACCTTCACGATTTAATCTAAGGTTGGGGTGTTACCCCCCGGTAATCTACATTGCTCCACGTATGCGAGAGATGAAGAGGGAACGTCTATGTGTGAGAGAGACGACGCGAGAAAGCAAGGTCAATCGAGACATACATAAAGAGAGAGATCGAGTGAGTGTAGGCTAGAGTACACTCGAATATGAAAGACGATCAAGAGAGATATCGTGCGACAAAGCTTTAGTGATGGGTGGAGGAGAGAGTTACCGAGAGATTGGCCTAGATAGACTTTGTGTGTGCGCCCACGTGCGCGCATCAGAGAGGAGGTTTTATAGAGGCAATGTATGTGTCTAGAGGGGGAGAGAGAGCTCGTCATGGAGAGCACAAAGGTTGTATGTGAGAAATACATTTGTTGAGTGCGTGAGGTCGGGTGTTAGATAAATGGAGATCGAAACATGAAGAGAAAGAATGAGCGTGTGTCGGATATCAATAGCTCTATAAGCCGGTTAACAAAGAGATGAAGATCGATCGATGGAGGAAGCATGTGTTGTGAGGGGGGTCGATGGAGAGACCTAAATACAACATTTGAGTGTACATAGTAGTAGACTTAATATTCAAGTTTCAGTTTAGTGTACATTGTAAAATTTGAGGACCATGCATGGCATACGTTTTTTTTTATTTGTGCGATAGATGCATGGTTTGGAAAAGTAGATACACTATACTGACTCAATTGTTGTTGTATTTGTGTGTGTGTGTGTGGCCATATGCTTGAATATATACAAAGTTTTCTCACCACCATACCGTTCATGTTTTCCTTTCGAATTTGCATTCAAAAACTTTGTGTGGATACCATGAAATGTGAAATCCACGTTGAGATCACTATATCACAAACTCACTCTAATTCAAGAACTCGTCATAAATCAATTACCGTCCCTTTTGGAATGACTAATTATTTGCAAGGAAAATACAGGCATTGTAATACATATAGATTCGTTCATCAATTTTAAAAAAGATTGCTTCTGCATTCTCAAATGGTAGCACCCGACAGCGTACCATCCATACCAGGCTCGTGTCGTGGTGGTGGTGTGCATGGTACGCTCATTAGCAAACCCCAACCAAAAGAACCGTGATAAAAACTTTGTGCCTCCACTCGAGCCAAGCCTTCGCATTTCGAATCGAAATATCTGGCGGCTAGCCCTGCGAAATTCCCCTTATGTCCCCGGTCCATAATGACTAGTACCATGAACAATGGAGGGTTGCTTTAGTAACTAGCCCACCTCACCTACCATGCCGAGCACGTTCAAGTCCCTCGGTCGCTGCTACCCAAGGTCACCCATCAACTCCATTGCCCAGTACACTAGGATGAGTATAGGATGGAGCTTCGTTGGTTTGTGCCTACTAGAGTACTGTTTTGGACGATTCCCTTTTTCATGGCAAGAAACAAAAGCGAGGTAGGAGTTAATGTATCACGCTGTTTTCGAATTATCTGATTTTCGTAACGTGCCTAATGCACTGGTACGGAGGGAGTATCTTTTTACTCCGCATATATAATTTGTTTGAAGTCTAACTAAGTAATGTTTGACCAAATTTTATCTTAAAAAATATGAACATCTACAACACTAAAGATGTATCGCTTGAAAATTTATTTCATGATGCATGTAATGATATTGATTTGAATCCTGGTTTTGAAAATCTAGAAAATCCAAAACTTACCTGAAATTCATGAAACTGGGCATGGTCTCGTGATATGGCACAACTAGGTTGTGGTAATTTTTTTGTCCAATTTGATACAACCTACTTATGAAAAGTTGCACACATGAACAACCAAGGTATTTTGGAACAAAGTGGTGCCACGTTAATGCGAACGGTTTCACTATTCAAACCATGGGCGTTAGACCAACGTGCCGCCACACGTCCCGATTCTCATAGGCAGGTGCCGTTCGAGAAAGCGAGTGAGTCAACGGGAGGCGTGCGAGCAGGCCGCTGCATAGGCTCATCAGGAGGCGAGCCCTTTGACCTCCCCCCGCCGCCCACCTTCATCCCAACTGCCGCAGTTTTAATGGCGCCCGCGCCGCAGTTTTAATCGCCGCCGCACTCCCCGCTCATGTTACAATCTTCTCTCTGCCACTCTGATTCTCCTGTCGTCTGCCTCCAATGAGCCTGACCTCGATGTACGCCATGGCGCATCCCGACGGGCAGCCCCTAGTCTTCTAGTTTCCTTAGGAAGACCCCGAGCCAGAGTCGCAAGAACATAAGGAGTTTTCCTGTGAGTTTGACATGGCTGTGCGGGAAGTCGTCGCTTCTGTCCCCGCGCCCGTTCCACCTCTCGTCCCCGCGCCTGCGCCAGCGCCCATCCCCATGGCATTGATGGGCTGGGAGCCACACATTGTTGCCCAGTTTGAAGCCGCGGGGATCCAGTAGGTCCCCGCTAACTTGCACATGCCCGCGCATGCACCTGCACTAGTGCTCGCGCCTGTGCCCACGCATGCACCGGCACCTGCACTGACGCACGCGCCTGTGCTTGTGCCCGTGCACACGAATGTCTCCGCCGCGCCGTTGCCAGCGCCTTTTCCCGTGCCAGTGCCAGTGCCCACCTCAGCGGCATGGGTCACCGCCGTCGACCGCTTCCTTGCAACGGCGCCAGTCGCCGCCTCTCGCCGGTTGACTGGCTCCTGGAGACCGAAGTCCGGAACATTCCGTCCTTCCTTGAAGCTTCAGCCAATGTCTAGGAGTATGGCAACGTCGGCGCAAGGCGCCGCCATCACCGCCGCAAAATGCCCCCGTCGCCGCTACAATTAGTTTTATTCATTTAAATATTTTAGTTCAATCGTAGTATGAATGTAAAGTCACAGTCAGACTGAATGAAATCTATGGTTTGATCGATTGAGTGTTCTGCTAGAGCCCTGTCAAATTAAGTAAAAAAAAGTCATCAAGTGACATGTATTCCTTCTCATCGCAATCATTTCATAATAAATACCTACGTCAATTCCACATACTAGTATTGATCAAATATGTAGAGCGCGAGCTGGTTTCTTCGCTAATACTATAACCCAGGAGGTCCCTTGTTCGAGCACTAGGTGATACATCTATTTTTTCACGCATTTTTTACTTGTTAAATACACCACGGGTGCCTGAATTTGTCCGTCACTGTCACTTTTGTTCCTAAACTTGTAAAATAGTACTAGTAGTAGTACGTGAAACTGGTGTCATGACTTGTGAAAGCGTCCAGATACGGTCGACGGCATCGGCATCTGCCCCGGGTGGCACGCCATGTTTACTGGCTCGCGCGTTCTTCATGTTTGCCCGTGCGTCTAAATGTTGAAGGGGAGGGGAGAGAGAGCAGTCATGGGACCCTCCAGTAAGTGACTGAACGAAGAGGTAGTATGTGCTGACGAGCCGGTCCCACTAATCTAGTGAAAGTAATACAAAAACTTGTTATCCATTAAAGATGCAACAAACGTTGCTACTATGTTGGCTATTGACGTGCGTCTTGATGGACCAGGTCACCAGTTCGATCCTCGTCATTTTCATCTTTAATTTATATATGGTTCCAAATTTGTTCCATGACAGGTGGGACCCCCAGTGTGTAGTTTGTAGCATTTTAATTTATGGGTCAAAATTTGTTCCATGACAGGTGGACCCCTGGTGTGTAGTTCATAGATTCTTTGTTATAATTAAAGAAAACACGAGAGTTTTTTTTGCAAAAAGACCATGGTGCTGTCGGAGCCTGAACTCCTGGGATCTAGAGGTTTGAACACTAGGGGCAAGCTGGTTCTTTCCGACCAAAGGTGACCATGGCGAGGGCGCTACGCGGGAGCACGACAGGGGACATGACGGTTACCCAGGTTCGGGCCACCTTGCGGTGTAAAACCCTACTCCTACTTGTGGTTGGGATTGCTGTGGGCAAGAGGATGCTCTCACGTACAAGGTAGGAGATGAAGGAATCGATCCTCTTACAATGACAGCCCTGGCCCCTTTTATAGCCGCCCTAGTCCTCTTCCCCCAAAAACTAGGCGAGAAGGGTTGCCACACTTGGCGGGTTTTGAAAGAGGACAGGCGCTCAGTCTAACCTGACTAAAGGCGGTCTTCACCTGCAAAAGCATGATCTATGATGCGCTGGTGGGCTCGGTGGTGACCTCCTCCCTGCACGCCTTGCTGCCTCGGTCTTCCTTCACCGAGCTGGCAGTCCTTGGGACTTGCTTTGGGGTGGGTAGCTAGGGCTGCCCCCTTAGCACCAAAGAGGAAAGCTTCTCTATCTGCGCCCACTGGCATGGCCTCTGCCACCCCTCGTCGCTACGCGCGTCACCCACGTGACGGCGCAGGACCGCGCAGTCGACGTCAGGCTCGGGTGACCTCGGGCTGCCGCCTCGGGGGGCCGCCTTGGGAGGCAGCCTCGCGAGAGGGCCTCTCAAGGCCCCTGCTCCTGCCGCGGCTAAGTACCGGTAGGTCATGTCTTGAGGAGGGGTCCTCAGGAGGCTGGCGCCTCAGGGGATGTCTTTGCTTCGCGGCGCCCTCAAATGGGCCGCGCCTTGGGCCTTCGCCAGGCGTCGCTTCCTGGGCCGCAGGCAAATGGGGTCGGGTACCCTGGTTCCCAATGGCCTGACAGTAGCTCCGGGCCCATGGCGCGCACATTCCCGCCCGTTGGGAGCGAAACGGCGCGAGCCTTGACAGACTGCGAGGCCCAAGCTCGACGCGTGGCGCTCGACGGGACGTGGGACGCCGCCACTTCCCCACTATGCCTCGGTAACCGCCCACGCCTGCCGTAAAGCCTGCCCGCGTGGGGTGTAGGCCATCATTGCTCCTCTTCTGCTTTCTCCTCCAGCGCCTGATTTCTCGCGTCTCCTCCCCCGAGCGCCGCTCCTTCCTCTTTCGCTTAACAAGCTTCACTGCGTAGCAATGGCGCCCGCCGGCAAGAAGGGTAGGGCGGCGGCCGCGGCACCGAGCGCGCCGGCTGTGGAACCGACTCTGCAGCCCTCCATCATCGTGAACCGAGAGGGCTTGGACAAGGTGCACTCGATGGTCGCCGGCGACCAGAACGAGAATGGGGCGACGAATATCTAGCCAGGCGCGCGCACGGCGCGATCTGGAGGCGACGACGTTCCCCTTCTTCGTCCACAGCATCTACGTCGGCCTAGTGCCACCGTTCTCGGACTTCTTCAACGCCATCCTCACCCACTACCAGATCCAAGCTCTCCATCTTCAGCCCAACTCCATCTTCCTCCTCGCCATCTTCGCCTTCTACTGCGAGGCCTTCGTGGGCGTGATGCCCTCGGTGGCACTCTTCCGCCACTTCTTCAGCCTGTGGATTTCTGCGGTGAACCACCGCTCCGTGTGCGCCTCGTTCCTCGCCGTCAAAGCGATGGAGAACGACATCATCAGCTTGAAAATCCCGACGAAGGTGAAGGCTACCGGCAGCGCTGGATCTACATGGACGCGCGCCACCGCAACCAGCTGCTGATGGAGCCGACTGCCCCTGCCTTGAAGGGCTCGGGGTGGGAGCACGAGAAACTCACCGACCTGAGGCTGGCGCCCGTCTGGGAGCGGCTGGCGGACCCCAAGGTGGCGCGCCCCACGGGGGCGATGGTCGTCAAGGAGTTCCTGCAGCGGCGCATAGCGCCACTCAAGCTGCGCTCGCGCCCGGTGTGGAAAATCACTGGCTTGAGGGATCCCATGCGGCTGAGTGTCGCCAGCCTGAAGTCGAACGTGGTGGACGGAATCATGCACATCATGCTCGGCAGCACCGCGGGAGACCCGCCCGAAGACGCGCTCCCGCTGTACCGCTACAAGGGGACCAAGGAGCTGGTCACGGAGATGCCGGTCTTCGACGAGTGGGGCCTTGTGCTGGAGGGCCATGAGGGGCCTCGCGAGAACCCGATCGTGGTGGTCCTCGGCTCGGGGGACCTGACGACTCCGATGCCTCGGGCAGCGATGCGGAGGGGAGCGACGGCGGCCCCGCCATGCGGTCCCGCCGCCAACTCATCTGTGACCTCGAGGACGACAATGATGACGACGATGACGCCCGGTTCAGGGTCGAGCCCTCCCGTCCTGCCGAGGGGGCGGCGAAGGAAGCTCCAGCACGACGGCAAGCGAGCCGCGCGTGGAGGAGATGGACGCTGGCGGCGGGGGCACCGTGCCCCCCACGGAGGACGCTGGTGCGGGCGGAGGAGCAGCTGAGTCCCCTGCCGAGAAGGACGACGCCAAGGGCAAGGCCAGCGGGCCTCAGAAGGGCACCTCAGGAGCAGGTCTCAAGAGGAGGCCTCGTGAGAGCGACAACGAGGACCACCCACCATCAGCCCTGAAGAAAAGGAAGTGGGTCGCCAATGACGAGTAAGTGCCTCTCTTACCTATTCCCTTTTGCGTTTGCCCCGCAGCCTAGGGCTAAGCCTCGGCTTTGCGCAGGGCGTCCACGAAGAAGGAGAAGAAGAGGAAGAAGATGACGAAGAAGACCCCTGTCTCGGAGGGGGCCCTGACGCCTGTCGCGAGTGCCGAGGGGTGAGAAGAGGCCACCCGCCGCTCCGATGCCGAAACGGAGCGCGTGGAGGTGGAGAAGGAGCAAGCGGTCCCTCCGGAGCCGCAGGTGGACACGGCTCCTGAGGTTGGGGACGTCGAGCCTCGGGAGGCGGCCTCCGGAGGCGGTGCCACGGCTCCCGAGGCACCCACCGCGGAGGAGAATGTGGAGATGGGGGAGGCGAGGGCACCGACCCCTCCGCCGAGCACCATAGACATTGGGGGCCTCACGGGAAGCCCCCAGCACACGCCGGAGCATAGGGCCCCCAACGCAGGTGCAGCGAGCCCGTGGGGTGCATTGCCACAGCAAGAGGAGGAGGCGCCGGCGAATCCCCCGCTGCTGACGAATGACGTCGGGCCTTCCTAGGCCATGACGGCGGAGGGCGGTGAAGAGTCAGACCCTGCCTGGGCCCTGATGCTGGTGCGCAACCGCACCTTTGTCGGTGTACTAAAGTTTGGGTCTTTTAGTACCCCATACTTGTGCACGGACGGTTGCAGCCATACTAGCGGCAAGGCCTGCAGGGGAACAGCTGGAAACAAATGCAAGAATATCAAGAAGGCATTCAAGCCGATGATTAAAAGACAGAAGACCGAAGGCTAGTTTCCCGGCAAGATCCCACCGTCCTGCCACCGCTCCAGCGCAGCGATCGGCCTGTCGTTTAGGGCTTGTCCTCTTGTGTGTGTGTCATGGCACTAACGGCGGATGGGGTTAAGCGGTGCTGATGGGACGGGCTCTTTTTCCATCCCCAAGAAAGTAAAGGACACCTAAGTAGAGCATTAAATGCGTTTGTCCTAAGTCGTCAGTGATAAACATGTAAACCCTGTAGCAACTTTACACCTCTTGTACTTACTGTTCGCCACTGTTGGTGACCCCTTGGACGTATAAAAGGAGGCCCAAGGCGAAGCTACAGGAGGGAGAGGACCTTCTGGCCCATTCTGCATGGGTAGCTGCTTCTTGAATGTACTGTTCATCACAAGCGCTCCGTGTACTTGATCTTAAGAACACCCACAATAAACAAAAGTAGGAGTAGGGTTTTACGCTTCTCAGCGGCCCGAACCTGGGTAAAGATCCGCGCATTGATCGTTGGATCCGCTCTTTGTGCAAACCTTTTCCCTAGCCGAACCGTAAAAGGGATTCACGCGATCCCATAGGTGTCGTACGCCGACATCTTTGGCGCGCCAGGTAGGGGCTCTTCAGACAATCCCTCTTTCCTGGCCATTTTCGGTCTGGGGGCTCGACATACTCGGCCCTTTTCCCCGCGCTGCCGGGGGCTTCGAATACTTGTACGTTGCTATCGACAAGTTCACGAAGTGGCCGGAAGTGGAAGCAGTGAGAAAGGTGACAGCACAATCAGCCGTCAAGTTCTTCAAGGGAATAGTGTGCCGTTTTGGTGTGCCGGACAGGATCATCACTGACAACGGCACACAGTTCACGAGCCGCACCTTCATGCAGTATGTCCAAGACCTTGGCGGCAAAATCTGTTTTGCTTCTGTCGCTCACCCGAGAAGCAACGGCCAAGTGGAGAGGGCAAATGCTAAAGTGTTGCGAGGTCTCAGAACAAGGACTTTCGACAAGCTGCGCAAGTGCGGAAGACACTAGATTGATGAGCTGCCGGCGGTTCTTTGGTCAATCAGAACGACACCAAATCAAGCTACTGGCCAGACACCCTTCTCCCTAGTCTACGGGGCAGAAGCAGTTCTCCCTGTTGGGGAACGGAGCATGAATTTCAAAAAAAATTCCTACGCTCATGCAAGATCTATCCATGGAGATGCATTGCTACGAGAGGGGAGAGTGTGTCTATGTACCCTCGTAGACCGTTAGCGGAAGCGTCTCACAACGCGGTTGATGTAGTCGAACAATCCTTCGAGCTCCACCGATCGAGTACCGAACGTACGGCACCTCCGAGTTCTACACACGTTCAGCTCGGTGACGATCCTCGCCTTCTTGATCCAGCAAGACGTCGAGGAAGTAGATGAGTTCCGTCAGCACGATGGCGTGGCGACGGTGACGGTGAACTGATTCCGGCAGGGCTTCGCCTAAGCTCTCCGAAAATATGACCGAGGTGGAAAACGGAGATCGGGGCACCGCACACGGCTATGGGACAATTGTGTGCTTTGGGGTGCCCCCTTGCCCCCGTATATAAAGGATGAGAGGGAGGAGGCCGGCCCCCTAGGGGTGCGCCAAGTGTGGGGAGTCCTACTAGGACTCCGTAGTCCTAGTAGGATTCCACCTCCCATACGGAGTAGGAAAGGGGGAAGGGAGAGGGAAAGGAAAGAGGGGGCTGCGCCCCCTCCCCTAGTCCAATTCGGTTTGGGCAAGGGGGCGCCGCGCGCCTCCTCACGTGGCCTGCCTCTCCTTTTCCCGTATGGCCCAATAAGGCCCATTACTTCTCCCGGTGAATTCCCGTAACTCCCCGGTACTCCGAAAAATACCCGAATCACTCGGAACCTTTCCGACGTCCGAATATAGCCTTCCAATATATGAATCTTTACCTCTCGACCATTTCGAGACTCCTCGTCATGTCCGTGATCTCATCCGGGACTCCGAACAAACTTCGGCCACCAATCACATAACTCATATAATACTAAATCGTCATCGAACCTTAAGTGTGCGGACCCTACGGGTTCGGAAATGATGTAGACATGACCGAGACGACTCTCCGGTCAATAATCAACAGCGGAACCTGGATGCTCATATTGGTTCCTACATATTCCACGAAGATCTTTATCGGTGAACCTCATATGTCAACATACATTGTTCCCTTTGTCTGGCGGTATGTTACTTGCCCGAGATTCGATCGTCGGTATCCAATACCTAGTTCAATCTCGTTACCGGCAAGTCTCTTTACTCATTCCGTAATACATCATCTTGCAACTAACTCTTTAGTCACGGTGCTTGCAAGGCTTCTGTGATGCTGTATTACCGAGAGGGCCCAGAGATACCTCTCCGATAGTCGGAGTGACAAATCCCAATTTCGATCCATGCCAACTCAACAAACACTTTCGGAGATACCTGTAGTGCACCTTTATAATCACCCAGTAACGTTGTGACGTTTGATACACCCAAAGTATTCCTACGGTATCCGGGAGTTGCATGATCTCATGGTCAGAGGAACGTGTATTTGACATAGTGAAAGCAATAGCAATAAACTGAACGATCATTTGCTATGCTAACGGTTGGCTCATGTCCATCACATCATTCTCCTAATGATGTGATCCCGTTATCAAATGACAACTCATGTCCATGGTCAGGAAACCTTGACCATCTTTTGATCAACGAGCTAGTCTAGTAGAGGCATACTAGGGACATAGTATTTGTTTATCTATTCACACATGTATTTAGTTTCCGGTCAATACAATTCTAGCATGAATAATAAACTATTATCATGAACGGGGAAATATGATAATAACTAATTTATTATTGCCTCTAGGGCATATTTCCAACAGTCTCCCACTTGCACTAGAGTCAATAATCTAGATTACATCTCCATGTAATTAACACTTAATCAGTTCTAAAGCTGATCATGTTTTGCTTGTGAGAGAGGTTTTAGTCAACGGGTCTGCAATATTCAGATCCGTGTGTTCTTGGCAAATCTCTATGTTATATGTAGATGCTGCTACCACACTCTGTTTGGAGCTACTCCAAAAGATTTCCCCACTATACTTATCCTGGTCTGAGACTCATAGCCTTTCGGATCAGTGTTTAAAGCTTGCATCGACGTAACCCCTTACGACGAACTCTTTATCATCTCTATTCCCGAGAAATTCTTCCTTAGTCATCTTCAGGATAATTTGACCGCTGACCAGTGATCTACTCCTGGATCACTTTGGTACCTCTTTTGCCAGACACATGGCAAGGCACACAGCTTGGCATACTTTATAGAACCTATGGCCGAGGCATAGGGGATAACCTTCATCCATTCTATTTATTTTGCCGTGGTCGAGATTTGAGTCTTACTCAATTTCACACCTTTCACCACAGTCAAGAACTCCTTCTTTGACTGATCCAATTTGAACTTCTTCAAAATCTTGTCAAGGTATATGTTTTGTGAAAGTCATATGAGGCGTCTCAATCTATCTCTATAGATTTTGATGCCTAACATGTAAACAACCTTTACCTAGATCTTCAAGTCTTACTCCACTTCACACCAGCCAAGAACTTATTTCTTTTTACTTGATCCATTTTGAACTTCTTCAAAATCTCATCAAGGTGTGTGAAAATCTTTTATCAGGTGTCTTGATCTATCTTTATAGATCTCGATGCCCAAACCGTGGATAACTCAAAAACAGGTTTTTATTGAAAAACTCCTTTCAATTAATTCTTTATGCTTTCCAGAAATTCTACATCATTTCCAATCACATATACTTATTAGAAATGTTATAGAGCGCCCACTCACTTTGTTGTAAATACAAGTTTCTCCATAAACTTGCATAAACCCAAACGCTTTGATCACTTCATCAAAGCGAGTATTCCAGCTCCGAGATGCTTGCACCAGTACATAGATGGATCGCTGGAGCTTGCATACTTTGTTAGCACCTTTAGGATCGACAAAACCTTCCGGTTGCATCATATACAATTCTTCCTTAAGGAATCCATTAAGGAATGCCGTTTTGACGTCCATTTGCCAGATTTCATAATCATAAAATGTGGCAATTGCTAACATAATTCTGACAGACTTTAGCATCGCTACGGGTGAGAAAGTCTCATCGTAGTCAACTCCTTGAACTTGTCGATAACCTTTGGCAACAAGTCGTACTTTATAGACGGTGACATTACCATCAGCGTCCGTCTTCTTCTTAAAGATCCATTTATTTTTTAATAGCTCGCTATTCATCGGGCAAGTCTACCAAAGTCCACACTTTGTTCTCATACATGGATCCTATCTCGGATTTCATGGCCTCAAGCCATTTCTCGGAATCCGGGCTCGCCATAGCTTCTTCATAATTCGAAGGTTCACCGTTGTCTAACAACATAACCTCCAAGACTAGATTTCCGTACCACTCTGGTGCGGAACGTGTCCTGGTTGACCTTCGAAGTTCTGTAGCAACTTGATCCAAAGCCTCATGATCATCATCATCAACTTCTTCTCTGGTCTGTGTTGGTGTCACAGAAATTTCTTTCTGTGGCGAACTACTATCCAGAGGAGGTACAATTACCTCATCAAGTTCTACTTTCCTCCCACTCACTTCTTTCGAGAGAAACTCCTTCTCTAGAAAGGATCCATTCTTAGCAATGAAAACTTTGCCTTCGGATATGTGGTAGAAGGTGTACCCAACAGTTTCTTTTGGGTATCCTATGAAGACGCACTTATCCGCTTTGGGTTCAAGCTTATCAGGCTAAAGCCTTTTGACATAAGCATCGCAGCCCCAAACTTTCAGAAACGACAGCTTAGGTTTCTTTCCAAACCACAGTTCATACGGTGTCGTCTCAACGGATTTAGACGGTGCCCTATTTAAAGTGAATGCATCTGTCTCTAATGCATAACCCCAAAATGATGGTGGCAAATCGGTAAGAGACATCATAGAACGCACCATATCTAATAGAGTACGATTACGATGTTCGGACACACCATTACGCTGTGGTGTTCCAGGTGGCGTGAGCTGTGAAACAATTCCACATTGTCTTAAGTGTTTGCCAAACTCATAACTCAAATATTCTCCTCCACGATCAGATCGTAACAACTTTATTTTCTTGTTACGATGGTTCTCTACTTCACTTTGAAATTCTTTGAACTTTTCAAATGTTTCAGATTTATGCTTCATCAAGTAGACATAACCATATCTACTCAAATCATCAGTGAACGTGAGAATCATAACGATATCCACCGTGCGCCTCAACACTCATCAGACCGCATACATCGGTATGTATTTTTTCCAATAAGTTGGTTGCTCGCTCCATTGTTCCGGAGAATGGAGTTTTAGTCATCTTGCCAATAAGGCACGGTTCACATGTCTCAAATGATTCATAATCAAGAGATTCCAAAAACCCATCTGCATGGAGTTTCTTCATGTGTTTAACACTGATATAACCTAAGCGGCAGTGCCACAAATATGTGGTACTATCATTATCTTTTGGCATTCGTGTTATGAACATATGTATTACTGCGATCAAGATTCAATAAACCTTTCATCTTAAGTGCATGATCATCAATGATATTATCCAAATAAATAGAATAACAATTATTCTCTGAAATTGAATAACCGTCTTGCAATAAACACTATCAGATATAATGTTCATGCTTAACGCAAGCGCCAAATAGCAATTATTTAGGTTCATCACTAATCCTGAAGGTAGAGAGAGCGTGGCGATGGTGATCACATCAACCTTGGAGACACTTCCAATGCACATCGTCACCTCGTTCTTAGCTAGTCCTCGTTTATTCCGAAGCTCCATGTTTCAAGTTGTAAGCAACTGAACAAGTATCAAATACCCAGGTGCTCCTACGAGTACTAGTAAGGTACATATCAATAACATGTATATCAAATATCTTTGTTGACATTGCCAGTCTTATTATCTGCCAGTTACTTTGGGGAAGTTCCGCTCCCTGTGACATTTCCCTTTGCAATGGGAGCACTAAGTCTCGGGTTTGGTTCAGCCTTGGGTTTCTTCGCATGAGCGGCAACTATTTTACCATTCTTCTTGAAGTTCCCTTTTCTTTCCCTTGCCCTTCTTGAAACTAGTGGTCTTATTAACCATCAACACTTGATGCTCCCTTTTTTTTTCTACATCCGCAGATTATAGCATCGCGAATAGTTAAGGATCTTCTATCCCTTGCATGTTTATAGTTCATCACGAAGATCCAGTAGCTTAGTGATAGTGACTAGAGAACTCTATCAATCACCACTTTATTCGGAAGTCTAACTCCCACTTGATTCAAGTGTTTGAAGTACTCAGACATTCTGACTACATGCTCACTAACGGAGCTGTTCTCCTCCATCTTGTAGCTATAGAACTTGTCGAAGGTGTCATACCTCTCGACCCGGGTGTGAGCTTGAAAAACAAATTTTCAGCTCTTGGAACATCTCATATGCTCCGTGTTGCTCAAAACATATTTGGAGCTCCGGTTCTAAGCCGTAAAGTATGGCGCACTGAACTATCGAGTAGTCATCTTTTCTTGTCTGCCAGACATTCATAACGTCCTCAGACGAAGCCGTAGGGGTATTTCACTGAGCGGTGCATTAAGGACATAAGCCTTCTGTGCAGCAGTGAGGACAATCCTCAGATCACGGACCTAGTCCGCATAGTTGCTTCCATCAACTTTCAACTTCGTTTTCTCTAGGAACATAATAAAAACAGGGGAACTACAGCGCGGTCTATTGATCTACAACATAAATTTGCTAAGACAAGTAAGACTATGTTCATGACAATTGAAGTTTAATTAATCAAATTACTTAAGAACTCCCACTTAGATTAACATCCCTCAAGTTGTCTAAGTGTAACATGATCCACATCAACTAAACCACGTCCGATCATCACGTGAGGTGGATTAGTTATCAATGGTGAACATCTTTCATGTTGATCATATCTACTATATGACTCATGTTCGACCTTTCGGTCTCTTGTGTTCTGAGGCCATGTCTGTACATGCTAGGCTCGTCATGTTTAACCCAAGTATTCTGCGTGTGTAAAACTGGCTTACACCCGTTGTATGCGAATGAAAGAATCCATCACACCCGATCATCACGTGGTGCTTAGAAGCGTCGAACCTTCGCAACGGTGCATACTAGGGGAGAACACTTATCTTGAAATTTAGTGAAGGGATCATCTTATATTGCTACCGTCGTCCTAAGCAAAATAAGATGCTTAAAAGGATTAACATCACATGCAATTCAATATATGTGACATGATATGGCCATCATCGTCTTGTGCTTTTGATCTCCATCAGCCAAGCACCGTCATGATCTCCATCGTCACCGGATTGACACCATGATCTCCATCGTAGCGTCGTGACACCTTGATCTCCATCGCAGCGTCGTGGTCGTCTCGCCGGCTATTGCTACTACTACTACTGCTAACTCATAGCGATAAAGAAAAGCAATTACATAGCGTTGGCATTGCATACAATAAAGAGACAACCATAAGGCTCCTGCCGGTTGCCTGATAACTTACAAAACATGATCATCTCATACAACAACTTATATCACATCATGTCTTGACCATATCACATCACCAACATACCCTGCAAAAACAAGTTAGACGTCCTCTACTTTGTTGTTGCAAGTTTTACGTGGCTGCTACGGGTTTGCAAGAACCGTTCTTACCTACGCAAAACCACAACGTGGTGTAGTGATTGCTTTTTGATCTTCTAAAAAAACCCTCTTCATTGAAACCGATTCAACTAAAGTGAGAGAGACAGACACCCGCCAGTCACCTTTATGCAACGAGTGCACGTAGCGGTGAAACCTGTCTCGCGTAAGCGTACGCGTAATGTCGGTCCGGGCCGCTTCATCTCACAATACCGCCGAATCAAATAACAACTAGTAACGGCAAGCAATATGTATACACCCACGCCCACAACTCACTTGTGTTCTACTCGTGCAAATCACATCTACGCATAGACCTGGCTCGGATGCCACTGTTGGGGAACGGAGCATGAATTTCAAAAAAAATTCCTACGCTCACGCAAGATCTATCCATGGAGATGCATTGGTACGAGAGGGGAGAGTGTGTCTACGTACCCTCGTAGACCGTTAGCGGAAGCGTCTCACAACGCGGTTGATGTAGTCGAACAATCCTTCGAGCTCCACCGATCGAGTACCGAACGTACGGCACCTCCGAGTTCTACACACGTTCAGCTTGGTGACGATCCTCGCCTTCTTGATCCAGCAAGACGTCGAGGAAGTAGATGAGTTCCGTCAGCACGATGGCGTAACGACGGTGACGGTGAACTGATTCCGGCAGGGCTTCGCCTAAGCTCTCCGAAAATATGACCGAGGTGGAAAACGGAGATCGGGACACCGCACACGGCTATGGGACAATTGTGTGCTTTGGGGTGCCCCCTTGCCCCCGTATATAAAGGATGAGAGGGAGGAGGCCGCCCCCCTAGGGGTGCGCCAAGTGTGGGGAGTCCTACTAGGACTCCTTAGTCCTAGTAGGATTCCACCTCCCATACGGAGTAGGAAAGGGGGAAGGGAGAGGGAAAGGAAAGAGGGGGCTGCGCCCCCTCCCCTAGTCCAATTCGGTTTGGGTAAGGGGGGGCGCGCGCCTCCTCACGTGGCCTGCCTCTCCTTTTCCCGTATGGCCCAATAAGTCCCATTACTTCTCCCGGTGAATTCCCGTAACTCCCCGGTACTCCGAAAAATACCCGAATCACTCGGAACCTTTCCGACGTCCGAATATAGCCTTCCAATATATGAATCTTTACCTCTCGGCCATTTCGAGACTCCTCGTCATGTCCGTGATCTCATCCGGGACTCCGAACAAACTTCGGCCACCAATCACATAACTCATATAATACTAAATCGTCATCGAACCTTAAGTGTGCGGACCCTACGGGTTCGGGAATGATGTAGCCATGACCGAGACGACTCTCCGGTCAATAACCAACAGCGGAACCTGGATGCTCATATTGGTTCCTACATATTCCACGAAGATCTTTATCGGTGAACCTCATATGTCAACATACGTTGTTCCCTTTGTCTGGCGGTATGTTACTTGCCCGAGATTCGATCGTCGGTATCCAATACCTAGTTCAATCTCGTTACCGGCAAGTCTCTTTACTCGTTCCATAATACATCATCTTGCAACTAACTCTTTAGTCACGGTGCTTGCAAGGCTTCTGTGATGCTGTATTACCGAGAGGGCCCAGAGATACCTCTCCGATAGTCGGAGTGACAAATCCCAATTTCGATCCATGCCAACTCAACAAACACTTTCGGAGATACCTGTAGTGCACCTTTATAATCACCCAGTAATGTTGTGACGTTTGATACACCCAAAGTATTCCTACGGTATCCGGGAGTTGCATGATCTCATGGTCAGAGGAACGTGTATTTGACATAGTGAAAGCAATAGCAATAAACTGAACGATCATTTGCTATGCTAACGGTTGGGTCATGTCCATCACATCATTCTCCTAATGATGTGATCCCGTTATCAAATGACAACTCATGTCCATGGTCAGGAAATCTTGACCATCTTTTGATCAACGAGCTAGTCTAGTAGAGGCATACTAGGGACATAGTATTTGTTTATCTATTCACACATGTATTTAGTTTCCGGTCAATACAATTCTAGCATGAATAATAAACTATTATCATGAACGGGGAAATATGATAATAACTAATTTATTATTGCCTCTAGGGCATATTTCCAACACTCCCCACGGAACTCATATACGGGTCACCTCGAGTACTCGCTTATGATGAGCTTGAGCAAGAGCAGCTGCGCCAAGATGACGCCACGCTCCTTGAGGAAGATCGTCTTCGGGCTGCTGTGCGAGCTGCACGCTACCAGCAAGCCTTGCGCCGCTATCATAGCCGCAAGGTTCATGCCCGAAGCCTTGAGGAAGGCGACCTTGTTCTTCGGCGAGTTCAGTCGGCCAAGAATTCCAACAAGTTGACGCCGAAGTGGGAAGGCCCTTATCGGGTAGTACGAGTCACCAGGCCCGGCGCAGTCCGCCTGGAAACCGAAGATGGCATTCCAGTGAGAAATTCCTGGAATATCGCACACCTTCGTAAGTTCTACCCATAAGGCGCGGTTGCCGGGTCTCCCGGCAACCACCTTTTGTAAAAGTTTTGCCGGCAAGGCATATGATCCTTTGTACAAAGCCAGGCCCAGACCCTGTGCATAGTTGAATAAACTTAAGCGTTTTACAATTCTTGTCGATTTTCATGTCAATCTATATGCATGCTTGTCTGAGATATTGTATTACGACTGCTTTCGGTAAGCACTAATGAACCGCCAAGGTTCCATATCTCTATTTTCTCTTCTTTCTTTTTCTCAAAGGACAGGAGGTTTCCTTGCGTGCAAGTTTGCCGGGGGGAATGATGGTATGGACACCAACAGGCGACGTTCAAGTTAACATACTACAATAAGGAATACAGCAACGAAAAGCTAAGTTGCAAAACTGTTAAGCAAATTTCCATTGTAGACCTATTTTTCCTTGAACGATTTCGGCTTTTGTATGGAAAACCTGCACGCGAAGGAACCTTGTCGTAATTGGTTGCGCCCTTACCTTGTTTCGAGTCCGCTCAACAACTTAAGTGGCTGCACTAAAAACGTCAAGGTATCTTGTCGACAGCGACACCTCCAGCAGGCTGCTAAGGATCCGTTCCTCAAAGCGCTCGCGGCAAGGGTGTGCGCACCGGCAAGATCCCGATAAGCGTAGGGCATGAACCATACAGAAGGAAATCAGACGAGGGAAATAGCATGCATTCATCCAAAACATAGCAAGTTATTACATTGACGGTCGCCGCGATTCTAACATTAAGATAAAAACTGTCTTTGGCATGGAATGGTGGCGACAAAATGAAGCAAAGCGGCTAGTCCTTGCGCTGGCCTTCGACCCTCTTGACTTGGCTCACTCTGTCAACGATGGGCGCGATAAGCTCTTCGAGTGCCTTGAGGTCTACATCCTTCGGCAAGCTAGCAAGAACATTGGTGAGGTTGATGCCAGGGTTCTTATGCACCACTTTGACGAGTACCTTGCGGAGGACGGCCCGGCAGAGCTTGCGGGATTCATTCGCCAGATGGGTTTCTCGGTTAGACTGGAACAGCTTGAGGGCGTCAACGATGCTCTCGAAGAACATGGTCAGCTTGGCGCTTGAAGACACCCTATCGTCAGAAGAATAGTTGAAGTCTTGTAGGCCCATGGTGGACAGTTCTGCGGCAAGCCTTTCCGCGACGTCGACAAGGCGCTCAGTCCAGATCTTCACGCCTCTCTCAAAATCATTATAAGTGGCGGCGGTGCTGTTGAGCAGGCTCTTCTCACTCTGGAGGTCTTTGATCAAAGCCCTCTCGCGAGCCTTGCCACTCTCAAGGGACTCCTCCAGCGTCGCCAGCCTTAGTTTCAGATCAGCGATGGATTCATTGGCTGAGGTGAGCTCCTTGGTCTTGTCGGACATGGCGGCTTGCATCTCCGCCAGGCTGAAAAGAGAGTCTTCTCTCTGTCGGCTTTGAGCTTTGAGATCTCCTTGCCGTGGCCCTCAAGATCTGCTTCCAGCCTCTTCACTTGATCGCCCAGCTCGTTCTTGGCGGCCTCTGCAGCTTCGGCAGCATCGATGGCTCCCTTTAACTTGCCGGCATGATCTATGGCCAGAGCTTCGAGTGTTTCCCTGTGTCTCTACTCCAGCTCCTGGGTTCGCCATGTGACAAGCTTCTCGATCTCTTCGTCCTTGCTATGGAGCTTGGCGGCAAGCGCCTCCTCGCGGGCGGCAAGGTCCTCTTCATGAGCATCGAGCCCGACGCGGTGTTCCGTTAAGCGAGCTTCCTCTGCAGCAGCCTCCTCCAGTGCCCTCTCGGTGTCGGACTGCTTTAAGTGGAACTCATTCCAACTCTGATTCAACTGCTCCCGACCAGCCGTCAGTTCCTGGAAGGCCTCGGCGTACTAGACTTGTGTCTCCTCGGTGCGCTTCTGGAAATCTGCTTCTGCTGCTTCAACAACTGCTGCCCTAGAGTCCAACCTCTCCTTTCGGGTGCGGTGAAGCGCCTGAAGTTTTTGATAGTTGTCGCTCATGGCTTGGAGGAGCTGTTCTTCCCTGGACCCACTGCTGCTAGCGTGTGGCTCATCAACGATCTTGAGTCCAGCGGCGGCGATGACGTCTTCGTCAAAGATCTCTCCTTCGGTTGGCACCCCGATGCTTGCCGTTCCTGGTATGATGACAAACAGGTTGCCGCCAACCCTAAGGTATCTGCTTGACGGGGGGCATCGGACATTGACGGTTGATCCTCGACAACCGCCTCGCCGGCAACTGGGGGCTCTGTGACTGGTGTAGCGCCAGGCGCTCCTGCGGCAGGAATGCCGTCAGTATGGTCGCCGGTCTCCTTGCCGGCCCCCTCAGCAGACCTCTTGGTGGCTTCCTCCTGTGCGGCCTTGGCGGCTTCATCAGCCACGGCTCTGTCGGCCTCGGCGGCAACATCCTTGGCAGTCTCTTCGATGACAACGTCAACGTCCATCTGTTCCACCGAAGGGAGATCTGAAGACCAGGAAAGGAAACAAGATGAGACCGAGGTTGAAGTTCAAGAAGACAAAAATAAATAAAGAATGACAAGTGTGCCGAGGCAAACGGTTTACCTGTGTCGAGCTGTTGAGAGGTGGTTTCTCCTTTTCCGGCAACATTGGTTGCCGATGTAGGATTGCCAGTGCCCGTGCTTGCCGACTCCTCTTCAACGCGAATGGGCTCGCCAATGGAAGCCCTTGCCGAAGGTTCATCTCTGGGCGACGTGGTCGACGGAGGCGGCACGTCAGGGACGGCCTCCGATGGCTCTCCTTGTTGCCGTTCTTCTCCTGCAAGCCCGGTGATGTCAATAGTGAAGATATTCTCCCCAACGCTCGCCAACGGAAAATGAGTAGTGGGCTCACGCTGGGGGCTGGGTTGGAGGCTGCGTTGAGGGCTGGACTCCGGGCTGATGACGATGGGCTCTGGCGCACCTACGGTGCTTGCCGGAGGCTCATCACCCGTTGAAGTCTTCGCCTTCTTCGCCATCCTTTGTGCCAACGTCTCCGTATCTCTGTGGGGACAGGCCAAAGCAAAACAAATAAGTTAAGCAAGACCAGGAATTCAGAAGTTGAAAGATGCGGCAAGGACCCTTACTCTTCTCTTTTCGGACTAAAAGAGGAGAGGTCGAAGTCAACCTCCTCTACAATGTCCGTGCGAGGGGGTGGAGAAGGGGTCCTGGAACGCTTGGCTGCGGCAGAAGCAGTAGATTGAGATGATCCTGCTCCTCCAGCTGTTGGTGCCATCGTATGAGACGCCCCCGCCACTCCAGTTGTTGCCGCGGTCGTGTGTCTCGTACGTCGCGCGGGTTGCTGTTGGGCTCCTTGCCGCTGCGCAGCCTTGCCGTCCGCCTCCTTGCCGGGGACCTCACCACTCGAGGGAGGCTGACGTGTTGGGACGCCAGAGACGGCTTTCCGAAGAATGCGTTTCTTCTTCTCTGGAGCTGGCGGCTCCTCGTGCAGCTGCTCCTCGGCTGTGTCTTCGACAGAAGAGCTCCCAGCAGCCATGCTCCCCGGCAACTTCACCTTGCTCAGCAAGGGTTTCCTCTAACATTATCTCTCCTTCGCTAGCTTCCTCTTCCGTGAAGCCAAAGCTGCCGGCCTCCGCGGCTAGGTTCACCTCTTCCGCCCTGCTGGCGATGTAAGCCACTTCTTCATCAGTAGTGGGGCGGATGAGGGTTGGCTCTTCCCGGATGGGTTTCTCCGACAAGTTATCAAAGAACTCATGTGCGTGCTCCGAGGATGGCTCTTCGCAAGTTCCGTTAGGGCCGTGAGCGTTACACACCGGCATCATGGCGATGATTAAGCTCAAGGCAGAGTTGTTGCACAGGGGAATTACGCCAGCCGGCAGCTTATATTTCTCATCAGGCCTGAACAATTTGTGGCAAAGAGCTGTGTGCTGCAGGACTATCAAGTTTTGTTCAGACCAGGGCGCAGCCTCATGATATCTGCTGCATTCTTGAACTCCCGGGCCGGCCTCCCTTTGTTCTGCAGAGGGGCGATGCGACGATGGAGGAAATCAGCGCCAACCATTTCTATTGTGAGCCCGGCAACCTTGAGACGGTGGATCCTGGTAACTGCGATTGCGAGCTTCTCATCTTGAGGATCGAGAGCGCTCCAGTCCTTGCCGCGAACCACTTTCATTTGTCGGGGCGAACAGAATGGCTGAGGATCTTTCTCCTTAATCCAGCACCACTCGGACCGCCATTCATCCCACTTCTTACGGTAGAGACCATCTGGATATATCTCTTTATTCCATGCCCTTGGAATCCAGGTGATAGAACCAGAAAGGGCGTCTCCCGTTTCAATACGGGGAATGAAATAGTGGCGAAAGAGGGCTGTGCTGGGGACTACTCCGGCGAAATTCTCACAGAGATGAGCAAAGACTGACATGCATGTCACAGCATTCGGCGTAAAATCCAAGAGGCGGAAGCCGTATGTGTACATGATGTCGATGAAGAAATCAGAAAACGGGGGGCAGAGCCCGCAGTAAAAGTAAGCGACAAAGAAGGGGAATTTATCTGGACCGCCCTTGACGGAAGCTGGGAGCACGCGAGTAGCAGGGTGAGCCCTCGTCTCCTTCCCCCACAAACACATGTACCGCTCAACCAGGGCGCGCATGTCGAGCGTCGGGGCGAAGACGGCGTTTTCCTTCCGCATGTCCACCAGCTCGATCTTCTCCGTCTCTGCATTCGAGTCGGCGGCTTTCGCCGCTTTGCCCTTGCTTTCTTTGGGCGGCATGGCGACTGTGGAAGCGGAGGCCGAGAATGATGAGAGCGTGGGGATGGCGGATGGATGGGAGAGGCTCTGCTTCAAGCTCAAGGAAGAAGGCGATGGTGGTCTCCAGATTGGAAATGGCGAGAGGTAAATGAGCAGCGCCTCTGCGGATTCCCTTTTATGGGGAAGGAGCGGAGGCTGCCTCTTTACTAATCAATATGAATGCATTTTTACGGGCGCACTGTTACTGCGGCCGTTCCGCGCACGTATCCCACGTCCCGCATTTAACGCGCGTCGTGGGGGGCGGTAAATAAGAAGATTGTGATAGTTAACTCCTGCCACGCGTGCCCGTGCACTGTTTGGGCCTAGCCCAACAACGCCTCGCACCCGTGTATGGCCTAGGCCCGGGGGCTCCTGTTGGTGTACTAAAGTTTGGGTCTTTCAGTACCCCATACTTGTGCATGGACGGTTGCAGCCATACCAGCGGCAAGGCCTGCCGGGGAACCGCTGGAAACAAATGCAAGAATATCAAGAAGGCATTCAAGCCGATGATTAAAAGACAGAAGACCGAAGGCTGGCTTCTCGGCAAGATCTTGCCGGGAAGGCTCGTGAAGGCCCGGCAAGACCTCGCACCCGGCAAGATCCCACCGTCCTGCCACCGCTCCAGCGTAGCAACCGGCCTGTCGTTTAGGGCTTGTCCTCCTGTGTGCATGTCATGGCACTAACGGCGGATGGGGTTAAGCGGTGGTGATGGGACGGGCTCTTTTTCCATCCCCAAGAAAGTAAGGGACACCTAAGTAGAGCATTAAATGCGTTTGTCCTAAGTCGTCAGTGATAAACATGTAAACCCTGTAGCAACTTTACACCTCTTGTACTTACTGTTCGCCACTGTTGGTGACCCCTTGGACATTTAAAAGGAGGCCCAAGGCGAAGCTACAGGAGGAAGAGGACCTTCTGGCCCATTCTGCATGCGTAGCTGCTTCTTGAACGTACTGTTCATCACAAGCGCTCCGTGTACTTGAGCTTAAGAACACCCACAATAAACAAAAGCAGGAGTAGGGTTTTACGCTTCTCAGCGGCCCGAACCTGGGTAAAGATCCCCGCGTTGATCGTTGGATCCGCTCTTTGTGCAAACCTTTTCCCTAGCCAAACCGTAAAAGGGATTCACGCGATCCCATAGGTGTCGTACGCCGACAACCTTACTCAGGCATGGGGTCCTGCGGACCGCAAGGGGAGCTCTGGGCCAGCTCGAGGTGGAGTTCCAGGAGGCCAAGGGGTGCCTTGCCGAGGAGCGCATGTGCCTTGCCGAGGGGTGGCGCCGGCTCAACGTCACCGTCATGCTGGGCCGTCACCAGGACAAGGTCGCGTAGGAGAACTGCGAGAAGTCGGCCGCCGAGACGAAGGAGGTCTTCGAGAGTGCCCTCCGGGAGGCAGACGCGGCTGAGAAGCGCCGCGAGGAGGATGAGGCCCGTATGAGGGTGCTCGAGGAGCGGCGCACCGCGGAGGAGCAGCAGTTCCGGACGCGGGAGAAGGCTGTCGCCTCCTGCGAGGAGGAACTTGCGGCTCAGGAGGCCGACCTCGCGATCCAGGAACAGGAGCTCCCGCGGACGGCGATCGAGCAGTCCACGGAGCGCAAGTGCCTGGACACGCTGGATCGCCAGGTGACCGCCGCCCAGGACGCCTACACCAAGCGCATGGAGGCCGCCAATGCCAAGTTGGAGGCCAAGGAGAAGAAGCTCCAGGAGGACACCGATGCGAAGATAGAGAGGAACTGCCTGGTGCTTGTAGCGGATCATGGCAAGAAGCTGAAGTTCCAGGAGGACCGCTTCACGGAGAAGCACGAAGAACTTCGGAAGGAGATCAAGGCCCTCAAGGAGTTCCTGACGGAGGTGGAGAACCGGTGGAGAACCAGCGGAAGACCGCGTTGCAGGCTGAGGCTGACACCGAGGCAGAGCTGGCCTCCCTTCAGAAGCAGGTGGGTGACGTCTCCAACGTCATCGAGCAGGCGAGGCTGGAGACAGACCGGGCACGGGGGCGGTAGCACGAGCGCGCCAAGATGTTCCACTCCCTCGAGCTTCGGGCCTGCAGTGCTCTGGCCATTATCTGCAACGAGAGGCTCGAGGGACACCGCGAGAGCCACGATGCCAGCTACCTTGACTTCTTCACCAAGCTCGTGGAGCGGCTCGAGGCTGGAGCGAAGAGGGTGAGCGGCATCATCGAGGATGAGTGCCGCGACCTCCTCTTCCAGGCTGCGACGCGGATGTTCAGCCACCTTCTCCGCACCGACCCCAGCTTCGACTTCGATAGGGTGATAGCCCCCGTGCCCGAAGAGCTCCACGACAGCCTTGTGAAGGCGGTGGAAGACCACGTGGATGCTCTGATCACGAAGTTCTCCCACGGCAGTAGCGACAGCTCCAGCGGAATCGTGGGCGACGATGGCGAAGGCGATGACGAAGATGACGGCGATGCCGTGACCTCCAAGATTCTCCCTTTTACCTGTGCCAGATTGGCGTGACCCTACGGGGGCGTAAAAACAATGCCTTTTGTTTTTAGTACTTTATGATTTGCTGTAATGCGTGTTTCCTCGCGAGGCTCTCTCGTGAGGCCTATTTCTCTTTCCTTGTTTGCCTTAGTGCTCTACGTTGTCAGGACCCAGCCCCCGAGCGGGCTACAGCCGTCGCTGGTATGTCAGGTCGCGTGTGGCGCCCCGCCTGATTACCACTGTAGTCAGACGGTCACCGCACATACCAGCCCAGGAAAATCACTCTGGCATGTGCTTTTACAACAAGTATCATGAACACAAGCTTTTCTATTAATGAATATATCAGTCTTACATGATATATTACAAGGGTGATGGCAGCGGAAAAGCTCTATCTAAGGCAGCATGGTCCTGGCGCGGCTCCAATCCACAGGGATCTGACTAGGTTACTCTTCTAGCCCATGAACACTCCGGCTCCTCGCTAGAGGTCGTCGAATCCTTAGGTGAACCTGGCCACATTGAAGGCCGCTGAGTACTTTTGAATGTACTCGCAAGCAAACCAAACCAACATATACACCAAGCAATGCAATCCATGGCATTCAAGCATGCATTCATTAACGTAACAATATTAACTATCATGTATTAGCAAGGTTATCTAGCAATATTATATCGTAACAGGAATATCTAGCATGATAACTCTCAAAGTAACTGTAGTATGACGAAGATACAACATATTAAGTAATTAATCCATACTCCGAATAATCTTAGGATCCAATCCAAATCTTGTGGTCGTCCAACCACTCATCGCATAGCCATCGCGTGGCTAGCATTTCATATACCTGACATGATCTGATGTCCATGCATATGTACTATAAGTCTGACAAACCTTACCATTCTCTGGTTTCGTCTTAGCAATAACATTATATAGTTTGTTCCTCCAGATTCGACACAGACCGAATAGGGGCCTACACGAACTGTCCATGACCGAGGACGCGGCTATTCGAATAGATTTACGCTCTGCAGAGGTTGCGCACTTTACCCACACCATGGAGCTCCTGGCCTCGTACTTTAGTACATGTTCCCATTCGGGTGGACCGGGGCTGCTCCAACGAAACTTGCCTAACCCGTGACTCCTTCACCGTACCATCGACAACCATACCCTCCCAGGGTCATGTCCTGGGTGGCCCCTGTGTCACCCCGTGACACCTGCCACCGTCGTGGCCAAAATTGTCCCAAACGGGGACCTGGATCCATATAACTCAACTGGGCTCACAAGGTTATCGCTGCCTACCGGGCCAGGGTAGCACGCACGCATAACCTTCCCTAGGTGGCGCTACCGATAAAAGAGCACGGGGTTAGACCAAGTCAAGGCCGTCCCATACCGGCAAATGTGGCTGCACGGATGAGTCCGGATAGGTGACACTATGACTCGATCCAGCTGACGGAGGAGGTTGTCATTATTAAGTCACATTTCTTAATATTGCAATAACAGTAATGCATGATGGAAACATAACAACCTATCTCCATGTTGTCACCTCCGAGTCACTAGTGCGATAATATAATGAGCATTGGCAGGTAATGTAAACAGCAAATTCAAACTAGCAGGAGTTTAATTATTCCTAACACAGGCATATTCATTAATTAAACACGCAAGAATAACATAGAGCAATGCTTTAGGGCATATATCAGATGGTCGGCTTGCCTGGGGGTGAAGGAGTATTCCGGGAGAAGTGCGGGAAGCTCGCGGAAAGTTCGCCGGAAAAGATTCTCTCTCGGAGGGGCTGATAGAAGGGCAAGGGCAAAATGGTCATTTTCACAGTGTGGAAACATTATGAAAATGATACCATCGGAAAGGGCTCGACGAACTGAAGACGTGGGCTTTGGAATCACCTCAATCGGAGTTACGGTTGCGGAGATATAGCAGATTGACTGTTCAGGGACCTTTCTGTAAAACTTTTACTCACATCTGGGTCCCTGGATAGTTTTTTTGCGAGAAAAAGAAAAAGAGCACTATGCTCTTGGGCGGGATCGGGCTGGATTTGGTCGCCGCCTGGGCCACCACGAGGCAGTCGCCACTGCTGCTGACGCTGGGCCGGCCCATCCACGCCGCCGCTCGTTTAAAAAAACGAATGGAGGGGCAGAGCCGCTGACAGACCGGGCCCGCTAGCAGAGTCGTCGCCCACCTCCCGCACTCGCCTGGCCGAATAGAGGGCTGGCTCCCGCCGATGATTGCCGGAGCTATAGGCCGTCTCCGGCGATGCTCCGCCCATGGATGAGTTCAGCGTGGAGAGGCGCATCCAACGGTGGGTGGCACGGACGCCGGGGACCATCGGAGCAGTGGCTGCGCTGCCCGCGGCGGATGGCGATTCGGACGGCAACGGATTCGGCGCTATGGTGGCAGGGAGGGAGGGGTGAGTTTCGGGAGGGCCTCGCCGTGGTTAGAGAAGAGCCGCGGTGGAGTTGGGCGGAAGGGAGAGGGCTCGGGCGGCTCCAATTCGAGCAGAGGAGTGCGGCGGTAATGGCGGCCGTGGAGGAGCGGGAGAGCTTCCCGAGCTCGGTTGACAGGTGGGGCGAGGCACCAGGAGGGTGGAGAGGGGCTGGATAGGTTGAGTGGCTCCGGGAGGGGCTCGGTCGCGGCTATTTATAGCCGGCCGTGAGCGAGCAGATGAGGACGGCTGCGGTGGCATCCTCATCCCCGCACTGGAGCTCCGGCGAGGTGGCACGCACCCGGTGGTGCCGACCTGACGAGCGCCAGAGGGAGGGGACGGCTCGGAGGGGAAGACGCCAACGGGAGAGGAAGACGACGGCGGTCACGGGCGGACAGATCCTTGGCGGCGATCGCCGTGGCGTGGGAAGGAAGGGAGAAGAGGGGAGAAGGGCCTAGAGAGGGGTATGTGGACGCCGCGGAGCTATTTGACATGCTCGGACAAGCGGAGGCCGGCCGGAGACGACCGGACGGAGCTGACAAAGTGCAGAGCACCGTTTCCGCACGGTGGCTGCGTGGTCACCACGCGCGCTACAAGCTCTGGCACTTTCCTGCCTGTCCGACCTTGTCAAACAGGTCCCTCACTGCTCAAATAGATGAGATTGATCACTGGAAGGACTAGGATGGCTCTAGAGGGGTCGAGGGGATCCAGAATAGTTTCTGGATAGAAACTTGGGGAGGAAGTTGTGGTCAGACAGAGATGCCAATGAGCTGGCCAAGTTGTCACAGGGAAATGTGGTAGGAAGGACTAGGTGCTGACAAAATTTGAAGCAATTTGGACCTCATTTGCATATACTTCCTTTGCAATGCCAAATTATGGTCCAGAAACTTGACCTTGAAGCTGCACTCATATGGCTTGAGTAAATGAGCTGAATTTTGGTGTAGGGTGATGATTTTGAGATATGAAGGTACTGGGAAAATTTCAGCTCATTTGGATATACCAAAATGGTACTTCCTTCACAGAGCTAGAATCTGGACAGAAACTAGATGGAATTTTTGGGAGAAATTGGCTAGATGAAATGATGTGAATTTTTGCATAGTCACATCATGTAAGGAATTTGAGGTCCTGGATTAATTTGAGAATTTTTGAAGCAATATAAAATATAGTTGCTTCACAACCTCAAAATAAATCCAGAAACAAGAACTGGAAGATGCTCTCAAAAGTTGAGCTATGGAACTTGGTATCTTGATGGAAATGGTGAATATATGGATAAGAGAAGCTCCACAAATTATTTGGGATTTTTCCTGGCTACCAAAATGGTAGTTCCTTTGGAAAGTACCCAAAATACAATATTGGCTTTAAATAGGAAAAGGCAATTTCCCTAATTTAATTATGGCCAATATTTTTATGGTAGCTCAATATGATCACAAAGAATATCTCCACAAGTTTTCATGAACTTTGGAGATGGATAGATATTTTCCTGGATTTAATTCCTTTAAGCAGCAGAAAAAGGAATTAATTTTAAATGAAAAATATTGCAAATGACTTGGCAATATTTTTGCATATCCAGGGTTTATAGATGAGGGATGATCACTGGGAAAAGTTTGGGAGGCAACAGATCAAAGGAAATTGGGGTTCCTTTGTAACGGAAGGAATTAGGGTTTCCCTTCCGGTGGATTGGAGAGTAGGGTTTCGGTGGCAAAATATCTTGGGTGGCAAGGTTGGTCTGGAGAGAATCTCTGGTTGGATAGGAAAGGCAATGCTAAATGACCATCTTCATATACCCAAAGGCAAGAGAAAATCTGACAACACCGGAAAAAAGACGGGAGTCAAATCCCGCGAAGGAAAAAAACAAGGAGCGAAAACCAGGGTGTTACAAACCTACCCCCCTTAAGAAAATATCGTCCTCGAGATTTTCGGGCTTACCTCCCGGCTAAGGGGATTTACCTGTGTGCGACTTGGATCCATCAGCTATCTTGTCTTCATTCGTTTACTGGCCTTTTAACTGCCTCTTTTGATGGCTGAAGTGCTGCCTCTTTCAGATGGCTGCATTGAATCCTTCTCCTTCCTGCCAGGCAAACCCTTTGTGCTGGTAGTTTGTTGGCTGGGGTTGGTGGGTAGCTCCGAGTATCGACAAATAATCTAGTTCCCATGGCCTGGGGCTAGCTGCTTCGGGTTTTATTGCGATACTTCGTACACTGACTGCCAAGGGCGAGACATTCGTTCTGGGTACCAGACTCATGTGCTCGTATGGCCTGGAGTGGCTAGGAGTGGCTCTCTTTTTGCCTTGTCAGAATAATCCATCTGGCTCTGGGTTCCGTACGAGGTGTTTCCTCCTGTCTCTTGCATTCTGACTTCGTCCTCAGAAGGTTCCCAACTGAAATGTCGGGCACGATCACAAAGTTATCATGGACGGTAATCTCCTATCTTAGTTGATGGCCCATATTCATGATGGGTATGGCATGCTGGCTGCATTGTTGTGGCCGTATATGCAAGAGTCTGAGAAGGGTTGGTAATATCACTTTATCCATGAAGCTTTACTTCATTGACCGTCGCGAAGATTGTTTATTCAAGACTTCCTTGTTCTTGGGGGTTCACTTTGGGGAACTATCATGACTGGCCAACACGGCTCCTTGGTTGTATTCCAGCTTGTTGGGCTTGTATTCATAATTTACTCTTGCATATCTCGTAGGGATTGCTGTGTTCACAACCTTCTTTGAAGTATGGGGCCGACGTTTCTCTTGAGCACCGTCATTCCCGTGTACGAGTGGCTCGCATGAACTGATCCCCTGGACTGCATGCTCACAACATATGCAGGGGTAGGGTAAATCCTTTCATAATCATCAAGTTCTGAAGCAAACGTGTGTCTGGGCTTGTTTGTGCTTCCGACGAGATTGTTGCGGGCTTGATGGCGTGCTAAAGAAGGCTGAATTCCTTGCGCTCGAAGCTTCTACCAGGGTAGTGTGCTGAAGAAGGCTGGGTATCGTACCTCAGAAGCTTTTCCTCATGTGGCTTACTGCGGTAGGTCAGGTGCCTTATGACGGAAGCTTTTCGGGACAGCTTGCCGAGGAAGATTGGGAGTGCCGTACCCCAGAAGATTTTCTCACCAAGGGGTGTAGCGAGAAAGGTTGGGAGTCTTGCATTGTAAACTCTTCTCGACAGCTTGCGGAGGAAGGCTGGGTTCCTTGTACCAAAAGCCTTTCGCTGTGATATGCGGTCGGTCCTATGGCCGGTTCTGGCTTCCTTCGGAGTTATCCGGAATTTATCCATAGCGGAGCCAAAACTTGGTATAGGCCATACCTTGGCTGAAGATATTCTGTTGGTCATGCACACCGCTTGTCCTTCTGCTGGTCCGCTCATTGTTGTTGTAAAGGTTGCACAACTGATGCAGACTTGATGTCGTTAATTAATTCAGAATACCCTTTGCATTCAAACCAAGTGTTGCCGGTAATGAGCAGTTGACGGATAATTCCCTTTGGTTCAGCCGAGCTTCTAGGTAGATGAAATTCTCATTGATTCTAGGCAGCCGTGAACTTATCCATATTTCTCGCAAACCTTGTTCACAGGGCCCGGAAAATTTTGTATATGCACCAAGGAATTCCAAAATATGCTTTGAAATTTGTCTCAACATACCAGAGTCTTGTTGTTGCTCTCGGCACCTTCACGTTCTCAAAATATGTCTTCTGTGGATAATAAATGATTCTTGAGTCCATTGAGAAGAACTCAAGATTCACCCCACTGGCTGAAATAATCCTTGTGTCGAGGACCGAATAATTTGCTCTTGCTGTAATCTATTCCGCGGCAAACTCCCTTAGGTATAATCTGGCTTTGTCTGTTGCACGCAGAGTCTACTTCTGACCCATTCTTTCCTTCTTGGTAGATCCGGTATTGCTTTTCTGAATATCAGGCAATTGGCTTGACTTGATTCTTACTAAATTTGGATTATTGGGTATTATCCAAGTTGTATGTTGGTCTTCTTGTCGCCACTTGCTGATGGATCCAGTCGGAGCAAAAGAACGGAATCGACAAAAGAAGCAAGAACCGCGAAAAAGCAAAAAGCAAATAAAG
Organism: Elymus sibiricus; assembly: GCA_039707655.1. Classification (NCBI taxonomy): domain Eukaryota; kingdom Viridiplantae; phylum Streptophyta; class Magnoliopsida; order Poales; family Poaceae; genus Elymus; species Elymus sibiricus. The sequence goes on along the minus strand of CM077676.1, from coordinate 266,596,433 downwards.
CTCAAATTTTGCGGATCTTACACATGTGGCCAAAGATTCACTAGTATAACTAATATAGCGCACTCGATGCACCTCTAAGGACTTAGAAGCAAAACCACACAATGCTCCTGGTAGCAATGGGTGTCAAGCTCCTACTACTTCCTTAGGGAACATAAAACTCGACGCACGACCATAGCCAAAGTGGCTTAGCCAGCGATCCTAGGGTTGTCGGGAAAAGATGGAATTTATAGGCGTTTCCCAAAGGAAACTGGATTTGAAGAGAGAAATACCATGGCTAGCAAGCAAGGTAGGGACATCTGGTTTACCTAGGGGTTTCGGGCTCACGGGTCGTTGCCTGGTGCAAACATCTCACACCGGAGGGAAGGCCATGAGAGTTGGGGTCTGATGGAGCCATAAGCCTATGGGGTTGCCTTATGATCAATAGTAGCCGTGCCTGTCTGGCAAAGATGGCTGAAATCCATCGGGGCTTTCTACTGATCAAAAAGGCAATGAAATCTGGCTAGGGTAACCTACAGTCAGCCTGGCTCTGATACCATCCGTTGTGGCGCCCCGCCTGATTACCACTGTAGTCAGACGGTCACCGCACATACCAGCCCAGGAAAATCACTTTGGCATGTGCTTTTACAACAAGTATCATGAACACAAGCTTTTCTATTAATGAATATATCAGTCTTACATGATATATTACAAGGGTGATGGCAGCGGAAAAGCTCTATCTAAGGCAGCATGGTCCTGGCGCGGCTCCAATCCACAGGGATCTGACTGGGTTACTCTTCTAGCCCACGAACACTCCGGCTCCTCGCTAGAGGTCATCGAATCCTTAGGTCAACCTGGCCACATTGAAGGCCGCTGAGTACTTTTGAATGTACTCGCAAGCAAACCAAACCAACATATACACCAAGCAATGCAATCCATGGCATTCAAGCATGCATTCATTAACGTAACAATATTAACTATCATGTATTAGCAGGGTTATCTAGCAATATTATATCGTAACAGGAATATCTAGCATGATAACTCTCAAAGTAACTGCAGTATGATGAAGATACAACATATTAAGTAATTAATCCATACTCCGAATAATCTTAGGATCCAATCCAAATCTTGTGGTCGTCCGACCACTCATCGCATAGCCATCGCGTGGCCAGCATTTCATATACCTGACATCATCTGATGTCCATGCATATGTACTATAAGTCTGACAAACCTTACCATTCTCTGGTTTCGTCTTAGCAATAACATTATATAGTTTGTTCCTCCAGATTCGACATAGACCGAATAGGGGCCTACATGAACTATCTATGACCGAGGACGCGGCTATTCGAATAGATTTACACTCTGTAGAGGTTGCGCACTTTACCCACACCATGGAGCTCCTGGCCTCGTACTTTAGTACATGTTCCCATTCGGGTGGACCGGGGCTGCTCCAACGAAACTTGCCTAACCCGTGACTCCTTCACCGTACCACCGACAATCATACCCTCCCAGTGTCATGTCCTGGGTGGCCCCTGCGTCACCCCGTGACACCTGCCACCGTCGTGGCCAAAATTGTCCCAAACGGGGACCTGGATCCATATAACTCAACTGGGCTCACAAGGTTATCGCCGCCTACCGGGCCAGGGTAGCACGCACGCATAACCTTCCCTAGGTGGCGGTACCGATAAAAGAGCACGGGGTTAGACCAAGTCAAGGCCGTCCCATACCGGCAAATGTGGCTGCACGGATGAGTCCGGATAGGTGACACTATGACTCGATCCAGCCGACGAAGGAGGTTGTCATTATTAAGTCACATTTCTTAATATTGCAATAACAGTAATGCATGATGGAAACATAACAACCTATCTCCATGTTGTCACCTATGAGTCACTAGTGCGTATAATGAGCATTGGCACGTAATGTAAACAGCAAATTCAAACTAGCAGGAGTTTAATTATTCCTAACACAGGCATATTCATTAATTAAACATGCAAGAATAGCACAGAGCAATGCTTTAGGGCATATATCAGATGGTCGGCTTGCCTGGGGGTGAAGGAGTACTCCGAGAGAAGTGCGAGAAGCTCGCGGAAAGTTCGCCGGAAAAGATTCTCTCTCGGAGGGGCTGATAGAAGGGCAAGGGCAAAATGGTCATTTTCAAAGTGTGGAAACATTATGAAAATGATACCACCGGAAAGGGCTCGACGAACTGAAGACGTGGGCTTTGGAATCACCTCAATCGGAGTTACGGTTGCGGAGATATAGCAGATTGACTGTTCAGGGACCTTTCTGTAAAACTTTTACTCACATCTGGGTCCCTGGACAGTTTTTTTGCGAGAAAAAGAAAAAGAGCACTGTGCTCTTGGGCAGGCTCGGGCTGGATTTGGTCGCCGCCTGGGCCACCACCAGGCAGTCGCCGCTGCTGCTGTCGCTAGGCCGGCCCATCCACGCCGCCGCTCGTTTAAAAAAACGGACGGAGGGGCAGAGCCGCTGACAGGCCGGGCCCGCTGGCAGGGTCGTCGCCCACCTCCCGCACTTGCCTGGCCGAACAGAGGGCTGGCTCCCACCACCAGGCAGTCGCCGCCCATGGATGAGTTCAGCGTGGAGAGGCGCATCCAACGGTGGGTAGCACGGACGCCGGGGACCATCGGAGCAGTGGCTGCGCTGCCCGCGGCGGACGGCGATTCGGACGGCGGCGGATTCGGCGCTATGGTGGCAGGGAGGGAGGGGTGAGATTTGGGAGGGCCTCGCCGTGGTCAGAGAAGAGCCGCGGTGGGGTTGGGCGGAAGGGAGAGGGCTCGGGCGGCTCCAATTCGAGCAGAGGAGTGCGGCGGCAATGGCGGCCGTGGAGGAGCGGGAGAGCTTCCCAAGCTCGGCTGAGAGGTGGGGCGAGGCACCAGGAGGGTGGAGAGGGACTGGAGAGGTTGAGTGGCTCGGGGAGGGGCTCGGCCGCGGCTATTTATAGCCGGCCATGAGCGAGCAGATGAGGACGGCTGCGGTGGCATCCTCATCCCCGCACTGGAGCTCCGGCGAGGTGGCACGCACCCGGTGGTGCCGACCTGACGAGCGCCAGAGGGAGGGGACGGCTCGGAGGGGAAGATGCCAACGGGAGAGGAAGACGACGGCGGTCACGGGCGGACAGATCCTTGGCGGCGATCGCCGTGGCGTGGGGAGGAAGGGAGAAGAGGGGAGAAGGGCCTAGAGAGGTGTACGTGGATGCCGCGGAGCTATTTGACATGCTCGGACAAGCGGAGGCCGGCCGGAGACGACCGGACGGAGCTGACAAAGTGCAGAGCACCGTTTCTGCACGGTGGCTGCGTGGTCACCACGCGCGCTACGAGCTGTGGCACTTGCCTGCCTGTCCGACCTTGTCAAACAGGTCCCTCACTTCTCAAATAGATGAGATTGATCACTGGATGGACTAGGATGGCTCTAGAGGGGTCGAGGGGATCCAGAATAGTTTCTGGATAGAAACTTGGGGAGGAAGTTGTGGTCAGACAGAGATGCCAATGAGCTGGCCAAGTTGTCACAGGGAAATGTGGTAGGAAACACTAGGTGCTGACAAAATTTGAAGCAATTTGGACCTCATTTGCATATACTTCCTTTGGAATGCCAAATTCTGGTCCAGAAACTTGACCTTGAAGCTGCACTCATATGGCTTGAGTAAATGAGCTGAATTTTGGTGTAAGGTGATGATTTGGAGATATGAAGGTACTGGGAAAATTTCAGCTCATTTGGATATACCAAAATGGTACTTCCTTCACAGAGCTAGAATCTGGACAAAAACTAGATGGAATTTTTGGGAGAAATTGGCTAGATGAAATGATGTGAATTTTTGCATAGTCACGTCATGTAAGGAATTTGAGGTCCTGGATTAATTTGAGAATTTTTGAAGCAATATAAAATATAGTTTCTTCACAACCTCAAAATAAATCCAGAAACAAGAACTGGAAGATGCTCTCAAAAGTTGAGCTATGAAACTTGGTATCTTGATGGAAATGGTGAATATATGGATAAGAGAAGATCCACAAATTATTTGGGATTTTTCCTGGCTACCAAAATGGTAGTTCCTTTGGAAAGTGCCCAAAATGCAATATTGGCTTTAAATAGGAAAAGGCAATTTCCCTAATTTAATTATGGCCAATATTTTTTTGGGAGCTCAATATGATCACAAAGAATATCTCCACAAGTTTTCATGAACTTTGGAGATGGATAGATATTTTCCTGGATTTAATTCCTTTAAGCAGCAGAAAAAGGAATTAATTTTAAATGAAAAATATTGCAAATGACTTGGCAATATTTTTGCATATCCAGGGTTTATAGATGAGGGATGATCACTGGGAAAAGTTTGGGAGGTAACAGATCAAAGGAAATTGGGGTTCCTTTGTAACGAAAGGAATTAAGGTTTTCCTTCCGGTGGATCGGAGAGTAGGGTTTCGGTGGCAAAATATCTTGGGTGGCAAGGTTGGTCTGGAGAGAATCTCTGGTTGGATAGGAAAGGCAAGGCTAAATGACCATCTTCATATACCCAAAGGCAAAAGAAAATCCGACAACACCGAAAAAAAGACGGGAGTCAAATCCCGCGAAGGAAAAAAACAAGGAGCGAAAACCAGGGTGTTACATCGCGTTGCCTGGACAAGGCCAGGAGGTGTAGGGCACTAAGAGGCGGTAAGGACTCATGAGGCACGATGCTCAGGAAGTCCTCCCTTGGCGTGCAAGCGGCTTGCACAGAGGAGGGAACATCAGCACTCAGCGAGGTCGCGGGGAGAGGAAACTTGAGAGGTGCCGAGAGCGGCTCGTGAAGTATTTTTTTACTTAGCTCTTGCCAGTGTCGATTGCCGTGTCGTGACTACGGGGCGCGCCTCACGAGGCTCCTGTTCGCGAGGCTCCCTGGGGGTTCACGAGGATGTCTTGTCGTGAGTCGCCTCGCGAGGCCTTTGAGTGCCTTGTTCCTATGATAACTTTACATCGATTTCATAAAGCGGGGGGAGCGGTGCGCTCTTGCTAGCTTGCTCATGGGTATCACGCAAGCAGACGAAACACCAAGGACCTTGGTGAGGTGGCGTGCACGGGAGCAGGCCCGCGAGCCAGAGCTCGATCACTTGGGTTTTTGCAGCGCTGCTGGGACTGACCCGGGCACAGGCACCGTGTCCAGCCCCCACTCACGAGATGCGCAGGAGGAAAGTCGCGAGTGTGCATAGCTCCTGAGGCAAGCAACTTAGCAATACATAAGATATCTTAGGAAATAGAGATTTACTGAAACATAGTAATAAGCTCATTACACAACCAAAAAGAGATATGACTGCCATGTTCGGCACGGATTAGCGTGAGGTTGGTGCAGCCCGTGGGGCGCCCTCAAGTGATTGTTCCGCCAGCGCGGAGCATGGGGCTTCCACTAGGTGTGGGCATGATCGTGGTTCGATTGTTCCGCTAGCGTGGAGCATGGGGGTTCCACTAAGACGTGGGCATGATCGCGGTTCGATCGTTCCGCCAGCGCGGAGCATGGGGCTTCCACTGAGACGTGGGCAGGAGCTCTCGCGGGCCCATCAGGCGAGCGCAATGAGAGGCTCCGGGGCGTGTACAGCCCCATTTCGTTCGTACACGTGAGGGTCACGGGTAGAACTTGCAGAGGTGTTGGATGTTCCAGGCGTTAGGCACAGGAACTCCATCCTCCATCTCCAGCCGGGCGGCGCTGGGCCTGGAGACATGAGCAACCCTGAAAGGCCTTCCCACATGGGTGAGAGCTTGTGGAGTCCCTCTCTGGAGAGGATCCTTCTCAGGACGAGATCGCCGACTTCGAGGGTGCATGGGCGTATGTTGCGGCTATGATAGCGACGCAAAGCCTGCTGGTATCAGGAGGCGCGAAGGGCGGCCTGGCGATTGGCTTCTTCGAGGAGCAGCTGGTCGGCTTCTCGCGAGGCGTCCTGACGAGCCTCGTCGAAGTCAAGGACTCGCGGAGAGCTGTGCCGAAGCTCAGACGGGAGGACTGCTTCGGCTTCGTAGACGAGGAAGAAGGGAGTCTCGCCTGTAGGCTTGGTTGCCGTTATGTGGATGGACCACAGCACAGGCTGCAGCTCGTCAAGCCAGCCTTTGCCGCAGGCTTCGAGCTTTTTCTTGAAGCTTCTTGTCTTTAGGCCCTTCAGGACCTCAGCGTTCGCACACTCGGCCTGGCCGTTGCTTCGCGGGTGCGCCACAGAGGCGTAGCAGATCTGCGTGCCGAGGCTGGCGCAGTATGACTTGAAGAGGCCGCTTGTGAACTGGGAGCCGTTGTCAGTAATGATGCGGTTGGGGACGCCGAAGCGGCTCACGAGGCCCTTAATGAACTTGACGGCAGAGCCTGCTGGGATGGTGCGCACGGGCTCGACCTCCGCCCATTTGGTGAACTTGTCGGTGGCGACGTAGAGGTAGCGGTAGCCGCCAACTGCGCGAGGGAAGGGTCCCAAGATATCCAGCCCCCAGACCGCGAAGGGCCACGAGAGGGTAATCATCTGGAGGCCTTGCGCCGGCTGGTGGATTTGCTTGGCGTGGAATTGACAAGCTTAGTAGGATTGGACCAGCTCGGTGGCGTCGTGGAGCACAGTGGGCCAGTAGAAGCCACTACGGAACACCTTGCCGGCAAGGGTGCGCGACGAGGAGTAGTGGCCGCAGTCTCCTCCATGGATGTCGGCGAGCAGCTCGCGCCCTTGTTTTTCGGAGAGGCACCCACCATTGGGGCGCCTGCGGTACATCTCGCCGTCTTGTAAGCAGTAAGCAGTGGCCTGCCGGGCCACATGCTCTGCTTCTGAGTCCTTCTCCGGGAGGGTGCCGTGAAGCAAGTATGCCTTGAACTCCCTGGCCCAGCTGTCTGCTTGAGGCTCCAGCGCCAACAGCAGGCGGGCTCCTGAGGCTGGGCCGCAGTCTGGCGCGCCCGTGGGCAGTGCGGGTGGGAGTTCTTCATGAAGCAGCACAGCGCCCGCGGTAGGTGGTGCAGCTGATAGCTTGAGGAGCCTTTCCTCGAAGATGCCGGGGCTCTGAGGCTCGCGGCGGGATGCTCGCTTGGCGATGTCGTCGGCCTCCTTGTTGCCGCCGCGAGGAATGTGTTGCAGCTCCAGGCCAAGGAAATGCTTCTCAAGTTTACGTACCTCTTCTAAGTAGGCGGCCATGTGCTTGTCCTTGGGCTTGTAGCTTTTGTTGGAGAAGTTGATGAGGAGCTGTGAATCACCCTTGATGGTGAGGCGCTTGATGCCCAGGGCAGAGGCGGCCTTGAGGCCAGCGATGAGGCCCTCGTACTCTGCGTTATTGTTGGAGACCTTATCATCGCGCTTGAAGCAGAGCTGGACGGCCTAGTAGAGCTTGTCTCCCGGTTGGCGAGGTGAGCACGACGCCAGCCCCGGCGCCCTGTCGGGAGCAGGCGCCATCAAAGTGCATGGACCATCCGTCAGGCGCTTCGTCCCCAGGCAAGAGGGATTCAGCCTCGTGAGGCTCCTCCAGGGGTGGGTCCGTCCATTCTGCTATGAAGTCGGCCAAGGCTGCGCCCTTGATCACCCTTGTGGTGCAGAACTCCAACTCGAAGGCCTGCAGCTCGATGTTCCACTCGGCGACGCGGCCGGTGGCATTGGGGCTGCGCAGGACCTGCTCCAGGGGGTAAGATGAGATCACCTTGATGGGATGGCCCTGGAAGTAGTAGCGCAGCTTCCTGGAGGCGACGAGGAGCGCAAGGAGGAGCTTTTGCTGCATGGGGTAGCACTCGCGTGCATCTCGCAGCACCGTGCTGATGAAGTACATGGGGTTCTCGACGAGGCGGGTAGTTGTTGCAGCAGCTTGGTCTTCAGGGGGCCCGAGGGGCTCAGGAGGCTCGGGAGGTGGCTCGCGAGGCGGCTCACTAGAGGCCTCTTGAGGCATGGCCTCGGTGGGCAACGGTGAGGCCTCATGAGTTGGTGGCGCGGCAGGCCTCTTCTGCGCGAGGATGCGCTCTTCTCGAACTGCCACCAGGGCCGCGCTGGCCGTCTAGGGAGTAGCCGCCAAGTATAGGAGCAAGGGCTCGCGACAGCGTGGCGCGACCATGATGGGCGGGCTCGTGAGGTACCTCCTGAGGTCTTCGAAGCAGCGTCGGCCTCGGGGGTCCACTTGAAGGGGGCGGATCTCTTCATGAGCTTGAAGAATGGCAGGGCTCGCTCGCCGAACTTGGAGATGAATCGCCCAAGGGAGGCCATGCATCCCGCCAGGCGCTGCATCTTCTTGAGGCTCCGGGGAGGGCGCATCTTCTCGATGGCCTTGATCTTCTCGGGGTTGGCCTCGATGCCACGGTGGAAGAACAGGAAGCCGAGTAGCTTGCCGGAGGGGACTCCGAAGATGCACTTGTCTGGGTTGAGCTTGAGGTTGACCTGGAGCAGGTTGTTGACCATCTCCTGGAGGTCCTCAATGAGGGACCAGGCCTCGCGGGTCTTGACGACAATGTCATTGACGTAGGCCTTGTCATTTCTTCCCATCTGGAGCCCCAAGGCAATGCGCATCAGCCTCTGGAAGGTGGCCCCAGCGCTCCGGAGGCCGAACGGCATGCAAACATAGCAGAATATGCCACAGGGAGTGATGAAGGCCGTTTTCTCCACGTCTTCGGTCGCCATCTTGATCTAGTGGTAGCCTGAGAAGGCATCTAGGAAGCATCGCAACTCGCACCCGGCGCTGGAGTCCATGATCTGGTCGATGCGGGGCAGCAGAAATGGATCTTGACGGCAGAACTTGTTGAGGCTCGTGAACTCGACGCACATGCGCTCCTTGCCGCACTTCTTGGGTACCACGACAGGGTTGGCGAGCCATTTAGGGTGGCGCACCTCACGGATGACTCCAGCTTCTTGGAGCTTCTAAACTTCCTTGACGATGAAATCTTGCCTCTCTGGCGCCTAGCGCCGTGCCTTCTGTTTCACGGGGCATGCGTTGGGGCACATCGCTAAGTGGTGCTCGATCACCTGCCTCAGCACACCAGACAAATCAGATGCCGTCCAGGCGAACACATCCGAATTTGCCCGAAGGAAGGTGACAAGCGCGTCTTCCTATGCAGGAGAGAGGCCAGTGCCGATGGTGAAGGCGGGGCCTAAGCCACTGCCGTCGACCAACACCTTCTTCGTCTCGGCATGGTCCTGAGAGAATAGCTGCTTCTTCTTCACGGGTGCGGCCTCATGAGGCTCGACGGCATCCTCGTCGGCAGGGTAGGCGGTGGCGGCTGCCTAGTAGGCGCTCTTGAGGGAGCGACCGCGTCCTTCTCGTCACAGCAGATAGTGATGATGCCGCTGCAGCCCGACATCTTCAGGATGTTGTAGGCGTGGTGGGTCACCGCCATGAACTTGGCGAGAGTTGGGTAGCCCAAGATGGCGTTGTACAGCAGACCGATGTGTGCCACGTTGAAGTCGATGAGCTCAGTATGGTAGTTCTTGCGGGTGCCGAAGGTGACGGGGAGACGCACTTGCCCAGAGGAATGGTGGAGCCATCGGTCACTCCTGAGAAGGGCCTGGTTGGCATCAGCTGGTCGTAAGGCACTTGGAGCTGCTCGGAGGTCTCGATGGAGATCACGTTGAGGCCGGTGCCTCCGTCGATGAGTGTCTTGGTGATGGCGACGTTGCTGATGGTGGGGGTGCACAGCATGGGGACCGTGCCAGCAGCGCTTGAAGACTTGGGGTGATCGTTGGAGTCGAAGGTGATGGCGTATTGGGACCACTTGAGGGGGCGAGAAGCCTCAGGCCTCGGGAGGGCAGCATTCACCTCGCGAGAGAACAACTTGAAGTGGTGGTTGGATGCGGGAGCATGAGCTCCGCCTAGGATGCAGGCCACTCCGCGAGGCTCTTCATAGCTCCCGGCGTCTTGGTTGGGCTGGTTGCCATCATTCCATCGCGGTGGCGGCGGCAGTGGTGGAACGGCAGCATTGGCCTGAGGGTTGGCCTCACGAGGCTGGTCACGCCAGGCGGCCTCGCGAGGCTGGTCGCGCCAGCCCTGGCGGAACTTGCCATTGTTGCTGCGGTCTCCCCAGCGGACGCCGTTACGGCCACCTCCGTGGCCGGCGCCGCGGTTGTTGCGGTCGCTGCGGCGGCCAAGGCGCCCGTCGCGAAGCAACTTGAGCTCATGGCAGTCCTCAGTGATGTGGGAGTGCGAGTTGTGGTAGGTGCAGAGAGGGCGGTTATCTCTTTTGGGCTCGTCACGCTCACGGCCACGCTTCTGCTCGGGTTCCGCCGTGAGCACGGCAGGGCCCTTGTGCTTGACGTCCTTGCTCTTGGCCTTGGCGGCGTCCGGCGCCGCGTCGGGGTCGTTGTGGACGAAAAAGGCAGCCTTCCTCTGCCTTGGCGCACTTGTCGGCAAGGTCGAACAGCTCGAGCACGGAGTCGAGCTCGTCACTGATGGTGAGCTTTTCGCGCATCCGGACGTCCGTGACGCCGTTGGAGAATGCGAAGACGATGGAGGCCTCGGAGGCGCGCGGGATCTTGTTGCGCACTTGGCTGAAGCACTGGATGTACTTGCGGAGGGTCTTGTCGGGGCGCTAGTGCACAGCGCGCAGGTCGTTGAGCGTGAGGGAGCGCTCGTGCGTGCCCTTGAAGTTGGCGACGAATTACCGGTAGAGCTCGCCCCACGAAGAGATGGACGCCTCGGGGAGGTTCATGAGCCAGGAGCGCGGGCCATCCTTGAGGGCCATGGGAAACCAGTTCGCCATGACCTTGTCGTCGCCGTTCGCTGCCTCAATGCTCAGGGCATAGAGCTACAGGAACTCCACGGGGTTGGGGGTGCCGTCGTAGCGCTAAGGCAGGTCCGTCTTGAACTTGGCGGGCCACACCACGCGACGCAGCTCGCGGGTGAAGGCACAGCAGCCCACGCAGCTGGAGGGGACGCCGCCGGCGAGGGCGGCACGGTTCTGACGGCCGGCGGCGGTGACTTCTTGGACGGTCCTATCTTGGCGCTGGCGCTGTTGCTCGAGGAGGACACGCGCGTCGGGCGGCGCGCGCCGGACGATCTAGTAGCTGGGCTCGCCATGGTCTAGCGAAGATGCGCCGCGAGAGTGCTCATGCGCCCGCGCGTGGCGGTGGCGCCGGGCGCCCTCGCTGTGCAGAGGAGGCGGATGAGGTGCGTCGTGTGCCACGTCCCCGACGCGAGATGGCGGAGGACGGAGCAAGTGAGAGGGCACCAGGGCGTTGCCTGCGGCGTTGACGAGCTCAGTGATGCGGCCGAGCCAGGCGTCGTAGCCGGCGTCGGTAGGGCGGTAGCGCAGGAGCTCGCGCGCCATGAGCAGCGCGGCCTATGGGGCTGGCGCGTCGGGGCGAGCGAGCGACGAGACCGTGGCAGTGTGGCCGCCCACCTGCACGGATGGGTGGAGGGAAGAGGCCTGCTGCTCCCTCGCAGCAGGGTCGGTAGCAGTGCCGGCGGCACGGCGTCGACGGTCGTCGCGAGCGACGGGCGCTATCTGGGCCACCCTGGCAGCTCGACGCGCGTAACGCTCGCGGTGAGCGTCGGCTATGGCGGCGAGGAGGTAGAAAGAACCGGAGCGGGCCCCCTACCTGGCGCGCCAAATGTCAGAGCCTGAACTCCTGGGATCTAGAGGTTCGAGCACTGGGGGCAAGCTGGTTCTTTCTGACCAAAGGTGACCACGGCGAGGCTACGGCGAGGGCGCTACACGGGAGCACGACAGGGGACACGGCGGTTACCCAGGTTCCGGCCACCTTGCGGTGTAAAACCCTACTCGTGCTTGTGGTTGGGATTGCTGTGGGCAAGAGGATGCTCTCGCGTACAAGGTAGGAGATGAAGGAATCGATCCTCTTAGAATGGTAGCCTTGCCCCCTTTTATAGCCGCCCTAGTCCTCTTCCCCAGAAAACTAGGCGGGAAGGGTTGCCACACTTGGCGGGTTATGAAAGGGGACAGGCGCTCAGTCTATCCTGACTAAAGGCGGTCTTTGCCTGCAAAAGCATGATCTATGACGCGCTGGTGGGTTCGGTGGTGACCTCCTCCCTGCGCGCCTTGCTGCCTCGGTCTTCCTTCACCAAGCGGGCAGTCCTTGGGACTTGCTTTGGGGGTGGGCAGCTGGGGCTGCCCCCTTAGCACCAAAGAGGAAAGCTTCTCTATCTGCGCCCGCTGGCACGGCCTCTGCAGCCCCTCGTCGCTATGCACGTCACCCACGTGACGGCGCAGGACCGCCCAGTCGACGTCAGGCTCGGTTGGCCTCGGGCGGCCGCCTCGGGAGGCAGCCTCGCGAGGCCCCTGCTCCTACCGCGGCTAAGTGCCGGCAGGTCGTGTGTTGAGGAGGGGTCCTCAGGAGGCCGGCTCCTCAGGAGATGTCTTTGCTTCGTGGCGCCCTCAGATGGGCCGCGCCTTGGGCCTTGGCCAGGCGTCGTTTCCAGGGCCGTAGGCAGACGGGCCAGGGTACCCTGGTTCCCAATGGCCCGACAGGTGTGACGGGGAAGGTGAGAAAGAGCGTGCGAGAGAGCGGTGGCGGAGCTAGAGGGAAATCATTTGGGGGAGGGACGGGGGGTCATCGGTGTTTGGGGTATGTCGGAAACCGGGCTCCGGGGACCCAAATGTTCGAACACTGGGGTGAGCTCGTTCCTACCGCCCCGTCCTGTACCACGGCGAAGCTACGGCGAGAGTGCGCTTGCGAGAGCTTGCCGGAGACACAGCGGTTTACCCAGGTTCGGGCCACCTTGCTGCGTAAAACCCTACTCCTGCTTGGCTGTGATTGCTCTAGCGCGAGGGTACAAGGTTCGGGACAAAAGAGTCGATCCTCTCTACAGTGGCACCCTGTCCTCCTTTTATATCTGCCTTGGTCCTCTTCCCTCGAAAACATTGGTGGGAAGGGTTGCCACACAATGGCAAGTTTGAAGGGGGACAGGGGCGCAGTCTATCCTGACAAAAGGTGGTCTTCGCCTGCAAAGCAATTATCCATGACGCGCCGGTGGGCTCGGGGGTGACCTCCGCCCTGCGCGTCCATCATCTTGGTCTTCTTTCACCGATCGGGCAACCTTTGGGGGTTGCTTTGGGAAACGGACTGCTGGCATTGCTCCCTTAGCACAAAAGGGGAAATCCTCTCCATCCGCGCCTGCTGGCGCGGCCTCTGTCACCATCCGTCGCCGCGCGCGTCACCTACGTGGTGGGCGTGAGACCACGCGATCAAGCCGAACAACACTTGTCTTGCATACCTTCGGGAGGGTGCCTCGGGAGGCAACCTCAGGAGGCCGCCTCGCGAGAGGGCCTCGCGAGGCTCTCGGTGTAGACCACGGCTGAGCCTTGCTTGCTCGCTCCGTGAGGAGGGGTCCTCGGGAGGCTTGAACCTCACGAAGGTTCTTGCTCGAGGTGCCCGCTGGTGGGCCACCTATTGGGCCTCCGCCAGGTGTTGCCCTCTGGCCACAGGCAGACGGGCCGTGATACCCTGGGTTCCACGGGGCCGACAGTAGCCCCCAGGCCCGCGGCGCGCACGTTCCCGCCTATCCGGGGGCGAAACAATGCGGGTCCTAACCGCTTGCGGGCCAGGCGTGACGCGTGGCACACGATGTGACGGGGGGATGCCCCCACTTCTCCCATGATGCCTCGGTAACTGCCCACACTGACATAAAGCCCTCCCCGCGCATGGCGTGAGACCATCATTGCCTTCCTTCCGCTGCCGCCTCGAATCCTTGCGCGCGTCGAAGGTAGAACGGCGCGGAGTGCGCCTCCCTTGAGCGCTTAAAAAGACGCGGGGGAAGGACTTCCCCACCCATCTTCTTACATCAGCTCCTCTCTCCTACTCCACGATCCAGGCGGGCCTCCGCGGCGATGGCGAGGGGAAGAGACCGAGCCCGTGCTTCTGCTGCTACATCTAGTGTCCCCCCCGGGGCCGAGGCCGCTCTCCGGTGGCTGCCGGTGCCGGTCCCAGCACCCGTGGAAGGGGCGCTGCCCGCGGGCGCAGAGGGTGCGGTGCCCGCGGCCGAGGTGGCCACGGCGGGGTAGCCACCCTACCTCCCTAGGCAGGGAGCCACTCAGCGGAGGCAGCTCATGAGTTCATAGTGGGCATGCATCGCTGGCCCTGCACCTGGCTTCGGCTTCCAGACTCCTTCGCGAGGATGATGGTGGACCGCGCGCCCTTGGGTCTGTGGGTGCAGGCGGACGGCTGCTGCAACGGCCCCTCCTGGGTGGCGACGGAGTTCACCCCCTCAGGCTTCATGTTCTTGAAGCAGGGGTGGAAATCGTTCTCCCTTGCTCGCGGCCTGAAGTGGGGCCACGTTCTCCAGTTCAAGTACGACGGGGCTGCCACGCTCTTCGTGAAGTTCTTCGGGGTCTCCGGCAGCCGTCTGGAGTGCTGCACAGAGAGTGAGAGCGGTAGCGACACCGGCTCCTACTCCTCCAGCGAGGGCGACAGCGACGATGGTGCCGCCTCGTCTGGTGGAAGCGAGAGCGATGACAGCTCCCCCGTGTCAAGAGCGGAGATGAAGATTCCGACTAGGCGCGCGCGATGCTCGAGGCGGACCTTGGGGGCGAGCCGCGCTCCGCACATATTCCTTCCTTGCCCTGTATGAGAACAATGCAATCCCGTTGGGACGTGAAAACGATGGCTTCTATGTTTTAACTTAATACTTTTGTGGTTTGGAATGTATGTTCCCTCCTAAAGTCCTCTCGTGAGGCTCACCCTTTTTTTTCTTGCTCGCCTGTGTGCTCTACGTCGTTAGGACCCAGCCCCCGAGCGGCTACAGCCGTCACTGGTATGCTAGGACTGGCGCCTGAGCAAGGCCAGGAGGTGCAGGGTGCCGAGGGCAGTAGGAGCTCCCGAGGTGCGATGCTCAGGAAGCCCCCCTTTGACGTGCAAGCTGCTCACGCGAAAAAAAACGACAACACTTAGCGAGATCACGAAAGGAGGGAACTCAAGAGATGGTGAGGGCGTCTCACGAGGTGGCTAGACTTAGCTTTTGCGGAGAGTGGCGTCGGGCGAGCCAAGGCTCACGAGGGGCGCGCGCGGCTCATGAGGCGTGCCTCACGAGGCTTGGCCCTCAAAGTTTTCTGCTCGCGAGGCCTTCCGATTAGGTGACCACCGCAGGATGGCCCGCGAGACACCGCCCGCGAGGCTTCCGAGTGGCTTGCTCCTGAGACAACTACATGTCGACAAGCCTCACAACAGGGGAGCGACACATGCTTTCTAGCTTGCTCATGGCCGTTACGTGAGGAGATAAGGCACCGAGGACCTTGGCGAGGTGACGTGCACGGGAGCAGGCCCGCGAGCCAGAGCTCAGTCACTTGGATTTAGCGGCGCTGCAGGGATGGACCCGAGCACAGGTGTCATGCCTAGCCCCTGCTCAGGGAACGGTCAGGAGGGAGATCGCGAGCGTGCGGCACTCTTGAGACGGCACCGTACCAAATACACAATTATGCAGGCAACACGGACTTACTGGGGCATAACAATAAGATTCATTACACAACCAAAAAGAGGTGCGGCTGCTGTGTCCGGCACGGGTCAGCTTGAGGTTGGTGCAGCCCGTGGGGCACCCTCAATTGAGTAAAACAAAATCACCTTGGTAGGAGGATCCCAGAAGCGATGGTGTGGAGGGCGCGGCGAGGAGGGACTTGGGCTGCGCGAGGTAACGCTCGAACGCACCTGGCAGAATTGTGCTGGAGAAGTGTCAGGTCGCCTGGCGAGGCGTGCCGCGGAAGCTCGCTCCTCAGGGGCCGAGGGGCTCCTAAGGCCCGGGGGGCTCGGGACACTCAGAGGGGGAGAGGTATGAGGAAGCGACGCGCCGGGGGCGTCCCGGGAACTCCGCACGCCTCCCCGTCCGAGGCCCTGGCGCGAAGCGCGTCAGCCACTGGAAGGTGGCGCTGGCGTTCCTCAGGCCGAAGGGCATGCGGGCATAGCCGGTGGCGGAGTCCGCGCCCTGGCCGACGCGCGGTAGCAGAAAGGGTATAAAATGTCCCAAATGATTCATCCGTAGTACCCGTGTCGGATGAAGGCCTATCGCAAGCTTTCTTCTATGAGCAAATCGTGTGTGATAAGTAGACTATCACAAACATTTAATAAGAAGGAACTATGTGCGATGCTGTTGTTAATCTCACATGCTTTTTCTTGGCTGATCGTGTGTGCAGTAGAGATTCATCGCACACGTGCTGATCTGAGAAACGTGTTTGATCTTGACGATGATCACAGACGTTTTGCTTTCGCAAGCTGTATGCAATGTAATTGCTTACAGAGCATAATTTATCCCTAATTTAATCCCTGCATTTAAAATTCACAGAATTTGAATTTGAAAGTAGGCAATTACTTATTTCATATCGAATCATGTTTATTACAAATATAGGTTCAAGAACGAATGCATAATTCGATGCACAGGTACATATACTCAAGAACTACAGAAGCACCAAGTAAAGAATGATGAACCACAGTTGTACTAAATACGGTAAAGAGAGAGGCGAAAGACATTATGGTTGCTAGAGAAGGTGAAGGAATGCACATATTGTGCTCTCCTCCATGCCTAATGCGCGCACGACTCTAGGCCAACCCCTTGTGATGGCCGCCCGCCCATCCTTCACTGTCTTCATTAGAACTTCTCGATGCTCATTGCAGTCTCAATGAAATACTTTAACCTTCATTGCATGTCCACCAATCATGTACTTTGCGAGGTAATCTTGAGTAAACTGCTTTGGGAACCACTGCAAACGAAAAAGATTCAGACATTGTTGTCTAACAACTCATTACGGGTAGTAAAAAGAGAAGGCTACAGAGTTCGTAGTTACCATCCTATAGCTCACTGTTGTGTTGGATAGAGCGTAAACAAATAGTTTAATTTCCATCATTCGTATCTTTTTGCTAACAATCCTTATCAGTTTCCTCACTTGATGCTGGTTCATGAATATCTCATTACCCCATACGCAAAAAGGGTCGAGGCGTGGATCTTTGCCGAGGACATATGTACCTACAAGCAACAAGTCAATATTAGAAGCTAAAAAGTGTCCAGGCATGGATCTGTTTGCACTACATTATGGAACGGAGGGAGTATAAGCCGAGGGATGAAACTAACCTCGGTGGAAAACGTCAGCCACTCCCGTTGTTGTCATGTGTAAGTACATGGAATGGCATGATAAGTACAACAAGCTTAACATCAACCAAATATAGCCATGGTAAACAACATCATCTCCAAATGATAACTTGAATGTGTTGGTTTCAGCATGCTGTTAAAGCAGATAAAAAATGGAAGGGAATGTTAACCACAACAGGCTTAACAGTGACCAAATATTGTAATTCAAACTGGTATTGTTGAAAATGAATAGAACATAGCTCATATTTAAACATCACGCCGGATAAATGTGAAAAACTGAAATAAAGGGCATGTGTTAACTACACCAGGCATAACAGGAACAAAATATAGCCGTTGAAATTGGTATTGATGAAATCGAACTGCACAGTTCATACTTGCACATAATGAACATCACATGGTGAATAACTAAAATAAACAAGGCATATATGCTCACTATAACAACTAAATATAGCCATTGAAAACTGGACAAAGGTTCACTGCAACCAACCTAACAAGTAAATATAGATAAACAAGGCATCTGCTTGAAAACTAGACAACTGCTCACTGCAACCAACCTAACAACCAAATATAGATAAACAAGGCATCTACTCACTATAAACAACCAAATATAGCCATTCGTGAAATTGAACTGGACAATTCATACTTAAACATCAGATAACCCTATTGAACATTACATTTTTGCATAACTGAAACAATTAAACACGGCACAGTTAAAACATCGCATGGCAAAAGCTACTACAACAATGGGTACGAGTTGGCTAGCTAGAAAAAGTAAGATTTGCTGGTAGGATATTGCGTCACTTGTCATTGATGGGCTCCTTCCACTTGGAAGAGCACAGACCCAGGGTGCACTCCCTGATGTCGCAGATGGGTTGTTTCACCTTGGAAGAGCCATAGTGGGTGCCCTTCTCATGGTCATGGTCGATGAGATCTAACTTGGCAGCTAAGGATCCCAAGCCACCGCCGTAGAACGTGTCCTTCAAAAATGACAAAATGGGCTCGATGGCGTACAGGGATCACAAATCCTTGACCGCGAGGTGGAGGAGATCAGCGGCGGGGCCTTCGAAGAGATTGACGGCGGTTGAACCAGAGGCGTTGGAGATGGACCACTTAACCTGTGACATGGCCCGCGTGAAGCCGTCGCTGTCGACGAGCTTGATGTCGTAGCCGACTGTCCTGAGATACAGAAATACGCGAGCCCGCAGACTTGAAGCCTTCGGCAAGCAAACATAGTCAACGTCCTCGCCGGCTTCCATGGCGGGGTGATCCTCCGGGATCGACAGGTCGGCACGAACGGCGGCCACCTCGCCATCGTCTTGCGGAGAGGCCATGATAGACCTCTTTTTGGCCGTACCCTCCTCGGGCTCCCCGAGATATCTGGTCGGGCTTAGGCTATGACTATCTGGAGTAGGGGATGTGGATCTGGGGGAAGGGACACTGCAGGCCTCATCTAAAAACTCAGGGTGGTGAGGGTATGGGGATCAGTGTGTAACCTGAACTTATCTAAGCTAGGAGGCACGGGCAGACCGGTAGAGGTTGGTGGCGAAGGGTGGTGACGGCGAGCTAGGGTTCGAGCGGGGGAGGGGGGAGGGGTGGGTGTGTGTGGACTATGGAGGAGGGCGGGTGGTGTTTGAGGATATGCCGCCGCTACTGAAAATTTTAGTAATGGTGGGTGGAGATGGTGGTGGACAATGGAGGGCGACGGTTGAAATGCCTCGGCTACTGAAAATTTTACTATAAGGTCGGTGGTGGAGGAGTTAGGGTGACAGACAAACTTTTATAGGATCAACGGAGTGGGTTAGTTGGCATGTTTTAATTGGCTAGAAATAGGGTAGGGGCCCACCCGCACTAAAAATCAGAGGGGGAGAGAAGATTAGTTTGGAAGATCCCTGTAAAACTCTGTAACCAGCCCGTGTGTTTAGGATTTTCACAGTTGAAATACCGCGGCTACTAAAATTTGGGTAGAGGTATTGAAGCGGGGCAGGAGCAACCAAGATCGCACACGGTCCAAACATAATAATTGTGTACGATAATAAGGAAAAGCCGCGGAACCACCAATTTTTGCATCGCTCAAGGCGGGTAGATTTTTTTAGATTTCTAGCTAGCTGGTTCATCGCACGCGGTTCATCCTAATTTTTAGACGCAGACGTGGAATTCATCCTAAATTTCTAGTGCACATTACCCCTTTACCCTAGCTAGAGCTTGCGAGGTCATGGCCAGTTGCCACGAGTGCATTGTGCTGATTTTACAGGGCATGAGCATCGCACACGGTTAGGCCAGTGCACACGTGTCCGTTGCGTATACATTTGCAAACTGTTTTTTCGTCCGAGTCGTCTTCTATTTTATATAGCACCATTTGGCAACAAAAAAACGCCAAAAAACGTGGCCCAAATATATATGTATGAAAAGGGTGGTGTGTGATGTTTGAATTACCAATGCAAAACTTTGATGTGGCACATGATGCATATATATGCATGCATAAAAGCGTCCAGTGCAACAAAAAAGGGTTTCATGACATGAACGTAGGGTGCTGGCCCCTCCACTTCGTGCCGGAGCAGGGAATACTATATATGAACACATGTACATGACCTAGCTCAAACATTGTCTGTCATTTAGCCATGGCCTGCCATAAAACAACCAAGAGAATCTATCTTTTGGTCAAACCGGACACTCTCGATGTTGGTCATGAGGGATAGACCGCGCGAGCCCACTAGTGGGCGCGCCGTCGAAGATCGGGTGAGACGGGCCAGAATAGCACCACCACCTGGCCGAAAGTGGCCATATATATAGGAAAAGGGTTGTGTGATGTTTAAATACACAATTCCCAACTTTGATGTGGCACCTGCCTCGCAGACCGGAAAGCCCCCTTGGATATGTATAATGGCAGGTTAAGGTCGTAGGGTGCCTGCCCCACCCCCACTTCGTGTCAGCGGGACGCATGCACTCATACTTTGGTCGGACAAGCATGTCACCATGACCTACCATAACATGGACCAAGTGAAGCTATCTAGCTTGGTCAAGCGACCACTATTGTTGTCTGTCAAAAAGTGATATAATAGACCGCGTGGGCCCACAGATGGGACCACCACCGAAAACCACACGAGAGGGGCCAGAAGACCAGCACCACCTGCATGCGGCCCAAATTAATGTACGTAGGAAGGGGTGATGTGTTTTAAGAATACAATGTACAATTTTCACTACAAAATTTTGTCTATTCAGTGATAAAAAACCTGGCGACAAAACAAGAACCATCGCCTAAAATCATTATCTATGACGGTCACCTTCACTAGCTGATTTTGCCCCGGCGTGGCTCTCTACGGCAACTTTGGTGACGCTCTGGACCAATTTTAGGCGACGTTTTTGCCATCACTGTGCAAGTGTTTTTTCTGGGACAATTTTTAGTGTCACAGAAAACTTTCACTGTCACCAATAATCTTGAACGGATTATTGCAGGAAATATAAATAGAAAAAAAATTAGTCCTGAGATTTGAACCCACGAGCTCGCGCTTCCGTAGACGTTATAGTAAGAGGTTTACCGATGGTGAGGTCATAAAAAAAGAGGTTACCGCTGAACTAGTGTTTGATTGGTGATAATACTTTCTAGCTCAATTCTTGTATAGTATGTTTTTTAGAGGACTTCTATAGCCTGTTCAACAGCAGTACATGTACATTTCGTTGAAATAATAAAATAAAATAATGTTTAGGTTGAAACTATTGGAGCGACGCCTTCATGAGTTATTTCAGGAGATTATCAGGAAACGGACACGGACACGCGTCGGTGTCTGTGTAGGCTACGTTCATGGGCAGCCCGGTTGTGTGTTTGTAGGCGTCATGGAGGCGTGTTTGCAGGCGGCCGGGAGGCGTGGCCACGGCCGGCGTTCAGGCGAGCGAGCAGGCCACATCAGAGATTCTCACCGAAAGATGTGCCTTTGACCGGGCGGCCGTCTGGCCGCCGTGGTAGTCTGTGTGTACTGAAGGAGTAAGATCAGACCGCGGCAGCTTTTGACCACCCCTCCGGCCGCCTATCCAACCACCTCTCCTTAATGGCGAGGTCGCCTGCGGGCTACAAGATAGCGGTCGTCCCTTCTCTCGCACCATTGCCATCTCTAATCCAGCACAAACACCTCATCCATGGCGCACCCCCTAGTCTTCTATTTTGGCGTCATTGAGGAGGAGTAGGAAGAGGTCCCTCTGGCACCCTAGTGGGCAGAGATGGACAAGACGCTGGAGGAGGTTGCTCAGATGGAGGCGGAGGCCGCGCAGATGGACGCGCACGCGCCCGTTCCCGTGCCAGCGCATGTGCCTGCGCCCGTGGCCGTGCCAGCGCCTGCGCCTGCGCCCGCGCTTAACGCGATGGAGGAGGAGGACGAGGAGTATGACATAGAAGAATTTGCGCAGTGCATCGAGGCCGCTGACGCCGTATTCTACGACTTTTTCTTGAGCGGAGGTGGCGGTGCTACCGGCCGTGGTGCTGGACATGGATGGATCGACGTCGCTGTCAACGGCGGAAGCCATGGCCATGGCCATGGCGGCTGTGGCCGTGGCCGTGGCCTTGATGGCAACTAGGCGGTTACAATGGCCATGGGCCCATGGCCACAACTATGCAGTGACCATGGCCTTGGACAGAACTACGTGGTGACCATGGCCGTGGACAGAACTATGCGGTTACCGTGGCCGTGCCCACAACTACGTCGTGACCATATAGCTATACTAGTTTGCTATAATAGTTTGTACTATTATGTGTTGTATCGGTCTATCGGATGGTGTCACAGTGCGACAATTTTGGGAGGGATTGAACTATGTTCGGCTTAATCTTTGCAATGCTTTTAAAATTATGTGACTGGACGTTTAGTAAGTTTGTGTGTACTGTAATGTCTGAAATTCAAGCTAATTTCAGTGAAAGTGAAATCAATGTTGTGTAGCACTGAAACTTTCTACTAATAGAGGCATATGTGTTGTCAGCATTAGCAATTCAGGTATCATTAGTTGTTTTAATTTGCAAGAGTGCTGCAGTATGATAGTGTTCAGAAGACATGACATGCGTATAGTACCACATAGATAAAACCAATTTCAGTACAGAAGCTATTAATTAACGCAATACTTAACATGTAGTACTTCACAACCTTATCATCCACATATAATTAAGTGCTACTCCGCATACACAACTTGACATACAGTACTTAACAATCATGATTTCAGGAAATCATTGTCCTGGAACTGCATCACAGCAGGTCGTCAATGAACAGGAAAAGCCCTTCAGTGCCTTCGTACAGCATCAACATAACATTGGCGCCCATTTTCAAATGCGGACGCATTTCCATCACAGCCTCCCATTTAGTAATGTGAATGGTTCCAATTCTAGGGGATATTATGTATCTTGCCATGAACTTCTTGTTGTGACCAATAGCTAATGTGATTGGACCACGTCTGGGCATCAATTCAGGAACAACTGAAGGCGGCAACATCTGTTAACAGATAAATAAAACAATTGTGACACTGTTTGAAGCAATAGTTCATTGAGAGCATATTTGACATAAAAAACTTTGTACCATAATTTTGTGAATGTTACAATTCATCCTGTTCAAGGTATGCA
Organism: Elymus sibiricus; assembly: GCA_039707655.1. NCBI lineage: Eukaryota > Viridiplantae > Streptophyta > Magnoliopsida > Poales > Poaceae > Elymus > Elymus sibiricus. Next base: position 266,573,866 of record CM077676.1, on the reverse strand, counting down.
CCACAGGCACACATATTCCAACCCGGCCTCTAGCATGGAACCGCTTAGTAAGGGAGTCGATTCTACCAACAAATTTGATGAGATGCTTCAAGTCTTTCTAGTGAAATTTGGATGCAGGAGTTGTTGGAAATATGCCCTAGAGGCAATAATAATTTAGTTATTATCATATTTCCTTGTTCGTGATAATCGTTTATTATCCATGCTATAATTGTATTGATTGGAAACTCAAATACATGTGTGGGTACATAGACAACACTGTGTCCCTAGTATGCCTCTAGTTAACTAGCTCGTTGATCAAAAGATGGTGAAGGTTTCCTAGCCATGGACATGAGATGTCATTTGATAACGGGATCACATCATTAGGAGAATGATGTGATGGACAAGACCCAAACTGTAAACGTAGCATATGATCATGTCAGTTTATTGCTATTGTTTTCTGCATGTCAAGTATCTGTTCCTTTGACCATGAGATCATGCAACTCACTGACACCGGAGGAATACCTTGTGTGTATCAAACGTCGCAATGTAACTGGGTGACTATAAAGATGCTCTACAGGTATCTCCGAGGGTGTCTGTTGAATTGGCATGGATCAAGACTGGGATTTGTTACTCCGTGTGACGGAGAGGTATCTCAGGGCCCACTCGGTAATACAACATCACTATAAGCCTTGCAAGCAATGTGACTAAAGTGTTAGCCACGGGATCTTGTATTACGGAACGAGTAAAGAGACTTGCTGGTAATGAGATTGAACTAGGTATAGAGATACCGACGATCGAATCTCGGGCAAGTAACATACCGATAAACAAAGGGAACATCATACGGGATTAACTGAATCCTTGACATAGAGGTTCAACCGATAAAGATCTTCGTAGAATATGTAGGAGCCAATATGGGCATCCAGGTCCCGCTATTGGTTATTGACCGTAGAGGTGTCTCGGTCATGTCTACATAGATCTCGAACCCGCAGGGTCTACACACTTAACGTTTGGTGACGATATAAGTATAGTTGAGTTGTTATGTTGGTGACCGAAAGTTGTTCGGAGTCTCGGATGAGATCCCAGACATGACGAGGAGCTCTGGAATAGTCCGGAGGTAAAGATTGATATATGGGATAATAGTGTTTGGTCTCCGGAAGGGTTCCGGAATTCACCGGAAGGAGTTTCGGATGTTTCCCGAAATGTTCGGGTACGAGAACACTTTATTTGGGCCAAGGGGGAAAGCCCACGAGGCTTTAGGAAGGTGCAAAAGGAAGTTTTGCGGAGGCCAGGGGCCAGACGCCAGGGACCCTGGCGTCTGGGGCCAGACGCCGAGGACCCTGGCGTCTGGTCCTGGAGTCCGAGCAGGACTCTTGCCTTGCGGGCCAAACCGACTTTGAGGAGGCTCTTTCTCCAAGTTTCGACCCCAGGGCTCAACATATAAATAGAGGGGCAGGGCTAGCACCCGGAACACATCAAGATTTCCCCAAGCCGTGTGCGGCAACCCTAACCCTCTAGTTCCTCCGTCATAATCTCCGTAGCGCTTGGCGAAGCCCTGCAGAGATTGTTCCTCACCACCATCACCACGCCGTCGTGCTGCCGGAACTCATCTACTACTTCACCATCGCTCGCTGGATCGAGGAGGTGAAGGCGTCATCAAGCCGTATGTGTGTTGAACGCGGAGGTGCCGTCCGTTCGGCACTAGTTCGTGATCGGTTCGAGGGACGACTTGCGATTTGGATCGCGGAGACGTTCGACTACATCAACCGCGTTTCTTAACGCTTCCGCTTAGCGATCTACAAGGGTATGTAGATTCACTCTCCCTCTCGTAGATGCTCATCACCATGGATAGATCTTGCGTGTGCATAGGAAATTTTTTGTTTCCCATGCAATGTTCCCCAACAGTGGCATCTGAGCTAGGTCTATGCGTAGATGAGATCTCGAGTAGAACACAAACGAGTTGTGGGCGTGGGTGTATACATATTGCTTGCCGTTACTAGTTGATACTTGATTCGGCGGTATTGTGAGATGAAGCGGCCCGGACTGACATTACGCGTACGCTTACGCGAGACAGGTTCCTTCAACTGACATGTAACTTCGTTGCATAAAGATGGCTAGCGGGTGTCTGTCTCTCTCACTTTAGTTGAATCAATTTCAATGAAGAGGGTTCTTTTAGAAGATCAAAAAGCAATCACTACACCACGTTGTGGTCTTGCGTAGGTAAGAACGGTTCTTGCAAACCCGTAGCAGCCACGTAAAATTTGCAACAACAATTAGAGGACGTCTAACTTGTTTTTGCAGGGTATGTTGTGATGTGATATGGCCAATTACATGATGAGATATATGTGATGTATGAGATGATCATGTGTTGTATAGAATATCACGACTTGCATGTCGATGAGTATGGCAACTGGCAGGAGCTATAGAGTTGTCTTTAATTATTTTCGCCGTTTTGCTTTACTTTATCGCTATGAGTTAGCAATAGTCGTGGAAGCAACAGTCGGCGCGACAACCTCATGGCGACACGTTGATGGAGATCAAGATGATGGAGATCATGGTGTCATGCCGGTGACGATGGAGATCATGCCGGTGCTTTGGAGATGGAGATCAAAAGCACGAGTTCATGGCCATATCATGTCACTTATGATTTGCATGTGATGTTAATCCTTTTATGCATCTTATTTTGCTTAGGACGACGGTAGCATTATAAGGTGATCCCTCACTTAAATTTCAAGATAAATTGTGTTCTCCATGAGTGTGCACCGTTGCGAAAGTTCGTCGTTTCGAGACACGCCGTGATGATCGGGTGTGATAGACTCTACGTTCACATACAACGGGTGTAAGCCATGTTGCACGTGCGGAACACTCGGGTTAAACTTGACGAGCCTAGCATGTACAGACATGGCCTCGGAACACAAGAGACCGAAAGGTCGAACATGAGTCATATAGTAGATATGATCAACATGAAGATGTTCACCATTGAAACCACCTCAACTCACGTGATGATCGGACTTGAGTTGGTGGATTTGGATCATGTGACACTCGAATGACCGGAGGGATGTCAATTTGAGTGGGAGTTTTTTAAGTAATATGATTAACTAAACTCATTATCATGAACATAGTCAAAATGTCTTTGCAAATTATGTTGTAGATTACTAGCTCGCGCTGTAGCTCCCTTGAATTTTTATATGTTCCTAGAGAAATAGATTTGAAAGATGATGGTAGCAATAATGCGGACTGGGTCCGTGATCTGAGGATTGTCCTCAATGCTGCACAGAAGGCTTATGTCCTTAATGCACCGCTCGGTGCGCCACCCCCTCAAGCGTCGTCTGTAGATGTTGTGAACATCTGACAGGCACGTTCTGATAACTACTTGATAGTTCAGTGCGTCATGCATTACGGCTTAGAATTGAGGCTCCAAAACGTTTTGAACGTCACGGAACATATGAGATGTTCTAAGAGCTGAAATTGGGATCTCAGGCTCGTGCCCGTGTTGAGAGGTATGAGACCTCCAACAAGATTCTTTGCCTGCAAGATGATGGAGAATAGCTCAATCGTTGAGCATGTGCTCAGATTGTCTGGGTGCTACAATCGCTTGAATCGAGTGGGAGTTGATCTTCCAGATAAGATAGTGATTGATATTGTTCTCCAAGTCACTGTCACTAAGCTGCTAGAGCTTCGTGATGAACTATAAAAGGCCAGAGATGGAAATAATGATCCCTGAGCTGTTCACAGTGTTTGACACCGCGAAGGTAGAAATCAAGAAGGAGCATCAAGTGTTGATGGTTAGTGAAACCTCTAGTTTCGAGAAGGGCAAGGGCAAGGAGGGAAACTTCATGGATGGCAAGTCAGTTGCTGCTCCAGTGAAGAAACCCAAGGTTGAACCCAAACCCGAGACTAAGTGCTTCTATTATGAGGAGAACGGTCGCTGAAGCGGAACTGCCCTAGATACTTGGTAGATAAGAAGGCTGGCAACGTCGACAGAAGTATATTTGATATACGTGTTATTGATGTGTACCTTACTAGTACTCCTAGTAGCACCTAGGTATTAGATACCGGTTCGGTTGCTAAATGTTAGTAACTCGAAATAAAAGCTACGGAATAAACGGAGGCTAGCTAAGGGTGAGGTGACGATGAGTGTTGGAAGTGTTTCCAAGGTTGAGGTGATCACCATCGCGCGCTCTCTCTACCTTTGGGATTAGTGATTAACCTAAATAAATGTTATTTGGTGTTTGCGTTAAGCATGAACGTGATTAGATCAAGTTTATTGCAATACGGTTATTCATTGCAGTTAGAGAATAATGGTTATTCTGTTTACATGAATAATACCTTCAATGGTCATGCACCCAATAAGAGTGGTTTATAAAATCTTGATCGTAGTGATACACATGTTCATAATATTGATGCCAAAAGATACAAAGTTAATAATGATAGTACCACATACTTGTGGCACTGCTGCTAAATGTCATATTGGTGTAAAACGCATGAAGAAACTCCATGCTGATGGATCTTTGGACTCATTCGATTTCGAATCGGTTGAGACATGCGGACCATGCCTCATGGGCAAGATGACTAAGACCCCGTTTTCCGGTATGATGGAGCGGGCAATTGACTTATTGGAAATGATACATGTTGATGTATGCGGTCCAGTGAGTTTTGTAGTGGGCGGTGGATATCGTTATTTTCTTACCTTCACTGATGATTTGAGTAGATATAGTGTATATTTACTTAATGAAACACAAGTCTGAATCGTTTGAAAAGTTCAGAGTGAAGTTTGAGATCATCGTGACAAGAAGATAAAATGTCTACGATATGATCGTGGAGGTAAATATCTGAGTTATGAGTTTGGTATATAATTTAAGACAATGTGGAAGTTGTTTCACAACTCACGCCACCTGGAACACCATAGTGTGATGGTGTGTCCGAACGTCGTAGTTGTGCTCTATTAGATATGGTGCGAACTATGATGTCTCTTATCGATTTACCACTATCGTTTTAGGGTTATGCATTAGAGACAACCACATTCACTTTAAAAGGGGCACCATAAGTCCGTTGAGATGACACCGTATGAATTTTGGTTTGGCGGAAACCTAAGCTGTCATTTTTTAATGTTTGGGGCTGCGACGCTTATGTGAAAAAGGGTTTTCACCTAATGAGCTCGAACCCAAAGCGAACAAATGCATCTTCATAGAATACCCTAACGTAACAGTTGGGTGAACCTTCTATCTCAGATCCAAGCACAAAGTGTTTGTTGCTAAAACGGGTCCTTTCTGGAGAAAAAGTTTCTTTCGAAAGATTGAGTGGGAGGAAGATAGAACTTGATGAGGTTGTTGAACCTTTGTTTCAACCAAAGAGTAGCGCAACGCAGAAAGTTGTTTCTGTGGAGCCTACGTTAGTTGAAGAGGAAGTTAATGATGATGATCATGAAACTTCGGATCAAGTTACTATCGAACCTCGTGGGTCGACAAGGACGCGTACTGCTCCTGAGTGGTACGGCAACCCTGTCTTAGAGGTCATGTTGTTGAACAACGATGAACCTACGAGCTATGGAGAAGCGATGATGGGCCCGGATTCCGAGAAATGGTTAGAGGCCATGAAATCCGAGATGGGATCCATGTAAGAAAACAAAGCATGGGCTTTGGAAGTATTACCTGAAGGGCGTAAGGCCATTCAGAACAAATGGATTTTTTAAGAGGAAGACGGACGTGGACGGTAATGTCACCGTCTATAAAGCTCGACTTGTGGCAAAGGGTTTTTCACAAGTTCAAGGAGTTGACTACGATGAGACTTTCTCACCCGTAGCGATGCTAAAGTCTGTTGGAATCATGTTAGCAGTTGCTGCATTTTTCAATTATGAAATCTGGCAGATGGATATCAAAACATCGTTTCCTTAACGGTATCCGTAAGGAAAGGTTGTATGTGATACAACCGGAAGGTTTTGTCAGTCCTAAGGATGCTAAAATGTATGCAAACTCTAGCGATCCTTCTATGGACTGGAGCAAGCATCTCGGAGTTGGAATATACACTTTGATGAGGTGATCAAAGTTTTTATGTCTATACAAAGTTTATGAGAAACTTGTATTTACAATAGAGTGAGTGGGAGCACTATAGAATTTCTGATAAGTATATGTGGTTGACATATTGTTGATCAGAAATGATGTAGAATTTCTGGAAAGCATAAAGGGTCGTTTGAAAGGAGTTTTTTCAAAGGAAGACCTGGAATGAAGCTACTTAAATATTGGGCATCAAGATCTATAGAGATAGATCAAGACGTCTGATAAGACTTTCAATGAGTACATACCTTGACAAGATTTTGAAAGAGTTCAAAATGGATCAGTCAAAGAAAGAGTTCTTGCCTGATTTGTAAGGTGTGGAGTTGAGTGAGACTCAAAGCTCGACCACGGCAGAAGAAAGAGAAAGGACGAAGGTCATCCCCTATGCCTTATCCATAGGCTCTGTATAGTATGCCATGCTGTGTACCGCACCTGATGTGTGCCTTGCCATGATTCTGTCAAGGGGTACAAGAGTGATCCAGGAGTGGATCACTGGACAGCGGTCAAGATTATCCTTAGTAACTAGAGGACTAAGGAAATATTTCTCAATTATGGAGGTGATGAAGAGTTCGTCGTAAAGGGTTACGTCGATGCAAGCTTTGACACCTATCCGGACGACTCTGAGTAGCAGTCAGGATACATATAGTGGAGCAGCCATTTGGAATAGCTCCAAGTGGAGTGTGGTAGAAGTGTCTGCAGTATGACATAGAGATTTGCAAAGTACACACGGATCTGAATGTCGCAGACCCATTGACTAAAGACCTCTCTCACATGCAAAGCATGATCGAACCCCAGAACTCATTGGGTGTTAGAACAATGTAAATCACATGGTGATGTGAACTAGATTATTGACTCTAGTGCAAGTGGGAGACTGTTGGAAATATGCCCTAGAGGCAATAATAATTTAGTTATTATCATATTTCCTTGTTCGTGATAATCGTTTATTATCCATGCTATAATTGTATTGATTGGAAACTCAAATACATGTGTGGGTACATAGACAACACTGTGTCCCTAGTATGCCTCTAGTTAACTAGCTCGTTGATCAAAAGATGGTGAAGGTTTCCTAGCCATGGACATGAGATGTCATTTGATAACGGGATCACATCATTAGGAGAATGATGTGATGGACAAGACCCAAACTGTAAACGTAGCATATGATCGTGTCAGTTTATTGCTATTGTTTTCAGCATGTCAAGTATCTGTTCCTTTGACCATGAGATCATGCAACTCACTGACACCGGAGGAATACCTTGTGTGTATCAAACGTCACAACGTAACTGGGTGACTATAAAGATGCTCTACAGGTATCTCCGAGGGTGTCTGTTGAATTGGCATGGATCAAGACTGGGATTTGTTACTCCGTGTGACGGAGAGGTATCTCAGGGCCCACTCGGTAATACAACATCACTATAAGCCTTGCAAGCAATGTGACTAAAGTGTTAGCCACGGGATCTTGTATTACGGAACGAGTAAAGAGACTTGCTGGTAACGAGATTGAACTAGGTATAGAGATACCGACGATCGAATCTCGGGCAAGTAACATACCGATAAACAAAGGGAACATCATACGGGATTAACTGAATCCTTGACATAGAGGTTCAACCGATAAAGATCTTCGTAGAATATGTAGAAGCCAATATGGGCATCCAGGTCCCGCTATTGGTTATTGACCGTAGAGGTGTCTCGGTCATGTCTACATAGATCTCGAACCCGCAGGGTCTACACACTTAACGTTTGGTGACGATATAAGTATAGTTGAGTTGTTATGTTGGTGACCGAAAGTTGTTCGGAGTCCCGGATGAGATCCCGGACATGACGAGGAGCTCTGGAATAGTCCGGAGGTAAAGATTGATATATGGGATAATAGTGTTTGGTCTCCGGAAGGGTTCCGGAATTCACCGGAAGGAGTTTCGGATGTTTCCCGAAATGTTCGGGTACGAGAACACTTTATTTGGGCCAAGGGGGAAAGCCCACGAGGCTTTAGGAAGGTGCAAAAGGAAGTTTTGCGGAGGCCAGGGGCCAGACGCCAGGGACCCTGGCGTCTGGGGCCAGACGCCGAGGACCCTAGCGTCTGGTCCTGGAGTCCGAGCAGGACTCTTGCCTTGCGGGCCAAACCGACTTTGAGGAGGCTCTTTCTCCAAGTTTCGACCCCAGGGCTCAACATATAAATAGAGGGGCAGGGCTAGCACCCGGAACACATCAAGATTTCCCCAAGCCGTGTGCGGCAACCCTAACCCTCTAGTTCCTCCGTCATAATCTCTGTAGCGCTTGGCGAAGCCCTGCAGAGATTGTTCCTCACCACCATCACCACGCCGTCGTGCTGCCGGAACTCATCTACTACTTCACCATCGCTCGCTGGATCGAGGAGGTGAAGGCGTCATCAAGCCGTACGTGTGTTGAACGCGGAGGTGCCGTCCGTTCGGCACTAGTTCATGATCGGTTCGAGGGACGACTTGCGATTTGGATCGCGGAGACGTTCGACTACATCAACCACGTTTCTTAACGCTTCCGCTTAGCGATCTACAAGGGTATGTAGATTCACTCTCCCTCTCGTAGATGCTCATCACCATGGATAGATCTTGCGTGTGCATAGGAAATTTTTTGTTTCCCATGCAACGTTCCCCAACAGGAGTAACCACCATCTTTTTAACTACATATTGAACAAGCCTTGCCTGAAAATAAAATACTAATTAGTAAGTCCAGAGAGATACATTATTTTTGCTAAGTTCTAGTTCAACAAGCAAAAATTTGAAAGAAAACTAACTTAGGTTTTTAGTCCATCGAGGGATCTCAGACGGTATGGACAGACGGATGATAAGATCAGGCTATGTTATATCCACTAACAATTCAGTGCCAGCTTTCAGTAAGTAATGCGTAGCAAGCTCTCTCCACAAGCACGGATGGAAATATGAGTGACCTTCACTATCGGTACAGAGTACAACTTGGAACGTACATCCATGGCTTGTGTGCAATGTGAACGGAGCAGAATCTTCATCTAAGAAACAGGCAAAACTTTTGTACCACACGGTTTGTTGCAAAGCATGGGATGTACTGAAAGAAATAGTAAGACATGATATATTTGTTAACAATGAAGACATAATGTGTTATTCATATAGGTCAGAAATATATGAATAGGTAAAATATTAGCTATTAAAAAAAGTGATCTCTTAATGAATACAAACGAGAAAATTTGTTAACCAAATATGAGCTTCCATGTGCTAATATTATGATGTTGTGAATGACAAAGTATTACTCACTATGTGAACTAAAAAAGATCTTTTAGATGACTAGTGACTTTTTGTGTATTTTTACGAACTTATGCAAATATGAGCTGTACTGACTGAATTGTACAACAATAATTTGTGTAATATAGCCATAGTTTCCAGTTTCACATCAGCGGTGCATGCTACTCCCTCTGTAAATGAATATTAGGAGTGTTTAGATCATAGTAGTGATCTAAACGCTCTTATATTTCTTTATGGAGGAGTACCATTAATTTATCCCAATTGAGTAGTACTTTCTTGGTACAGTAGGTGTTTCCATATTGACGTCAGTGGCATGGCACCCATGGCACCCCCACTAGTTCCACCCCTGATTGACGTCAGTGCTGAATGGTAGTTGGCATTTATCCCAATTTAGCAATACTATGTTGGTAAAGTAGGCAATATTCCCAATTTGGCCTATAGTACAACCATGCAGTCTCCACAAAATCATGTAATTTTAAGAACCCTAACCATCGACGTGAGATGGATATTTACAAACATACCGTGCGCTTCCTGAAGTCCTCTCGGATGGTGATGTTGAATAGCTCGTTTGTCTGGCCGAGGCCGCACAGGCGCCCTACGTCACGACACTGTTGGCACTGAAAATAGAATCCTAAAATCAGACTGCAGGAAAATGCTTGCACGGCGATTGCTTTATGGTGGATTATCACCCAGTGTTAGACAACGAATTAGAACTACAAGATATGGATGCAGATTGCACTTACCTTGTTGTCCATGAGAAAACCCCAATCTGGGAGGGGGGGTAGGCGGCAGTAGAAACGTCGGCGTTAGTCGCTGCCGATAGCCGGCGGCTCCAAGGTGAGCTGCGAAAGGCGGTTGTATCTTGCAGGCGGCTGCAATCTACGACGACATCCGGCTGCGACCTCGGGTGTGTGAGCAGAGTTGTGAAGATGGAGGGCATTGCGAGGCGGCCAAGGGCGAGGAAGGAGGGATGGGGGTTTTCTCTCAGAAAATGTGACGAGTCTGTTCGTATGGACTTGGCCCACATGTCATTGGGCGTATGGTTCTATGGCCCAGTTGTCAGTGAACGAATTGGAGGTAAAATATAGCTCAAAAAAATGAGTGAATGGTTTTTTTTTTGTGTTTAGGCATTACATTTAGAGAACCATATGGCATTGGCATTACATTTAGTGAACCATATGGCATTGGCTTCATAATTAATATGTACACTACATAATATAATGGGAAAATTCTGTTTCTGCCACTCTAGATTTTGCCAATTATACTTATGCCACTCTCAAATTTGACATTTCACTTTTGCCAGTCTTAGGTTTTGACAATGTATCACAATTGACATTCCATGGCAATTGTGATACATTGTCAAAAGCTACTAGTGGCAGAAGTGAAATTAATATTTTTTGCTTTTGCTACAAAATGGGAATTGTGATACATTGTCAAAATCTACAGTGGCAAGAGTGAAATGTCAAAAAATTTAGTGCCATAAGTAAAATTGGCAACAAATTAAGAGTGGCGAAAACTAAATTTTCCCTAATATAATTAGACATACATCTTAAGTTCCATATAGCATCTAAATGTGCACGCATATAGTGGCACTTAAAGCTTCACATAAGTTCACATTTTCTGGCACTTAGGACATCACAAAAGTTCATATGCATATCTTGCCACTTCAGCAATGGGAGACAGCAAACATGCATAAACATAGTCTTGTACATCACTAGTTCCATAAAAGAGCAGGCTTAATTACTAGGGTTCAAGCATCTCCAGCACCTCCAGCATCGCCAGCCCCTGCAACAGCACCTTCAGCACCTTCAGCATCTTCGTCGTCTTCATCCTCAAAAGCATTGCGAGGGACAGGCATGTAACATCCCAAATTTTCAGATTTGGAATGTTAATAGGATCATTCTTTTGCATCATAATTTCTAAGCATATTTGAATTTTTTCTGAATTTTCAAAATGTTATTCAACTCAAGGCAAAATATTGGAGAGGATATAATATGACTTATCCCCTGTTGAAAAAAAATGATAATGTTCAGAATATTATTTGGGGTTTGCAGGATTTATTTTGGTAATTATAGAAACTCTAAACTATTTTATATATGGTTGCAACGCTCATATTAGCTCCTAGTGCATAACATATATTTTCAAAATTTCTTTTAGAGCTGAAACTATTTTTTTCCTGTACTGTATATTAGTTATAGTATTTTACTGTGTGTTCTGTTTCTTTTAGGATGTCGTTGGTATTTTATTTGTTAGCTGAAAATATTTCCCGTGCAATATTTTCTTACAAGCCAGAGTTATTGTGAAATTGGGCTGCACAGTGTCCTCCCAGCGCGCAATTTTTTTTTCCTCTCCCGCCCGCGCTCAGCGCAGCAGCACCAGGCTGGCGGCCCATTTCTGCAGGCCATAGCCCAACCACCGGCACTTGTTTTTTTCCTTTCTCTTCTCTCTGCCGCTGACGCTAGGTTCCGCGTTGTCATCCCCTTTCTTCCACCGTGTTCTTCCTGGAGACCACTCCCGATCCAAATCCTCGCCGATTCAGCTTGGATCTCGTCCCTTCCGCATGGTAGACTACCTATAAATATTCCCCTACCTCTCCTCTTCCGATTTTTCTTCATTTTGTCATCTCCCGTGGCCTACAGAGCCGTCCCAATCTCGCCGGAGTTCCGCCGCTGCTGACCTCCGCCATCATCATTCCCGTCGCCTACAGAGGGTCCCTGAACCTCCTTTCCCCGCTGTTCTCTTTGACTTAGTCTCCTCCTTCTCCCTCACCTATTATTTCTCACAGGGAAGCACTAAACCGAGTCGACCGAGCTCGCTCGAAACAAACGTCCGCCGGCCGCCGCTCCAGCCGGTCACTGTCGTCACAGGAGCAAGCTCCAATCGTCTCGGGGGGCACCTACTTCATCTCTGTGGCGCTCTACAGCCTTCGGTGATCTCTACCTAGCCAGAGGGCCTCTATAGCCGTCGCCTGCATCACTACCGAGCCGCCCGTGGCCATCGTCTCCAAGTCCGGCAGCCACCCCAACCCTCTATTTTCCGGTGAGCAATCCTCAACCGCCCGATTCCTTTTAACGGCCGAGATTAGATCGCCTATTTTTTCTTTTTATGGCCGAACCGTTTTCCTTTAAGTTGTGGCTGTCCGCCGTTTAGTGCTTGCAGAGGACACATCCCATCCATTACTCTCTCGCCACGTGTCACACCCGCAGCAGCCGCCGCAGTGCTTCCAGAAACGCTGCCATGGCACAGTTTTTGGGCAGATTTTGACCCAATTTTCGTTTCGCTATAATTTTTGATCCGTATATCCAAATTCATCGATTCTTTTTCCTGTGTATTCGTATTGACCAGGAGAATCTGGAAGAACCAATTTTCACATTTTTGAACTGTTTAAATTTGAATTTGATCAAATTTAAAATTAATCTTCCGGAGGCCATATCTTTCAAACTGTTTATCCAATTTACTTGATTTCTTTTGCATTGTGATCCTAGTAGCTTGTAGATGATATATACCTACTGTTAAGGATTATTTTGTGCAGATTTTTCTTTGAATTCTTTGCTGTTGGCTTTATTGTGGTGTTGTGTGAGTATGGTTTATTTATCGATGCCTTCATTGAACGTATAGATTGTCCGGTGTGTGAAGCGGATCAGAATTAAGCTTTAGAGTACATCAGCACTGTTGAAGGCAAGTTGCACATTTGATTATAGTTAATCCTATATTTCTGCTATGCATGTGTAGTTGTTGTGCAATGATATATGTTTGGTTGATCATTATATTTCTGTGTTGTCATATTTGTGAATTGTTTGTATTATGTGATGGTGCGCTTAGCATTGTTATGGTAGACGTGGTTTGGGTGTCGAGTGATTAATGAAAGTGGTGAGTGTTTATAGCTGTAGGCTCGGGACTTTTTACCAGGTGAATGCGTCACTGGCTGAGCGCTCTATTGTCCCTAGAGAATGCGCCTTGACTGAGCGCACTTGAGTTGTCGGGACTTAAATCAGGTGAATGCGTTGATGGCTGAGCACTCTGGAGTCCCCATTGAATGCGCCATCGATAGAGCGCACTTGAGACATCTTGAAGATCCTTGTCATCTCATCCTATGATTCTGAGGGTTCCCGTGTGCGGGTAATTTGGATGTGGTCTAGTTCGTCGTGTGACAACTGTGCTTGTGTAAACCTTGACTAGTTAAGTGGAGGTAGGTGAAGTTAGCTTTATGCCAAACCAAACTTGAGTGTTCTGTTTGTCATACCTTGCTTGTAGATGTGGGATTGCTATATCACTTGTGTTATTTGCCAATACATTCAATGTATTGACCCTTGTGGCTGCAACTTATCATGTTGCAGGATATTTCACTCAGCATTTTCGCCAGTGGGCATTGATGGGACTCATCGTTTATGTTATGCTACATTTCCGCTGTTATTATTGAAATAAAGCTAGCTATGTGCTACATAGTTTGTAATACTTTATAAATTCTGGATCATACGTTGTAGTAAATGATGCACTTGTTATTTTGATATTCATATGTACTGTGTGTGCTAGCGAATTGATCCAGGGACTAGCACAGTGAGCACAGAGACATCGAATCTTATCAGGTTTGGGTCATTACAAGGCATTATGACAGTCCTGGTGATGCCGTACAATTCTGGGGTTCGTGGCATCAGGTGTGAAACTTTGGTTGCCATCATTAGTGCTTCAGCTTCGGTGCCTTCTGCTAACTTCAGGTTGCAGCCATGAATCAATGAAACATCTATTTGGTACTTGAATTTCACTAGAACAACATCCTTGATTTCATGATCAGCTATCTTGAATTCCCAGTGACATAAAGTCTAATGGAGAGCATATGTAACAGCAAATGCAGGTGAAAATAGGCCGCTCTTGACAGTGAACATAGCTACATTGTTAGCAGTACCATATTCCAGATCCAACTGGACCTTAGTGGCATACACAATTCGAAGAACTTCAGGGGAATGATCATACAACTGAAATGCAAATAAATAACATTTTCATGAAAATCACGTAGAAGTTCAGATTCGGCACATTCTATTTCTAATCAGGGGAACCTAATCATCATCCATGTTGCCCATGTCCGAATTTATGGGATACGCAGCACAGCATGCACTAGGAATAAATCGTGAAAGATTAGGACATAAATGTACCTCAGGATCCAAGAACCGACGACGCTTGATTTCGTATTCTGCAACTTCATTGACCGCCCGTGCAGGCCTTTTTCCTTGACATGCATGTCAAACAGATGATTAAGAAATCGCAGAAATGTTTAGATTTGGGTGTTTGATTCATCCAAACAACTGAAAAACTAGCTAGCAAGCAGTACGAATAGCCTAACCTTCACCTTCACAGCTTCACAGAGGCTCCCGCTGGAATCCATCATGTAGATTCAGATTCTTAAAGATCGGATGAAGCTCCGTGTGCTTCAAGAAGTCAAGAACAAGAGAGAGAATGGGGAAACTAGAAATCGAGGGGCGGTTTTCTAATGGGACAGGGAAGTGGGAGGAGCGGTGGTAACTGTTTTGCGCATTCCTTCTCGATGCGGTCGAAGCTTATGTGAGAAGGCAAAGGAGAAGGCAGGCGAATTAGGAGCCGTCGATCCTCCATCTGGCGGTACATAGTGTTCGAAGGAAGGCGAGAAGGCAGCGGCACAGAGGCCATACATCGTGCATCCAACAGCCGCGAATCAAAGTACGTTCTTTTATTTCTTTATTTGTAATGAAAAAATGAAGAGAAAACCCATTGTGTGCGTGACTTTTAAAGAGCTATTCTTGCAAAGTGATTTAAAATGATCATGGAAAATGTAAAGTTCCGTTCAACACAAACCTTTTCCATCCAATCATGAAATGGAAAGAAAACCGCAATGGTGTGACAAAGTACAAGCAAATGAGATATGCGACGTGAGCGGGTGCGCAATACATGTACAATGTGGTTCCTACAGCATGGAGACCTTGTGTGCACGATTTTGAAAGTGCTATTCGCGCAAGGTGATTCAAAATGTGACCAAGTACAAGCAAATGAGATATGAGACGTGAGCGGGTGGGCAACACATGTACTATGTGGTTCATACATTATGGAGAGCTTCTCTGCAGGACTTTGAAACTGCTATTCTCACAAGGTGATTCAAAATGATCATGTCTTTGTAAACCCCGAGTCCACATTGTCACGTGGCAAGTTCGAATGTGAGGTCGATTTTGTGATCATCAATGGAATGAAAGACATGATCCGTGCTCAATTATTGTTCACGCTACACGGAAATTGTAAAGGGCGGCCCATCGCAAAACTCTCCCATCAAATCATGAAATGGAAAGTATACCCCCCATGGTGACCAAGTACAAGCAAATGACATATGAGATGTGAGCGGGTGGGCAATACATGTACAATGTGGTTCGTACATTATGGAGAGCTTCTCTGTGCGACTTTGAAACTACTATTCTCACAAGGTGATTCAAAATGATCATGTCTTTGTAAACCCCGAGTCCATATCATCACGTGATCATCAATGGAATGAAAGACATGATCCGTGCTCAATTATTGTTCATGTCACATGGAAAATGTAACGGTCCATTCATTGCGAACCTCTCCTATTGAATCATGCATCACATTGTGGTGGATCAAACCTATTCATAAGCAGATGCTAAACCAAACATTTGCAAATCGTTGAGAGGCTTTTTGACCTCACCAATAGGGCCACAATAATACAATTTGACGAAGTGTACTTTTTTGTTGACCAACAATTCTGCTCGATCGTTTTTTTGAGTGGAAAATGGATTGAAAACCCGAATGGTTGTCACGTCTATTTGGTACAACAACTTGAATACTTAGGACCAGCCCTAAATTGTGTTTGCCTACACAACTAAAAAAAAATCTTTCCCTCCTAATTTTCGCTCCCACCAGTGTTTTCGTTCCCTCCATGGATTTTGAATGATGCGGTCAATTTTCAACACCTCCTCCTAAATACCCACGACTTGACTCTCACCGCTCCCTCATCCCTCTCTTCTCCCTCAGATCCGCCGCCCTCCTGGTGACCTATGGCTCCATCTCCGGCCAGCGCGATGGCCGGGACACTCCGTGGCGAGAAAGTCTGCAAATCTCCGCTGTCTACCCCAAAACCTTGTCAGGCGCAACCAGGTGAGAAGTTCCTCACCCTCCATCCCAACCCCACAACCCTATCTTTTGCGGCACCCATCTGGATTTACGCATGTGCTTCATTTTGGCCTCTTGGTGTGCTTGCACATTTCGATTCTTGTAGATCAACTCAATTCAGTTGTATGTATGATGGTCTATACTGCGGTTCATTCAATCTTGGGATCTACTCCCACCGTTCCTAAGTATAGGTCTTTTTAGAGATTTTAATATGGACTACATACAGATGTATATGGTCGTAGTTTAGAGTGTAGATTCACTCATTTTGTTCCGTATGTAGTCCATATTGGAATATTTAAAAAGACTTATATTTAGGAACGGAGGGAGTAGTTCACTTCGCATGGTTTTAGTAGGCAAATCCTGATTATTTGCTTATACTTGTGTATTTTAAGATTAATTGATAATTGAAACATAAGTAATCGCTTCAACGATGAACATGGCCGTGAATAATTCCATATATTTATGAACGGAGGGAGTAGTTCACTTCGCATGGTTTTATTAGGCAGATCCTGATTATTTGCTTATACTTGTGTATTTTAAGATTAATTGATAATTGAAACATAAGTAATCGCTTCAACGTTGAACATGGACGTGAATAATTCCATATATTTACGAACGGAGGGAGTAGTTCACTTCGCATGGTTTTATTAGGTAGATCCTGATTATTTGCTTATACTTGTGTATTTTAAGATTAATTGATAATTGAAACATAAGTAATCGCTTCAACGATGAACATGGACGTGAATAATTCCATATATTTAGGAATGGAGGCAGTAGTTCACTTCGCATGGTTTTATTAGGCAGACCCTGATTATTTGCTTATACTTGTGTATTTTAAGATTAATTGATAATTGAAACATTAGTAATCGCATCAACGATGAACATGGACGTGAATAATTCGTCTTTGATTCTCAGCTCCTACCAGCAAATCAACAAAAGTATACTAGCAGGTACTGGCGGAAACAATGAAAGACAATGCTGCTAGAATATCTGCACGCATGAGGAAGCACTGTGTTGGTACCATTGGTCCACCAGATTTCGCTTGTATAGTACATTCTTTAGTGAATCCTGGCATGCAAACAGATGATGATTCAGAAAACAATTTAGAGGACAAGGCTAATGTCTACGATGTTGACATGGATGAATATGTACCTTCATCTTCAGTTTCAAAAAAGAATAAATGGACCCCATCTATTTACAAGGTAAACTTCCTTTGCTGATTTGTCATGCATCTGTATTATGCAATTCTACTATAACGCATTCATTAAACCATGCATTGCATGTGTTCTAACTTTCATGGGCACATGGTTTCTTCAGGGAAAGCTCCGAATTGACTTGATGGATGCATTTGCGAAAGAATTTTGCACTGGCATTTTGCAAAAAGGTGCTCAACAGTGTAAATATAACTTCATGGCCAAATGTTCTAACAAGGTCAGAAACCGTACATAATACTTTGGCTTCCTCTTGAGATTTCAGACTTATACACTCCTTTTCATACTAAGTTTTTGCTTCATGTCGTAGCAATTTTCGGACAAGGGAAAAGCAAACGTACATGCTGTGCTGGTAAGCGGTACGGCTAGCAGTTCAAAATATGATACCCATCATAGCTCTATGGTAAGAATTTAAATAAGTTATTGAAATCCTGTATATTGTTGATTATTACATGATATGCAGTACTGATGCGAGTGTCCTTATTCCATAAGGCCAAAAATAGCAAGAAGAGACCATCCAGTTTGGAGTTTTCTGGAAACTCCCACAGCATCGAGAAGGATTCCAGTATGAGACAATTTGCAATAGAAGCACCCGTAAGTAATTTATAATGTTTTGGCTTCAAAATTATTGTGTGAGCCATCATAGTGTAATGTACTAATAGTGCACGAACAACGCTTTCAATCATGATGCAGACCACAAAGAGGGCATGTTTACAAGAAGTTCTACCGCAAGTACCTGACGTGCAGATTATTGAGGAAAAGAGCTCCTCCGCCACGATACTTTCAAGCTTTGTCGTCTCATCACATAATTCATCCTCTGAACAATACATCTGTGAGTTTTGGCTTCAAAATTATTGTGTGAGCCATCATAGTGTAATGTACTAATAGTGCACGAACAACGCTTTCAATCATGATGCAGACCACAAAGAGGGCATGTTTACAAGAAGTTCTACCGCAAGTACCTGACGTGCAGATTATTGAGGAAAAGAGCTCCTCCGCCACGATACTTTCAAGCTTTGTCGTCTCATCACATAATTCATCCTCTGAACAATACATCCGTGAGCTAGAAGCAAAGATCACAGCACAAGCGACAGACACAAAACAGGCAAATGCTACATTTGCAGAAGATCTGAATGTCCTACTTAGTGCATAGATGCAGGAAATCGAAGAGCTCAAAAGGAAACAACAACTACAAATAGAAGTTATCAAGATGGGCCAGGAGAGAAAAATCATAGGCTTTGAAAAAAGCAACAAGAAATGGAGGGAATTCTTAGTCATCTCTTAAGGAAGTCATCGCAGTCTTCGCAGGAGACTGTGTCACAACCCATCAAAAACTGATGGTGCACTACTGTTCGTCATGATGTCGTCTCTAGTGTCTTATTTGTAATGCTTGATAATATGTCATTTGGATGCTCATTTTAATATGTGGATCACTGCTATGAGAGATGTCAAGTCCCATTGTTATTATAATGAAAGTTGTGATGGCATTGTTAAATTTTGAATTTTCTCTAATTCAAATTCAAATTGGCCTGTGAAATCAACCGTGCACATTTTTTACGCTATAATAAAACATGTGACGGTACTGGTGACGGAAGTTGTAACCGTCACCACATTCGTGTCCCCACTTGTAAGCGGCCACGTCAGCACCGTCCGGACCCTCATGTAAGCAGCCATGTCAGCACCATCTGGTCCCACATGTAAGCAGCCACGTCATCATCTTCTGGGCCCATATGTCAGCAGCTTTGAGTGGTCAAAGCTGACACCCAGTTATTACGGACGGGACGGTCAGCAATAAAACCCACGGGGGATCCACATGGAAGAAGCCACCTCAGCAACTGCTGGCCCCACCTGTTTGAATCATTGACCGGTCAACCCCCCCCCCCCCCCCGGACCGATCACCGGTGACGGCATTATCGTTGCCAAAATGATTTTAGACGACAGATTGGGCCATCATAGGTGACATTCTGGGCCGTCAACAAAAACGGCAACCAGTGACATTATTTGGCTCGTCACCTGAAATGCGATCTTGCGTGACGGAAGAAGTGGTACCGTCAAAATTTTATTTTCCATGACGGCGCTTCGGTGACGATGGGGGTGACGGCTGGAAAATGTCACGGGGGTATTTTCCACGATGAAAAAGAGTTATATGTGACACAAGTGAAATGTCGCAAAATAGAGCAAATTTTCTAGTGTTTGATGTGGCACCTACCTCATGAACCGGACAACGCGCATGAAAGCTATGTAATTAAGGATGACGTGCGTAGGGTGTCGGTCCACCCACCAATTTGAGCACATGGGAGGGAATCCTGAGAACGCGTGAGCTCAAACTTTGCTCGGGCATGTCACCATGACCCACCATAACACGAACCAGGAGGAATCCATTCATGGTCGTCAAAACCCCCTCTCGTTGTCGATCAAAGGGATGATATATATAGACCCTAGGGGCCCACAAATAGGCGTGTCGTCGAAAACCACATAAGGGGGACGGGTGTCGGTACCAAAACCGGCAGACCTCGGGTAGGGGGTCCGAACTGTGGATCTTGGGATCAATGAGTAACAGGGAACGTAGAGACGGGGATTTACCCAGGTTCGGGCCCTCTCAAAGAGGTAAAACCCTACGTCCTGCTAGATTGTATTGATGTGGTTGTATAAAGGTTACAGAGTTGATCTACCTCGAGATCGGATGGGCTAAACCCTAGGTGGTTATGATGATTCCTCCTCTACGGACTAAACCCTCTGGTTTATATAGACACCAGAGGGACCTAGGGTTACATATGGTCAGTTGCCATCAGGGGATAAACATGCCGATAATTATTTCTTGGAGGGGGCGCCAAGTCTTCGGAGGTTTCCTTCTAGTGCACGGGGTCGCCCGCAATCCGGTCTTCCTTTGACGAGTAAGAGCAGCCCACTAGTCCGGCCTATGAGAAATAGGCCGGCAGCCCGAGTACCCCTTAGTCCGGGACACCCTCAGTAGCCCCCGAACTAGTCTTCGAAGCCGAGGTAGTTGCCGAACACCATTGGCTTCATGGACCAGTTCCTTCCCTTTCCGTGATACCTGTGTCGCCTAGCCGCATGCTCCCCGAACTATGCTCCGGTCGCCGAGGTGTACCGATAACTTAGCCCCGAAGGCTAGTCGTATTGATGTGAACAGTGCCCCCATCTGACAACTTTTACCGAAGGGTCACAGCCCGCCACGACCACGAGTCGGTTTATGAAAACTCGATTCGTGGTTCGAGGTGGTTCCTTCATTGGCGCGTCCCATCGACATGGAGATCGTGCCCTATTTTCAAGGGATATGATCAATAATTTGCTCCATCCCATGCGCGCATAATGGCACGATTACACGGGGAAACGGTGAAGCCTGCGGCGCAGTAAAGGGGCCTCAGGTTTTACAGCCCATAAAAGGGGAGCGGCCTCCATTTCCTTCACACACTCTCACCTCTTCCTTCGTTGTTGCCCTCCCGATCTCTTGAGCTCCAGCGCCCAGATCTGCTCTCCCTTCCAAGAGCTTCTCCGGCCACCCGCTCAAACCAGCAATGGCCGGTTTCGGGTCCAAGGGCAAGCGGGAGGCTTCCATTGTCACCGAAAGCGCTATCTTGGAGCTGAAGAGCGTGGGCTCTCTCCTAGCCAACGTCGCCTACCGCGCTCCGGAGGCGGGCCAGGTCATCCCCACGCCGCGGCAGGGCCAGAGGGTGGTGTTCCTACCCCACTTCATCCGAGGTTTGGGTTTTCCCCTTCACCCCTTCGTCAGGGGCCTCATGTTTTTCTACGGGCTCGATTTCCATGATCTTGCCCCAAATTCCTTCCTGCACATCTCGGCCTTCATCATCATCTGCGAGGCCTTTCTTTGGGTCCGACCACACTTCGGCCTGTGGCTGAAGATCTTCAACATCAAGCCGAAGATTGTTGACGGCCAGCAGGAGAACTGCGGGGGAGCGATGGTCAGCAAGCTTCCCCGGGTGGAGTGGCCAGAGGGCACCTTCATCGAGACCGTCAAGATCTGGCAGAAGGAGTGGTTCTACATCATGGAGCCAAGGAGTGCGGATTGGGGGGCGATTCCGGCCTTCCGATTCGGACCCCCCATGAGGCTGGTTTCATGGACCAAGAAGGGCCTCGACTGGGGGTCAAACAAAGAGGTGGCGCTGCTGCAGAGCCGGATAGCAAAGATGATAGAGTGGGGGGTCGAGCTGCCCAACGTGATCCAAATTATGCTCTGCCGCCGTATACTCCCCTTCCAGGCCCGGGCTTCCCCCATGTGGGCCTACAAGCCCGAAGACCCCGCCACCGTGCTCAGCTTCTACTGCACTTCCCACGCTCAGCTGTGGAAGGTGTTGTTCAAGCCATAGAAGGACTGGCCGGCCGAGGAGGAAGACATCGGCCTTGACGCCGCAAACCCCCCTTGGGAGGTATGACAAGTTTTGTTATTATGTCCGGATTGTTCCCTTTTGATAAGGTACTCAACTTTCTCATTTCTCATCCGCAGAGCTGGTTGAAGAAGGCCGAGTGGATCGACAGCCCGACCCCGCTGCCAGAGGGCCCCAGGACGCCCTTGCTGACGGCCATGTTGGCCGTGGAGCCGTACGAGGCGCCGGAGAGGAAGGAGAAGAAGAAGGAGAAGAAGAAGGAGGCCAGAGAGGGCCACCGCCCCCGAGGACCCCCGGACACTAGATCCGGGGACACCCATGCTCCCTCCGCACAAGAGGAGGAGAAGGAGCAAGGAGAGGACGGGGAGGAAAGTGATTCCTCCCGAACAAGGAAGAGGGCGGCGTCCGAGGGCGCCGAGGAGGAGCAGCCTCATCCCGCCCCCAAAAGACCGTGCAGGGCCAAGGTGGCCTTGTTCGGCAATAGCTCGGCCTCTACCGAGGAGTCTGAGGCCTCCGAAGAGGTTCCTCGGAGGACCCCTAGGGTCAAACCGCTGGCCCAAAGGTACGTATCGCCTGTGCACCTTCAGCCGAGCTAAGTCTGCTATTAACCGTGCTTCTGCTTTTATCATTGTAGCCCGCTGCGCGACCTCCCCACCGATCGAGTCTCGGAGGGGGATTCTCCACCGGCCGCGCTGGCGGAGAGCGGGACCAAGTCGCGCGCCTTGCCTCCTCCGATCGTCGAGGAGGTCGAGGAGGTTCTGTCGAGGAGGACCCCTCCCTTGCTGCACACAGGGGGAGGGGCGACACTGTTATGGCCGAGGTGCATACCTCGGCCACCGAAGACCAGGAGGGGGAGCCATCTGGTAAATGAAGAGGAGGAGCCCGGACGATCCGAGCTCTCTCCGAGAATGGCTCCGGAGCCGTCAAGGTACCCGGAGTCAAGCAATCCGGACTCCTCGAGAGGAGGAGCCGAGGTGCCCCCACCACCCCCGCCCGCCCTAGAGCGGGTTTTGACTGGGTGGCCAGACGAGATGGAGGACGCTTTAACCAGCTCCTCCATCGCTAAAGAGCACCGTGTCCTTATGGGCGCGGTGTTGCAAAGTCTTCAGTCCGTGGACAACGGACTGAAGGAGGCCTTTAGTGGCCTTCTCGCAGGCTTCAAGGTAGGCCAAGTAATGTTTTTTCCCTTAGAAAATTTCTTTTATGTGAGTGCATAACCTCATACAAAGTAGCCCCCAAGACTCTGACTGGCTTGAGTAAAGCTGGTTAGAGGATCAAAAATCTATAACTCGGATCCTAAAGTGCGTAGAGTGCTATGCAGGCGTCATCCTCGGCGACAGCCGCCAACGCTGAGGAGTTGGCCGAGCTGAATCAGAAGCTCAAGAGCTCCAAGGACGACCTCGGCTTGCTGAACAAGCGGTTCAACGAAGCGCAAGGCAAGTCTGCATGAGTATCTATTACAGCAGTTTTTTGTTGAGTAAGGTTTGGAGTAAGTAGCCTAATCGGGGTCAATGGATGTGACTGCAGCTGCTACCGCGGAGGTTGAGAACCTCAAGGCCGAGCTGAAGAAGGCTCAGCTGGAAGCGGCGGAGCAGAGGGCAGCGGCCGAATAGGCAGCTGCCGAACTGGCTACAGTGAGAACCGCTAGCCAGAAGCACGAGGCCAGAGTGGCTGAGGTGCACCATGAGCTCAAGGATGCCGTCACGAAATGTGAGGCCCTTGAGCAGAAGAATAAAGAGTAGGCTACCGAGCTAACCTCATTGAGGTCGGTGGTCAAGGAGGCGCGGACGGAGGCGCGCGGCTACCAAGAAGAACTCCGCCAAGTGAAACTCATTGCGGATGGTAAGCCGTATTTGCTGCAAAGTGTCTTTGGTGGTTACAGGTTCGCTTTGCTCACGCGAGTGTGGCGTTCCCCAGGCGCCTTTGCGGACCTCCCGAGGAGTGCGGTTGATGCGGCTAGGTTCTTCGCCGCCTAGGAGGGTCGGTGTCGATTCTAAATCCGGCATATCTCGTAGTAGTGGTTCTAAGCTAGGCGTCTTGGAGCGATGGTAACATGGACACAGGATTTTACCCAGGTTTGGGCTCTCTCGAAGAGATAATACCCTACGTCCTGCTTTTCATTGTATTGATATGGGGATAGTACAGAGTACATGTATCTACCACGAGATTGTTCTAATGAATATGAGTTGTTCTATTGACTAGCCTGGCCTCGGTTTATATAATGCACCGGAGGCCTAGGGTTTAGGAGAGCCCTCAGCTTGGGCGCCAAGTCTTGTGGAGTCTTCCTTGTATATGTCATGGTCTGCCCGAAGTGGCCCATGAGTGAACCGCCATGGGGGTGCTCGGCTCAACCCACCTGGTCGGGAGACGATGTGGTGAGTACCCCCTAGTCCAGGACACCGTCAGTAGCCCCCTGAACCGGTCTTCAAGTTGGGGACGCTCCTCGGTTCTTCGGAACTGTTCTTCATCTTCGGTCGTCGGTCTTGAAAACTGGTTCAACAAATCTTCCCATCTCCGATCTTGAGGATCGCCGAGGTGTATCCAAAGAGTTCATACGTCGGTTATCCGAGGAGCCCCTTTAGGTTCTTGGCCTTTATCAATGCCTTGTTATTTAACGCCACACCTCGAGTTTGAAGTTTTTCCCGTGCGGCAGTGTCCTCTTGCGTCCGAGCTCCAATGCCAGACTGCATCCGAGGTGTCTTTTTGCAGCCGAGCTCTAACGCTGGTCAGCATCCGAGGTACATTTTAGCAGCCGAGCTCCAACGCCGGTCTATATCCGAGCTCATTTTAGCAGCCGAGCTCCGATGCCGGTCTGTATCCGAGCTCATTTTAGCAGCCAAGCTCTGACGCCGGACTGCATCCGAGGAGGCATAGAGTACCTTGTCTTTGAAAAAGTTTGAAGGAGGTTATTCGAGCTTAACGCCGAAAAAGTTCTCTATGGAGCCAGCCACTCACAGCCGAGCTTTATGCCGGACTGCTTCCGAGGTGGTGCACCACCTCGGCCTTGGGCTGATTTTTTGCGGATATTTTTTTGATTGGTGCAATTTATTCTCTGCCGAGATATATAGCCAGTAGCCCTCAAGGTGTGTGTTGGTCTAAAACCCGAGATGCACCTGAAGGATGACATAAAACCGCTGATCCCGGTAGCCCCTGAGACTCAGGTCGATTCGCGAAATCGGCCTGAGGATCAACTCCTAGCTCAGTAGCACACTTAGGAACAGAAACGCGTGGTGCATAGTCCTCGAGACTCAGGTTGGGTGCAGCCGACCAACCAGAGGATCGTAATCTCCTCAGAAATTGTTGTGCACTTATATTTTCTGCATTGAATCGTCAATGCAGTAGCCCCCGAGCCTTAATTTGGACACGGGTGGCCGAAGTAAGGATCGATATTTGTTTGAAACAAAATTCAATTCTGGCTGCTCGGCTGTCTCAACAAGACTATGCCCTCAACTTTTTAATAGACGACGTGAAGTAAATTAACTTTGTCCAGTATGTGTAATGATTCTATGTATCAAAGTACTGTACATCATTAGTGCTCGGATCCGCATTGTACAAACTTTGTTGACCGACCATCGGCTTCAACCTCCTTGGCCAGTAGCCGAGGAGTGTTTTCCTACTTTATAAAGCCATTATAAGGGCAAAGATTTACGGAAAACAAGGCAATCCGGCCATACGGTTTTATAAACAAAGGTGCGCAGAGAGATATGTTATATTACTATTTAATGTAAGAAACATCTTCCAAAGAAAATAGTCCCGCTATCGGTTCCTTTCTTCGGGTTGTCATGTTGACCATGAGCGTATGACTGAGTACCCGAACTATACAGGTGACAGTTACTTCAGGAAAATAACCCCGGAATCTGGTCATAACTACCAGTTATTTTTACTTCCATCGTGGCCGACCGATTATATTCTTAAGATCGCTAGCTTTCGGCTTCACCCATCTGTGGAACGTAGGGAGTAAGCATAGGAGCAAGGCAACCCAGCTTGGCCAGAACTCAAGTCAAATTGATGCATATTGTGGTTGTATAACGATTTATTGGAAGGTAGCGCTCGTATATTGAATACAAATGCTATATGTTATTTTGACTCCGTTGCGACTATTTATAATTTGAAAGTGGCCCATCGTCGGCTTCCCCTGCTTTGTAGATGCTACGCAGGGTGTTTCCACAATAACATGACAACCCTTAGCCAACGTTTCGGTGCCCGGAGGCGGTTGTGTTAGCGGAAACGAGGCAATCAGATATGCAGGCTTTATAACTT
The DNA here is from genome assembly GCA_039707655.1 of Elymus sibiricus. Lineage (NCBI taxonomy): Eukaryota > Viridiplantae > Streptophyta > Magnoliopsida > Poales > Poaceae > Elymus > Elymus sibiricus. The sequence goes on along the minus strand of CM077676.1, from coordinate 266,547,608 downwards.
TCACTTAGTCATATGAGTTTGACTGTGGGGGCAAGTAACTAGCCCCCGGTGTTTGGAGTGTTCGGGCGTGCCAAGGTGCAGCTCGGCAGGGAAGTTGCCAAACTACGGGTCGGAAAAGATTTCCCGAGCCAAATTATTATGCACGGCACCTCGGTCAAGAGGATGTCCCGCCTCCTGGAAAAAAAACATACAAATAGGTTTAAAAGCTTCATAGGCTCGGAAAACCAAAAAACTTACACAAAGCCTTTACGTCTAGAATAAATCAAGTTTTTTGGTGCCAATCCGAAATTGGTCTTAAAATTAATTTTGTGCTTCTGTCGTGCTTTAACATGATACGTCCGATCTCCAGACTTCAAGCGGGTCAGCCTTTGGCTTCAACCTCCCATCCCGAAGGCAGAGTGTTTCTCAGGCCAGTTTAACGAACTAAACTCGAGCGGCTCTAGAGAGAAACCAGGCTATCCGGCTATCGACCACACACTCGCGTCGGAAAAAGGAGTAGTAGAAAAAGACTTTGTAACGACTTAGAAGAAAACACTTATTATAAAATGGCTCATATAAATTTAAGAGCCCCCGGTTAACATGGGTAAAGGAAGTGGTTTTTAACGAACCTCGTTTTTAACAAACAGATTTTAACATAGATATAATGCTTGGTTGAACCGAACAAAAGATTAAAATTGAAAAAAAATTGAGCATGAAAGCGACTTAGCTGGTTAATGTGTTCGGTGTTGATGATGCGGTCCAGGCTTGTGGCGGGACGAAGACGCCCAGCTCCCAAGCCGGTCCCGAGGTGTCCGAGCGAAGAGTTCGGCTTGATGAAGTGGCGATGTAGCACGGTCGACGTGGCGAGGCGAAGCCCCTGGTCCAGCCGAGGTGACGAAGCTGGTCGGCTGGTGACGCCGAAGTCCCCGAAGTTGGTTGATTGAAGAGATGGTGAAGCCCCCGGTCTAGCCGAGGTGACGGAGCAGGTCGGTAAGGTGACGTTGCAGCCCTCATGCCAGCCGAGGTGTTGAAGCAGGTCGGCGTGGTGGACATCGGCTTGAAGAAGCAACGGCGCGGCGATGCCGACGCAGGTCGGAACTTGTGACGCGGTCAATGCCGGCTTGAGAAGTGACCGCGCGGCGATGCTGGCGCGCCCGACCCGTACAATACGTAGGGCGACGATCTTGTCTTGATGATTATTTGTCCTTCATGATGCCGAACTATTGGTTGGCTCGCCGAGGTGATGATCCGAGATGGTTTGTCGTCGGCTCGATGGAGGTCGGTAGCCGTGGAGCAACGTGGTCGGGCCGATTTGACATCGGCGCGACGGTGAAGATCACCTCGGAAAAGATTCAAAATTTGTGGCACGTGTTTGAAAACAAAACAAAATACCCTATAAAAAAATTCCCTTCAAAAAGGATGTCCGATAATCTGTTCATGAAAAAGATAAACTCGGGCCGGATTCGTTTTCACGCAGAAAACAGATCCGAAAATTGATTCACTCATCGGACGCTTCCCAAAGTTTGAACGGTCGGATCGAGCTGAAATTTTGAGGGGTGGTAGATATGGGAATTCCACAGCCGATGAACGGTTGGATTTTCCAAAGGACGTCCGAGCTGACTGCTGGATTCGTCGCCCTAAACTCGTCCAGATTCCCGTCCAGATTCGACAGGGCTCCGGTATATCGGAGATCACCAGAGATTCCTCCATCGGAACGCGAAGAAATTTTGCAGGGTTGTTCTAGACTCAATTCCACACAATTCCACCGAAGCAATCGTCAAAGCGACGCTCGAGGAGACGGGGACGGCGAACACGAATCCGCTGTCCAGAAAAAACTGCATGATCGCGTGAGGGCAATGTTGACGTTGAGCCCCCGAGCACCATGGACAATTTTTCCATGATCCCGGATGAGATTAGAGTTGATGATGGCGAAGACATCCGTCCGAACTTGATGATCCGAAGAGAAGCCTAGTCCTCGGTCCAGCCAAGGTGACCAGTCGGGTCGGCGACGAAAATGCCGACGCTGACGATGTAGCTCGGTTCCGACGCGTAGATCGCGGTAGAGCCGATCTGAATTCCCATCACACCACGGCGACTACCCAGCAGACTCTCAATGAAAGCACCAATGTCGGTTCTAAATCCGGCATATCTCGTAGTAGGGGTCCTAAGCTAGGCGTCTTGGAGCGATGGTAACATGGACATAGGATTTTACCCAGGTTCGGGCTCTCTCGAAGAGATAATACCCTACGTCCAGCTTTTCATTGTATTGATATGGGGATAGTACAGAGTACATGTATCTACCACGAGATTGTTCTAATGAATATGAATTGTTCTATTGACTAGCCTGGCCTCGGTTTATATAATGCACCGGAGGCCTAGGGTTTAGGAGAGTCCTCGGCTTGGGCGCCAAGTCTTGTGGAGTCTCCTTGGATATGTCATGGTCTGCCCAAAGTGGCCCATGAGTGAACCGCCATGGGGGTGCTCAGCTCAACCCACCTGGTCGGGAGACGATGTGGTGAGTACCTCCTAGTCTAGGACACCGTCAGTCGGGCCGAGCAGAGGCTGTTTTGGGAGCAACCAGATGAAGCAGCTGATGGAACTGCATTGGATGGCGGAGCCCGTGATGAAGGACCTCTGCGTCAAGTTGTGGCCTTCAGAGCCGCTGCCGAGCAGCTATTTTGGGTTGGTGCAAAGGATGGACGACGCCACTCCCTGGATTGATGCCTGGAAGCGCTCCGCGTGCATTGAGGGAGCTCGGATGGACTTCGGCAAGACCATGGTACACTGGCCAAAGATCAAACCAGCCGAGATGGCCACCGGACCTCCACCCCCTGGGAAGGAGCACAGGCGCCCCGAGCAGTATTTTCCCATCGTGATGGATGGTGCTCGGGCAATAGAGGCCCAGTGCTCGAAAGATGTAATTTATGAGTAATTTTATTTTCCTTGTATCCTAGGAGTTGAAACTTTTGTGGTGTGGAAATGCAACTGGTTGGCTGTAAATATAATGCCTCATGTGTTATATTTTGACTCCTATGCGGCCGTTTTAAAAATGAAAGTTACCAGTCGTCGGCTTCAACCCCCTTGCAGATACTGCATTGGGTGTTTCTCCTGAACACTTTGACCCTTAGCCGACGTCTCGGTGCCCGGAGGCGGTATGTGTAAGGAAAAACGAGGCAATCAGACTATGCGGCTTTATTGCTTTCACTTAGCCATAGGAGCTTAACTGCGGGGGCTGGTGACTAGCCCCCAGTATATGTGATATCCGGACGTACCGCGGTTGACACCATTATCACGTGGTTCCTATGACAGAGAACCCTTCGTTTGACACGGGCTAACCTCCAACGATTTTTAGTTTAACACTAGTCATCAGATCGCCGACCAATTCTCTCTTATTATGACAGTCAGTTTTCGGCTTTCTCCACTGAGGTACTTAACCAGGCTAGCTAGAAGTACAATCGCAGTGGTTCACCCTTTACCCTCCTAGCCGAACAATGCGGAACGTAAGAGGGTAAACACAGGAGCCGGGCAACCCAACTATTGACCAAAGACACAATTCGGAACTGATTCATATAATGCGATGTCCATGACGACGAGCACATAATAAAATTGGTGCCGGAATGATGTTTGAGGCAAGATTTATGATCGAGCCCCCGGTCTATTAGCCGGTCACAAAAAAAAGGAACGTATCGTAATAGTTTACTTTGGCCTAAAGAGCGGAAAGGAATATGCAACACGAATGTCTGCACATTTACCAGAGAAAAATTGGTCTTTATTTCCTTTGAATTTGTGACGTCCAACCGTACAATCCGAACTGCCGAAGTAACTTTGATAGATACTTTAAGAGATAAATACATTAGAGGAAAGGTTTACACAGGGCCTTCATGAGTGGTTTGACATCCCTACTACGCCCTGTTGCACGTCTGCGCCTTTGCTCTTTATGAAGCTTCCGAATGAGTGTGGTTGTTGACTGTATGCCCGGTGGAAGTAGTAATGTTTAGCGGACGAGCCCTTGGAGAAGGGTATTGAGAAGTCGCCGCACTGTATCAGCTTAACACTAATCAGGCCCTAGGTGGAGCCTGTAATTGATGTTAATCCAAGAGCATCCTTTGGCCATGGCTCAGTCGAACCGAGCTCTCGGCCTTTGTGTCATGTGCCCCCACAGCCTCCCATGGGATCTTGAGCGTGAAGTTGTGCACTCGAGGCACGTATTTCATGGCTGAGTGGGCCGTGCTGTGGGGCGCGTATCCCTATTTATGGTGAGCACGAAAGTGCTCCGGGGCCGAGGCTGTAGCTCGGGCGCGTTTGCGTGCGTCCAGTGCCTTGATGGTAGACTGGGCCTGCGACGCTTCTTCGGCGGCCTGGACTTCGGCGGCTAAAGCCGCTGTGTGTTCCTCTGTTCGGAGCGAGCGCTCGGTGTTACCGTTGACGGTAATAACACCCTTCGATCCTGCCATCTTGAGCTTTAGATATGCGTAATGTGAGACGGCGTTAAATCGGGCGAACGCTGTCCGGCCGAGGAGTGCGTGGTAACCGCTGCGAAAGGGAACAATGTCGAAGATTAAGTCTTCACTGCGGAAGTTGTCGGGCGAACCGAAGACTACCTCCAATGTCACGGATCCCGAGCAGCGTGCCTCGACGCCTGGGATTACCCCTTTAAAGGTGGTGTTGCTGGGTTTCATCCTTGATGGGTCAATCCCCATTTTCCTGACTGTATCTGAATAAATCAGGTTGAGGCTGCTGCCTCTGTCCATAAGGACTCTGGTGAGGTGAAATCCATCCACGATGGGGTCGAGTACTAGAGCCGCCGTTCCTCCATGACGGATACTGGTCGGGTGGTCTCGACGGTCGAAAGTGATCGGGCAAGCCGACCATGGGTTGAATTTTGCGGCCACCGGCTCTAAGGCGTAGACATCCCGGAGTGCGCGTTTCCGCTCCTTCTTCGGTATATGTGTGACGTAAATCATGTTCACGGTCTTTACCTCGGGAGGGAACTGTTTTTGGCCTCCATTGTTTGGCCCGCGAGGTTCATCGTCTTCCTCGCTGCGGGGACCCTTGCCCTGTTCTTCGGCTATGATCTTGCCGGCCTGTTTGATTACCCAACAGTTACGGTTGGTGTGATTGGCGGGCTTATCCGAGGTGCCATGAATCTGGCAGGGCCTATCCAAGATTCTATCCAGTGTGGACGGCTCGTCCCTATTCCCTTTAGAAGGTTTTTTCCGCGGTCCCGATTTTGAGCCGCCGAACTCAGTGTTTACCGTTGTGTCATCGGCTTCACTGCCATTGTTTGTGTGCCGGTGCTTATTATTCTTGTTGCGCCGGGGCTTCCCGTTCCCGTCCCGGGCCTCTGAAGTGCCGGGGTCTTCGGGGTGGTTGCTTCTACGAGCTAACCAACTATCCTCACCCGCGCAAAAGAGGGTCATTAGGGAGGTGAGGGCCGATATTGTTCTTGGCTTATCTTGGCCGAGCTGGCGCGCGAGCCATTCGTCCCGAATACTATGCTTGAATGCGGCGATTGCTTCGGCATCCGGACAGTCGACGATCTGGTTCTTCTTAGTCAAGAACCGGTTCCAGAATTGCCAGGCTGACTCCCAGGGCTGCTGAACGACGTGGCTCAGGTCGTCGACATCCGGCGGCCAAACATAGGTGCCTTGAAAGTTGGCTCGGAATGCGTCCTCGAGCTCCTCCCAGCTCCCGATGGAGTTTTCGGGCAGGCTGTTTAACCAATGCCTTGCTGGTCCTTTGAGTTTCAATGGTAGGTATTTAATGGCGTGGAGGTCATCCCCTCGGGCCATATGAATGTGGAGAAGAAAATCTTTGATCCACATGGCTGGGTCAGTTGTCCCATCGTATTGTTCTATATTCACCGGTTTAAACCCTTCGGGGAACTGATGCTGCATCACCTCATCTGTGAAACACATTGGGTGTGCGGCGCCCCTGACCCGGGCTACGTCATGTCGGAGATCGGTTGTCATCCGGGCACGGTGCTGCTCCCGAGCTCTATCGTTTCTATCGCACCAGGCTTGGTATCCGTCCCGTCCAGCGGGTGCATAACCTCTAGATCCATAGATGGATCTTGACCGTGTCCCTCTGGCATTCAGGTCGTGCCGCAGATCGCGTGGGTCATCCGGTTGAACCGGGTCTTTGCCCGCCCGGCGAGGGGGGGGCAGGTGGGTGTTCGGTTTCTCCAGCCATCCTATCCCGTCCTCGAGGGGGGCGGTCGGGCTGGCTTGTGTAAGTTCGTCTGGGAGGCATCGGCTCAAGGGCCTCATCCTCAAATGACGGTAGCAAACGCCGTCGTGGATAGCTTTTGTATTGATCCTGGCGCTGATTGTCGAAGCCCTCTTCGGCTGCAAAGACCATTGTCCACCTATCGTTGAGTGTATCTTGTTCGGCCTTTAGCTGCTGCTGCTTCTTCTTCAAGCTTCGGGCGGTGGCTATAAGATGCTGCTTGAATCTCTCCTGGTCCAGGGGGTCCTCTGGGACGACACAATCCTCGGGTCCGAGGCTATCCTCCTCTTCGGACGGAGGGAGGTAATTACTGTCCTCGGAATCCTCGGGGTCCTCAGGGTCACCCTGGTCCTCGTGCCCTTCAGGGGCGTCGTGGGTGGAGGTGGCGGTTCACTTTCCGGTGTTGGAAGTGGCGAGGGAGGGAGCCATATACTGTGGGACATCGATATCCTCGTCCATGTCGTCAGCCTCCTCGGAGGCGTAGTCCAGCATGTCGGTTAAATCTTTGACAGTGGCTAATAAGTGGGTGGTGGGTGGGACGCAAAATTCCCCGCGGTCAGCCTCAAGTCCGATCTGCTCATGGGCCGAGGACGGGCCATCCGCGATACTTATCTTCCGGATCCGATCTAGCATCTCACTTAAAAGCGAGAGGTCTACTGGATCCGTCTTTGGCCATACTTCGGAGTCAAATTCCGGCGTGCCTGCACTGGTAGTGTGTTCGGTCAAGGGCGGCCCCTGGCTCTTCGGCGCTGAGATCAGATCCGAACTCGAGGCCAGATCTGAACTGAGGACCGCCCCGGAGGCGGGGCCGAGGAGGGAGTCCGAGGTTAAGGCCCCGGGATTATTAGGCTCCTCAGGTAAAGCTGGGAACCTAGCAAAGATCAGATCACCCCGAGAGTTGGTGACATACACCAGGCTGGCGAACCTGATTTCTTGCTCAGGGGCGAAGCTGTCAACCTGGTCTAGGTGACCGGTCGGGTCGGCGTGCAGCACGATGCTGCCGAACGCGAAAAGATGGCCGGGGACGAAGACGTCCCCGCTGCGGATGCTACCGCTGATGATAAGGCGAGCCATTGATCCTTGGTGACCCAACGGCGGAACTCCCAATGAAAGCACCAATGTCGGTACCAAAACCAGCAGACCTCGGGTATGGGGTCCGAACTATGGATCTTGGGATCAATGAGTAACAGGGAACGTAGAGACGGCGATTTACCCAGGTTCGGGCCCTCTCGAAGAGGTAAAACCCTACGTCCTGCTAGATTGTATTGATGTGGTTGTATAAAGGTTACAGAGTTGATCTAACTCGAGATCGGATGGGCTAAACCCTAGGTGGTTATGATGATTCCTCCTCTACGGACTAAACCCTCTGGTTTATATAGACACCAGAGGGACCTAGGGTTACATATGGTCAGTTGCCATCAGGGGATAAACATGCCGATAATTATTTCTTGGAGGGGACGCCAAGTCTTCGGAGGTTTCCTTATGGTGCACAGGGTCGCCCGCAATCCGGCCTTCCTTTGACGAGTAAGAGCGGCCCACTAGTCCGGCCTATGAGAAATAGGCTGGCAGCCCGAGTACCCCTTAGTCCAGGACACCCTCAACGGGGTCGATCATAAGACCTATACCATGCATGCGCCCCAAATACGTGTATGGGTGGCGTGATGTGTTCAAATCCCCAAGGCACAACTTTGATGTGGCACCAGCTGCCTCACAAACCGAACACCCTACCCCCCAGGAAGCTAGGTTCAAGACATAGGGTGCCGGTTCCCCCACTTTGAGCCAGCGGGAGGGAATCCAACACATGTGCTCAAACTTAATTTGGTCTGACATGCCACCATGACCTATCATACGTAACACAGACCAAGAGGAACCCGTCATGGTCAAAACCTTCTCGTATGTGGTGGGTCAAAGGGATAGACCGCATGGACCCACAGATCTATTGACGTGGAAAGCCGCACGATGGGGGTGGATTAGAAGACCACGTACTAACGCCACATGTGTGTGACCAAAATATACATACATGTAAGTATATGATAGGGTGGTGTGATGTTTAAATAGCCAATGCAACTTAATTTCATGTGTCACTGCCTCACAAAAACAGACCCCCGAGGAAAGCTATGGTAAAGGACACACGGCGCTGGGATATGTTGAAATAACTAAATTTCATACTCAAAATTTTCAAAACAACAAATAACATACTTTATTGAAATCAATTAAAAAGCACATTATATGTCGAAATAACAAAAATAATTCTACAAATTTTAAAAACAAGGACCGCAAGGTTTACTTAATCGACATGACAGGGCACTACAGACACATTTAGATGCTAAATGTCTGTAATGACCAAATCATAGCGCTTAAATGAAGCTTGAGATATAGAAAATTCCCATCTGGTCACCCATCCTTACACTGTTCTAGCCTTAGCACGCTTAACCTATGCGTTCTATTCGAATCAGCTAGCGGAAGGAAAGCTGCACCTTGCTGATAGGAGTTGCCTCCTCGCGTTTAAGGTGTATCCCGATGGTCACCGTGTGGGACCTACTCCCTATCACACACATTTGTGATTTTGGAAACTGTGTGCAATCTTGGTGGTCGTGGTCGTGGTCGTGCAACCGAGATGCTTACCGTCCCTGGAAATGGCCTCTCGACTGGTTGAGTCAATAGGATGCTGACACGGCTCCGCTCAAATAGTGCAGCGCACCGCACCTGATGCGCGGTGGCGCTCTCCTGCTCTTGCGCGGCATTGCTTTGCCGCTCTTGCTCTCCTCCGCTCCATGGGCAGTGACGAACACATGTGTAGACATCGGCCCACTCAAGCACTGGGGCGTGACGATACCGCTCACGCTCGGCGGCGCGCTGCCTCTCTTGCTCGGCAGCGCGCGGCCGTTCTTGCTCTCCGGCCTGCTCCGGCTCGTTCACCTCGTCGAGGAGGTTGATGACGAGGGCAGCCCTTCACCGGATTGGCATGCTTGGAATGGTATACAGTGGTATGGTGTACTAACAGTGGTGGCGGGAAACCGACGGGAGGAGTGGCGGGAAACTGATTGGGGGAGTGGCGGGAAACGACAGCGTGTTTGGATATATAACACCATTAATATGGAAAACTTAGGAAAGAAGGAAACGCGAGCTCAGCACGACACATGCGCACACAGTGCTTACCCACGGGTGCCAGGCGGTTGACCAGAACTGCTTTAAATTATTCATGGTTTGTTTGGCCTTTTTTATAGATTAATTGAGTTTCTAGGAATTTATTGTGCAAAATTCAAATTTGAACCACAACCACATGCTCCAATGCACCAAAATGGGTTGAAAAATCATTTTTGTGTCCTTGGGTGCATGTTTAGGTCCCATGCAAGAAATGGGAATGAATTAGAAACATCTCGGCGTCGTGGCTCGGCCGCAAACATTGAGAAACTTGGTTTTTAAATCCTCGTAAATCCAAAACTCGCCTGAAATTCATGAAACTTGGCATGGTGTCATGACATGGCACGTATATGCCGTGGTAAAAAATTTGTCCAATTTGGGGCAGGTTTTGGTACAAGCCTCTTACAAACCGGAGCTTCTCACAAGAAGCCTCATGGTTCTGATAGGGAACGTGTCACCCTTGTGGGTGAAACGACATTCCCTGCATCTTCTCACCTTGGATTTTTTTTCTAGAGGCAACATAGACCAATAGGAGTGTCGTGCTGAAATATGGAATTTTTCAGGGTTGTTTGGACTTTTTTATAGATTAATTGAGTTTTCTAGGCATTTAATGTGCAAAATTCAAATTTGAACTACAAGCACATGCTCCAGTGCACCAAAATGGGTTGAAAAATCATTTTTGTGTCCTTGGGTGCATGTTTAGGTCCCATGCAAGAAATGGGAATGAATTACAAACATCTCAGCGTCGTGGCTCGGCCGCAAACATTGAGAAACTTGGTTTTTAAATCCCCGTAAATCCAAAACTCGCCTGAAATTCATGAAATTTGGCATGGTGTCATGACATGGCACATATATGCCGTGGTAAAAAATTTATCCAATTTGGGGCAAATTTTGGTACAAGCCTCTTACAAACTGGAGCTTCTCACAAGAAGCCTCGTGGTTCGATAGGTAACGTGTCACCCTTGTGGGCGAAACGACATTCCCTGCATCTTCTCATCTTGGATTTTTTTTTCTAGAGGCAACATAGACCAATAGGAGTGTCGTGCTGAAATATGAAATTTTTCAGGGTTTGTTTGGACTTTTTTATAGATTAATTGAGTTTTCTAGGCATTTAATGTGCAAAATTCAAATTTGAACTACAAGCACATGCTCTAGTGCACAAAAATGGGTTGAAAAGTCATTTTTGTGTCCTTGGGTGCATGTTTAGGTCCCATGCAAGAAATGGGAATGAATTACAAATATCTAGGTATCGTGGCTCGGCGCCAAACATTGTGAAACTTGGTTTTTAAATCCCCGTAAATCCAAAACTCGCCTGAAATTCATGAAACTTGGCATGGTGTCATGACATGGGACATATATGCCGTGGTAAAAAAATTGTCCAATTTTGGGCAAGTTTTGGTACAGGCCTCTTATAAACCGGAGCTTCTCACAAAGAAGCCTCGTGGTTCTGATAGGGAATGTGTCACCCTTGTGGGCAAAACGACATTCGCTGCCTCTTCTCGCCTTGGATTTTTTTCCTAGAGACAACATAGACCAATAGGAGAGTCGTGCTGAAATATGGAATTTTTCAGTGTTCGTTCGGACTTTTTATAGATTAATTGAGTTTTCTAGGCATTTAATGTGCAAAATTCAAATTAGAACTACAATCACATGCTCTAGTGCACCAAAATGGGTTGAAAAATCATTGTTGTGTCCTTGGGTGCATGTTTATGTCCCATGCAAGAAATGGGAATGAATTACAAACATCTCGGCGTCGCGGCTCGGACGCAAACATGTAGAAACTTGGTTTTTAAATCCCCGTAAATCTAAAACTCACCTGAAATTCATGAAACTTGCCATGGCGTCATGACATGGCACATATATGCCGTGCTAAAAAAATTGTCCAATTTGAGACAAGGCGCACACATTAACAGCAAACATAGGCATTTTCGCACAAATAACTGCCACGTTATTATCGCAAACGGTTGTATTATTTGCACCGTGGGCATTCCACTAACCATTTACGTGCCGCCACACATCTCACTATTTATTGGAATGGAGGTGCCATGTGGGCAGCTGTTTGATTAGACGGGACGAGTGCGAGAAGTCCGCCACGCAGGCTCGACGGGACGCGTGCGAGCAGTCCGCTGCGCAGGCTCGACGGGACGCCTGCGAGCAGTCCGCTGTGCAGACTCAGCGCGACGCGTGCAGGCTCACCAGGAAGCGAGCCCCTTGACCTGCACCCGTCGCCCGCCTCGCTCCCAACTTCTCCATTAATGGCGGCCGAGCCACTGTTTAACATGCGGTTAATGCACCTGGACGGAGGTAGTTTGCTTGTGATCCCATGGCCCCGCTCAACATTTAGCATTGTTTTGTTCGTGCCTCACTGAGAACGCGCCTTTTAGCCTGTTTTTGACTCGTATACATGTACAATACCTATGAACGAAATAATATGATGACAAATTTACAATGGCAACGGATAATAATTGTCTTACATATTCAAGATAATTTAAAATGCCAAATGCGGCAAAGCCCGAAAGACATAAGGGCAAGAGAAGAAGAAAGACGCAGAAGAAGGAAGACGTGGAAGAAGGAAGACGCAGAGAACGATATGGGTCCCTGCTCTCTACTTCTTGATGGGTTGCTGGGCGTGAAGTTCCTCCATCTCCTTCTTCATCGCCTCCAGGACCTTCTTCTCCTCTCGCCTCTCCCCCGCCATCTTTCAAAGTGCCTCCATGGCATGGGATTTCTGATGAGGATATCAATACCATAGTCACACCCACAGCCCCTGCTACTATACATACTGGACCAATTACTAGAGCTCGCGCATGCCAATTAAATTATCAGGTACTTTCATTTCTTGTGAATAATTCTAATGTTCATGAGAATATGATGCTGCCTAAGATAGATATATTTGTGTTGATTACTAATGAAGGGCCTAGCATGGACAGGAGGGATGAACACTGGAGCGGGATCAAGCATGAGGATGACGGTGCACGTGAGGGGAACCATAACGACATTTCTAATGGAGTTTTCAGCACTTTGAAGCTCCCATGAGGACATACAAGGACATGGACGAAATATACAAGATTCCCTTTCATAAATTTCGTCCATAGCTTATTATTGGTGCTGCGCCACCTTAGTTTTGGGTAGGCCCATGTAATTTCGAAATACTACTTCATAGGCTGGTTTTAGAGTTCGTATTGTAGGGGAAACGACTCAGGAGGTGTTTTAGTCCCACCTTGACAAAGGTGGACGAAATTCCCTCCCTTTTCCCCTATAAATACAGCCCTTAAAGCACTATTTAGACTTGGGTTTTGTTTATATTAAAGTTCGCCATAGCTGCAACTCGTGTCCTTCATTTCTGTTCAACGACCAGACCAAAACGTCACAGAACCCCACTTGATTAATAAAGTTTTCCTCTTATATTCGCAATATCCAGATTGCAATCTTAGTTTCTTCCTTGTTCTTTGTTTGCGTGTAGGAAATAGACCCTCGTGGTCAGGTTGATCATGCTCTGACGTGGTCAATAATCTCTCGGAGTTGGTTTAGCGATTGCTAAGGCGCGACATCTTTGCACGTTCGTAGTCAAAGTCTACTCCACTAAAAACGATAGCTACTTCTCATCGAAACATCGGGACACCTTTGCCTCGATCAAGTGGTATCAGATTTCCACGTTGCTTGGTGAGATTTTACTAGTTTTTCATAGTTTAGATCATATCTGTTCTTCATACCTATAGTCCACGAAAAGGCCACACACAAATAATTTAGGGTTAGTTCATCATATCCGAACCAATCTGAGCCTTTGCATAATCTTTTCAGTGTTTTTGCTTTGTTGAATTTGTGGTTGCATCGTCGTATCGAGTTGCTGGTCTTAGCATCTACTCCCTTAGAGTTTCAAGTTCTATTCATAGGTTGTCACGCCGCCGCCGCACCATCGTCATCTCCGTTGCCATATACCACCATCGCATATTCGCCACCAATCCGAGTCCATATACACCACCACATAACCACCACCATCCTGCCAATAAGAGTCCAACACATATCCGCCGCCATCACGCCCATCCGAGTCCACCTCCATCATAGATTCGCCATCTGTCTGTGTTCCACCACCCCAACATATATCCGCCACCAGTCTGAGTTCCACCAGATTCATCTTTGCCACCAATCCTAGTCCGAGTCCAGTATTTGCTTATCTATTATTGATTTCCAGATCACGCCACACTACGTGTCGTGATCAAGTCAGACTCCCCAACTTTCGTCTTGCCCGCAGTAGAGAAATATGTCCAGTTTCAAAAAAAACTAAGTCTGGAAAATTCTGGCTAGACAGTTTTTAGACCATTTGGAGACTTTTTCGAAAAAAAATTGTTGCTGAGCAAAAAAAAAGAGGAAAAAAGTGAAAAAAAAGAGAGAAAAAAAGAGAGAATCAGAGTGTGTTTTCCCTTGATTACGTGTCGTGCCGTGATTCTGTTAGTGTTCTAGGCTCGCGTCTCTAGTATGGTCTAGCCTAGGACCAGCACAGTACCGTCGTTGAGCGTTTATTCAACTTTGCATCTCTGAATTGATTATTGCTAACCCTTTTTGCTACCATATATTAAGCCTTGCCAGCTCCACATATCATCTACATTGTGCATTTGACACCACCTGGCACTCGCTCTATCCAAGCTTTGAGGTGTTTTGACTACAACGGTTGCCGATCACCGCCTACTGCTTGGTAAGAACTGGTAAGAATCTGAGTTTCGCTTGACGGATTTGTGACTGTCCATCACACCACCACCACTTCCTAGTAGTCTGTAGGATCATATTCCTGTGTGTTTCTATTGCTGCTAACCATGACAGGATCACAAGCCAACGAGACTGACTGGGAGAACATGACGAACAAGGCGTTACATGATAAATTTCAGCAAATGATGAGTTAACGGGTGTAAGATGTGCTGAATAGATTTGAAGAGGCCACGGAGAAGATAGATGGCATTGAGAAGACATTTAAAACAAAGCTAGATGACAAGTTTAATGAGCTACTTGCGCGTCTTCCACAACCACCACCGGCTGCACCTGTCGCACCTCTGCGACAACAACAACAACAACAACAATAACAACAACAACAACAACAACAACAACAACAACAACAACAACAACAACAACAACAACAACAACAACAACAACAACGTCGCCTTCCAAATCAATTGGGGCGAGCACAACGTGTGCCTCTCGAGCAAGGCCAACATTCTGGTGCCGTTGCTACCGCTGCTGCTTCTGCGGCTACTGCTGCTATTGTCGAGGAGTACGACGACTACGAGGGTGCTTACGAGGATGAGGAAGAGGTTGCTGCAAATCAGAACTACGTGCAACCACCAGCACAAGCACCAGGTCGTCCACATATATACAATCGCAATGGTAAGGCTGCACCACCCCCTCGGGTACGAGATCATGACCATGTCCCTAAACTAAAATTGAATATTCCGCCATTTGAGGGTAGATACATTCCTGATGTATATCTTACTTGGGAGTTAGAAACTGAACAACGTTTTACATGCTTACAATATCTTGAGGATAGACGTGTTGCTGCTGCTGTTTGTGTATTCACTAGTTTTGCTTGTGTTTGGTGGTCTGAACATTGTCGATTATATCATGATAATATCCCAACTACATGGGCTGCTTTGAAAATTGCTATATATACTAGTTGGGTTCCATCATATTATCAACGTGAATTACTTCAAAATTTGCAGCGTTTAAGACAAGGAAAAAATTATGTAGAGGAATATTATCAGGAATTACAAACTGGCATGATTCGATGTGGTATTGTTGAGGATAATGAAGCTCTGCTTGCACGTTTTATTGGTGGGTTAAATAGACAAATTCAAACCATCTTAGAGTATAAAGATTATAACAATATCACTCGTTTATTTCATCTTGCTTGCAAAGCTGAACGTGAAGTGGAGGATCGACAGGCATTGACGCGAACTAATTTTTCTATAGGTCGATCTTCATCATGGACACCACGTACATCATCTACTTCCACATGGCCTGCTACAGCACCGCTTACTTCAGCCGCCAACTCCAACCGAGATACGAGAAAATAGGCACCACCACCATCCGCCAAGAGCACACCTTCTGGTCCCGCACAGAGCTCTTCTTCATCCATGGAATCAACAGGGCAAACACATGATGTTATATGTCGTCGTTGCAAGGGTGGACATCACTATGCGAGAGAATGCCCATCCAAGCGTGTGATGATTGTTACTGAGGATGGTGGGTATGAGTCTGCTAGTGATTATGATGAGGAGACTTTGGCTCTTATTGCTAGTGAAGAACAAGGTGGATATGATTATGAACAAGAGACGCAATACATGGCTGCTGGAGACACTGACAGGTATGAAAGTTTAGTTACCCAATGTGTTTTCAATGTGCAAGTCACACAAGCTGAGCAAAATCAGAGGCACAATTTGTTCCATACAAAGGGAGTTGTGAAGGAACGTTCTGTCCGCGTCATCATAGATGGAGGGAGTTGCAACAACTTGGCTAGCATGGAGATGGTGGAGAAGCTGTGTCTCAGCACCAGACCACATCCTCATCCTTACTACATACAATGGTTCAACAACAGCGGTAAGGTTAAGGTAAAAAGTATTGTTCGTGTGCATTTTAGTATCGCTACATATGCTGATTATGTTGATTGTGATGTGGTACCCATAAAAGCATGCTCCCTATTACTTGGTAGACCATGGCAATTGGATAAAAATTATATACACCATGGTAGAAACAATCAGTATACTCTTGTTCATAAGGACAAACATATTACTTTGCTTCCTATGACTCCTGAACACATTTTGAAAGATGATCTTACTAGAGCTAGTAAAGCAAAACAGGAGCAAAACAAGAGTGAAAATTAGATTGTGGCAAAAGAATTTGAGCAACAACTGAAGCCTAATAACAAACCATCATCTAGTGTTGCCTCTGACATTAAATTGAAAAGTGGATGTTTACTTGCCACCAAATCTGATATTGATGATCTAGATTTTAGCAAATCTGTTTGCTATGCTTTTGTGTGCAAAGAGTCATTATTTTCATTTGAGGACGTGCCTCCCTCTTTGCCTCCTGTTATCACTAACATTTTGTAGGAGTTCGCTGACGTCTTTCCACAAGACGTGCCACCGGGATTACCACCTATTCGAGGGATTGAGCATCATATTGACTTAATTCCCGGTGCTTCGCTACCCAACCATGCGCCATACCGTACCAATCCAGAGGAGACAAAGGAGATTATGCGTGAAGTGCAGGAGCTTCTCGACAAAGGTTATATACGTGAATCTCTTAGTCCTTGTGTTGTTCCTATTATACTAGTGCCAAAAAAGGATGGCACATCGCGTATGTGTGTGGATTGTAGAGGCATTAATAATATTACTACTCGTTATCGTCATCCTATTCCTAGGCTAGATGATATGCTTGATGAATTAAGTGGCTCTACCATTTTCTCCAAAGTTGATTTGCGTAGTGGATACCATCAAATTCGTATGAAATTGGGAGATGAATGCAAAACAGCATTTAAGACTAAGTTTGGCTTATATGAGTGGTTAGTCATGCCTTTTGGGTTAACTAATGCACCTAGTACTTTCATGAGATTAATGAACGAGGTTTTACTTGTTTTCATTGGACGATTTATGGTAGTCTATTTTGATGATATACTGATTTACAGCAGATCTTTGGAGGAACATTTGGAACATTTACGTGTTGTTTTTATTATGCTACGTGATGCATGTTTGTTTGGTAACCTTGGGAAGTGCACCTTTTGCACCGACCGAGTATCTTTTCTTGGCTGTGTTGTTACTCCACAGGGAATTGAAGTTGATAAAGCCAAGATTGAAACTATTGAGAGTTGGCCGCAACCCAAAATGGTCACACAAGTGAGGAGTTTTCTTGGCCTTGCTGGATTCTATAGGCATTTTGTGAGAGATTTCAGCACCATTGCTGCACCTCTCAATGAGCTTACAAAGAAGGATGTGCCTTTTGTTTGGGGTACCGCACAGGAAGAAGCCTTCACGGTATTGAAAGATAAGTTGACACATGCTCCTTTACTCCAACTTCCTGATTTTAATAAGACTTTTGAGCTTGAATGTGATGCTAGTGTAATTGGATTACGAGGTGTGTTATTACAAGATGGTAAACCTGTTGCATACTTTTCTGAAAAATTGAGTGGGCCTAGTCTGAATTATTCTACTTATGATAAGGAATTATATGCTCTTGTTCGGACTTTGGAAACATGGCAACATTATTTATGGCGCAAAGAATTTGTTATACATTCTGATCATGAATCTTTGAAACACATTAAAAGTCAAGCAGAACTGAACCGTAGACATGCTAAATGGGTTGAATTCATTGAGTTTCCCTTATATATGTCATTAAACACAAGAAGGGTAAATAAAATGTTATTGTTGATGCATTGTCTCATCGTTATACTATGCTTTCACAACTTGACTTTAAAATATTTGGTTTGGAGACCATCAAAGATCAATATGTGCATGGTGCTGAATTTAAAGATGTGATGCAGAATTGTAAAGAAGGAAGAACATGAAACAAGTTTGTCATAAATGATGGATTTGTCTTCCGTGCTAACAAGCTATGCATTCCAGCTAGCTCCGTTCATCTTTTGTTGTTGCAGGAGGCGCATGGAGGAGGATTAATGGGACACTTTGGCATGAAGAAGACGAAGGGCGTACTTGCTACACATTTCTTTTGGCCAAAGATGAGACAGGATGTTGAGCGTTTTATTGCTCGATGCACTACATGTCAAAAAGCTAAGTCACGACTCGATCCTCATGGTTTATATATGCCTTTGCCTATACCTAGTGTTCCATGGGAGGACATATCTATGGACTTTGTTTTAGGTTTACCTCGAAGAAAGAAGGGGAGGGATAGCATATTTGTTGTCGTGGATAGATTTTTGAAAATGGCACACTTTATAACATGTCATAAAAGTGATGATGTTGCTGCTGATTTGTTCTTTCGTGAAATTATTCGCTTGCATGGTGTGCCAAATACTATTGTTTCAGTTCGTGATACTAAATTTCTTAGCCACTTTTGGAGATGTTTGTGGGCTATGTTGGGGACGAAATTGCTTTTTAGTACTACATGTCACCCCCAAACTGATGGACAAACTGAAGTAGTCAATAGAACATTGTGTACTATGCTTAGGGCTGTTTTGAAGACTAACCTGAAAATGTGGGAAGAATGCTTGCCTCATATTGAATTTTCTTATAATCGTTCGCTGCATTCTACTACTAAGATGTGCCCTTTTGAAATTGTGTATGGTTTCCTACCTCGTGCACCCATTGATTTGTTGCCTCTTCCATCTTCGGAGAAGGTTAATTTTGATGCTAAACAACGTGCTGAATTGATCTTAAAAATGCATGAGTTAACTAAGGAAAACATTGAGCGCATGAATGCTAAATACAAACTTCCTGGCGATAAGGGTAGAAGACATATTGCGTTTGAACTAGGAGATCTTGTTTGGTTACATTTACGCAAAGATAGGTTTCCTGATTTGCGCAAATCTAAGCTAATGCCACGTGCTGATGGTCCTTTTAAGGTATTAGAGAAAATAAATGATAATGCATATAAACTTGAGCTGCCTGCAGATTTTGGGATTAGTCCCACTTTTAACATTGCATATTTGAAGCCTTATTTGGGTGAGGAAGGTGAGCTTCCATCAAGGATGACTTCATTTCAAGAAGGGGAGGATGATGAGGACATCAATACCATAGTCACACCCACAGCCCCTACTACTATACATACTGGACCAATTACTAGAGCTCGCGCACGCCAATTAAATTATCAGGTACTTTCGTTTCTTCTGAATAATTCTAATGTTCATGAGAATATGATGTTGCCTAAGATAGATACATTTGTGTTGATTACTAATGAAGGACCTAGCATGGACAAGAGGGATGAACACTGGAGCGGGATCAAGCATGAGGATGACGGCACGCGCGAGGGGAACCAGAACGGCATTTCTAATGGAGTTTTCAGCACTTTCAAGCTCCCATGAGGACTTACAAGGACATGGACGAAATATACAAGATTCCCTTCCATAAATTTCATCCATAGTTTATTATAGGTGCTGCACCACCTTAGTTTTGGGCCAGGCCCATGTAATTTCAAAATACTACTTCATAGGCTAGTTTTAGAGTCCGTATTGTAGGGGAAACGACTCAGGATGTGTTTTAGCCCCACCTTGACAAAGGTGGACGAAATTCCCTCCCTTTTCCCCTATAAATACAGCCCTTAAGGCACTCTTTAGACTTGGGTTTTGTTTAGATTAAAGTTTGCCATAGTTGCAACTCGCGTCCTTCGTTTGTGTTCAACGACCAGACCAAGACGTCACAGAACCCCACTTGATTAATAAAATTTTCCTCTTATATTCACAATATCCAGATTGCAATCTTAGTTTCTTGCTTGTTCTTTGTTTGCGTGCAGGAAATAGACCCTCGTGGTCAGGTTGATCGTGCTCCGGCGTGGTCAATAACCTCTCAGAGTTGGTTTAGCGATTGCTAAGGAGCGACATCTTCGCACGTTCATAGTCGGATCGTCAAAGTCTACTCCACTATAAATGATAGCTACTTCTCATCAAAACATCAGGACACCTTTGCCTCTATCAATTTCTAGTGGAGAACGTCGATGCTCTGCTTCACATCCACATGACTTTGCTTGACAGCAGCCACTGATTCCTCCACCAGCCGCTCGCACTCAATGCGGAGCTTCGCCACGTCATCCAGCAGTTTCCCGACGAGGGCTCTCAGAATCTTCCCTGAGGCACTACTCTTCTCATGCTGCTTCTTCCAGCCCCCTCTGCTTCTCGTACTCGTCAAAGAGCTTCGTATTGTGACCCGTTTGTTGCTCGATGAGGCCGGTCGCCTTCTCAACCGAGGCATTGGTCTCCTCCAGCAGCTTCACCAAGCAGGCGTTCGCCTCCTTCTGCTTATTGAGCTCAGCGCGCATGTCGTTAGTGGCTAAGGAATCCACCACTACCGGCTCGTCCAGTTTGCCTCCTTGGTGAATGCGCTTGTGCGAGCCCTCACCTTTCCACGAGAGATCGTTCGAGGCCTTCATGGCACCGCAGGACATCTCTGTTGCGGCTAACGCGACGCTGTGGGACCTCTCTGTTGCTTCCGCGGCCTTGGTCTTTTTTCCCTGGTTATATGTCGACCCAGAACTCCTCGTACCGGCCATGGCAGGCGCAAGGTACGACTAACAAGAAAGACCTGTTTGTTTGGTGATGAGGAGAGGAATGTGCAGTAGTTTTCGAGTGGGTAAGTTTTATAGACGACTAGTAAACAGCTACTAAGTGGGAACACATTTAGGTTTCATAGGTATGAACAGATTTGCTATTAATTATAGTGTGGTAATTTGGAATGTGACGGGAAACAAGCACAAAATTTATTGATGGTTTTGGTTTCGAATCCTCAAATGGTTCCCGGATGGCGTACGTGGGCCCGCGTTCTTGGATGTGTACGTGTCTGCCCACTATCACACACGGTCAACATATCATCATTGTGCCCGATGGATGGGCCGTCGCGCCTCCCACGGGTGCTAGAAGGTTGACCAAAACTGGCTTTCTAAACTAAAAGACAAAAATGCTCAAATAAACGTTGGTACTTCCTATAAATTAGGGGCAAAATTTGTCGCCTTTACATATGATTAGCGACTTAAAATGTCGATAAGCAACATTTCCATATAATTATAATAAAATATAGGCTAAAAGGTTGCGCTGGTTGCCTTCGGACGACGGTTTTTTCGAACTCCATGATCAGCACTTGAGCAGCACCCTTGCGGTCGTTCATTCCGACTGTCCGGACCCGCGCCCACGGTACCCGTCGCCGCTTGTGGAGCTGCTGGCGCTGGGAGGCTCTTCGGGCTGCAGGGCCTCCTCCAGTAGAGCTTGACAGTGTGCAATCGCACGCATGACACGCCTGCGGCACCGCTCCATCTCCATGTCTCTCCACTAGTAGCAAATTCCATCCATGACCTGCATCCCCATGATATTACGGTGGTGTTGCTCTACTTCGCCGGGGGCGTCATCTCCGCCAACGAGGCGCTCGAGCATGGCCACCACATCGTCGGGATCGAGGATGACATGCCCGCCGGCGGCAATGATGAGGCAGCGGACAGGCTTTCTCATAACTAAATTGCAGAGGACCTCTGCCCATTCCTGGCGGGGCATCAGGCTCTCGATGGGAACCGGTGACGATGGCTCTTCAGGTGGGTCATCGATCATGCCGCCTGGCAGCTCTGGATATTTTGCGCAGTGGATGGCAAACAACTCTTCCCACTTCCTCTGCAATACGTCCATTGTGCGCCCAAGGAACGGCATGGCGATATCACTGCCAATGGGCCATGGTGCCTGCACCGGCCGACGAAGCTCTTGCTCCCCGACCTACTCCGGCTCGTTCTCCTCGTCGAAGATGTAATCCATAAAGGGGCCGACATCGAAGCTTTGGTTGCCTAGCATGCTTGGAATAATTAATGGTAGATGGGTGTGGACTAGATATGTGCACAGTGTCGCTACGGTGCGTTGCCGCCTGGGTCATATAGAGCTAGCCACTCGCTAGTGGCGAGAAACCGATGGGGGGAGAGGCGGGAAGCGTTGGCGTGGATTGCGGGACACGTCTGTGTTGGTAGGTACGAGTTGGTGCACGCACAGTTTGGTCGAATGGTGATGACCCACAAGTATAGGAGATCAATCATAGTCCTTTCGATAAGTAAGAGTGTTGAACCCAACAAGGAGCAGAAGGAAATGATAAGTGGTTTTCAGCAAGGTATTCTCTGCAAGTACTGGAAGTAGCGGTAACAGATAGTTTTGTAGCAAGGCAATTCGTAACAAGTAACAATAGTAACCAAGGTACAGCAAGGTGGCCCAATCCTTTTAATAGCAAGGAAAAGTAGGAACGTTCTCTTATAGTGAGCAAAGCGTGCTCGAGGACACATGGGAATTGTCGTCTAGTCACGTCCATCATGTTTAGTTGATTCGCGTTCGCTACTTTGATAATTTGATATGTGGGTGGATCGGTGCTAGGGTGTTGTTCTTACTTGAACAAGCAACCATCTTATGATTACCCCCTCTCACAAGCATCCGCAACTATGAAAGAAGAATTAAGATGAATCTAACCATAACATGAAACATATGGATCCAAATCAGCCCCTTACAGAATAACGCATAAACTAGGGTTTAAGCTTCTGTCATTCTCCCAACCCATCATCTACTTATTACTCCCCAATGCATTCTCCTAGGCCCAAATATGGTGAAGTGTCATGTAGTCGATGTTCACATGACACCACTAGAAGAATAACAACATACACGTCATCAAAATATCGAACGAATACCAACTTCACATGATTACTTATAACAAGACTTCTCCCATGTCCTCTACTACTTGTGAACTGCGTTGGGATTTCCCCGAAGAGGAGAGGATGATGCAGTATAGTAGAGATAAGTATTTCCCTCAGTTAAGAACCAAGGTTATCAATCTAGTAGGAGAACCACACAGAACCTCATTAGTAGCACCTACACACACAAAAGCAAATACTTGCACCCAACGCGAACAAGGGGGTTGTCAATCCCCTCGGCGGTTACTTGCAAGGATTAATTCTGATAGTGATAGATAAAAAAAGTAAATTGAAAAATAAAATAAAAGTAAATAAATTCCAGCAAGGTATTTTTGGATTTTAATATATGATAAAAGTTGACCCAGGGGCCATAGTTTTCACTAGAGGCTTCTCTCTCGAACGCATAGCATACGGTGGGTAAACAAATTACTGTTGGGCAATTGATAGAAAAGCACATAGTTATGACGATATTCAAGGCAATGATCATGTATATAGGCATCACGTCCGAGACAAGTAGACCGACTCCTGCCTGCATCTACTACTATTACTCCACCCATCGACCTCTATCCAGCATGCATCTAGGGTATTAAGTTAATGAAAACAGAGTAACGCCTTAAGCAAGATGACATGATGTAGACAAAGTAAACTCAAGCAATATGATTAAACCCCATCTTTTTATCCTTAATGGCAACAATACAATTATGTGTCTTGTCCCTTTCTGTCACTGGGATATAGAACACCGCAAGATTGAACCCATCACAAAGCACCTCTCCCATTGCAAGATAAATCAATCTAGTTGGCCAAACCAAACGGATAGATTGGAGAGAAATACAAAGCTATAACAATCATGCATAAATAAGTTCAGAAAAGACTCAAATATTCTCATGAATAATCTGATCATAAACCCACAATTCATCGGATCCCAACAAACACACCGCAAAAGAAGATTACATCGAATAGAACTCCAAGGAGATCGAGGAGAACATTGTATTGAAGATCAAAGAGAGAGAAGAAGCCATCTAGCTACTAGCTATGGACCCGTAGGTCTGTGGTAAACTACTCACACATCATCGGAAGGGTAGCAATGTTGATGTAGAAGCCCTCCGTGATCGATTCCCCCTCCGGCGGAGTACCGGAAAAGGCCTCCAGATGGGATCGCGGAAGAACAGAGGCTCGCGGCGACGGAAAGGTTTTCTCGTCTGTCTCTCTGGTATATTGAGAATATTTGGGAATTTATAGCGCTAGAATTAGGTCAAGAGGTGCCACGAGGGGCCCACAAGCCTGGGGGGGCGCCTACCCCCTGGGCGTGCCCTCCGGGCTTGTCGCTCCCTCATGACTCTTTTGGTCTTCTCCCGAAGCTTCTAGGGTCTCTTCTGGTCCAGAAAAAATTAATCCAAAGTTTTTTCTCCCTTTGGACTCCATTTGATAATGATTTTCTGAAAAGGCAAAAACAGGCAAAAAACAGCAACTGGCACTGGGCACTAGGTTAATTGGTTAGTCCCAAAAAATGATATATAATTGTATATAAGACATCCAAGATTGATACTATAATAGCATGGAACAATCAAAAATTATAGATACGTTGGAGACGTATCAAGCATCCCCATGCTTAATTCCTGCTCGTCCTCGAGTAGGTAAATGATAAAAACAAAATCTTTGATGTGGAATGCTACCTAACATGTTTCATCATGTAATACTCTTTTACGGTCTGAATATTAAGATCCGAATGATTCAAAGCAATAGTCTATAATTTGATATAAAGACATCAATACTCAGGCATACTAACAAACAATCATGCCTTTCAAAATAGAAATGCTAAAGAAAGTTATCCCTACAAAATCATACAATCCTGTCATGCTCCATCTTCTTAACACAAAGTATTTATCATGCACTACCCCGATGACAAGCCGAGCAATTGGTTCATACTTTTTAATGCGCTTCAGCTTTTTCAACCCCCACACAGTACATGAGCGCAAGGCATGGATATAGAAATATGGGTGGAATAGATTATAATGGTAGAGATTAATAAGGTGTCACGCCCAATATGCGATCCTATTCTCGAGGAACTCGAAGGCCCCACCAAGAGTAGAAATGCATATTGGAGACGCTTGCAAGGTGGATATCATTACATCATACCACATACATAATAGATGGGGATACAGACAAATACATACGATCATCACACGAATACATTAATACACAACAAACATCATACAGAAGGGCAGCATCCGACTATGGATGAAATCAAATGAAAAGAAGAACGACATCCACCCTGCTAGCCCAGGCTGCCGACCAGGAACCTATCCCCAGATCGACGAAGAAGAAGAAGCAGAAGAAGAACTCCAAAAGCAATCAAGCATCGCTCTCACATCAAGACATCGCATCACCTGCACCTGCAACTATTGTTGTAGTAATCTGTGAGCCACGAGGACTCAGCAATCGCATAACCATGGGTAACAAGACTATCAAAGCTTAATGGGTTTGGAAGGGTAAGGTGCTGAGGTTGCAGCAAGCACTAAGCATTATATGGTGGCTAACTTACGAGTACAAGAATAAGAAGAGCATCTACGCAAAACGGTCGCAAACTACAAATGATCACTAAGTGATCCTGAACACCTACTTACGAGTCAAACATAACCCCACCGTGTTCTCTTCTCGAACTTCCTCAAAAAGAGACAGTCACGGTTACGCACACGGTTGGTGTATTTTAATTAGGATTTAGTGTCAAGTTATCTACAACCGGAGGTTATAAATATCCAAGTGCCACATAACCGCGGGCACGGCTTCGCGTAAGATTTAACCCTGCAGGGGTGTTCCAACCTGGCCCATCATAAGCCTACACAAGTTGCGGTGGAAATACCTCAACCTCGAGATAGCCCGAAGTATCCTCGGAATCCCGGTGCACAAGACATTTCGACAATGGTAAAACAAATCCAGCAAGACCACCCGGTGTGTCGATACCCCGATAGGAGCCGCGTATCTCGTTCTCAGGACACAACCGTCTATGCAAAGGCTACGGTTAGCTGATACCCAAGTTTCCAAGGGGGCGCCGCAGGCTGCTAGGTAGGTGGACCAACACTCATGAGGAGCACTGGCCCGGTTTGTTGATTAAAAAATCCTCGGGGTCCGGAAAGTCCCTATGCAAGTTTTAGTTGTTATTAGGCAAATGGTAAAACCAATGTTGGGTCCTGCTGGAAGAGTTTTATTCAAAGCGAACTGTCAAGAGGGTCCCATTCCCCTGAGCATGTTAGGAACGCTAATCAAGGATCATAACACCGATATTACGGAAACTAGGGCGGCATGAGTGGAACAAAACACTAGGCAAAAGGCCGAGCCTTCCAACCATTACCAAGTATATAGATGCATTAATTAAATAAGAGATATTGTGATATCCCTTGATATCCATGTCCCAACATGGAACAACCTGCAAGAGCACCTGCAACTAGCAACGCTATAAGAAAGGGGCTGAGCAAAGCGGTAACATAGCCAAACAACGGTTTTCTGGTTAAGGGTGGTTAGAGGTTGTATCATGGCATATGGGAGGCTGACATATATGTGGTAGGAAGCGCGACATAGCGATAGCAACGAGACAACTAGCAAGCAAAGATAGTAAAGATATCCAAGGTCATGATCATCTTGCCTGAAATCCCGCTCGGAAGAAGAACGAGTCCATGAAGAAGACAAACCAACGTAGACGAACGAATCCTCACAATCGCAACGGAACCGGAACTATCGAGAAGAAGCACAACCGGAAAGAAGCAAACAACATGGTAAACACACAAGCATAAACATGGCATGATGCACAATCCAAATATGACGCATGACAAGATTAAATGTTGTTAAGCATGGCAAGAGATGAAGCATAAGCAATCCATACAACTAGGCAAGTTTAAATGACGCCGGAAACACAAACAACAATTCCGGAAAATCCCCATATGCAAATTTCGAAACTAGTACTGATCTGAATTAAACACAATGTTAAACTTGTTAAACAGCAAGTTAAGATGCATCATGATGATCTACATGTTTTTCTAGTCAAGTTTCATATGTAGATCATTTAATTCGGAACTACAGTCTAGAAGATTTGAGTTAAACAAGTTTAACATGGCAATAATGCAACATGCATGCAAACATCAACCACAAACACTCAAATCAAGGATGCAACATGACAATATGAAACTACACACAATTCTAAGCAAGTGTCATGTAGGATATGACTAAAACGGAGCAACGGTTCAACAATTACGAGCAACACAAGTTTTATTAACAATCTGCCCAAAACAGCAACATAGCTCGTTGCAAACACCAAAACAGCAAGCTACAGGCACATGATGGGCACAAACTTGATATGCACTTAAAGTAGACATGACATACTCCAATTTATCTTAAAGGTTCAGGTTCATAGGCATCAAGGTTAAGTCAATATGATCCATGCAAAATGCAATGTTCTGCTAAACAGGGCATATACATGAGCAGATTTAATATGATGGCATGTTGGAGGCAAGAAACAAATATGCTACGGTGCAATAACATGGTGACAAATGGTACATCATGGAAGTATACAACATGTAGATGAAAACATACAACATGGGCATAATCATAGGAACAATAGATTCATGGCAATCATCAAGGCAATATGCAATCATGAACTAACAGAAAACTGGGCATGCTGTTAACAACATTATGATGCTGACTTGGGAGGCACATAACAGCAAGCATAGCAATTTTAATATTTATGAAATTGACATGAGCATACAGTAGACATGGCAATCTTCAAATCACTCCATTGACAAAAGTTCATAGGATGCACAGATTAATTACTATGATTATTACAAAATGGAACATTCTGTTAACAGGCTGACAGTTATATCATGATGGCAACTTGAGAGCAACAAATAGAAAAGCTACAGCAAGATTACATAGCAGCCAAGGGCATGGCATCAAAGTACACATTGCATAGACCAAATCACATGAAGGAATCATATGCATATGAGCTATAGATTAGTGGCAACCATCAAGCAAAGTTGACAAGTTTTATCACAGACAACTTTTACTCAGAACAGCAACATTAACTAGGCATGTTTACAAGCTCATGGCACTCACATCAAGGAATATCATGGCATGAAATAACTACTAGCAGCAAGAAGACATGAAAATGCTCCAAAGTCATGTTGACAAGTTGCTTATATGGTGCATGCATTAAATCACACAAAAATGACAAAATGACAAATATTAACAGTTTCTGCAGTTAACAGTATGAAGCACTTTTGCAACAAAGATTATGACATGTAGATGAATCCTAATATGCATGCAACAGAAACCATCATGTAGAGCACGAAGAGTAGATAATTTTACATATGTATATCATATTCATCGGATGAACAGATGCAACGATATGGTCACCACAAATTGCACAAATGATGATTTTTGCAGAAAGACTCTGGAATTCAGAGACGTAGTGAGCGCAATATAAATATATGACGCCCGGGCGGAGTTTAACAGCGGTGCTCACATTGGGCCTAACAAGCCATCTGGACGAGGCGGTGCCGCGGAACGGCAGGGAGCGGGACGAGGGGGTCCAGTCGGGTCGCTTGGATGGAGGGACGACGGGATCCGGGATGAGGCGGTCCCGCGGATGAGGTGGTGCCGGGACGGCGCGGGACGCGGGCGACGGCGAGCATGAGGTCGGCCGCGACGTGGCCTGGGTGTCGCCGGCGGCGAAGCTTAGTCGAGGCGGCAGCGAGGTGACGGCACGGCGGTGGGCGAGCTCCCCGGCGGCGGGAGGCGAGGGCGAGAGGCGGCGGCGGGTCGAAGGAGCTCGGGCCCCTGGCTCGGGCGCGGGCGGCTCGGTCCGGCCGGATCTCGCCGGATCCGGGCGCGACGGTGACGGGGAGGCGACTGGCCTGGTCATCGGCGGCGGCGAAGATCCGGCGCGGGGGCTCGTCGCCGGCGGCGTTAGGCGGAGGCAAGGTCGAAGCGGCGGTGGAGGTGCGGCGCTGGGGCGAGCGGGCTGCTCGGGCAGGGCGGCGAGCTCGGGCGCGCGCGGGCCTGCGGCTGCGGCGGCTTCGGGCCGGGCGGGCCCGCAATGGGCTCGCAGGGCCGCGGCGGAGGGAGGCTGGCTGAGGCGACGTGGCGCGAGGCGGTTGGAGGGAAGCGGCGGCGCTGGCCGCTCGGGCAGCGCCAAGTGGCGGCGGGCGAGGTTGGAGGGGTGCGGAAATTGAGGAGGAAGCTAGGGTTTCCAAAAATGAAGGGCTAGGCCTTCCTTTTATAGGCAGGAGGGGTTAGGAGGAGGGTTTTCGGGCCATCGGATCGCGATCGGACGACTCCGGTGGCAAGAGGGGGTAGGCTGGGCTAGTGGGCTGGTTGAGGGCTGTGCTAGAAAGGCCAAGGGCTGCAGGAGAGAAGAGAGAGAGGCCCGGCAACAGTTTTCAGATACCGAAAACGTCCGACGTTTATCCGGCTATAGTGCCGCTATAGTTTAACGGTTGGGCTATCAAACGACCTCCGAATGGGACGAAATTTGGCAGGCGGTCTACCTATAATATAATAAGACCGCACGCCAACTTTCAACCCATTCTGAGAAATTTTTTATCCCACTTGTAAAATAATATCTCGGAGATGCCGCGGGCGCGTGCGAGTGTGTCGGGTCTCGAAACGGACAATGGAGGGAACGGGGAGAATGACAACTACGAACGGATGCAAGTTTTATGAAAACATGTGGATGAAATGCACATGATGACATGACGAAGTGCAACAAGAAAACGAATCACACGGCAACCACGGAAAATAACTGGAAGGAATCTGGAGCATCGGTCTCGGGGCGTCACAACTCTCCCCCACTAACAGAAGATCTCAACCCGAGATCTTAGGAAGGAACCGGAAGATTGAAGAGGAAGAGGAAGAGGTAAAACTTAGTTGCTTCTATGACAAACGAGTGAAACCAAAGAACCTTGAGAGGTTGATCAACTCGAAAGAAGGGGTGCAACGGAGATGAACGAAGTTGAGAGCACTCCGGTAGACAAAAGGAACGGAGAATATGACAAGAATCAAGAGCTCAAGAGACAAGATAGACTATGAAACCACTCCGGTTAGAACAAGATAGAAAAGGAATAAGAACGAAAGAATTCAGATAGCATCCCGGTAGACGAGAAAAGCAAAGGTCGACAAGAAGAAAGACTTAAAAAGAGGACACAACACTCCGGTAAAATGGATAAGCAAGGAAAGAACATGATCTTGGCGAAACGAGAAAAGGGTCGAAGAGAGAAACACCACAATGCCTCCGGAACGAAAGAATAGAAGCTAGATCGTTGGAAAGAAAATAACGGAGAAGAAAAAGACAACTTCTACCACAAATGAATTTGAAAAGCATCCTCGCAAAGACGGATTGAACGGAGTTGTTGGAAATCAACAACGAAAAGAATAAGCTTGTTGTGGGCTTATGGAAAACATCTCAAAATTAGAGGTGAAATTCTGCCACTACGGAAAAAAAATGATTGCTTGAGAGCAACATAGAGATGAAAAACTTCTTTCACCGAAATGATTTAAGAGGGAACTTGGATCATTGATACAACAAACAACAACAACAAACAACAAACAAAGCCTTTAGTCCCAAACAAGTTGGGGTAGACTAGAGGTGAAACCCATAAGATCTCACGACCAACTCATGGTTCTGGCACATGGATAGCAAGCTTCCACGCACCCCTGTCCATGGCTAGTTCTTTGGTGATGCTCCAATCCTTTAGGTCTCTCTTTACGGACTCTTCCCATGTCAAGTTCGGTCTACCCCGGCCTCTTTTGACAATATCAGCATGCTTTAGCCGTCCGCTATGTACTCGGGCTTCTGGAGGCATGCGTTGAATATGTCCAAACCATCTCAGACGATGTTGGACAAGCTTCTCTTCAATTGGCGCTACCCCAACTCTATCTCGTATATCATCATTCCGGATTCGGTCCTTCCTTGTGTGGCCACACATCCATCTCAACATGCGCATCTCCGCCACACCTAACTGTTGCACATGTCGCCTTTTAGTCGGCCAACACTCAGCGCCATACAACATTGCGGGTCGAACCGACGTCCTATAGAACTTTCCTTTTAGCTTTTGTGGCACCCTCTTGTCACAAAGAATGCTAGAAGCTTGGCGCCACTTCATCCATCCGACTTTAATTCGATGGTTCACATCTTCATCGATATTCCCATCCTTCTGCAACATTGACCCCAAATATCGAAAGGTGTCCTTCTGCGGCACCACCTGCCCATCAAGGCTAACATCCTCCTCCTCCTCGTGCCTAGTAGTACCGAAAGCGCACCTCATGTACTCGGTTTTAGTCCTACTAAGTCTAAAACCTTTCGATTCCAAAGTTTGCCTCCATAACTCCAACTTCCTGTTGACCCCCGTCCGACTCTCATCGACTAGCACCACATCGTCCGCAAAGAGCATACACCATGGGATATCTCCTTGTATATCCCTTGTGACCTCATCCATCACCAAGGCAAAAAGATAAGGGCTCAAAGCTGACCCTTGATGCAGTCCTATCTTAATCGGGAAGTCATCAGTGTCGCCATCACTTGTTCGAACACTTGTCACAACATTATCATACATGTCCTTGATGAGGGTAATGTACTTTACTGGGACTTTGTGTTTCTCCAAGGCCCACCACATAACATTCCGCGGTATCTTATCATAGGCCTTCTCCAAGTCAATGAACACCATATGCAGGTCCTTCTTTTGCTCCCTATATCTCTCCATAAGTTGTCGTACCAAGAAAATGGCTTCCATGGTCGACCTCCCAGGCATGAAACCAAACTGATTTTTGGTCACGCTTGCCATTCTTCTTAAGCGGTGCTCAATGACTCTCTCCCATAGCTTCATTGTATGGCTCATCAGTTTAATTCCACGGTAATTAGTACAACTCTGAACATCCCCCTTGTTCTTGAAGATTGGTACTAATATACTCCGTCTCCATTCTTCTGGCATCTTGTTTGCCCGAAAAATGAGGTTGAAAAGTTTGGTTAGCCATACTATCGCTATGTCCCCGAGGCCTCTCCACACCTCAATGGGGAAATAATCAGGGCCCATCGCCTTGCCTCCTTTCATCCTCTTCAAAGCCTCCT
The DNA here is from genome assembly GCA_039707655.1 of Elymus sibiricus. NCBI lineage: Eukaryota > Viridiplantae > Streptophyta > Magnoliopsida > Poales > Poaceae > Elymus > Elymus sibiricus. Next base: position 266,515,789 of record CM077676.1, on the reverse strand, counting down.
TAACCTCCGACTCCTGGATTCGCCGCACAAAAAGCCTGCTAGTATCAGCAAAGGAGTCGTCCAGATCAATGGTAGAGCTCTCACTCTCCCCATTGAACAGCTTGTCAAAGTACTCCCGCCATCTATGCTTAATCTCCTCGTTCTTCACCAGGAGTTGATCTGCTCCGTCCTTGATGCACTTGATTTGGTCAACATCCCTCGTCTTCCTCTCTCAGATCTTGGCCATCTTATAGATGTCCCTTTCGCCTTCCTTCGTGTCTAACCGTTGGTAGAGGTCCTCATACGCCCGGCCCCTTGCTTCACTCACAGCTCGCTTTGCGGCCTTCTTTGCCATCTTGTACTTCTCTATGTTGTCTGCACTCCTATCCAGATATAGGCGTCTGAAACACTCTTTCTTCTCCTTAATTGCCTTCTGGACATCATCGTTCCACCACCAGGTATCTTTAGCTTCTCTTCTACTTCCCCTGGACACTCCAAACTCCTCTGAGGCCACCTTACGAATGCAAGTTGCCATCTTCATCCACATGTTGTCTACATCACCTCCTTCCTCCCAAGGGCCCTCCTTAATGACCCTCTCCTTGAACGCCTGAGATACCACCCCCTTGAGCTTCCACCACTTCGTTCTAGCGACTTTGGCACGCTTGTCCCGCTGGACACGAATCCGAAAGCGGAGGTCAGCAACCACAAGCTTATGCTGAGGGACAACACTCTCTCCAGGTATCACCTTACAGTCTAGGCATGCACGCCTGTCTTCTCTTCTCGAGAGGATGAAATCAATCTGGCTAGAGTGTTGCCCACTACTGTAAGTCACTAGATGTGATTCTCTCTTCTTAAAGAGGGTGTTAGCTATGATCATGTTGTAGGCTAGCGCAAAGCTTAAGACATCTTCTCCTTCTTGGTTCCTGATGCCATAGCCAAAATCCCCATGCACCCCTTCAAAACCTGTGTTAGATGTGCCCACGTGGCCATTGAGGTCTCCTCCTATGAAGAGCCTCTCGCCAATCGGTACACTCCTAACCATGTCCTCTAGGCCTTCCCAGAACTCCCTCTTGGTGTTCTCATTGTGGCCTACTTGCGGGGCATACGCGCTGATAACGTTGAGAACTAAGTCCCCAACTACCAGCTTGACCAGGATAATCCAGTCCCCACGTCTCTTGACGTCTACCACTCCATCCTTGAGGCTCTTGCTGATCAAGATGCCTACTCCATTTCTGTTTGCAACCGTCCCCGTGTACCACAGCTTGAAGCCGGTACCCTCCACCTCCTTCGCCTTTTGTCCCCTCCATTTGGTCTCTTGGACGCAAAGGATATCAACGCCTCTCCTCACCGCGGTATCAACTACCTCCCGAAGCTTACCTGTCAGAGACCCGACGTTCCAGCTACCTAAGCGAATCCTCCTAGGCTCGGCTAGCTTCCTTACCCTTCGCACTCGTCGAGTCAAATGCGAAGACCCTTGCTCAATTTCCACTACACCCGGGCGCCGATGTAGCGCGCCACTAAGGATGCGACGACCCGATCCTCGCTCACTTGCCACCGTATCCAGATCAAGATACGGCGCGCCACCTGGGGGGTGACGGCCCGGCCCTTGCCCATTTTCCACCACACCCGGGTTCCGATGTGGCGCGTAGCTGAGAGGGTTACACCCCAACGAAAATCTTTTGGGTTTCATCTCCATAAGAGTGGCTGAGTTTTGACGTTGGCTCGCCAAGCCTATCACAACCCTCCTCCTTTATCCGGGCTTGGGACTGGCTATGTTGAGACAACTTGGATCATTGATAATCACCACAATAGCAACAATCCATCGGAAAGGCTTTAGGTGAAATCTATACCAAGGTAGCTACGAGAAAGAAATGATGGTTTTAAATATATCATTCTTGACAATTTCTCTTCGAGACTCCTCATGAATCAAGAATGGTATAACACCATCACCAAAGATAAGGGAGAATGACTTGCACTTTGAAATGCAAGACGAGGAATACTTGAGCTCCAACAAGAATCTTGAAGAACACTTCGAGAAAGAATTAAATAATTAATGAGCCACGAAGAAGAAACTCTCGAACAACTCCGGATAGAAAGGATGCTAGAAAAGAAGTGAAGGCTGAAGAACATGATGAAGCCTTGCAATGATTTTAGATGGAGCTTCATGACGAGATAATGAGAAAAACTTTGAACTCCGGAAAAGAAAGACGAGCAACTTTGAATCAAGAATTTATTCATCAAGAACAAACTCCGGAAGAAGGAATTAAATCACCACCATGAACAAGAATAAGAATTATGATACGGCTATCCTTCATCAAAATAAATTGATGAAAAGCAATGGATTTGCATACTACTTATTCTTCTTGAAAAGATTAAAGAGAGATATAGCGCCAACTTGAGCAAGTCTTCAACGAACCACCGGAACGATTTTGGAAAGAAACGAATGAATTGATACGATAACAAAGAAAGAGGAATCTTGAATGAACCACCGTATGCATACTACTTATTCTTCTTGAAAAAGATTAAAGAGAGATATAGCGCCAACTTGAGCAAGTCTTCAACGAACCACCGGAACGATTTTGGAAAGAAACGAATGAATTGATACGATAACAAAGAAAGAGGAATCTTGAATGAACCACCGTAAGAAATGAAAAGAACGAATAAAAAGAAAATTAATCGCCGTGAAGAATTAGAAACAAACGAAGATACTTGAGGGAATTTAGATACAAGAGAACGAAGCGATCGCGAGCTGACTAGAGAATACTTGAATGAAGCTCCGGAAGAATTTGAGAACGAGAGATGAACGTTGAGAATGAAGAATTCTTCTGAAATGAAGGCCTCCGGAGAATCAAAACGAAAACAACTCCTGAAATACTCCGGATGGGTATGAAAAGAATTCTCACAATCGAAAACAATTATGAGGATGGCAACAAGCTTGCACCACGAATCTTTGAAAGAACGAACAAGGATTTAAGAAAAACTCTTCTTCGGTCTTCCAAGCAGAGAAGGACGACGAGAACCACCATGAAGAATTTGTGAGATACTCCGGAATAATGATGAATAGAAAGGTTGAGCCAAAAATGAAAAGAATTTGAAAGTGATCTTGGAGAGGCAATTGACCGATGAAAATTCATTCTTACGTCAAACTTAGCAAGAATTCGAGAATAACTCCGGGAAAATTAGAAGAGTCAGGTAAGATCCTGGAAAAAGACCTGTGGGTTATGGGCCCACTCAAAAGAAACACCGTTGGAACGATTGCTTGAAAGATAGAAAAAGCACCGGTTGGATTAAATGGCTTGAGAGAAATAACAACCTCGAAATGTGTCGAACGGATCTTGAATGGAAAGATGAATCTTCTGAGATAACTTCTGCACTCCGGAGAAAATAAAGAGGTGAATGAACACGAGATTCTTGGATAAGAACTTCCAACATGGGAAAATATTTGAATCAATGAAAGAGAAATGATCAACACCGAAGCTTGAATTACATCCACCGGAGAAGAAACGAGAACGAAGAATGGTGAACTTGTAGCTCCTGAGCATCTTCATGAGAATCATCGGTTAAGAACATTGAAGGAAAAGAATAGAAAGACTTCTCACGAATAAAATGGATACTTGATTTGAGAATTTTGACTCCGCAAGGAAAAGGGTGGGAGGGTGGGAAAAAGAAAGACAACTTGGGACGGCTGAAACGAACAAATCCTCAGGTTTCTCAACGGCGCTCGTATGGAATAACTTGAAGAGAAGCACGTCTGGTGAAAAGAATTGTCATGACAATCTCAATGATCAAAAGGATTGGCCTTCACATCAAAATATGGGAACACCGCTTAGGAAAGATTTAGAATCCACACTTGACTTCGAAGCAACTCGAATACCACAACAAAAAACAACACAAGGATTGGCTTGAAGAATAAGCCGGAACAAACATATGATAGACCCCATATCGTATCATGTGTCTGTTGGAAAACATATTCTAGGTAATACTTGAATTCCCACCTAAGAACTCCTGAAACTTCTTGGTTATAAGATCAGGTTGCGGATATGGGAACCTACTCGTCACACATGAACAATAATATCCTAATCAGCTGCAACCAATCCGCAACCTTCACACACGACCAAGAAACTTCGCAAATCCGTGTACCTCAGACCTTCGAAATCACAGCGATACTAGTCATAGTGGATCATCCGCGCTATCTCCACCAGTACTGGGGAAAAGTCACGGCACTATTTGCCACCACAAAAAGTATAGAAGCGTTTCGATGTCGGCGTCCTCTGGTATTCAGGAACTGAAGCGATAGCGAATGTGACAAAAACACCTTGGAGCTCAACTCCTCGGGTCCAATCCATACGGTCAGGAGGCACCAAGACAGAATTCCCGTCACAACGATATCATAACGATTCCAAAATACCCGCGTGATCCTAAAAAAATTGAGTGAGAAGAGATAGTAGAATCAAAACACCTACGTCACAATTCCTCACCAGAGCGACGAAGGGGATAAGGAGTAAAAAGAATTCCTACTCTCCGATATATAACTAGGACTCAAAATAGTTTTTCTTCTATACTCGCCAACGGTTCGATCAATCAAGGGGGCTCGTATGGTCGGTCGAGGCTCTAATACCAACTTGTCACGCCCAATATGCGATCCTATTCTCGAGGAACTCGAAGGCCCCACCAAGAGTAGAAATGCATATTGGAGACGCTTGCAAGGTGGTTATCATTACATCGTACCACATACATAATAGATGGGGATACAGACAAATACATACGATCATCACACGAATACATTAATACACAACAAACATCATACAGAAGGGCAGCATCCGACTACGGATGAAATCAAACGAAAAGAAGAACGACATCCACCCTGCTAGCCCAGGCTGCCGACCAGGAACCTATCCCCAGATCGACGAAGAAGAAGAAGCAGAAGAAGAACTCCAAAAGCAATCAAGCATCGCTCTCACGTCAAGACATCGCATCACCTGCACCTGCAACTATTGTTGTAGTAATCTGTGAGCCACGAGGACTCAGCAATCCCATAACCATGGGTAACAAGACTATCAAAGCTTAATGGGTATGGAAGGGTAAGGTGGTGAGGTTGCAGCAAGCACTAAGCATTATATGGTGGCTAACTTACGAGTACAAGAATAAGAAGAGCATCTACGCAAAACGGTCGCAAACTACAAATGATCACTAAGTGATCCTGAACACCTACTTACGAGTCAAACATAACCCCACCGTGTTCTCTTCTCGAACTTCCTCAAAAAGAGACAGTCACGGTTACGCACACGGTTGGTGTATTTTAATTAGGATTTAGTGTCAAGTTCTCTACAACCGGAGGTTATAAACATCCAAGTGCCACATAACCGTGGGCATGGCTTCGCGTAAGATTTAACCCTGCAGGGGTGTTCCAACCTGGCCCATCATAAGCCTACACAAGCTGCGGTGGAAATACCTCAACCTCGAGATAGCCCGAAGTATCCTCGGAATCCCGGTGCACAAGACATTTCGACAATGGTAAAATAAATCCAGCAAGACCACCCGGTGTGTCGATACCCTGATAGGAGCCACGTATCTCGTTCGCAGGACACAACCGTCTATGCAAAGGCTACGGTTAGCTGATACCCAAGTTTCCAAGGGGGCACCGCAGGGTGCTAGGTAGGTGGAGCAACACTCATGGGGAGCACTGGCCCGGTTTGTTGATTAAAAAATCCTCGGGGTCCGGAAAGTCCCTATGCAAGTTTTAGTTGTTATTAGGCAAATGGTAAAACCAATGTTGGGTCCTGCTGGAAGAGTTTTATTCAAAGCGAACTGTCAAGAGGGTCCCATTCCCCTGAGCATGTTAGGAACGCTAATCAAGGATCATAACACCGATATTACGGAAACTAGGGCGGCATGAGTGGAACAAAACACTAGGCAAAAGGCCGAGCCTTCCACCCATTACCAAGTATATAGATGCATTAATTAAATAAGAGATATTTTGATATCCCTTGATATCCATGTCCCAACAAGGAACAACCTGCAAGAGCACCTGCAACTAGCAACGCTATAAGAAAGGGGCTGAGCAAAGCGGTAACATAGCCAAACAATGGTTTGCTGGGTAAGGGTGGTTAGAGGCTGTATCATGGCATATGGGAGGCTGACATATATGTGGTAGGAAGCGCGACATAGCGATAGCAACGAGACAACTAGCAAGCAAAGATAGTAAAGATATCCAAGGTCATGATCATCTTGTCTGAAATCCCGCTCGGAAGAAGAACGAGTCCATGAAGAAGACGAACGAATCCTCACAATCGCAACGGAACCGGAACTATCGAGAAGAAGCACAACCGGAAAGAAGCAAACAACATGGTAAACACACAAGCATAAACATGGCATGATGCACAATCCAAATATGATTCATGACAAGATTAAATGTTGTTAAGCATGGCAAGAGATGAAGCATAAGCAATCCACACAACTAGGCAAATTTAAATGAGGCCGGAAACACAAACAACAATTCCGGAAAATTTTCATATGCACATTTCGAAATTAGTACTGATCTGAATTAAACACAATGTTAAAGTTGTTAAATAGCAAGTTAAGATGCATCATGATGATCTACACGTTTTTGTAGTCAAGTTTCATATGTAGATCATTTAATTCGGAACTACGGTCTAGAAGATATGAGCTAAACAAGTTTAACATGGCAATAATGCAACATGCATGCAAACATCAACCACAAACACTCAAATCAAGGATGCAACATGACAATATGAAACTACACACAATTCTAAGCAAGTTTCATGTAGGATATGATTAAAACGGAGTAACGGTTCAACAATTACGAGCAACACAAGTTTTATTAACAATCTGCCCAAAACAGCAACATAGCTCGTTGCAAACACCAAAACAGCAAGCTACAGGCACATGATGGGCACAAACTTGATATGCACTTAAAGTAGACATGACATACTCCAATTTATCTTAAAGGTTCAGGTTCATAGGCATCAAGGTTAAGTCAATATGATCCATGCAAAATGCAATGTTCTGCTAAATAGGGCATATACATGAGCAGATTTAATATGATGGCATGTTGGAGGCAAGAAACAAATATGCTACAGTGCAATAACATGGCGACAAATGGTACATCATGGAAGTATACAACATGTAGATGAAAACATACAACATGGGCATAATCATAGGAACAATAGATTCATGGCAATCATCAGGGCAATATACAATCATGAACTAACAGAAAACTGGGCATGCTGTCAACAACATTATGATGCTGGCTTGGGAGGCACATAACAGCAAGCATAGAAATTTTAATATTTATGAAATTGACATGAGCATACAGTAGACATGGCAATCTTCAAATCACTCCATTGGCAAAAGTTCATAGGATGCACAGATTAATTACTATGATTATTACAAAATGGAACATTCTGTTAATAGGCTGACAGTTATATCATGATGGCAACTTGAGAGCAACAAATAGACAAGCTACAGAAAGATTACATAGCAACCAAGGGCATGGCATCAAAGTACACATTGCATAGACCAAATCACATGAAGGAATCATATGCATATGAGCTATAGATTAGTGGCAACCATCAAGCAAAGTTGGCAAGTTTTATCACAGACAGCTTTTACTCAGAACAGCAACATTAACTAGGCATGTTTACAAGCTCATGGCACTCACATCAAGTCATATCATGGCATGAAATAAATACTAGCAGCAAGAAGACATGAAAATGCTCCAAAGTCATGTTGACAAGTTGCTTATATGGTGCATGCATTAAATCACACAAAAATGACAAAATGACAAATATTAACAGTTTTTGCAGTTAACAGTATGAAGCACTTTTGCAACAAAGATTATGACATGTAGATGAATCCTAATATGCATGCAACAGAAACCATCATGTAGAGCATGAAGAGTAGATAATTTTACATATATATATCATATTCACCGGATAAACAGATGCAATGATATGGTCACCACAAATTGCACAAATGATGATTTTTGCAGAAAGACTCCGGAATTCAGAGGGAGTGAGCGCAATATAACTATATGACGCCCGGGCAGAGTTTAACAGCGGTGCTCACATTGGGCCTAACAAGCCATCTGGACGAGGCGGTGCAGCGGAACGGCAGGGAGCAGGACGAGGGGGTCCAGTCGGGTCGCTTGGATGGAGGGACGACGGGATCCGGGATGAGGCAGTCCCGCGGATGAGGTGGTGCCGGGACGGTGCGGGATGCGGGCGACGACGAGCATGAGGTCGGCCGCGACGTGGCCTGGGTGTCGCCGGCGGCGAAGCGTGGTCGAGGCGGCAGCGAGGTGATGGCACGGCGGTGGGCGAGCTCCCCGGCGGCGGGAGGCGAGGGCGAGAGGCGACGGCGGGTCGAAGGAGCTCGGGCCCCTGGCTTGGGCGCGGGCGGCTCGGTCCGGCCGGATCTCGCCGGAACCGGGCGCGGCGGTGACGGGGAGGCGACTGGCCTGGTCATCGGCGGCGGCGAAGCTCCGGCGCGGGGGCTCATCGCCGGCGGCGTTAGGCGGAGGCGAGGTCGAAGCGGCGTCGGAGGTGCGGCGCTGGAGCGAGCGGGCTGCTCGGGCAGGGAGGCGAGCTCGGGCGCGCGCGGGCCTGCGGCTGCGGCGGCTTCGGTCCGGGCGGGCCCGTGATGGGCTCGCAGGGCCGCGGCGGAGGGAGGCTGGCTGAGGCGACGTGGCGCGAGGCGGTTGGAGGGAAGCGGCGGCGCTGGCCGCTCGGGCAGTGCCAAGTGGCGGCGGGCGAGGTTGGAGGGGCGCGGAAATTGAGGAGGAAGCTAGGGTTTCCAAAAATGAAGGGCTAGGCCTTCCTTTTATAGGCAGGAGGGGTTAGGAGGAGGGTTTTCGGGCCATCGGATCGCGATTGGTCGACTCCGGTGGCAAGAGGGGTTAGGCTGGGCTAGTGGGCTGGTTGAGGGATGTGCTAGAAAGGCCAAGGGCTGCAGGAGAGAAGAGAGAGAGGCCCGGCAACAGTTTTCGGATACCGAAAATGTCCGACGTTTATCCGGCTATAGTGCCGCTATAGTTTAACGGTTGGGCTATCAAACGACCTCCGAATGGGACAAAATTTGGCAGGCGGTCTATCTATAATATAATAAGACCGCACACCAACTTTCAACCCATTCTGAGAACATTTTTATCCCACATGTAAAATAATATCTCGAAGATGCCGCGGGCGCGTGCGAGTGTGTCGGGTCTCGAAACGGACAATGGAAGGAACGGGGAGAATGACAACTACGAACGGATGCAAGTTTTATGAAAACATGCAGATGAAATGCACATGATGACATGACGAAGTGCAACAAGCAAACGAATCACACGGCAACCACGGAAAATAACTGGCAGGAATCTGGAGCATCGGTCTCGGGGCGTCACATATGGGGAAGTCAGAACGAAGAAGATAGTCTCACATCGACGCGGCTAATCAACGGGCTATGGAGATGCCCATCAATTGATGTCAATGCGAGGAGTAGGGATTGTCATGCAACGGATGCACTAAGAGCTATAAGTGTATGAAATCTCAAAATAAAAACTAAGTGGGTGTCCATCCAACTTGCTTGCTCATGAAGATCTCGGGTATTTGAGGAAGCCCATCATCGAAATATACAAGCCAGGTTCTATAATGAAAAATTCCCACTAGTATATGAAAGTGACAACATAGGAGACTCTCTATATGAAAAACATGGTGCTACTTTGAAGCACAAGTATGGAAAAGGATAGTAACACTGCCCCTTCTCTCTTTTTCTCTCTTTTTTTCTTTTTTTTCGTGGGCTCTTTTATATATATATATATATAAATATAAGGTGGGTCTATTCTACTAACACCCTTAAGACCTTATTCTACTAACGAAAGTGCTTATTCTGGTAACACCTCCGACGCAGGAACCCACCCCTCCCCCACGACCTCACCTCCTCTCCTCCACACAGCCGCACCCTCCAATCCCCACGACCTGTCAACCCACCCCACCTTCTTCCCCCTGAGGCCGGCAGGGGCACCGGATCTGAGCAGCCTCCTTCCCCCCGCGTCCCAGCTTTCCTCCGGCGTCGCCATGGCGAGCAGCCTCCTCCCCCCGCGACGCCCCGACGCCGGATCCAGGTCGCGGAGGCCCCCCGCGACGCCCGACCGCCGGATCCAGGCCGCGGCGGCCCCCCGCGACGCCCCTCCGCCGGATCCAGGCCGCGGCGCCCCCCCCCTCGTCCACCCTGCCCCTGCCCCGCTCCCGCGCAACGCCCAGCCCTCCCATCTGGCCGTCCAGCTTCCTCCCCATCTGGCCGACGGCAGTGACGCAGTGCAATTCGCCGGCGATCTGGCCGCTCTCTGGCCACGGATCCGGTCTGCCCTCCTCCCTTCTCCATCCGACGACCAAGGGAGTAAGCCATGGGCGTCATGAGCGGACCTCCCTCCACCTCGAGGGTGACTGCCGCACGCGAGCACCATGGGCCTCGCACGAGCACACGCGTGGATGACCGCCATCACCATGGGTAAGCAGTTCACCTAGCTCCTTTGGTGCGGGCTTGATTTGATCCCCAAGAGGAGTCCCCGTGGGTATGCAGTTCTGTGTGAACCCTCGAACGGTGCGGTTCTGATTGCAAGCAGTTCGGTGTATCCATCGAGTTCCAAAATACCTAGAGGATGCTACGGGTGGCGAGATGACATGTTTGCAATTCGTTTTTGCAGTTCACTGATGGGCGTGATGACGTTCGCGAGCTCTCCATGGTGAGTTAACTCCGTTCGCCAAGGGCTTGTGCAGTTTATTAGGCTCCACCATGTACTCCAGAAAGAAAAATGTAGATAACTAAAAGAATGATGGCTAAGAAAAACTGCAATACACTTTTTATATGTGTGAGAGTTCGCTTTGAACTCTCTGGAAGCTCACTCGGGCTCAAGACAACTCGGGCTCGGACGCAAGAGCAGTACAGTCAAACCCGTGTGCAGTTACATGGTCGACATTTGCAGTGTTACTTGGTCGACATTGCAGTGCAGTTTTTGATTTGAAGCAGTGCGTGTGATATGTTGTTTTCGATTTGGTCGACATTGCAGTGCAGAAAAATTAATGCGGTTCACTTCTTGATGCAGTGCAGTTCACTCGCTCAGTCCATGCGGTCCACTCATTCGGTCTACGCTCGTAAAAAAATATTAAGTATGAAAAAGGTTAACAAAAAGTCATGCGGTTCACTTTTGGCAGTGTCGCGGTTCACTTTCGGAAGTGTTGCGGTTCACTTACGCCCACGTGAAGCGCGGTTCACTTCCTCGTCTTGGAAAATTGACGCCTGACAAAAGAAACCATGCAGTTTGCTTGCCCGTCTGATGCAGTGCGGTTTTACGTCTGAAGCAGTGCGTTCATCTGTCCGATGCAGTACACACGACGATTTGGCTGTCGCGAAAAACAGAGTGTCCGCATTTCGGTAATTTTAAAACTGCTCTTAAACCGTAAGAAATTAGAGAGAGCGTTCTACATGAAAAAGTTGCATCTCATTGATATCTTTCCAACGGCGTATCATTTGAATCATTCCAACCAGCGGTTTGTAAAGATTTCGCGAAAAAACGGCCGCTGTCACTCGTCATCCGCCGCACGATTTTCAAAATTAACTTAAAACCGTAAAGAATCTCAAAAACATTTCTACATATGAAAGTTGCGCCTCGTCTGTAGCTTTCCAACGGCGTATCACACGCCTCGTTTCAACAAACGGTTGAAAAACTGGAGCAAAAACAGTACCGAAAAAATGCAACAAATTTGAAAAATAGAATTCCGTGATTTAGTAAATTTGAAACTGCTCTCAAACCGTAACGAATTAGGGAAAGTAATATAGATGAAAAAGTTGCGCCTCGACGATATCTTTCCAATGGCGTATCATTTGTTTCATTCCGACGAGCGGTTTAGAAAAAACACAAAAATACGCACGCTGCCACTCGTCGTGAGCCTCACCGTTTTCAAAACTGCTCTTAAACCGTGAGGAATCTCGAAAAAAAATCTACATGGCGAAGTTGCGGCTAATCCATAGCTTTCCAATGGTATATTAAACGTCTCCTTCCGACAAAATGGTTTACAAACTAGAGCGAAAACAGTACCGAAAAAGTTGTGTGCAGTTTTTTGCGACGGGAAGTGCACTCGCATCAGTACTGCAGTGCTCTTGCTTCAACAATGACGTGCACTTGCGTTGTGCGTGCAGTTCAAAAGTGTTATGAGAATAACTATTCTCCTAATATTAGGAGAATAGACCGTCTGTATATATATAGGACAAATGTTTCTTACCACCCGGTGGTAGTTACCACCACTTGAGTTTTGTATGTTGTATGTGTTGGGGAACGTCGCATGGGAAACAAAAAATTTCCTACGCACACGCAAGATCTATCCATGGAGATGAGCATCTACGAGAGGGATAGTGAATCTACATAGCCTTGTAGATCGCTAAGCGGAAGCGTTAAGAAACGCGGTTGATGTAGTCGAACGTCTCCGCGATCCAAATCGCAAGTCGTCCCTCGATCCGATCACGAACTAGTGCCGAACGGACGGCACCTCCGCGTTCAACACACGTACGGCTTGATGACGCCTTCACCTCCTCGATCCAGCGAGCGATGATGAAGTAGTAGATGAGTTCCGGCAGCACGACGGCGTGGTGATGGTAGTGAGGAACAATCTCTGCAGGGCTTCGCCAAGCACTACGGAGATTATGACGGGAGGAACTAGAGGGTTAGGGTTGCCGACACACGGCTTGGGAAATCTTGATGTGTCCCATGTGCTAGCCCTGCCCCTCTATTTATATGTTGAGCCCTGGGGTCTAAACTTGGAGAGAAAGCCTCCACAAGGTCGGTTTTGCCCGCACAAGGTCGGTTTGGCCCGCACGGAAAGAGTCAAACTCGGATTCCAGCAGTACCGCGTACAAGTGGTAGTACCGCTCACGAGCGGTAGTACCGCTTGAGCGGTAGTACCACTTCACACAAGCGGTAGTACCACTTATGCGGTAGTACCGCTTCACACAAGCGGTAGTACCGCTTACGCGGTAGTACTGCCTTACCAGCGGTAGTACCGCTTAAGGCAGCAGCAAAACTTCCTTTTGCACTTTCCAATACCTCGTGGGCTTTACCCCTTTGGCCCATATAAAGTGTTGCTGCACCCGAACACTTCGGTAAACACCCGGAACCCCTTCCGGTGAATTCCGGAACCCTTCCGGAGATCAAAACACTATTATCACATATATCAATCTTTACCTCCGGACTCTTCCGGAGATCCTTGTCATGTCCGGGATGTTATCCGGGACTCCGAACAACCTTCGGTCACCAACACAATAACTCAACTATACTAATCGTCACCAAACGTTAAGTGTGTAGACCCTGCGGGTTCGAGAACTATGTAGACATGACCGAGACACCTCTACGGCCAATAACCAATAGCGGGACCTGGATGCCCATATTGGTTCCTACATATTCTACGAAGATCTTTATCGGTCGAACCTCTATGTCAAGGATTCAGTTAATCCCGTATGATGTTCCCTTTGTTCTTCGGTATGTTACTTGCCCGAGATTCGATCGTCGGTATCTCTATACCTAGTTCAATCTCGTTACCGGCAAGTCTCTTTACTCGTTCCGTAATACAAGATCTCGTGGCTAACACTTTAGTCACATTGCTTGCAAGGCTCATTGTGATGTTGTATTACCGAGTGGGCCCTGAGATACCTCTCCGTCACACGGAGTAACAAATCCCAGTCTTGATCCATGCCAACCCAACAGACACCCTCGGAGATACCTGTAGAGCATCTTTATAGTCACCCAGTTACGTTGCGACGTTTGATACACACAAGGTACTCCTCCGATGTCAGGGAGTTGCATGATCTCATGGTCATAGGAACAGATACTTGACATGCAGAAAACAATAGCAATAAACTGACACGATCATATGCTACGTTTATAGTTTGGGTCTTGTCCATCACATCATTCTCCTAATGATGTGATCCCGTTATCAAATGACATCTTATGTCCATGGCTAGGAAACCTTCATCATCTTTTGATCAACGAGCTAGTCAACTAGAGGCTTACTAGGGACACAGTGTTGTCTATGTACCCACACATGTATTTGAGTTTCCAATCAATACAATTCTAGCATGGATAATAAACGATTATCATGAACAAGGAAATATAATAATAACTAATTTATTATTGCCTCTAGGTCATATTTCCAACAGTCTCCCACTTGCACTAGAGTCAATAATCTAGTTCACATCACTATGTGATTTACATTGTAATGAATCGAACACCCATGCAGTTCTGGTGTTGTTCATGTTTAGCCCTTGGAAGAGGTTTAGTCATCGGATCTGCAACATTTAGTCCGTGTGTACTTTGCAAATATTTATGTCGTCCTCCTTGATGTAATCGCGGATAGAAATTAAACGTCGCTTTATGTGTCTGGTCCTCTTGTGAAATCTTGGTTCCTTGGCTAGAGCAATGGCACCAGTATTATCACAAAACAGAGTCATTGGGTTAAGCGCACTAGGCACTACTCCAAGATCTGTCATGAACTCCTTCATCCAGACACCTTCCTTCGCCGCCTCCGAGGCAGCGATGTACTCCGCTTCGCATGTAGAATCAGCTACCATGCTTTGCTTGGAACTGCACCAGCTAACCGCACCCCCATTAAGAATAAATACATATCCGGTTTGCGACTTAAAGTCATCCGGATCAGTGTCAAAGCTTGCATCGACGTAACCCTTTACGACGAGCTCTTGATCACCTCCATAAACGAGAAACATGTCCTTAGTCCTTTTCAGGTACTTCAGGATATTCTTGACCGCTGTCCAGTGTTCCATTCCTGGATCACTTTGAAACCTTCAGACCATACTTATGGCAAGGCTGACATCGGGTCTTGTGCACAGCATTGCATACATGATAGAGCCTATGGCTGAAGCATAGGGGATGACACTCATCTTTTCTCTATCTTCTGCAGTCACTGGGCATTGAGTCTTACTCAACTTCACACCTTGCAATACAGGCAAGAACCCCTTCTTGGACTGATCCATTTTGAACTTCTTCAAAACTTTGTCAAGGTATGTGCTTTGTGAAAGTCCTATTAAGCGTCTCGATCTATCTCTATAGATCTTGATGCCTAATATGAAAGCAGCTTCTCCTAGGTCCTTCATTGAAAAACTCTTGTTCAAATATTCCTTCACGCTTTCCAACATTTCTATATTGTTTCCAATCAGTGATATGTCATCCACATATAATATTAGAAACGCTATAGAGCTCCCACTCACTTTCTTGTAAATACAAGCTTCTCCGTAAACTTGTATAAACTCGAACGCTTTGATCACCTCATCAAAGCGAAGATTCCAACTCCGAGATGCTTGCACCAGTCCATAAATGGATCGCTGGAGTTTGCAAACTTTGTCAGCATTCTCTGGATAGACAAAACCTTCTGGTTGAATCATATACAACTCTTCCTTAAGGAAACCGTTAAGGAACGCTGTTTTGACATCCATCTGCCAAATTTCATAATCGAAAAAGGAAGCTATTGCTAACATGATTCTGACGGACTTAAGCATCGCTACGGGTGAGAAGGTCTCATCGTAGTCAACTCCTTGAACTTGTGAAAAACCCTTTGCCACAAGTCGAGCTTTATAGACGGTGACATTACCGTCCACGTCCGTCTTCCTCTTAAAGATCCATTTGTTCTGAATGGCCTTACGCCCTTCAGGTAATACTTCCAAAGTCCACACTTTGTTTTCATACATGGATCCCATCTCGGATTTCATGGCCTCTAACCACTTCTCGGAATCCGGGCCCATCATCGCTTCTCCATAGCTCGTAGGTTCATCATTGTCCAACAACATGACCTCTAAGACAGGGTTGCCGTACCACTCAGGAGCAGTACGCGTCCTTGTCGACCTACGAGGTTCGATAGCAACTTGATCCAAAGCTTCATGATCATCATCATTAACTTCCTCTTCAGCTGATGTAGGCTCTACAGAAACATCTTTCTGCGCTGCGCTACTTTCAGGTTGAAGTAAAGGTTCAACAACCTCATCAAGTTCTATCTTCCTCCCACTCAATTCTTTCGAGAGAAACTCTTTCTCAAGAAACATTCCGTTTTTAGCGACAAACATTTTGCCTTCGGATCTGAGGTAGAAGGTATACCCAACTGTCTCTTTTGGGTATCCTATGAAGACGCATTTCTCTGCTTTGGGTTCCAGCTTTTCAGGCTGAAGCTTTTTGACATAAGCATCACATCCCCAAACTTTAAGAAACGACAGCTTTGGCTTCTTGCCAAACCAAAGTTCATATGGCGTCGTCTCAACGGATTTCGATGGTGCCCTATTTAAAGTGAATACAGCTGTCTCTAATGCATAACCCCAAAACGATAGTGGCAAATCAGCAAGAGACATCATAGATCGCACCATATCTAATAAGGTTCGATTACGACGTTCGGACACACCATTACGCTGTGGTGTTCTAGGCGGTGTTAATTGTGAAACAATTCCACACTGTCTTAAGTGACTGCCAAACTCATAACTCAGATACTCTCCTCCTCGATCAGATCGTAGGAATTTAATCTTCTTGTTACGATGATTCTCAACTTCACTCTGAAATTGTTTGAACTTTTCAAATGTTTCAGACTTGTGTTTCATTAAGTAAGTATACCCATATCTACTTAAGTCATCAGTGAAGGTGAGAAAGTAACGATAACCACCGCGCGCCTCAATGCTCATCGGACCGCACACATCAGTATGTATGATTTCCAATAAGTCACTTGCCCGTTCCATTGTTCCAGAGAACGGCGTTTTAGTCATCTTGCCCATGAGGCATGGCTCACATGTGTCAAGTGATTCAAAATCAAGTGACTCCAAAAGTCCATCAGCATGGAGCTTCCTCATGCGTTTTACGCCAATATGACCTAAACGGCAGTGCCACAAGAAAGTGGTATTATCATTATCAATTCTACATCTTTTGGCATCAATGTTATGAACATGTGTATCATTACTATCGAGATTCAATAAGAATAAACCCCTCACAACGGGTGCATGACCATAAAAGATATTACTCATATAAATAGAACAACCATTATTCTCTGATTTAAATGAGTAACCGTCTCGCAATAAACAAGATCCAGATATAATGTTCATGCTTAACGCAGGCACCAAATAACATTTATTCAGGTTCATCACTAATCCCGATGGTAATCGAAGAGCGAGCGTGCCGACGGCGATCACATCAACCTTGGAACCATTTCCCACGCGCATCGTCACTTCGTCCTTTGCCAGCCTCCGTCTATTCCGCAGTTCCTGTTTAGAGTTGCAAATGTGAGCAACCGCACCGGTATCAAATACCCAGGCACTACAACGAGAGTTGGTAAGGTACACATCAATAACATGTATATCATATATACCTTGTTTGTTGTTGGCCGCCTTCTTGTCAGCCAAATACTTGGGGCAGTTCCGCTTCCAGTGTCCAGTTCCCTTGCAATGAAAGCACACAGTTTCTGGTTTGGGTCCAGCCTTGGGTTTCTTCACGGGAGGAGCAACTGCTTTGCCACTCTTCTTGGAGTTACCCTTCTTACCCTTGCCATTTTTCTTGAAACTAGTGGTTTTATTGACCATCAACACTTGATGCTCCTTCTGAATTTCAGACTTAGCGGCTTTCAGCATCGCAAACAGCTCGGCGACTGACTTGTTCATCCCGTGCATGTTATAGTTTAACACGAAGCTCTTGTAGCTAGGTGGCAATGATTGAAGAACTCTGTCAGTGATAGCCTCTGGCGGAAGGGGCAGCCCCAATTCAGTCAGACGGGTGGAGTACCCAGACATTCTGAGTATGTGATCACTGATAGACCCATTCTCCTCCATCTTGCAAGCATAGAACTTATCGGAGATCTCATACCTCTCGATCCGGGCATTCTTCTGAAAGATAAACTTCAACTCCTGGAACATCTCATATGCTCCATGACGTTCAAAACGTCTTTGAAGTCCCGGTTCTAAGCCATACAATATTGCACATTGAACTATTGAGTAATCTTCAGAACGAGCCTGCCAGGCGTTCACAACGTCTAGAGACTCAACTGGAGCGGGTGGATCACCAAGCGGTGCATCAAGGACATAAGCCTTCTGGGAAGCCGTAAGGATAATCCTTAGATTACGAGCCCAGTCTACAAAGTTACTTCCATCATCTTTCAACTTAGCTTTCTCTAGGAACGCATTAAAATTCAGGGGTGCTACTGCGCGAGCCATGATCTACAACATAAATATAGCAAAGACAACTTAGACTATTGTTCAAGATAATGAGTTTAGTTAATCATATTACTTAAAAACTCCCACTCAAATTGACATCCCTCCGGTCATTCGAGTGTAACATGATCCAAATCCACCAACTCAAGTCCGATCATCACGTGAGTTGAGGTGGTTTCAATGGTGAACATCTTCATGTTGATCATATCTACTATATGACTCATGTTCGACCTTTCGGTCTCTTGTGTTCCGAGGCCATGTCTGTACATGCTAGGCTTGTCAAGTTTAACCCGAGTGTTCCGCATGTGCAACACTGGCTTGCACCCGTTGTATGTGAACGTAGAGTCTATCACACCCGATCATCACGTGGTGTCTCGAAACGACGAACTTTCGCAACGGTGCACACTCGGGGAGAACACAATTTATCTTGAAATTTAAGTGAGGGATCACCTTATAATGCTACCGTCGTCCTAAGCAAAATAAGATGCATAAAAGGATTAACATCACATGCAAATCATAAGTGACATGATATGGCCATGAACTTGTGCTTTTGATCTCCATCTCCAAAGCACTGGCATGATCTCCATCGTCACCGGCATAACACCATGATCTCCATCATCTTGATCTCCATCAACGTGTCGCCATGAGGTTGTCGCGCCGACTGTTGCTTCCACGACTATTGCTAACTCATAGCAATAAAGTAAAGCAAAACGGCGAAAATAATTAAAGACAACTCTATGGCTCCTGCCAGTTGCCGTACTCATCGACATGCAAGTCGTGATATTCTATACAACACATGATCATCTCATACATCACATATATCTCATCATGTAATTGGCCATATCACATCACAACATACCCTGCAAAAACAAGGTAGACGTCCTCTAATTGTTGTTGCAAGTTTTACGTGGCTGCTACAGGTATCTAGCAAGAACGATTCTTACCTACGCAAAACCACAACGTGGTGTAGTGATTGCTTTTTGATCTTCTAAAAGAACCCTCTTCATTGAAATCGATTCAACTAAAGTGAGAGAGACAGACACCCCCAGTCACCTTTATGCAACGAGTGCACGTAGCGGTGAAACCTGTCTCGTGTAAGCGTACGCGTAATGTCGGTCCGGGCCGCTTCATCTCACAATACCGCCGAATCAAGTATCAACTAGTAACGGCAAGCAATATGTATACACCCACGCCCACAACTCGTTTGTGTTCTACTCGAGATCTCATCTACGCATAGACCTAGCTCTGATGCCACTGTTGGGGAACGTCGCATGGGAAACAAAAAATTTCCTACGCACACGCAAGATCTATCCATGGAGATGAGCATCTACGAGAGGGAGAGTGAATCTACATACCCTTGTAGATCGCTAAGCGGAAGCGTTAAGAAACGCGGTTGATGTAGTCGAACGTCTCCGCGATCCAAATCGCAAGTCGTCCCTCGATCCGATCACGAACTAGTGCCGAACGGACGGCACCTCCGCGTTCAACACATGTACGGCTTGATGACGCCTTCACCTCCTCGATCCAGCGAGCGATGATGAAGTAGTAGATGAGTTCCGGCAGCACGACGACGTGGTGATGGTGGTGAGGAACAATCTCTGCAGGGCTTCGCCAAGCACTACGGAGATTATGACGGGAGGAACTAGAGGGTTAGGGTTGCCGACACACGGCTTGGGAAATCTTGATGGGTCCCGTGTGCTAGCCCTGCCCCTCTATTTATATGTTGAGCCCTGGGGTCTAAACTTGGAGAGAAAGCCTCCACAAGGTCGGTTTTGCCCGCACAAGGTCGGTTTGGCCCGCACGGAAAGAGTCAAACTCGAATTCCAGCAGTACCGCTTGAGCGGTAGTACCACTTCACACAAGCGGTAGTACCGCTTATGCGGTAGTACCGCTTCACACAAGCGGTAGTACCGCTTACGCGGTAGTACTGCCTTACCAGCGGTAGTACCGCTTAAGGCAGCAGCAAAACTTCCTTTTGCACTTTCCAATACCTCGTGGGCTTTACCCCTTTGGCCCATATAAAGTGTTGCTGCACCCGAACACTTCGGTAAACACCCGGAACCCCTTCCGGTGAATTCCGGAACCCTTCCGGAGATCAAAACACTATTATCACATATATCAATCTTTACCTCCGGACTCTTCCGGAGATCCTTGTCATGTCCGGGATGTTATCCGGGACTCCGAACAACCTTCGGTCACCAAAACAACAACTCAACTATACTAATCGTCACCAAACGTTAAGTGTGTAGACCCTGCGGGTTCGAGAACTATGTAGACATGACCGAGACACCTCTACGGCCAATAACCAATAGCGGGACCTGGATGCCCATATTGGTTCCTACATATTCTACGAAGATCTTTATCGGTCGAACCTCTATGTCAAGGATTCAGTTAATCCCGTATGTTGTTCCCTTTGTTCTTCGGTATGTTACTTGCCCGAGATTCGATCGTCGGTATCTCTATACCTAGTTCAATCTCGTTACCAGCAAGTCTCTTTACTCGTTCCGTAATACAAGATCTCATGGCTAACACTTTAGTCACATTGCTTGCAAGGCTCATTGTGATGTTGTATTACCGAGTGGGCCCTGAGATACCTCTCCGTCACACGGAGTAACAAATCCCAGTCTTGATCCATGCCAACCCAACAGACACCCTCGGAGATACCTGTAGAGCATCTTTATAGTCACCCAGTTACGTTGCGACGTTTGATACACACAAGGTACTCCTCCGATGTCAGGGAGTTGCATGATCTCATGGTCATAGGAACAGATACTTGACATGCAGAAAACAATAGCAATAAACTGACACGATCATATGCTACATTTATAGTTTGGGTCTTGTCCATCACATCATTCTCCTAATGATGTGATCCCGTTATCAAATGACATCTTATGTCCATGGCTAGGAAACCTTCATCATCTTTTGATCAACGAGCTAGTCAACTAGAGGCTTACTAGGGACACAGTGTTGTCTATGTACCCACACATGTATTTGAGTTTCCAATCAATACAATTCTAGCATGGATAATAAACGATTATCATGAACAAGGAAATATAATAATAACTAATTTATTATTGCCTCTAGGGCTTATTTCCAACAGTATGTAGTATCTACCAAATCGGAGAGTATGTACGCGTAGTATGTAGTATATAAGGATATTTAGGTAGTATATTTACTACTTTTTAGGTAGTATGTATCATATTTTGGGTATGTTCTTTTTTACGTATAAATATGTATGTATTTCACAAATATAATAAAAACTAGGGGCTAACTTGCAATTTTTTCATGTAACTCACTTTGGAGTATCTTATATATAGTATACGAACATACTCAAAATGATAAAGTGGTATATGGGACACGTGGGGTAACTACCCCCGGGTGGTAAGATGGATTTTTCCTATATATATATATACATCCGAACTATTCTGTTTTGCGTAACAGAATATTATTCTGTTACTATTGTTGAACTGACGAATTTGAGCGCTTGGACTGATGCTTTCATTTTCGTCGAACTGATCGTCTTGTTTAGTTCCAAAAAAAATTGTGAATTTTTTTTGTCGGAACGGGGCGTGTAATATATCGTTGGAAAGCTGTTGACAGCTAGATTACAAGTCATATATAATTTTTTTGCAAAAACCTCACGGTTTAAGAGCAGTTTTGAAAAAACCATTTTTTCAAATTCGAAAATGCGATTTGTATTTTGGCCTTAATTTTCAAACGGTTTGTCGGAATTGAGCAAATGAGATGGCGTTGTAAAGCTGGTGAAATTTCTCTTCTTCCATATATAGAATGTTTTTTCAAATTCTATGTTATTTAAAAGTAATTTGAAAAACGGTAAAATTCTGGGCGAAACGTATTTTCGCGAATTTTTTCGAACGGTTTGTCGGATTGATGCAAGTGATAAGGCATTGGAAAGATGTGGAAAATGCGCAACTTTTGCGTATAGAAAGTTTTTTCTAATTCCTTACGGTTTAAATTCGAATTCGAATACGGTGATAATTGGTTTCGAACGCGATTTTTTCTAAAGTTTGTCGAAATGAGGCAAATAATATACCAATGGAAAGCTATCAAAAATGTGAAACTTAGTCATATTGAACGTTTTCTTAAATTCACAGCCGTTTAAGAGTAATTTTGAATACGGTGAGACCCATCGTGCTGTTTTTCCGTCCGAAAAACAGAGTACTCGTACTGATCTATGTGTGTGTTTGTACTGAGGTATTTTTCATAGAGTAATTTTGAATGGTTCCGAAAAAAGAGTATTTCAAGTGATGTCCGTATGGGTTTGTACTATATGTGGCCATCTCAGGCCCGGCCCGGCCGGCCCTCCCAGGCCCGGCCCTAAAATCCAGGGCCTAGGCCCGACGGGCTTCCCGTGGGTCGGGCTTGGGCCTGAGTTTTGAGCCCACTAGCAGGGCCGGGCCGGGCTTGGGCTTGGCTAATTGGAAATTTAAGGAAGAGGCCCGGCCCACGGCCCCAGGCCCGACGGGCTTTTCAGGGCTTGGGCCGGGCTTGGGCTTCGAAGTAGGCTTTATGGCAGGGCCTGGGCCGGGCCTGGGCCTCAGTTTTCTGCCGTGGGCTTTTTAGGGCCAGGCCCAAGCCCGGCCCGGCCCGGCCCATGGCCAGGTATAGTTTGTACTGCGCGTGTTTTCACATACTAGACTTTACTCTGTTTTTTTGGTATGATTTTCCTCGTAACTTTTCAACGGTATACGGTATCATCGTCCCCGAACTTGCATGTTTATACCGTTGAACTGAATGACATTTTTTTAGAAAGAAATGTTCTGTGTGTTTCTTTTTTTTGAACTCTTTTTTTTGCAACGATGTTTTGGACTTCTCTCATTTTGCGACTTGAACTTTTACCATTTGAATTTCCGTGGTTTTTTTTTTTGTTTGAGCTTTTTCCCAAACTTATCTGGGACTAACTGCTTTTAAGTTTTTAAACTTATATGTTAGTAATACATGAACTTTCCATACATGAACGGACCAGATTTTTTAACCGTGTCAGATGAGCACTCGAACTTATAGAAGTGAAAGTTTTTAGTTTTAATTCAAATTTGTTTTCTTGTCCGAACTTATGGTATCATCGTCATCGAACCTGCATGGTTTATATAGCTAAACTGAAATAAACTTTTTCCCCAATAAATGTGTTGTGTTTTTTTCTTTGTTTTGCTTCAAACTTTCTCAAATTCCATAGATGAACGGGCTGTGTTTTATTTTTTGAACTTATATGCTAGTAATAATTGAAAATTATATGTTTTCAATGTTTGTGTCCAAACTCACAAACTTTCCACAACAATAGTGTGTGAACTTTGCGGCTTTAACAATTTGGACTTCAAAACATACATCATAATCATGCAATATGAACACTTTTTTATGTACCCAAACTCACAAACTTTCACAATGGCATTGTGTGAACCTCAGAGCTTTAATAATTTGAACTTCAAAACAGACACCATAGTCATACAATAGGAACACTTGCATAACACAAAATCACAAATTAAACACAAAGGCTTCTATGCTTGCCAATGTTTTTTGTCAACCTGTAAGATGCCCAAGGACTTGGACAACATCTAGTTTTAGAACAAAACTACATGAGGACGAGAGCCGTGAGGAGAGGCCCTTGTGAGGGGAGGCCCTTTTTCAACAGAAGTACATGAAATAGGAAGCTTGAACTTTTCCTAATGCATTGCAGCAGCGATAGATTGCCCTGTGATTGGATCCTCGACGAGCACGACCGGAAGCTTATCATCTTTGACATTGTAGAAGCAGCAACACACTTTACCTGCCTCGTCGACTCCCTGCCCAATCTTCGTCAGAAGCAAGATGCACAGAGAGAAATTCTTTTCTCTTTCAGCAGAAAAATTAAACACAACAAAAAGTCTTTTCTTTTGCTCCCAGCCTCATGCATATATATTTTGAACTGATGTTTTCCTGTCATTGGACTGATGTAATATTTTCTGTAGTTCAACTATTCGTAATATATGTAACTGAACTTATAGATTTCCATTTCTCATTTTTGCTCTTATATATATTTCCCTCTGTGAACTTATAGATTTCCATTTGTTTCTGCACACATAAAAAAATTCAGTGCTTTTTGTGGAATGAACATCTACCATGTTTACACATTGAACTATTAAAGTAATGAAAAGAGTACTTCTATTCAGTTGTTTTATATAGCTAACAGTGGACAAACATAAAAATTACGAGTTTCTTTAGACATAACCAAAACAAGAATTTGAACAGCAAGGAGGAGCATGGCGACGGGCGTGTGGACGAGAGCCGATTCGGATTTGGTGGAGATGGCCTGGAGGGAGTTTTTTTCTTTTGCTTTTTTCTGTTCGGTGTACTGGTTCGCCTCCTATGTAGAGTTGATAGTAACAC
Source organism: Elymus sibiricus (assembly GCA_039707655.1). Lineage (NCBI taxonomy): Eukaryota > Viridiplantae > Streptophyta > Magnoliopsida > Poales > Poaceae > Elymus > Elymus sibiricus. Next base: position 266,491,192 of record CM077676.1, on the reverse strand, counting down.
AAAGATGAACTACTGTATTATACAGAGAACTGCAGGGAACTACTATCTGAAAAATGCTTTTTTCTCACCGAATGTATCTTCTTCTTTGAGCTTACTGAGATATTACCTCTGAACTTTTCTAGGGGCTTGTCCTGCGAACCTTCTGGTTTTTTTTTTTTTTCATAAACTGAAATACTTTCCTTTGATTGCTATTTGACTCAAGCTTGTGTACTGGTCATAAGAGGTAAGCTGCACTACTCGTATTTTTTTCCAGTAAAAGAAATTACGAAGATACCTCTAGTAATGTAAGATTTGCTGAGCCAAATGCCGATTGCATTGCTACAGAAAATATTGATTAATGAAGATACCTCTAGTAATGAAGATACCTCTAGTATTCTACAGAGAACTACTGCACAGAATTAATAATCTGAAAAATGCTTATTTTTTTCTCACCGAACTGGTCACACCTGCACTGGACAGTGCACAGGGGCGGTGGAAGAACAGTTAGGGCCTCTGGCGACGCCCGGAGCTAGCACGAGGCGCCTTGGCCATCTTCGACCGATGCTCCGTTGGCGTATGCCAGCAGTAGAACTTCCTGGCCTTCCAAACTCGTACTTAAGACATGTACCGAAGAACATCATGCATCAGTATTCAAAAGACATACAACAGCTACACACTGCCGTGAGGTACCCAAAAACAGAGTAGTTTGTGCATTTTTTAACACAATGACATTTTATGGAACTACTTCTGCATTTAGACATCTTGTGCTCTCATAGAGATTAACACAAAATCTTGTGTGCTAGAAAGAAGATAGTAACAGAAGTGAGTGAAATCAAATTTAGATGGGTGAATTATGAAATGCAATTTTTCTCTTTCAGGAATAAGCACAAATACCTTCGGGGCACAAATGCCAGTCATCAACAGTAGCTCAAAAGGCTATTTCTTCCTAAAAGAATTCTTCAATTCCTGAAACTTTAGAACAGCAGCAGCTAATCTTTCCTTGTAGAGAAAACAAACAGCAACACTGGCAATTAGCAGCACTCTCATGGCAAGCACACACCACACACACGACACTCCAGCTCGCCCTGCATTCACACTGCATCGGCACGAACATGAACACACATGAAGGACGCACGCATGCAGCAGGCAAGCATGGATGCATGCACAGCACGCACACAACCGATCGACCACCTTCCAGGAAGGATCCTTGTGGCCGCACACGAGATCGCTACAACATTAGAAGCTCCATACTTTTCGTACTGATGTATTTTTTGTGATCGAACTGTTGTAACTTAAGGACTATAACTACTGGGCGAAACCAGTGCCACGCAAAACAAACATGACACTTTATGAGCAATGAAAGAGCAAAAATCTTGCGCGTACAGGCAGAGCAGCCTTCAAGGATGGACCTGCCCGGAGCGAAGTTCGCTCTCCCGTTGCTATGTACCCCGATTTGTCAACTTGGACGACGCCTAGTGTACTTTTTTCATATGAACTTATGGTCTTCTAGAGTACGAACTGATGTAGAAATTTTCCTCACAAGACGATGTACAAGCACATGTAAAAATAATGATCAAGTTGAATTATATTAACATTAGAAGCTCACAAAGAAACGTAAGAGAAAGTTATATAATGTTTTTTCCTGTAACTATTATCATTTTTGTACCCCTGCCAAGTTCAATTACATTAACATTAAAAGCTCATAAAGAAACACAAGGGAAAGTTCTGTACTGTTTATTCCTATAACAACTACTATCATTTTTGTACCCCTGCAATAATGTTTTCGAACTTCAATTACAAAGAAAATAACACACATTTATAATTTTTGGAATGAGCAAGTTGTATGTGAACTACCTCATCCCTTTTTTATAGTGAAATTTACATTTCTATTCTTTTATACAATGTACTGTGTACGTTTTTGCATCTCAACTTTCCTATCAAATTATTTTTGAACCTCACTAGTTCACAAAAAAATCAGTACAATGAACACACGACCAACCACAGGTATACACCAAAGAGAAATCTGGAAAAAGTCGTTGACCCTTCAGAAGCATAACAACGAAACCGGTTGTGAGCATAGTGTACATGATGCACCCCCTGCGGTTCAGATTGTGGAGATCGTTCAGTTCGTCAGTTCCCAATTCTATGTATCGAACTATCATATAACATAAAAGCGAATCCAAAGTGAATTGTTTTTTTAACACACATTGAACTTTTTTCTGTGTTTCTTCATGAACTGATGGTAGTATATATGTACATTGAACTGGGGGGAGAGAAGCAATAGGGGTACCTCCGTGGTACTACTACATGAACTCTTCTGGATGGTAATACATGAACTTCTTGGTACAGAAAAAATTGTTTTCTCAACATGGATATTTTTTGTAAATCAAAACTCCTACATTATGCTATACATTCTTCACTCAAAAAAAGTACTGTGGCAACCAACATAAAAATAGTTGAACCGGACTTGATTCACGAGCACCAACTTACTGGCCGAATCAAATTTTGTAATTCGAAGCAGCAGCAATAGTCGGACTGAGGGAGACATGCATGAGGGTATATAGTTGAACTTGCATGATGCGCAAACAAGAGCATGACTTCTATACTTACTGAACAATACTATGTGAAACAAGTATAATGCTATGTGAACTTGTTTGATGGATGACCTTTCAATTTTTATTATCAGTACTTGTCGAAAATGAATAACTGAACCACCAGATTTGGGTGTGGGAACCAAAATTCAGAATAGCAGCAACTCAATAAGGATTACACTAGCTTTGACATTCTAACAATAGTGAGGGCTCAAATGCAACTCATGTACAGTAGCTGAAAAAACATCATTTTTCTTTCCCAAATTCTTTCAATTCCTGAAACATCAAAACAACATGAATTAATCCTTCTTCCTTAGCTCACCTTGCCACGCAGCAGCAACAAAAAGTAGCAGCTAACAAGCCATTGCATCACCGGGTAGCCGCAGGATGGAGCAGCAGGACCTAGCAGCGGCCTGGCCGGAAGCATGACGATCGGGATGGAGTGGGAGTAAGCGGTGGTCGAGCGGCAGATGGAGCCCCACAACTCATGCATCCGCGTCCACCGCCGACCGCCGCCAGCCCAGCCGAACTCCATGAGGTCCACCTGCACCACGTCGCCATCATCATACTCCATCAGGATCTCCATGTACATTGCGTTCCACACCTCCACGTGGAAGCCCACCTTCAGCCGCAGGAACTCGCTTGGGAACCAACTGCTCGATCCTAGACCACACTCGTCCTTGTGGGACTGCCAGAAGTGTCGAGGTCGAACTGTTGCACAAAAGAAAATCGGGAACTCATGGGATGCAGGGTCGAAATGTTGCACAAAAATATATTGTTTCTCTTTTTGCTCAGACATTCCCACAAACGTACCAAGTGCACAAGTTGAACTGATCTCGTGCACGGCACAAAGTTGCTCGAGGGTAGGCTGGGAGCTATGAGTGGAGCAGCACATGGGGGTGAACTTGGACTCGGAGGCAGGGAGCATCGAACTGCCCACGGCCAGGAAGCAACCGCTGCCACAGAATTTTTTTCTTTGTTTTTGGCCAGCAGATAAGGAGGTTGACCTGCACGAGGAGCATGAACTAGGACGTGCTCAGCCGAAAGGAGATGGGAGGGAGCTCCATGTGCTCAGACCTCCCCGTCGCGCCTTTCGGTTCACCGGGATGTGGGTGGCGAGGTGCGGCTGTTCGCCGGGAGGTGGGTGGTGGGGACAGGGCGCTGGGGCGGAGTCTGCTGCGGTAGTCGGCGGCAGCGCGCTGGGGGGAGAGACGGGCGGCGGCGCGCTGGGGAGGTCGGGCGCGGAGGCCGGGCGGCGGCGCGCTGGGGAGGAGGCCGGGCGGGGGCGCGCAGCGGAGAAGGCCGGGCGGCGGCGCGATGGGGAGGAGGCCGGGCGGCGGCGCGATGGGGAGGAGCCGGGCGGCGGCGTGCTGGGAGGGGGATCTGGTCGGGGGTGAGTGTCGGGGACGATGGGTCATGGGTGTTGGGGCTTTTTTCTTTTGAGTAAAACGCAGTGGCGGTCCCAATTCTTTCCCGCTGCCTTCACTTAAGTCCTAATTCTTTCAAACTGCACAGGCAGGTCCTAAATGTTTCAAAGTTGCGTCACGCGAGGTCCTAAACTGGTATGACCACCGGTTGACCGGTGCCACGTAGGCAGTGGGCCCGTAGAGGCGTAAGGGTCCATCGTGGATATTTGCCAAAACCCCCCCGCGTCCAAATAATTCAGCAACCAGTCCCATTCATCTCCCTGTCCTCTGTCTCGCGGAAGAACTCGCGAACGGGAGACGAACCTGGCGGCGGCGCTGTTCCGGAGACCTGGCGGCGACGCTGGGCACCGGAGACGAGCGTGCGGCGTTGGAGGCTGCCGCGAGGATGGAGCCCGCGAGCAGCAAGGAGCCGTCCCTGCGTCGACCGGGCGATCCTCCTCCTAGATACGGTAAGAACCCTAACCCTAATCCCCTTTCTTTGGACAGTGGCTTCTGGTCGGTAGATTTATAGGTCGAATCTGGGAAGAGCATTGACGATTTGCATCTGATTTAGGACCACAAGAAGAAAACTTCACCGTAGAGATCAATTATGGTGGGTATTTTCGCGGGCTCGGCTCATCGAAGGCGTATGTCGACGGAAAGGTTGCTCGTTTTGATGGCTGTGAAGCAGACACTTGGTCTCCACTTTGGCTCACTGATTTCATGCAGCAGCTAGGTTATAATGAACCCGACAAATATTCCTTGTACTGGCTGCTCCCTACTCTGGATCTTGACAGAGGACTACGCATAGTTGACCGTGATACAGACACATTGAGCATGATTGCAGTTGTTCCAAAGTTCCAGTATTTTCAGATGTATGTGAACCACAATAATATGGAATTTGGCACTGCTGCTAATATTATTGATCATGTTGTTATCTCTGGTTCCCCTATTCAGCCTGCTGTGTTGAGCCCCAACTGTGGCAGCAGCTTCCAAAATGTTGCACATGAGCCTAGAAGAAGCAGGAGGAATCTTATGGAAGAAGAAGGCCCCGATTGTACTGAAAATGCTGGCGCTGATAGTGAGGACAGTGAATATGATGAAGAGTGGGTAGATTCTGACAATGAGATTGCAGAAGATGATGATGACCTTTATGAAGAATGGGTGGATGACAAGCTTGATACAAAAAAGAAGAACAACTCAAAAATGGAGCAGGACAGTGACTATGATACAGATTTGGAGGAGCTGCAAGATTCTGACATTGAAGAAGAGGATTCAGCAGATGAAGTGGAGGTAGTTGACAAGTATGGAAAGAAGAAAATAAAGAAGAAAGTGAAGCTGAGAAGGTGGAGGCCAGAGAACATGAAAGGAGTGGAATTTCACATTGGCATGATCTTTTTGTCATCGATCGAACTTAGAGCTGCAATTCAACAATATATTGTGCAGCAAAGAGTTGGAGTACACTATTTGAAGAATGATAAGGAGAGAGTCAGATGCAGATGTGAAGAATTATGTCCATGGTACTTATATGCTGCACCTGACAGCAGGAAAAATGCTTGGGTGGTGAAGAAATATGTGGGACAGCACAAATGTGAAAGAGATTGGGTATTCAATCAATTCACGGCAAAGTATCTAGCTGCCAATTACTTGGAAAAATTCAGAGCTGATGATAAGATGTCACTCAAGAACTTTGCATTGATGATTCAACAAGACTTCAACATGAGTGCAAGTAGGAGCAAGCTAGAAAGAGCTAGAAGAATTGCACTGAAGCAGATCAATGGAGATGAACTGGCACAATACAACTTACTCTGGGATTTTGCAGCTGAAGTCAGACGATCAAATCCTGGAAGTACAATGTTTGTGAATGCAAAGGATGGATTGTTTGAGAACTGCTACATGTCACTGGATGCATGTAAGAGAGGTTTCCTAACAAGTTGTAGGCCCATTATAGGCATAGATGGATGTCATATAAAGAACAGATTTGGTGGAGTCATGCTAGCTGCTGTTGGAGTTGACCCAAACGACTGCATCTACCCTCTTGCAATTGCTATAGTGGAAGTAGAAGATACTATCACCTGGAGGTGGTTTCTGAGCACATTAAAGGAAGATCTTGGAATAGAGAACACAAGCCCATGGACAATCATGAGTGATAGACAGAAAGGATTGATCAAAGCTGTGAATGAACTATGGCCCAATGCACAACACAGGTTTTGTGTACGACATCTGCATCAAAACTTTGCCAAGCAGTGGAGAGGTGATATATTCAAGAACAAGTTGTGGCAGATTGCTAGAGCAACAAGGGAGGTAGACTGGCAGCAATATATGGATGAAATGAAAGTATTGGACCAGGGTGCATTTGAGTACTTGGATGCAATTGATCCCAGGCAATGGTGCAAGGCATTTTTTCAGGATCTGCCAAAGTGTGATCTGCTTCTAAACAATATTTGTGAAGTATTTAACAAGTGAGTACACTACCATTTACTTGCAGAAACTTACCATTTAGTAGCAGTAGCTTACCATTTAGTAGCAGTAGCTTACCATTTACTTGCAGCAATTTACCATTTAGTAGCAGCAACTCATCATTTACTTGCATTCCTATTACTAGGTATATACTTGATGCAAGAGAACTACCTATTGTTACATGCCTAAAAAAGATCAAGGACCAGATAATGGTTAGGTATTTTAACAAAAGGAAAGAAACTGCGGACATGTGTGGTACCATCTGTCCTAAAATTAGGAAAAAGCTTGACAAAAATATTGATTGGGCAAACAACTATGAGGCACTACCTTCTGCAGAGCAACTATTCAAGGTTAAAGGTAAGAATGGGGAATATGAAGTAAACATAAAGAAAATGGAGTGCTCATGTAGGGCATGGCAGCTCTCTGGAATTCCATGTTGGCATGCTTGTGCATGTTTTAGGAATGAAAGGATCAAGCCAGAATCTGTGGTCCACAAGTGCTACAGCGTTGAAGCTTTCAAAGGTGCTTATGGTCCTGTAATAATGCCATGCAGTGATCCCAAAGTGTGGCCAAAAATGAATGGGCCTGCAATGAGACCACCAAAATTTGACAAGCAAGTTGGAAGGCCTAGCAAGAAAAGAAGGAAAAGTCCACTTGAGGAAGAAAATGGCACTAGGATGAGTAGGCATGGAATTGTTGGCCACTGTAGTGTTTGCAATTCTACTAAACACAACAAGAGGAAATGTCCTGAACTTGGTAGAGGCCCACAAGACCATGCAGCAGCCCCTGAATCACAAACAGCACCAGCCCCTGAATCACAAACAACACCAGCCCCTGAATCACAAACATCACCAGCCCCTGAAGCACAAGCAACAACACAACAAACAGCACCAGCACCAGTAGAGCATGTGGTACATGCACAACCTCCGAAGAAGCTGCCTGTGAAAAGGCAGAGTAATGCCAAGGTAAACATGGCTGTCAATATCAATTTTAATTGCATTTACTACTCAATTGCATTTGTCATTTGTGTCACGCATATGTTTAACTAATTTCAGAAGAAGGCATTACCAAAAATTAGCACGAGTGCATCAGCTAGTATTGTTGAGTCTGCTATGAGTTATGACATTTCTTCCTCTAGTGTCATCCAAATTCTACAGGACCAAGTAAGTTTCCTATGTACTGTTGAATCTTTTCATGTACTCTACAATCTGCAACCTAGTTGTTTCATTTGCACAATGAATTATCTACACGCTCTAGCAACACAGCTATCTCAAACTCCACTGCCAGGTTCTCTACCCGAATGTCAGTTTATTGCTAGCTGCAGAGACAATCTACCCCCTCGAAGATCAACTACTGCAACTCTTGGTCTGAAAAGAAAGAAGCCTCGCACGAAGGAGAACATGGTGCCGAAGGTGTAGGTGACACCGAGAAGAGAACGTTTGGACAGAACTAGAAAATATTTGTGGTTTCTTTTGGCTAGGTTTGTACTGAAACCTGAGATGTGGCTGCAGGTTTCACACAAACCATGAAAGTGCAACTGATTATGTGCACTTGAAATCTGCCTTTCTTTTGCCTAGTTGGAGACGATATTCCAGACTGTACGTACTTAATTAACTACTATGTGTAATGTTCACCGAGACTTTGGTATGCTGAGACTATGTACGTACTTGAAATCTGCCTCTATTTTCTTCAATTCTGTCACTTTGTTATATATGTGAGTCAGTTTGCTGCCAATATTCAGAAAAAACAAATAAAATGCTGCCAAAATTTTGTATTTTTTTAGCCGGTGCTACTCCAGACTGGATGCGCCTGGATGCGCCGTCGCCGTTGCCCGTGCTTCCTCGCTGCTTCCCAGCGGAGGTAAACATCGCTGCTGACAGAGAGAGCTGGGAAAAAAGAACTGGGGGCTGAGAAATGTACTTGTTAAGGGTTCATTTGCAAAAGAGTCCAACTGCCCACCGCGGGAAAACTCCCGCCACACCCCCCACTGCCGATGTGGCACCGGTCAGCAGTGGTCAAACGAAAAAAGGACCTCGCGTGACGCAACTTCGAAAGATTTAGGACCTGCCTGTGCGGTTCGAAAGAATTGGGACTTAAGTGAAGGGATAGGAAAAGAATTGGGACCGCCAGTGCATTTTACTCTTTTCTTTTTGTTTGTTTTCGGGCCGGGAAGCTTTTTTGACGGGGCTTTTTCTAGTTGTCTCAAGATTCGTCAGATCGCCTTCTTATAGGGCCGGACAGTAACAGAATATTATTTCAGGATATGCAATGATACTAGCGTAACATATATGAAAATGATGAACAGTGGTTGAGCCACAAATACTATGTCATCTATATGATCATGCAAAGCAATATGACAATGATGATGTGTGTCATATAAACGGAACGGTGAAAGTTGCATGGCAGTATATCTCAGAATGGCTATGAAAATGCCATAATAGTTAGGTATGGTGGCTGTTTTGAGAAAGATATAAGGAGACTTATGTATGATAGAGTGTCGGTGTACTAAAGCATGGGTGCCCTCGTACCCTGACTTGTGCACAGGCAGTTGTAGCCTTCCTGACGGCAAGGGCTTGCCGGAGGGTTGCGGTGACTCAAGACTCAATAAACAAGACCGTGAAGAAGACCTCAAGGCAAGTCATCGAGAAATATTATTCTAGTACTGAAGATCAATTTGCCCTTGCCGACAAGCTTCGTACCGGCAAGGTGAAGACCAAAACTCTGGTTGCCGGCAAGGCCCGGCAAGTTCCGTCCCAGCAAGCTCGTTCTGTCCCGTTATCGCTCCACCTCATCATCGGCTAGATAAGCACGTATGATAGGTGTCAAGCGGGCAGGCAGTCAACATAGCTGGCCAAGGCACGTGTCAGCATGCCACGCAAGGATTAACTTTAATGACACCCGTCCCTGGGACGTGTCAAGATAACCGGAGGGCGCCAGGACCGGTGGTACAGATCTTTTACCCAAAGCCTCGCCTCTCCGACGTAGCACCTAACGGTGCATTTAATGCGCTTGTCCTACCCCGTCAAGAGATAGACGTGGTGACAATGCAAGTCACTATTCATACCCTGTAAATGACTGTATTAGCCACTTTGGTAACCCCTTGGCCTATAAAAGAAGGCCCACGGCTACAATTAGAACGGGCGACTCTTAGTTCAATTACACGTTTTAGCTGCACTTCCCGCGCACCTTACCGGCAAGCTGCGCTCCTTGTAACCTTGAATTCATACACAATCAAACCACAAGAACAGGAGTAGGGTTTTACGCTCATAGCGGCCCGAACCTGGATAAATCGTTTCTTATTCTCATATCTATTAGCCCTGCTCTTTGTAGTGCATTGATCCCACAGCCGAACCACAAAGGGATCCTCTCGATCCCATAGATCATCGTTTTCCCACGACATCTTTGGCGCGCCAGGCAGGGGGTCTTGTATTACGAATCAGTGTTCGTAGTTTGAGTACCAGCTCCATCACCTTCGTCGATGGCACCGAAGAAGAAGACCGGAGCCACGACAGCTCCCACCACCTCCAAGCGGCCTTCCCAGGCGTCCGCAGGCGGCGCAGCCGGCGCGGGCACTACGGCTGGGACGGGCGGGGCAGGAGGCGTCGGCGATGCGGGCGTCCAGCATCCCCACCGTTCCGGCGATCACAGTCAGCATACCGAAGATGGCGCAAACGGCCAACTCCAACAACGTTCAGGTGAGCACAATCATCGCGGTAATATAATTCGGACCGGTGCGAGCCAGGACCCCACCGCAGCGACGTCCAAGGACGGAGCGGCGACGTCCAACAATGTTGCGGCGGGACGTGTGCAGCGACCATCGCATGATGGGTGCGCCGCGCTTCCCCGCGGTGCTGGTGGCCCTGGACGGTGTCAAGCCGGCCCTGAGCATCGTCCTCACGATGTTCAAGCTCCACCACCACCACGCCAACCCGTTGGTGAGCATGCGTCGCGGCAGCAGGTACGCGACGAGCTTCCTCCTGGCCCTGCCAGGAGTCGAACGCCGTCCCGTTCCGTGTTTGCCGCCATGCCAACCACGGCGGCAGAAGTCATGGCGCGAGCTCAAATGCTTTTGAACTTCCCGCCAGCACCAAACAAGATGGAAGAATGGAGGGCCACCATCCAGAGTCTCATCAGTTTTGCCGATCCCGACATAACGCAAGATGTGGGCCCCTCCAGACGACCACCCACAGTGTCGGCAGGACCATCTGGCTGTCGTGCCGGAGACGGTGCACCAACGGTGCAGTCGCCTCCACGTCAACAACCACAGCGGCGGCAAGCTCGCCGATCGGATGACCAGGACGTTGTGTCCATGGCGTCGTCGGATCCGCGAGGCCGCCAAGACCAGCGCCAAGTTCTCCACAAATGGCGCGGCGAGGACGCCCGCACGAAGATTGAGTGGCGCCGGGAGGCACGCCGTCTATCAGACGATCGTGCCGGGCTGGCAGCATACGTGCCAGTGCCAGGGTACCTTGGGTGCTTACCTTACGAGGTGGGCTGCCCAGCGTTTACTCGCGAGCTGCGGTAGGTTTGCTGGCCGTCCACCCATCCCTTCAAGCCAGAGCTGCCCGACAAATACGACGACACGCTCAGTCCAGCAGAGTTCCTCGGCATCTCCACCATCGCGGTGCAGGCTGCCGGAGGGCGCAACGACAAGCTTTTAGCCAACTACTTTCTGTTGGCACTCAAGCCCAACGTCAGATCGTGGTTGATGAACTTGCCAGAGGGCTCCATTTCTTCTTGGTCGGATCTATGCCATCAATTCGTGGGTGCCTACCAGGGTGGCCACAAGCTCCCTGGTCAGGAGAGCGATTTGCATGTGATCCCCCAGAGAGATGGCAAGACCCTCCGCAAGTATATACAGAGGTTCAGCCGGGTGCACCACAACATCCCCGATGTTCATCCTGCAGCTGTTTGCACCGCATTCCACACGAATGTGCGCAACCGCAGAATGCGGTCTGAGATGAATATTGTGAAGGTTAGGACCATCAACGAACTATACGCCTTGGCGGATAAGTGTGCACGTGCTGAGGAAGGGAGGCGACTCCCTGGGTAAGATGCTGGCGCCGAAGTCGACTCTGAGGACGACGACGCAGATGACGCATCGACCCCGCAGAAGAAGAGCCAGAAGCGCAAAAGAAAGCACAAAGGCAAGACAGTGATGGTAGTCGAGAGCCCCGGTGATGTCAACGCCGCCAAGAAGTCCAAGGCAGAAGGCCCCGGCAAGGAGGTTGTCGGATGCGCTGACTACCGGGAGGCTGCGGTTGGCGACAAGGGCGACAAGACCGGTGGGCCATACTGCAAGATCCACCGTACCAAGGGCCACGATCTCTAGGAGTGCCGGCAAGTGGAGCAGCTTGCTGAGAAGCAAGAGTACGAGAAGCGTGAAAAGGAGAAGGGCCAGGATGGTGCCGGTGGATCCGGCAAGCAGAACTGTGGTGGCTGAGGGGGCCGCCGCGGCAAGGCCAAGTAGCTAAAAGAGAAGGCTGCTCAAGGCCAAGATGAGGGTGATGAGGACGAAGATGGGTCCGAGAATGAGTTCCAGAATGCAGTGGAGGCCATGTGTGTTGACGGAGGTGCATCTTTGCACTCCTCGCACCGGCAACTGAAGCAATGGGTCTGCGAGGTGAATGTCGCGGAGCCCATGATGGGAGCACAGAAGCCACTCAAGTGGTCGCACATGCCCATCATCTTTGACGCCGAGGACCACCCTGATCGCACCACTGCAGTCGGGTGTTTGCCATTGTTGGTTTCGCCAACAATCCGCAACCTCAAGGTGACAAAGATGTTGGTTGCCGGTGGGGCCGGCTTGAACTTGATCTCTCCTGGCGTGATCAAGAGGCTGCAAGATCCCCGACAAGGATCTTGAGGAGACCGGCACATTCCAAGGGATCAGTCCAGGGAGGAACAAGCCGAAGGGCCAGATCACGCTGCCGGTCACATTTGGCAGCGACCTCAAATACCAGACGGAGAAGATCGTCTTCGACATCGTTAAGATGCCGCTGCCATACAATGGGATTCTAGGCCGTCCGGCACTGGCCAAGTTCATGGCTGCGTCGCACTTCGCCTACAAAGTCATCAAGATGCCAGGGCCGATGGGCGTCCTCACCATCAAGTCCAACCAGAAAGACGCAATCATCTGCGCTGACAAGCTCTACCGGGAGGCAGTGGCAGCACCTACCGTCAAGGCACCTACTCCTGTTGGCAAAGCTCCCGGGGGAGGAAAGAAGTAGAAGTCTGGCAAGACATCTGATACGGACTCCGGGAAGCGCACTTTAGAGTGCAACACGCCCGTTGAGGACATACCAGAGAGCTCTACCGGCAAGAGCAAGAAAGCCAAGGCCTCTGCGTCGGCGACCAAGCAAGTTTCTGCAAGGGAAGATGGGATGAGTGGCACTTTTTCTGTAAGTGCCACTCTCAGTGACAAATAGGAAAGCGAGCTCGTTGCCTTCCTACGGGCGAATGTCGATGTGTTTGCTTGGCAAGCATCTGACATCCCCGGTGTTCCTAGGGAGCTAATTGAGCACCACCTTGCTGTTTGCTCTCATGCGAGACCCGTCAAGCAGAAGTTCAGGAAGCAAGCCTTGGAGCGGCAAGAGTTCATTGCCGAGGAAATCAAGAAGTTGGAAGCAGCAGGCCTAGTCAGAGGAGTGCTACACCCTACGTGGTTAGCCAATCCAGTCGTAGTGCACAAGGCGAATGGGAAGTGGAGGCTTTGTATAGACTTCACTGATATAAATAAAGCCTGCCTAAAGGATCCTTTCCCTTTGCTGCACATCGACCAGATTGTAGACTCCACTGCCGGCTGTGAGTTACTCTCTTTCCTTGACGCCTATTCCGGTTATCATCAGATCTTTATGGCCAAGGAAGATGAGGAGAAAACCGCATTCATCACTCCATGTGGCACATACTGCTTTTTGCGTATGCCTTTCGGATTGAAGAGTCCTGGGGCGACATTTGCTAGAGCAGTTCAGATCGGTTTTGAGCCACAGTTGCACAGAAATGTGGAAGCCTACATGGATGATATTGTGGTCAAGACCAGAGACATTCGCCAACTTGCGCAAGTTCAACCCCGAGAAGTGAGTGTTCAGTGTTCCGTCCGGCAAGCTTCTTGGGTTCTTTGTATCTCAGAGAGGGATTGAAGCCAACCCCGACAAGATCAAGGCAATTGAGCAGATCGAAGCACCGAGACGCGTCAAGGACGTCAAGCGTCTTGCCGACTGCGTTGCCGCTCTCAGCAGGTTCATCTCCAAATCAGCAGAGCGCGCCTTGCCGTTTTTCAAGATATTGAAAAAGGCAGGTCTAGTAAACCGGACTCCGGAAGCGGAGGCCGTGCTCCAAGATTTGAAGGAGTACCTGTCCTCTCCGCCAGTCTTAGTTGCGCCTAGGCCGCAAGAGACATTGCTGCTATACTTAGCGGCAACGAATCAAGTGGTTAGTGCTGCACTTGTGGCTGAAAGAGAGGAAGATGAAAAGGAGGTAGCAGCCGTAGAGCCACGACCCAACGAGCCAGAATCTTCTCCAGCAGGGTCAGGTGCCGACAAGCCAGAGATTGTGCAAGCCAGCAAGCCAGATCAGCAAGTTGCGAAGAAGAAGATGGTGCAGCGCCCAGTCTACTTTGTCAGCTCCCTCCTGCAAGGGGCTAGATCAAGGTATTCTGGTGTGCAGAAGTTGCTCTTCGGCCTTCTCATGGGCTCAAGGAAGTTGCGCCACTACTTCCAAGCACACCCAGTCACCGTCGTCACTCGCTTTCCGTTGCAACGTATTCTGAGAAATCCAGAAGCAACCGGCAGGATTGTGGAGTGGGCATTGGAGCTGTCAAGTTTTGATTTGAAGTTTGAGAGTACGTCAACAATTCAGAGCAGAGCTTTGGCGGAATTCATTGCAGAATGGACCCCAACGCCAGACAAAGAAATTCCAGAGACCTCTCTCCCCGGCAAGGAAATTGTTGACGATTGGATCATGTACTTTGACGGTGCTTTCACGCTGAAAGGCGCCAGTGCTGGCGTGCTGCTTATAGCACCCACTGGAGAGCACCTCAAGTACGTGCTTCAGATGCCCTTTCCCAGGGAGCAGGCCACCAACAACACTACTGAGTACGAGGGATTGCTTGTCGGCCTGCCCATTGCAATCGACCTTGGTATTCGGAAGCTGATTATTAGAGGCGACTCGCAGCTTGTGGTGAGGCAGGTCAACAAGGATTACCAGAGCCCTTTGATGGAGGCATATGTTGATGAAGTGAGGAAGTTGAAAGAGCACTTTGATGGATTGCCGACGACCTATCAAAGCTTGCCACCCAAAAGATGCCTGTGGAACCAGGAACTTTTGTGTTCCATCTGACTTAGCCATCCGTTACACGATCAAGGCTGTCAAAGAAGAGAAAGCAAGACGTTGGTGGCTACTTTCTGGCAGAGCTGCCGGCAGCCGCCAAGAAAGTGGATACCACCGACAAGACACCCTTGGCCAGTGAGCCGCAGCTTCCGGCAAGCCAGATCCTTGCTGTCGAAGCAAGAGCTCTCGTAGAGGAAGAAGTGCCTTTAGTCCTTGTCATCGAGCCACAAGCTCCGGCATGGGCACAGCCAATTGTCCAGTACCTTCAAACAGGAGATCTTCCCGACGAACAAGAGGACGCAGAAAGAGTAGCCCGTCAATCAAGGATGTACAAGTTTGTTGACAACATCTTGTACAAGAGAAGACCAAATGGGGTGAAATTGAAGTGCATCTGCCGGGAAGATGGACAGAGGCTATTGGAAGAAATGCATGAAGGGATGTGTGGCTCTCATATTGGGTCGCGCGCGCTTGTCAGCAAGGCCTTCCGTCAAGGATTCTACTGGCCGACATCCCTTCAAGACGCCTTGGCGGTGGTCATCAGATGCAAAGCATGCCAGTTCCACTCCAAGGACATCCACCAGCCAGCTCAAGCCCTCCAAACCATCCCTCTCTCCTGGCCTTTCTCGGTCTGGGGGCTCAACATCATCGGCCCCTTCCCCCGTGCTACCGGGGGCTTTGAATTCTTGTACATTGCAATCGACAAGTTTACAAAGTGGCCTGAGGTGGAGCCAGTGAGGAAGGTGACGACACAGTCAGCCATCAAGTTCCTCAAAGGATTGGTTGCTCGTTTTGGTGTCCCCAACAGGATTATCACCGACAACGGCACCTAATTCACGAGCCGCGCCTTCACAACATATTGCCAAGAACTTGGAAACAAGATTTTCTATGCCTCTGTTGCTCACCCAAGGAGCAATGGACAAGTAGAAAGGGCAAATGCAGAAGTGCTGCATGGTCTCAAGACCAGAACTTTTGACAGGCTTCACAAGTGTGGAAGGCGCTGGGTGGAAGAGTTGCCGGTGGTTCTTTGGTCAATCAGAACGACACCAAGTCGATCCACTAGCCCGACACCCTTCTCCCTTGTTTATGGTGCAGAAGCGGTGCTCCCCACAGAACTCAGATATGGGTCACCTCGAGTCTTGGCCTTCGATGAGGAGGATCAAGATGAGCTGCGGCAAGATGATGCCACGCTCCTTGAGGAAGATCATTTTCGGGCTGCTGTCCGTGCTACACGGTACCAGCAAGCTTTGCGCCGCTACCATAGCCGCAAAGTGAACGCCAGGAACCTTGAGGAAGGCGACCTTGTTCTTCGTCGGATCCAGTCCACGAAGGGTCAAAACAAGTTGACGCCAAAGTGGGAAGGCCCTTACCGGGTGGTACGAGTCACTAGGCCCGGCGCAGTCCGCCTAGCATCTTCGCAAGTTTTACCCGTAAGGCGTGGTTGCCAGGCTGCCCGGCAACCTCTTTTGTACAAGTTTGCCGGCAAGGCATGTAAACCTTTGTACAGAGCTGGGCACAGATCCCATGCACATAAATAAAGCTAAGTGTTTCACAACTCTTTGTCAAAGTACATATTTATTTATGTGTTGCAGGCAGCCTTGTGTTACATTTTTCCTTGAATAGGATGATTAACGAGCCATCAAGGTTCCAGCCTCCTCTTTTCTCTTCTTTCTTTTTCTCAAAGGACAGAAGGGTTCCTCATGTGCAAATTTCCCAGGGGGGGTGACGGTATGGATACCAAGTGACGTTCAAGATATCGTTCTATGACAAGAAGTACAACAAAGAAAAAGCTAAGTTGCAAAACTTAGAAGTAAATTCTTTGTTGTAATTGCAACTTCTCCTTGAACAATTTTGGCCTTTGTATGAGAAACCTGCACGCTAAGGAACCTTGTCATGATCAGTTGCGCCCTTACCTTGTTTCGAGTCTGCTCAACAACTTAAGTGGCTGCGTTGTGATCGTCAAGTGTGACATTGCCGGCAGCGGCACTTCCGGCAAGCTGCTAAGGACCCGTTCCTCAAGCACTCGTGGCAAGAGTGCGCGCACCGGCAAGATTCCGGCAAGTGTAGGGTACAAAAATCATACAAAGATAGAATAAGACAAGAGGATAGCATGCGTACATCCATTCAGGACACAAGTTATATTACATCAATGCCAAGTGCAGTTCTAACTTAAGATGGATCTGTCTTTTACATGAACTACATTTGCTATGAGGTACAACGAAGGGGGCTAATCCTTGCGATTACCCTCAGTCCCCGGGACATGATGAATCTTGCTGATGAGGGGAGCGACGGCTTCTTTGACAGCTGTGGTGTCGGTCCCCGGCGGCAAGCTTTTGAAGGCCTTGGAGACGTTAATCCCCAGGTTCCAGCAGATAGTCTTGATGAGCACCTTGGAGAGGACGTCGCTGCAGAATTTGCGAGATTCACTAGCAAAGTTGGCAGACCACTTTTCATGATGTTTCTTCAATACCTCGAGGAGTCCTTCGAAGAAGAGGGTGAGGCTGGCACTTGTAGAATCATGCTCACCGACGGTGAAGCTGTAGACCTCCTTGTCCATGATGGTCACTTGAGCAGCGAGGCGCTCGGCCACATCAACAAGGCGACCAGTCCACGGTTCCAGGGCCTTCTTGTGCTCGTTAAAAGAGTTTACAACATCGTCATGCGCAGCTTTCTCCTTCTCAAGATCTTTGGCCAAGGCGGCTTCTCTGGCCTTGGCACTGTCAAGATGCTGTTCCAACCCCCATAGCTTCAGCTTCAAATCTTCCTTGGCGTCGGCAGCTTGGCTAAGTTCTTAGCTCTTGGCAGATAGCTGCGTCTGCAGGTCACCCAGAGTGTGAGATGTCGTCTGCGCTGATGCTTGGAGAGTCAAGAGCTCTTTTCTATTGTCGACGAGGTCCTCTTCAAGCTTCGATACCTTGGACTCCAACTCTACTTTGGCAGCCTCAGCGCCCTCTGCGGCCTTGACGGCTTCCAAGAGTTTGATGGCGTGAGCCTGACCTTGAGTCTCGATGGCCTGTTTGTGACCCTCCTCTAGCTCTTGGGTCCGCTGCACGAGCAGAGTCTGGATCTCCTCGTCCTTGCCGCGTAGCTTGGTGGCAAGTGCTTCCTCTCGGGCGGCAAGGTCTTTTTCCTTGACGATGAGCTGCGCTTCGCGCTCCGTCAACTTGCCGTCCAGGGCTGCTGCCTTCTCCTTGGCAGCGTCAAGCTTCTCTTCCTGCCTCTTGAGGCTATGGAATTTGCCATTATACCAAGTACAGAGTTCCTCTGCCTTCTCCTTCAGTTTCCCTTCGGCTAGCTCTATAGCCTGCCGTTATGAATGGAGCTCCTCCTAACGCTGGCTGTAGCGCTGCTGCACATCCTTGAAGCCGGTGGCCATCACCGTCAAAAAGGCAAGATCCACGGCACCGTCGTTGGAGCCGTCTGATGCTGCGACGCTGCTGATGAAGGGCGCCAAGATCTCCGTGATGGCTTCATCAAAAGTAGGCTCCCCGGCACCAGAGGTGCTAGGGGCTTCAGATCCCTGCTGCTGATCGGTTGGCCCCAAGGGTCCCGTCAAAGCCTGCGCCTCAGTCGCACTGGGGTGGACGTCGATGCTTGGCCCGTCACTGCCAGCCTCCCCCATCTCAGCGTCTGTTATGACGAGCTCGGATGCACTACCGGAGGGCATAGTAGGCTCTTCGGGGGTTTTCGTGGCCTCCTCAGTAGCGGGCGCGACGGCCTCCATGGCAGAAATCCTGGCAGCCTCGTCAGCGGCGCTCTTCGCAATTTCCTCCATAGGTACCTCCCTCTCCTCCAGAGGGTTTGGTTCTGCAGGATAGGGAAGAGGCGGGAAGTAAGATGAGATCGAAAAATCAAAATCCAGATCAAGTTCAAGAAGACAAAGAGGAACTGGTAAGGGCAAAGTAACACTTGAGCGATGGTTTACCTTGACGGGCTTGTGGAGAAGATGTTATTCCTTCTCCGGCAACGTTAGTTGCTGTCGCTCGGGTCCTAGCAACGTCCATGGACGGCGGGCTCTCGATGTGGACGAGCCCCTCTTGCCGCTCCTCCATGGGGGGGGGACCTTGCCGGAGAAATGCTTGGCGGTGGAGTAGAGGTTGAGGGCGCCGTCAAGGGATCCGATCCCTGGTGCTCTCCCTCCGGCGAGATGCCCCCCGTCTGCTTGCCGGTTCCCATGATGGCGGTCTCAATGGTGGCACCTGTCAAAGGGAGTTCAAGGTTGGACGTACGCTGCGGACTGGAGCCGACAACATCAGGAAGGATTTGATCCTGGCTGATGTTCATTGCCGCTTCGCCTTCCTCGGTCGCCCTAGCTTTCTTCCAATGTCCCTCCGTCAACATCGCTTCTTCCCTACGAAGCCAAGCCATTCGTAGCAGTCAAGACCGGCGATAGATGCAAATTAATGGTTAGAAAAACATGGAGGAAGAATGAGGTGCTTACTCTTCGTCCTCGTCGGGATCACTAAGGACTGACAGATCGTAGAGAACTGTGTCCCCGATGCCTGCAGTTCTGGGTGATGGCGGTGAACTCCTGGGACGCTTCGTCCCTAGGGGAGCTGGGGGGCTGCGAACCGCCCGCCCCCTCCATGGTTGATGGGATGGGTCGACAAGGGGCAGCAGCGCGGGAAGGCTGTTGCCGGGAAGGCTGTGCCCAGGAGGTTGCGGCTGCTACCTTGACGATGGCAAGCTCCTGGCTTGCCGACTCGGTATGCGCTGCCCTCTTTCGAGCAGGCTTCTTGGCGACGGTCACCTTCACCTTGGCGGGAGGAGGGTGGGGCGCTTCCTCCTCCTCTTCCTCTCCCTTTTCCTCATCCCCTTCGGTATCTTCGGCGTGCTCCACGTCATCACCCTCATGCTCGTCGGAATGCTCGTCATCCGCTGAGGTCTCGCCAGTGTGCTCCTCGGCGTGCTCGCTGGGGTGCTCCTCGGTGTGCTCCTTGACCTGTTTTCCCTTGCCGGAGCCCTTAGCCATCCAGGAGCGGCGCGTTCTCTTCAGTTCCTGGGTACTTTCCATGTGTTCAGTACCGTCTTGGCATCACAGGCCGGCATCATTGCCAGTATGGAGGCCTTGGCGGTGTTGTTGCATAGTGGGGTTACCTTTGCCGGTAGATGAAGGTGCAGCCCCTGTTAAAGAGCTGACAGATGAGCCGGTAGTGTTCCATTACCGACAGGTTATTATTTAGGCCTGGGTGCAGACGCATTGGATCGGCAGGGCCCTGGTAATCCCACGCTTGCTGGCCTCCTCTGTTCTGCAGCGGAGCAATCCGGCGATGGGTGAAGTCCGCCCCCACCATCTCGATTGTCAAGCCGGCCTCCTTAAGGGCAATGATCTGGTATAGAGCCAGCCCAAGCTTGGCATCATTGGGGTCAACATTGCTCCGGCTGTTGGCCTTCTAAATCTTCTTCGTCCTGAGATGGCAGAATTCTGGGAAGTCCTTCTGTTGGACCCAACACCAATCGGCCCTCCATTCATTCCACTTGATGTGCAGCTTGCCCTCCGGGTAGTACTTCTTGCGATTTTCCCCTTGGGATCCAAGTCACGCTGCCGGAAAGGGCATCGCCTTCAACCCGAGGGATGAAGAAGTGCCGAAGCAGAGCAACATTTGGGGCTACTCCCACAAAGTTCTCACACAAGTGCGCGAAGACTGACAGGCAGGTGACCGCGTTGGGTGTGAAGTCCAGCAGTCTGAATCCGAAAGTGTTCATCACCTCAACGAAAAAAATCAGAGAAGGGCGGGCATAGCCCGCAGTAAAAGTACCCGACGAAGAAATGAAATTGGTCGTCGACGGGAGGAAGGGATCCTAGGAGCACCACTGTGGCCTCGTGATCCCACGTCTCGCTCGCATACGCATACAAGTAGTTCTTTGTCAGATCTTCTTCTGTAAGCGCCGGCGGGAAGACTGCATTGGCTCGCCGCCGTGCGGCGTTGGCGGCCTTCCTCTCATCCACCGCCGAACTGGAGAGCTTCACGCCTCTCTTCGGTGCCATGGCGAGATTTTAGGGGGGGGAGTCTAGCGAGCAACGGCGGAAGCAAATGGCGCTCTTTGTTCTTGCGCAAGGAAGAAGACGGCGGTGATGGCAAGATTGGGAGAAGGGGGGTAAATGAGCAGCGCCCTTCACGGATTCCTTTTTATGGGGAAGGCGCGGGGGCTGGCTCTTTACCGTCCTACGTGGCTGCGCTTTTTAGGCGCACTACCTTCCCGCGCCCGTTCCATTCCACCTCTCCCACGCCCGCATTTAATGCGCACCGTGGGGGCATGGTAAAAGAGAAGATTATGGCAGCTATCCTCTGCCACGCATGCTTGTGCACTATTCGGGCCTAGCCCAACGACGCCTCACATGCGCGTGTGGCCTAGGCCTAGGGGCTCCTGTCGGTGCACTAAAGCATGGGTGCCCTCGTACCCTGACTTGTGCACAGGCAGTTGTAGCCTTCCTGACAGCAAGGGCTTGCCGGAGGGTTGCTGTGACTCGAGAGTCAATAAACAAGCGGGGAGGCAGGTCATCAAGAAGACCTCAAGGCAGGTCATCAAGAAGTACTATTCTAGTACTGAAGATCAACATTGCCCTTGCCGGCAAGCTTCGTACCGGCAAGGTGAAGACCAAGACTCTGGTCGCCGGCAAGCTTCCTGCCGGCAAGCGAAGGCCCGACAAGCTCCGTGCCAGCAAGCTCGTTCTTTCTCGTTACCGCTCCACCTCATCATCGGCTAGATAAGCACGTATGATAGGTGTCGAGCGGGGAGGCAGTCAACATAGCTGGCCAAGGCACGTGTCAGCATGCCACGCAAGGATTAACTTTAATGACACCCGTCCCTGGGACGTGTCAAAATAACTGGAGGGCGCCAGGACCGGTGGTACAGATCTTTTACCCAAAGCCTCGCCTCCCCGACGTAGCACCTAACGGTGCATTTAATGTGCTTTTCCTACCCCGTTAAGAGATAGACGTGGTGACGGTGCAAGTCACTATTCATACCCTGTAATTGACCGTATTAGCCACTGTGGTAACCCCTTGGCCTATAAAAGGAGGCCCACGGCTACAATTAGAATGGTCGACTCTTAGTTCAATTACACGTTGTAGCAGCACTTCCCGCGCACCTTGCCGGCAAGCTGCGCTCCTTGTAACCTTGAGTTCATACACAATAAACCACAAGAATAGGAGTAGGGTTTTACGCTCATAGCGGCCCGAACATGGATAAATCGTTGCTTATTCTCGTATCTATTAGCCCTGCTCTTTGTAGTGCATTGATCCCACAGCCGAACCACAAAGGGATCCTCTCGATCCCATAGATCGTCACTTTCCCACGACATAGAGCGTATCATATCACGGGGTTTGGATGCACCGGCGACGTTTGCACCGACTCACGATGTGAGAAAGGGCAATGCACGGTACCGAAGAGGCTAGCAAATTGCGGAAAGGTGAGAGTGCGTATAATCCATGGACTCACATTAGTCATAAAGAACTCACATACTTATTGCGAAAGTTTGTTAGCCTTCGAAGCAAAGTACTACTATGCATGCCCCTAGGGGGATAGATTGGTAGGAAAAGAGCATCGCTCGTCCCCGACCGCCACTCATAAGGTAGACAATAATAAATCATGCTCCAACTTCTTAGCATAACGACAGATCATACGTGCATGCTTCAGGAATCAAAAACCTTAACACCAATATTCTTACTAAACCACAATTATCTACTAGTACCTCCCCCATATTACCATCTTAATATTGCAAAACTATTTCAAGGAATCAAACCTATCATATTCAGTGATCTACATGAAAGTTTTTATTATATCCCTCTTGAATACCTATCATATTAGGACCAAATTCATAACCCGTGCATATTACCATTGCTATTTATTAGACTCTCAAAAAGATATAAGTGAAGCATGAGAGTGCAACTATTTCTTTAAAATATAACCACCACTGTGCTCTAAAAGATATAAGTGAAGCACTAGAGCAACTGCCTAGCTCAAAAGATATAAGTGAAGCACATAGAGTATTCTAACAAATCACGAATAATGTGTGTCCCTCTCAAAAAGGTGTGTTCAGCATAGATGATTGTGGAAAACTAAAAAGCAAACAAACAAAATAAAACTATAGCACAAGACACTCCAAGTAAAACACATATCATGTGATGAATAAAAATATAGCTCCAAGTGATATACCAATAGATTGTAGACGAAAGAGGGGATGCCATCCGGGGCATCCCCAAGCTTAGACGCTTGAGTCTTCCTTGAATATTACCTTGGGGTGCCTTGGGCATCCCCAAGCTTAGGCTCTTGCCACTCCTTCCTTTATCCATCGTAGTCTCACCCAGAACTTGAAAACTTCAGCACACAAAACTCAACAGAAACCTCGTGAGATCCATTAGTATAATAAACAAATCTTAAACTTTAGGTACTGTTATAAGTTGATTCTTATTTAATATTGGCATAATGCTACTATACTCCAACTTCCCCATGGCTTATACCCCCCGATACAATCCATAGATTCATCAAAATAAGCAAACTATGCAACAAAAATAGAATTTGTCTAAAACAGAACAGTCTGTAAAGATCTGAATTAAAGTCATACTTCTGTAACTCCAAAAATTCTGAAACATTAGAACAACATGGGCAATTCATATTCCAACACTGTGTAAATTTTTTAGAGTTTTATCACGCTCCAGTACAGAATGAAAATTCCAGAACTAAGAGCAAAAGTTTGTATTTTCAAACAGCATCAATTATACTATCATCCAAATCATTCCAAAGGCATTACTTGGCACAAACACTAATTAAAAGATAAAAACACAGTCATAACAGAGGCTACAATTGTGTAAACACACAAAAACAGAAAGTAAAACAAAAATTTAAGATACATATTGGGTTGCCTCCCAACAAGCGCTATTGTTTTATGCCCCTAGCTAGGCATAATGCATAGTTTCAAGTGTTATCATCCTTCAAATTAATTCCATAGGTGGCCCTCATAATAGATTCATATGGTGGCTTAATTCTCTTCCTAGGGAAGTGTTCCATCCCTTTCTTTAATGGAAATTGAAATCTTATATTACCTTCTTTCATGTCAATAATAACACCTATGGTCTGTAGGAAAGGCCTACCAAGTATTATAGGACAAGATGGATTGCATTCAATATCAAGCACAATAAACTCCACGGGTACATAACTCCTATTTGCAATAATAAGCACATCATTTATTCTACCCAATGATTTTTTAATAGTGGAATCCGCTAGATGTAAATTAAGGGAACAAGCATCCATATCGGTGAGGCCTAGCACGTCACATAAAGATTTTGGTATAGTAGAGACGCTAGCACCTAGATCACATAAAGCATTGCATTCATAATCTTTCATTTTAACTTTGATAGTAGGTTCCCATTCATCATGTAATTTTCTAGGTATTGAAACTTCCAACTCAAGTTTTTCTTCATGAGCTTTTATCATGGCTTCTACAATATGTTTAGTAAAAGCTTTATTTTGTTCATAAGCATTAGGTGAATTAATCATGGATTGCAACAAGGAAATACATTCAACTAAAGAGCAATTATCATAATTAAAGTCCTTGCAATCCAAAGTAGTGGGCGCATCACTATTTAAAGTTTTGACCTCTCCAAACCCACTTTTATCATTTTTATCAATAAGATCATCACCCTCAAAACAATTGGGATGCCTTCTAGCTAAACTTGACTCATCTTCAGTCCCTTTGTCATCAAGTTTTATATTACTAAATAGAGATTCAATAGGTGAGACACCAATCATTTTAATATCTTCATCATTATTACGATAGAAACCGGGTGGAATGGCTTTTTTAAGAATTCTTGCTTAGCTCTCAACCTAGCGGTTCTTTCCTTACTTTCATTAATGGAGACATAGATAGCTTTAATAGACTTGTTTATATCATGCTTGGGTGGCAAAATTTTAATTTTGAGAGTTTCAACATCATGAGCAATTCTATCCATGTTCCTAGACATGTCATCAACCTTATTTAACTTTTGTTCTACCATAGCATTGAGAATCTTTTAAGAATTAATAAATTCTTTAATATTACTTTCAAGATCAGAGGGTATCATATTATTATTATTATAATAATTACCATAGGAATTACCATAATTATTAGAGGAATTTCCGGGAAACGGTCTAGAATTGAAATTACCCCTATAAGCGTTGTTGTTGAAATTATTTCTAGAGACAAAATTCACATCAATAGCATCATTATTTTGCTCAATCAAAGTAGACAATGGCACATCATTAGGATCAACATGAGCACTTTTACTAGCAAGCATTTTCATAAGAGCATCCATCTTATCACTCAAAGTATTAATTTCTTCGACAAAATTTACCTTCTTACCAGTTGGAGTTCTTTTAGTGTGCCATTGAGAATAATTTGTCATAATATTATCAAGGAGTTTTGTAGCTTCTCCCAATGTAATTTCCATAAAAGTACCACCTGCGGCAGAGTCTAGAAGATTTCTAGAAACAAAGTTTAGTCCCGCATAATTTTTTTGTATGATCATCCATAAGCTTAAACCATGTGTTGGGCAATTTCTTATCATTAATTTCATTCTCTCCCAAGATTGTGCAACATGTTCATGCTCAAGTTGCTTAAAATTCATAATTTGATTTCTTAGAGAAATAATCTTAGCGGGAGGAAAATACTTGGCAATAAAAACATCCTTACACTTATCCCATGAATCAATACTATTTCTAGGCAAGGATGAAAACCAAGTTTTAGCACGATCTCGTAGTGAGAACGGAAATAATTTCAATTTAACAATATCATTATCCACATCTTTTTTCTTTTGCATATCGCATAATTCAACGAAAGTATTAAGATGGGATGCAGCATCTTCATTAGGACTACCAGAAAATTGTTCTTTCATAACGAGATTCAACAAAGCAGCATTAATATCACACGATTCCGCACTAGTGGCGGGAGGAGCAATTGGAGTACTAATAAAATTATTATTATTAGTATTTTAAAGGTCACACAATTTGGTATTTTCTTGAGACATAGCGATAAGGCAAACAAACTAGCAAACAAGCCAACGAAAATATTATTGTGTTTTTGTAAAATTGTTTTAGAAGTGGGGGAGATGAAAACGAGAGGAAAATGTGAATAAAAGGCAAATGAAAATAAGAGCAAGTAGATGATAGTTTGTGCGAAGGTACTTGATAGGTTTTGGTGATGTCTCCCTTGCAACGGCACTAGAAATTCTTTCTGCTACTTGCGAACTGTGTTGGGATTTCCCCGAAGAGGAAAGGATGATGCAGTACAGTAGAGATAAGTATTTCCCTTAGTTAAGAACCAAGGTTATCAATCCAGTAGGAGAACCACACAGAACCTCATTAGCAGCACCTACACACACAAAAGCAAATACTTGCACCCAACGCGAACAAGGGGGTTGTCAATCCCCTCGGCGGTTACTTGCAAGGATTAATTCTGATAGTGATAGATAAAAAAGTAAATTGCAAAATAAAATAAAAGTAAATAAATTGCAGCAAGGTATTTTTGGATTTTAATATATGATAAAAGTAGACCCGGGGGCCATAGTTTTCACTAGAGGCTTCTCTCTCGAACACATAGCATATAGTGGGTAAACAAATTACTGTTGGGCAATTGATAGAAAAGCGCATAGTTATTGATATTCAAGGCAATGATCATGTATATAGGCATCACGTCCGAGACAAGTAGACCGACTCCCGCCTGCATCTACTACTATTACTCCACCCATCGACCGCTATCCAGCATGCATCTATGGTATTAAGTTAATGAAAACAGAGTAACGCCTTAAGCAAGATGACATGATGTAGACAAAGTAAAGTCAAGCAATATGATTAAACCCCATCTTTTTATCCTTAATGGCAACAGTACAAATACGTGTCTTGTCCCTTTTTGTCACTGGGATATAGAACACCGCAAGATTGAACCCATCACAAAGCACCTCTCCCATTGCAAGATAAATCAATCTAGTTGGCCAAACCAAACGGATAGATCGGAGAGAAATACAAAGCTATAACAATCATGCATAAATAAGTTCAGAAAAGACTCAAATATTTCTCATGAATAATCTGATCATAAACCCACAATTCATCGGATCCCAACAAACACACCACAAAAGAAGAATACATCGAATAGAACTCCAAGGAGATCGAGGAGAACATTGTATTGAAGATCAAAGAGAGAGAAGAAGCCATCTAGCTACTAGCTATGGACCCGTAGGTCTGTGGTAAACTACTCACACATCATCAAAAGGGCAGCAAGGTTGATGTAGAAGCCCTCCATGATCGATTCCCCCTCCGGCAGAGTACCGAAAAAGGCCTCTAGATGGGATCGCGGAAGAACAGAGGCTTGCGGCGGCGGAAAGGTTTTCTCGTCTGTCTCTCTGGTATATTGAGAATATTTGGAAATTTATAGCACTGGAATTAGGTCAAGAGGTTCCACGAGGGGCCCACAAGCCTAGGGGGGGCACGCCTACCCCCCTGGGCGCGCCCTCCGGGCTTGTCGCTCCCTCATGACTCTTTTGGTCTTCTCCCGAAGTTTCTAGGGTCCCTTCTGGTCCAGAAAAAATTAATCCAAAGTTTTTTCTCCGTTTGGACTCTGTTTGATAATGATTTTCTGAAAAGGCAAAAACAGGCAAAAAATAGTAACTGGCACTGGGCACTAGGTTAATAGCCAAAAAATGATATATAATTGCATATAAAACATCCAAGATTGATACTATAATAGCATGGAACAATCAAAAATTATAGATACGTTGGAGACGTATCATCCTCAAGAACAAAATTTACTACTCACAAATCAAATTCATTTTCAAGATCAGAGGTGTATTGAATATGCTTAAGGATTTGAACATATCTTCCACCAAATAAACCAACTAGCATCAACTACGAGATGTAATCAACACTACTAGCAACCCACAGGTACCAATCTGAGGTTTTGGGACAAAGATTGAATACAAGAGATGAACTAGGGTTTGAGATGAGATGGTGCTGGCGAAGATGTTGATGAAGATTGGTCCTCCCACGATGAGAGGATCGTTGCTGATGTCGATGGCTTCGATTTCCCCCACCCGGAGGGAAGTATCCCCGGCGGAATCGCTCCGCCAGAGAGCAAAAGTGCTCCTGCCCAGGTTCCGCCTCGAGACGGTGGCGCTTCATCCCGAAAGTCTTCTTCTAATTTTTTCTAGGGCAAATGGCATCTTATAGGAGAAGATGGGCCCAGAGGCCTGCTGGGGGGCACACAAGCTCACATGGCGCGCCTAGGGGGTAGGGCGTGCCCCCTGAGCTTGTGGCTCTCCGGTGGGTCCCCTCCTGGTATTTCTTCCGCTAATATTTTTTATATATTCCAAAATAATTCTCCATAAATTTTCAGGTCATTTGGAGTTGTGGAGAATATCTATCTTTGCTGTAGCTTTTTCAGGTCCAGAATTCCAGCTGCCGGCAATCTCCCTCTTCATGTGAAACTTGCAAAATAAGAGAGAAAAGGCATTAGGATTGCATCATAAAGTGAAATAATGACCCAAAACATAATAAATAAAAGTAGGAAAACATGATGCAAAATGGACGTATGAACTCCCCCAATCTTAGACCTCGCTTGTCCTCAAGCGAAAGCCAAAATCGATAATCATGACCACATGTTTAGAGAGAGAGGTGTCGATAAAACAAAATACGTGCATGAATGAAAGCATCATGATCAATATCATAACAGCAATATGTCATCATAAAACCTCTCATGATCAAGTAACAATTCCTTCACAAGCTAAAGTACGAACCATAAACTTCATTGAAAACTAACAAACTATGATCTCAGTCATTGAAACAATTGCAATTTATCATATTTTCAGAAAGAGTCTATGTAAGAGCTTTGTTTAGCAAGTTCACATACTCAACTATCATTTAGTCTTCCATGATTGCTAACACTCACGGTATATTTATGGAGCAAAAGTTTCAGTCAAACACATAGGAAGATGGGGGTTTATAGTTTTCACCTCCCAACTGATTTATCTCGAGGATAATGTCAACAATAATAACTCATGATTACTTACATCCAACGGGATATATATGTCTGGATCTTTCCCTACCACATGATGCTTGCCAAGTAGAGAATAAATAAGAACAAGATAAGGATGAACACTATTGACTCTTGCATAAAAGTAAATACCGAAAAGTAAAAGATAGGCCCTTCGCAGAGGGAAGCAGAGGTTGTCATGCCCTTTTTATTTTGGGATGTGCAAACTATTAATGGAAAGGAACGTCACTTTATATTGCCCCTTGTGATAGCAAACTTTATTATGCAGTCCGTCGCTTTTATTTCTTTACCATCACAAGTTTGTACAAAGCTTATTTTCCCTTACAATAAAAGATCATACATATTTAGGAGCAATTTTTATTGCTTTATGCACCGATGACAACTTACTTGAAGGATCTTATTCAATCCATAGGTAGATATGGTGGACTCTCATGGCAAGAAACTGGTGTCAAGGGTTTTTGGATGCACAAGTAGTATCTCTACTTAGTGTGCATTTTTGGCTAGCAAAAGATTATGAGCAAGCACCACATGTTAGAGGATCCATGACAATATAACTTCTATGTGAATATAAGCAAACATAACCCATTATGTTGTCTTCCTTGTCCAACGTCAACTATTTGATCAAGCATAGAATATTTAATGGGGGCTCACAATCATAAAATATGTCCAAGATAGTATATTTATATGTGAGACCTCTTTTTCTTTATTACTTTTTCATGAATTGCATCAATGACCAACACTATGTTTGTTAACCTCCAACAAATTTTATTAGTTATACTTCTTTTATGTGAAGACATCACTCCCCATGGGATTAGCATATGATCTTTTTATTCTTTTCATTGCTAGGATTCGAACAAAAAGTAAAGCAACCAAACTCAACTACTCTTTACTATATAACTCTCACACTCGATTACATAGATAGATATAGATCACGAAACAAGCACTCAAAACTAGATCATACTAAAACTTTATTATTCTAAATCACAAAATAACTAAGGATCGAACTAAGATAGATAGTGATGGTAAAAGTGATGGTGATATTATACCGGGGCACCTCCCCCAAGCTTGGAACAAGCCAAGGGTTGTGCCCATACCCGTGTACTCAAGTGTCTTTCTTCAGTGATGATGGTGATGAAGTGATAGGCTTGTCCTCCGGTTTCCAAGACTTGTGATCTCCATCATAGAAGGATGAACGTGTTTCTGGAATCCTGAAAGTTGCAGCGAGGCTCATCCTTTTGAATCTAGATTCATACTCACAGTTTTGGTTCTGCAGGTCGTATATTTGGGCTTGAAGATGATCAATTCGGTCTTGAAGCTCGAAGATGGCCTCCACAATATCCTTGTTGTCCCACTTGTGCTCATGGATGAATTCCGTGATCATCGAGTGGTTAACACTGAGTCCGCGCTCCACCATCCCTTGACACTTGAAGATCTCTTGTTCTACAGCTTCGAGCCTGGCCTTCTCGCTCTCGTCCTTCTTAGGCCCTTGAACGTCCCGGATGTGAAGCACCCCCTCACGCATCTCAATGGTTTGAGGGTGTTTCATCACCTCTGGAAGGTCAGGGTTGATGACCTTCTCGTAGAACTTGTCCTTGGATGAACTTGGAGGTGCCATGATGACCTAGATCTATCAGAAAAATAGCTCGAAACAAGAACATAGGAGAAATTTGTGATGCGGTGGTCAAAACATCCGAGAGTATATATAATGAATTTTTCCCATGCAGAGCAAGTAATATGGAAAGAAAACGGAGTCGGGAAAGTCCACGGGGGAGCCACAAGCTCACACGGCGCGCCCAGGGGGGTAGGGCGCGCCCCCTGAGCTTGTCGGTCCCTCGTGCACTTTCTTGATTGTTTATTATTTTTCTACTTTTTTATATAATTGCGAAACGAACAAAAAGTACTTTTATGGGACTTTTGGGGGTCGGTTTACTTACCGTATCACATACCTACTCCTTTTCAGGGTTCTGGAGCGTTCCGGAAGGTCTCTTTTATGTGTTCCTCCGTTGTCAAAGTTTGAATAATATTTTTTCCATATTAATGGGTGTACCTGAGATATAATGTTTAATTCTTTGCGCATTAACCACTTTTGGATTAGTGCCTTCAGCGTTGTTGATTTTAATAGCTCCGGAGCGATAAACTTCTGCGACAATATATGGTCCTTCCCATTTAGAGAGAAGTTTTCCTTCAAATAACCTGAAATGAGAGTTGTACAATAAAACTTGATCACCTACTTTAAATTCCCATTTTTGGATTCTTTTATCATGCCATCTTTTAACTTTTTCTTTAAAAAACTTGGCATTTTCATAGGCTTGGGTTCTCCATTCATCTAGTGAGCTAATATCAAATAACCTCTTTTCACTGGCAAGTTAAAAATCATAGTTAAGTTCTTTAATTGCCCAATAAGCTTTATGTTCCAATTCAAGAGGTAAATGACATGCTTTTCTATAGACCATTTTATACGGAGACATAACCATAGGGTTTTTATAAGCAGTTCTATAAGCCCATAATGCATCATCAAGTTTCTTAGACCAATTCTTTCTGGATCTATTAACAGTCTTTTGCAAAATTAATTTTATCTCCCTATTGCTCAATTCAACTTGACCACTAGACTGAGGATGATAAGGTGATGCAATTCTATGGTTGACATCATATTTAGCTAGGAGTTTATGAAATGCACCATGAATAAAATGTGAACCACCATCAGTCATTAAATATCTAGGGACTCCAAACCTCGGAAAAATAACTTCTTTAAGCATTTTAATAGATGTGTTGTGATCAGCACTACTAGTTGGAATAGCTTCTACCCACTTAGTCACATAATCAAGAGCAACTAGAATATGAGTGTATCCATTAGATTTAGGAAAAGGTCCCATATAATCAAAACCCCAAACATCAAATTGTTCAATAACAAGTGAATAGTTCATAGGCATTTCCTGACGTCTACCAATGTTACCAATTCTTTGACATTCATCACAAGAAAGGACAAACTTATGTGCATCCTTGAAGAGAGTAGGCCAATAAAAACCACACTGTAATACCTTATGTGCAGTTCTGTATGCCTTAGAATGACACTTCCGTAGGATTTGTTCCTATCCATGCTTAGGTACACAACATCTAATAACACCATCTACTCCTTCTTTATATAAATGTGGGTCATCCCAAAAGTAATGTCTTAAATCCAAGAAGAACTTTTTCTTTTGTTGGTATGTAAAACTAGGTGGTATATATTTAGCAACAATGTAATTAGCATAGTCTGCATACCAAGGATTATTTTGAGAAGTAGAAGCATTTATAACAGCTAATTGCTCATCAGGAAAATTATCATTAATAGGAAGTGGGTCATCAAGAACATTTTCCATCCTAGACAAATTATTTGCTAGAGGGTTTTTAGCTCCCTTTATATCAACAATATGCAAATCAAACTCTTGTAATAATAAAACCCACCTAATTAGTCTAGGTTTAGCATCTTTCTTTTCCATAAGATATTTAATAGCAGCATGATCAGTGTGAATGGTAACTTTAGAATCAACAATATAAGGTCTGAATTTATCACATGCAAACACAACTCCTTCAAATTATTTCTCAGTGGTAGCATAATTTCTTTGAGCACTATCCAAGGTCTTACTACCATAATGAATAACATTTAATTTCTTATCAATTCTTTGACCTAGAATAGCACCAATAGCATAATCACTAGCATCACACATGATTTCAAAGGGTAGGTTCCAATCAGGTGGCTGAACAATGGGTGCAGAAATTAAGGCTTTCTTAAGTATTTCAAAGGCTTCTATGCAATCATCATAAAAAACAAATGGAACATCTTTTTGCAATAGATTAATAGGAGGCCTAGAAATTTTAGAGAAGTCTTTTATGAACCTTCTATAGAAACCAACATGACCAAGGAAACTTCTTATACCTTTGATATCTTTAGGACATGGCATTTTCTCAATTGCATCAACTTTAGCTTTATCTACCTCAATACCTCTTGGCACATCTCCCAATTCAAGACAAGATTAGTTTCTTCACATCTCTGCAAAACTCGGTCAAGGTTGCTTAAGCAATCATCAAAAGAGGTTCCATAAACGGAGAAATCATCCATGAATACCTCAACAATCTTTTCACAAAAATCAGAGAATATAGCAGCCATACATCGTTGAAAGGTAGCAGGTGCATTGCAAAAACCAAAAGGCATACGTTTATAAGCATAAGTTCCAAAAGGACATGTAAAGGTGGTTTTCTCTTGATCTTCTTGCGACACAGGTATTTGAGAAAAACAAGAGTAACCATCAAGGAATCAAAAGTGTGTATGCTTAGATAATCTTTCTAACATTTGATCAATAAAAGGCAAAGGGTAATGATCTTTCCTAGTAGCTTTATTTAATTTCCTGAAATCAATTACCATCATATAACCAGTTACAATTCTTTGTGGGATAAGTTCAGTTTTATCATTAGTAACAACAGTAATACCTCCTTTCTTAGGAACACAATGAACATGACTTACCCATCTACTATCAGCTATAGGATAAATTATACCTGCCTCCAGAAGCTTTAATATTTCAGTTCTTACCACATCCTTCATCTTAGGATTCAAATGGCGTTGATGATCAACGACTGGCTTAGCATCAGGCTCCATATTAATCATGTGCTGGCATAAAGTGGGACTAATGCCCTTAAGATCATCAAGAGTATTTCCAATAGCAGCACGATGCTTCCTCATAGTTTTAAGTAATCTCTTTTCTTCATGCTCTGAAAGGTTAGCATTGATAATAACAAGATATATCTTCTTTTCATCAAGATAAGCATATTTTAGTGTATCAGGTAGTTTCTTTAATTCAAACACATGGTCACTCTTAGGTGGGAGAGGATCTCCCAAAGTTTCAACAGGCAAATTATGTTTAAGGATAGGTGCTTGTCTAAAGAATATCTAATCTATTTCATTTCTTTCATTCATATGCATGTAATTTTCATGGTCTAGCAGATATTGTTCTAAAGGATCAGTAGGAGGAACAACAATAGAAGCAAGACCAATAATTTCATCTTTATTAGGCAATTCTTTATCATGAGGATGTCTACAAAACTTGGAGAAATGAAATTCATGCGATACATCACCAAAGTTAACCCTAACCGTTTCCCTAGTACAATCAATCTTAGCATTAACTGTATTCAAGAAAGGTCTACCAAATATAATGGGATACAAATCATCTTGTGGTGATCCTAGAACAAGAAAATCAGTAGGGTATTTGATCTTACCACACAAGACTTCAACATCTCTAACAATCCCAAGTGGTGAAATAGTATCTCTGTTTGTAAGCTTAATAGTAACATCACTGTCTTCTATCTCATTTGAATTCAATAGTTCTCTTCATAAAGGAGCCAGTAGAAGAACTATCGAGCATGGATTGATCATTATGAGAAAGCCAAGCATAAAAGTTCTGTATAATTATTTTCTTCAGACCTCATGATTGGGGCATGTGTGCATCATATATTTAAGCCTCCCCCAAGCTTGAGCGATACTTTATCCTTCGCGAGGCCAAAAATTATATATAATTCCGATCACGATGAACCAAATGCATATGATAAAATTTCTGTTGAAAGTCCAGCTTCAACCGGTTCCAATCCCATGTTCCAGTATCATCCAATAGCCTATACCATGTCAATGCCTTTCCCCCAAAAGATAAAGGGAATACTTTCTTCTTGACTCCATCCTCGGATAAACCTGCAAGCTTAAACAATCCACAAATTTCATCTATATAGATCAAGTGCATATCAGGATGTACCGTTCCATGTCCTACATAAGGATTAGCTAGCAGTTTCATAATAAATATTTTCAGTAGGTTCAGTAGGTTGAGGGGCAACTCTTATTGCTTCCGGTCGAGGTGAAGATACCCCGAACAAGCCCCTCAAAGTATTATTTTCCATAGTGACAAGTGAAGATACCCCGAACAAGCCCCTCAGAGGCCTGCTGAGGGGCCCACAAGCTCATAGGGCGCGCCCAGGGGGTAGGGCGCGCCCAGCGGGTAGGGTGCGCCCCCTGAGCTTGTGGCTCTATGGTGGGTCCCCTCCTGGCATTTCTTCCGCCAAAATAATTCTCTATAAATTTTTAGGTCATTTGGAGTTGTGGAGAATATCTATCTCTGCTCTAGCTTTTTCAGGCCCAGAATTCCAGCTACCGGCAATCTCCCTCTTCATGTGAAACTTGCAAAATAAGAGAGAAAAGGCATTAGGATTGCATCATAAAGTGAAATAATGACCCAAAACATAATAAATAACAGTAGGAAAACATGATGCAAAATGGACGTATCATGAACCGCAACGTCGTCGTTCCCCAGGACGCCGCCGGCTCGCATTCGCCAACTTGTGGATGGCTATTCCCTGCGTGTTCAACTGCTATATGCATGTGGTTGCTCATGGTTGAGGCAACTGCGGTGCGCTCTGCTCGCGTCCCTCCGCGCGTTCTGCTCGCCATTCAGGCAGCAGCGGCATGCTCTGCTCGCGTCCCTCCACGCGTGCTCTACTCTGGCGTCCTTCCGCACGCTCTGCTCGCGTCCCTCCGCGCGCACTCTGCTCTGGCATCCCTTCGGACGCTCTGCTCGCGTCCCTCCGTGCGCGCTCTTTCAGCGGTTGGGGCTGGCGCACGATAATGTTTTGGGCGCCATATGCATGCAGTTGCACCGCGCGCGTCACCATGATGTAGTTAATACGTGCGGCACGATGGAGTTACGTGCTGCCACAACTGCCATCCGGACTTGCTGATACTCCAGGCCGTTCGGCCTCCCCATTTATTCATGCGGCCATTGTAACCTTAGTCTCTTCAACCTTTCGATTGTGCCGCACAACTCAACAAGCACACCCACGACGACACATATAGAGAGGATATCTAGCGGTGCTCAAATGGAGTTCGGCGTGTATCTTGTGGACACCCACGTGAGGGGGAAGGACCTCTCGGTGGTGTACACCAACAACCCGGTCGTGGTGGAGGAGACCATCAACACCATGGAGCAGTTGCTTGCTGAGGATGACAAGTACAAAGTGGTCGGCTTCGACCTCTAGTACACCGCCGGTCGTCCCGGGTTTGATCAGAAGGTTGTCGTCGCCCAGTTGTGCGTGCACCATCATGTCCTCATCTACCACTACTGCCTGGCCACAAGGCCATGCAAGCATTTCGCCAGGTTTGTCAACAGCCCTGACTACAAGTTCGCTACGGTGGACACCATCGATGATGTAAAAGTGCTCGCGACTTCGGGCTTGGCCTGCGAGAAGCTTGTCGACATCCGTGGCCACTACAGGGTCTGGGGCAACATTAAGCAGAAGGCATCCCTGGTTGACCTCGCCAAGGCCATCATCGACCCCTACTACAATAACATGAAGGATGCCTCCAAGATCAATCCTTCACTCTGGCACAAGGCCTGGGTGCGGAGGCTGGATGAAGATCACCTCAAGTTCGCGAGCAAGAATGCGTACGCATGCTACGAGATGTACAGGCGGATCCTTGACATGAGGAAGTGCCTCCTTCGTGTAGACGACGAGGGATCGAGCCACAAGCAGAGCAGTGGCGGCAAGCGTCACAAGAAGAAGTAGATGATGATTAGATTATCGTTTCTCCTAGTTTATTATGCATGTAATTGTTTACTTTGGTGTGTGCAAATGCTATCTGTAGTTAGTTATGTAATTGGATGTTTAATTTGGTTATGCAATCATGTTCTTATAAGTATATATGTTGTTGTTCTATAGACAGAGCATAGATGTTGTGCAGACAGAGCAAACCACACAACACACGGACTAAACTACGGAACCCGTCGGTGATGACTTCATCAATCGCTGACAATTGTATACCAGCAAGCGTGCCCACAACACACACATCTTATTAGCAGGAATCGTCTATGTTATTATAGGTCTTCCCACACAATTCTGATTACGGACCTGTTTGCCGGGTATCACACACATCTTGTCAAGCCGAATCATTTGTCTTCTTCTGGATCATCACAAACAGTTCATGCGAGTGACCTGTATGTCATATATCGCACACACCTTGATCTGGCTGACCAGTTCTGTTGTTTTGGCTCATCGCAAATGGTTCATCCGAGTGAACTGTATGCCATCTATCTCACACACCTTGATCTGGCTAACCATTTCTATTGTTTTGGCTCATCGCAAACAGTTCGTATGAATCAACTGTATGCCACAATTCGCACACGGAAATCTTTTCTGAATCATGCTTGATGGACCCGCCATTGCACAAGTTCATTTTATTGGTGACGGTTTTATTACGATACCGTTTGTGATTAATGCATCGCACACAGTTTAGTCAATTGGTCTCATATACATGTGTCGCGTTAGGACCAGCCTGCAATAGTGCCAGTTTACGTAATCTGCTTCTTGGTTGCGCTTTATGATCACTGGTGGCGAACTTTGATGCCTGGTGGATGTAATATGTCGTAATTCCTTTATTGGATAGTGTAGGTTTATTATTAATTGCTATGCCGTAATTTCTTTATTGTATAGTGATGAGTCCAATTTATGTGATAGTTTTACTATGTATTTTGTGCCTACATCATAGGCTTTGTGGATTTTTGCCGCGTTCGCACACTTCTTTTTGTTGATAATTCCTCAGGTAATGTCTTTTGGATCAATTATCATTTAATGGAGAAAATCCCTAGAAATGGTAGTGGAATCACGTATTTAAGGTGATAATCACTTTCCATAAAAGAATCAAGCAAGAAGGCCAAAAGAATGGACTTCGCCGCACTCTCAGCACGAAAGACGGCGTTCCATACGACCGCGAGCGCCCATATGAGCGGTCGTATGGCGCGCCGCCGCCACCGCTGGATCGAATATTTTCACCCAGTTGAATCGGATCGTGGATCGGACGCCCAGAGACACCAGAAACTCTTCCAGAAGGCAGAACCCTAGCCTCCGGAGTTCATCCGGAGGAGGGATTGTCAAGAAGAAGGAGGGGATCCTTCCCACCGCGAGGAAGGGGACAACATCATCGCCACTATCATCATCATCGTCATCCACTCCATCATCATCATCCACATCCTTATCATCTGCAACATCAAGAACCCTAGTAGATCCTTTGGTGTGTCATTTGAACCACTCATCCATGTATTTCATTACACTTGCTATGATGTTTGTTGCCTCATGTGTGAGTAGACCCCTAGTTCTCGGGGATATGGATGAACCTTGGTATGTGTAGGATCTGAAACGTTATTGTGGATATGAGATTCCCTGTTGAATGCTTAGTTTAATAGCTTCGTGAATGTTGTGAAGGGGCTCCACTCAGCATTTGTGCCTTATGGCCATAAAGTATATCACTGTCGTTGTAAAGGTTTAGGACGGGGAGGTAATTCGAGGTGACAGTAAAAGCCTACTGCTCCTAGTCTTTGCAACTGATCGGGGAATTACTGAGAACCCTTAGAGAGGCCGCATCCATGAGGAAACCCTTAATTATCATGAGTTGTAACCCTCTGGGGGAGACTATGATGGTGGCGTGCATGGCACGAAGTCTACCACGAGTAGAACGTGTGCTGTACCCGGCTCCGCCCAGCATAATCATCAACAGTGGCTCAAGTATCCGGTTTATACTATGCTTATGCATATGTGCACTAGAGACATACCAATGGGGATTCCGGACTCCCTGAGAATGCCTTTTTATTCTGTTGTTTCACTAGTCATCACAATCCCTACACTCCATTTGCTTTTATGTTATTTAGCTACCAGTTACAACACTACTCAACAATCATTTTTATCTGCCCTCACTCTGCTTTAAGTCTACAATTATTTGCAGGCACAAAAATACATAATTCTCTACAAGAGGCAAAAGTCAGATTCCCGTGCTCCCTGTGGGACCGATACTCTTACTTCGAAAAGGCTACAACTAAAACTTGTGCACTTGCAGGCTATCATATAGCTTAGGTTTGTTCTCAATTCCTAGTTACTGTATATGCGCCTCTAACGGGCCGAAACATGTGCCTCTAATAGGCCTGCATATCAGCGGGCCATAATTGGGCCGTCCCACGACTGACTGTACATGGGCCTGCGTGGACCTGTCGTATGGGCCCTTCATGGATTGGGTAGTCCCAGGCCCATAACTCCCACGGGCCTTTAGTGGGCCTAACCTTTTCTTAGGCCCATGTAGCTTTGGGCCATTAACAAGCTGAATATACTGCTGGCGTCAGTTGGCCCAGAAGACACAATGGGCCTTTAGCAGGCTGAAAAGCATGTTGGGCCTCAATTTTCATGAGTAGTCCACGGGCCTTTAGCAGGCTGAAAGATACCTCGGGCCATTATTGACACAAACCATTGAAGAGAATGTCACATGCTTGAGCGTTGTATTGCAACATCTTCAATTCTCCTGCAGTTGCTTCACGATCTGGTTCATTTCCATCCTCAAAGAATTCACCTTGCAAGCCAACACGAACTACAGCCCAAATGGCGGGATTATCACTGGTGCAGCGACGTCCTATACAAACGGTTTTTACCCCCTTTCCGCGACAGAGTTTTAAACCGTCGCCTTGCCTGCGTGTGCGATAGGGGGTCCATCCCACATGACCCAGAAAACGTCTGTGATAGCTCCTCCGGTCACACATGCTTAGCGCATATGCTTGTGTGCGATCGGGGGAGCTAACACAGACGTTTCGTCAGACAAGCCGTTTGAGATTGTCTTGCCATCCCACATAGAAATTATGGAACAAACGTTTGTGTTGTTGGACTGCATCACACACAGCTTTCTGTATAGCCTCGTCTCTGATAGGTGGAGCGATCACAGACGCTCTGCCTCAGTTAAGCGTTTGTGTTATTCAAGTATATCACACATGGTTTGGTGAAGAAAACTGTATGACATTGGGCTATCCATCACACCCGCTTTTACTGCTAGAAACGTTTGTGAAGTGCCATGACCCATTTAGCAGGTTTATTAGTTTACTATTAATACTCGCAGTATTAAGCAAATCCACATTTCATATGGAACAGTTGTTTACCACTTTCATAACAGGCACACAAATATATTTTAACATCACAGTACGATAGCTATGTCATAACAGCATAGTACACCATATAGCTAGTTCACCTTCATAACACAAAGTATGTTGAGCACAATATTAGAACAATATATTCATTAATTTCCCTAATCAGCTGATGTATGTTGGTGGATGCATGCATGACCAGCCAAATTCATCTTCTCCAGCTCTGCTTTCAGTTCAGTAAGAGCCTGTTTTGCACTGCCCAACTGGGAAAGTGCCTCCTCCTTATGAAACACCATCTTAGCAAAATCTAATTTTAAAAATCTGAGCTCATTCTCCATCTTCCTCTTTTTTTCTTGTATCTTGAAATATTCTTCAGCGTTGACAACATTTTCTCTAAGCCTATATCTATTCTCTTCCTCATACATGCTCAAAAGCTTTGCTAGGCACATCTTCAAAGACTGTGGCCACTCTTGATCAACACACTCCAGGTAAGAACACTTCCGTTCATCCTATAATATTTAAAACTAAATCAGTTGCAATTGTAGGAAACAATGGGTTTCTAGCAACTTAGAAAATCACCACATACATATTTTGAAAAACTGAAGAAACACATTAATTATGACATATCTTCTCAAAAAGTTCAATGTGCAAATGAATTAATTGCTACTAAGACAACAACCAAATTCAGGAACATCACAAGCTAAAATTAACTGCAACAACACTACAAGTTCTTAGTCATGTATAATAGCAAATTGACCATTTTATGAGGAAGCCAAATATAACTGCAACAGCACAACGACAGTGTTTGAATGACATCAAATTAGTACTAACAGGTATGTACATGCACAAATTTAATAACATAGAACTAATAGCACTAAGGCGCTCCACTATGTAGGCCAAAACCAGTGCCAAATCTACTTTTGCTACATTTGGCACCGGTGCCCTGCACTGTCGAGCCGATGCTAGAGGAAAAATTCAGGGAACTGGAGCACCTAGTTGCTCCAATGCCCAGTTCCTTCGTGCCATAAAGTATTAGTATTTTACTGCTTGGCTACTCGGATGTGTGGAGCAAAGTTGGCTGCACAAACTATTGAAGCGGTGCGAAATAATTTTCTCAGGGCACCACTGATGAGATGGCAACATTTTTAGATACTAGGTAGAACTGTGACAGTGTCTTAATCACATCCAGAATAACATAACACAGTGAAAGTGTCTGAATCACATCTAACAAATGATTTCTAACAACAAAAGTGGGGCTAACCTTCTCTGCACATGCCAGAAACTTTCTCCCACTGTCCATTGATTCAAAAGCCACTAACTTCATGCATGGAGATTGATCCTGACAACAAGCAGGCAGATCTTCAACTGCCCCGCTCCATTCCTTGCAAGTGATGGTCCTAGGGAGCTACAAGAGGAAGAAATGGCTCAAATCGGCCGCCGGGTTAAAATCCTCAATTCCAAGTCATAACCCTAAGCCTAGGGGAGCAAGAAAGAGGAGCGAGGCATACCCGGTTGGTGTCAGAGTAGTCGTCATCGGAGGAGGAACAGCTGGAGAGGTCATTCAAGAAGACCATGGCATCCGCGGCGGTCGGATGTGAAACGACGAGAGCGAGCAAGCAAGCGAGGAAGTGGCTACAGCTTAGGATGGAAGGAGGATACAGGGGAAATGTGGCTCGTGGTCGGGGAGAAAAGGGGGTGGGGAGGGGGGGGAGAGTTAGATATTTTGGCGGTAGGCAAAAAATTTCGAAAGGTGGAGGGAAACTTGGCGCGCAAAGTGTCGTCGGACACGATTCACTTTGAACAAATGTGTGCATCGCAAACGATTCTTCTGCTTTACACGCATGTGATGAGTTTGAGCATTCAAATTTTCGTCCAAAATTGCCCGGGTATAGTGCTCATCCACGTCATTGCATAATTTAACATCACTTGATAATTTGGGTACACAAAAGAGCCTACAGCACACAGACCACACTTACTTAATCGAGCAATTTTAGTAACTAAACAGTGCCAGTTGACCTAAACATTGCTCTAAGAAAAGACCAGTCTTATAAACAAAGGCTAAGTACACATAATTTTAACAAAGCCACCGATGCGCCGCCCTATGCCTCGCCGGTGTAAGATGAGATGTCGACAACTTGTCCCGGCGACATTCCGTCAATGGTGGACTCCGCGTCCCCCAGGCTGAACTCGACCGCGGTGTCGTCCTCGTCCTCGGCGTCGCCCTCAACGTTGTAGTACTCATAGTAGTGGCGGCGCCAGAGCTCATGTTGGTACTCCACCGTCGATTCCTCACGGACAGGTGCTTCTCTACCTCCTCCTTAGCCATGCGCAACTCCTCCTCCCGACGATCATCGCTCTCCGCCGCCTCCTGCATCTCCAGCTCCTCGTATAGCCTTGAAATTTTTTGTACCGTAAACAACCACTAATACAACTGTCATGTTAAAGTTTGGAAATTTTCAGGGTTCTTTTGACCTTTTTAAGACATTAAGTGAGTTTCTAGCCATATAATGGTCATAATTCAAATTTGAACTATATGTACATGCAACAACAAACCATCATGGGTTGGAAAATCATATTTGTAACCTTGTGTGCAAGTTAATGCCCTATGCGGTAAATTGGAAGGAATTTTCAAACATATTGATGTCAC
Source organism: Elymus sibiricus (assembly GCA_039707655.1). Classification (NCBI taxonomy): domain Eukaryota; kingdom Viridiplantae; phylum Streptophyta; class Magnoliopsida; order Poales; family Poaceae; genus Elymus; species Elymus sibiricus. Next base: position 266,448,797 of record CM077676.1, on the reverse strand, counting down.
GGCTTGGACACAAACATTGAGAACCATGGCTTTTAAATTCCAAGAAATTCTAAAATGATTGGAAATACATGAAACCTTGCTTGATATGATGACATGGTACCAAGATGTCGTGGTAAAAAAATTGGCCTGTTTGACGAAAGTTCTGACACATATCTCTCAAATCAGAGCATCTCACGTGAAGACTCGTGGTTCCGAGAGGGAACAATGCATGTTTGATGACAAACCGACGGTCGTTTCCTCTTATGGCCTTGATTTTTTTTTCTACCGTTAACATGCATGAATACAACTGTCATGTTAAAATTTGGAAATTTTCAGGGTTCATTTGACCTTTTTAAGACATTAATTGAGTTTCTAGCCATATAATGGGCATAGTTCAAATTTGAACTACATGTACATGCAAAAGCAAACCATCATGGGTTGAAAAATCATATTTGTGTCCTTGTGTGCAAGTTAATGTCCTGTTCAGTAAATTGGAAGGAATTTTCAAACATATTGGTGTCACGGCTTGGACACAAACATTGAGTACCATGGCTTTTGAATTCCAAAAAAAATAAAAAATGATCAGAAATACATGAAACCTTGCTTGATGTCAAGGCATGGCACCAAGATGCCGTGGAAAATTTTTTGGCCTGTTTGACGAAAGTTTTAACACACGCCTCTCACAAAAATCGGTGCATCTGACGAGAAGAGTCGTGGTTCCGATAGGGAACAATGCATGTTTGATGACGAACCGGCGCTCACTTCCTCGTATAGCCTTGAAATTTTTTGTACCGTAAACATCCACCAATACAACTGTCATGTTAAAATTTGGAAAATTTTAGGGTTCATTTGACCTTTTTAAGACATTAAATGAGTTTCTAGCCATATAATGGTCGTAATTCAAATTTGAACTACATGTAGATGCAATAGCAAACCATCATGGGTTGGAAAATCATATTTGTGTCCTCGTGTGCAAGTTAATGCCCTGTGCAGTAAATTGGAAGGAATTTTCAAACATATTGGTGTCACGGCTTGGACACAAACATTGAGAACCATGGATTTTAATTTCCAAAAAATTCTAAAATGATCGGAAATACATGAAACCTTGCTTGATGTGATGACATGGTACCAAGGTGCCGTGGTAAAAAAATTGGCCTGTTTGATGAAAGTTCTGACACATATCTCTCACCAATCGGAGCATCTCACGAGAAGACTCGTGGTTCCGAGAGGGAACAATGCATGTTTGATGACAAACCGATGGTCGCTTCCTCTTATGGCCTTGATTTTTTTTTCTACCGTTAACATACACGAATACAACTGTCATGTTAAAATTTGGAAATTTTCAGGGTTCATTTGACCTTTTTAAGACATTAATTGAGTTTCTGGCCATCTAATGGCCATAATTCAAATTTGAACTACATGTACATGCAAAAGCAAACCATCATGGGTTCAAAAATCATATTTGTGTCCTTGTGTGCAAGTTAATGTCCTGTGTAGTAAATTGGAAGGAATTTTCAAACATATTGGTGTCACGGCTTGGACACAAACATTGAGTACCATGGCTTTTGAATTCCAAAAAAATAAAAAATGATCAGAAATACATGAAACCTTGCTTGATGTCAAGGCATGGCACAAAGATGCCGTGGTAAAAAAATTGGCCTGTTTGATGAAACTTTTGACACACGCCTCTCACAAAAATCGGAACATCTGACGAGAAGACTCGTGGTTCCGAGAAGGAACAATGCATGTTTGATGATAAACCGGCGCTCGCTTCCTCATATAGCCTTGAAATTTTTTGTACCATAAACATCCACTAATACAACTGTCATGTTAAAATTTGGAAATTTTTAAGGGTTCATTTGACCTTTTTAAGACATTAAATGAGTTTCTAGCCATATAATGGTCGTAGTTCAAATTTGAACTACATGTAGATGCAACAGCAAACCATCATGGGTTGGAAAATCATATTTGTGTCCTCGTGTGCGAGTTAATGCCATGTGTAGTAAATTAGATGGAATTTTCAAACATATTGGTGTCACGGCTTGGACACAAACATTGAGAATCATGGCTTTTAAATTCCAAAAAAATCTAAAATGATCAGAAATACATGAAACCTTGCTTGATGTCATGAAATGGTACCAAGATGCCGTGGTAAAAAATTGGCTTGTTTGTCGAAAGTTTTGACACACACCTCTCACAAATCGGAGCATCTCACGAGAAGACTCGTGGTTCCGAGAGGGAACAATATGCATGTTTGATGATGAACCGACAATCGCTTCCTCTTATGGCCTTGAATTTTTTTTCCCGTTAACGTGCACGAATACAACTTTCATGTTAAAATTTGGAAATTTTGAGGGGTCATTTAACCGTTTTAAGACATTAAGTGATTTTCTAGCCATTTAATGGTCGTAATTCAAATTTGAACTACGTGTACATGCAACAGCATACCATCGTGGGTTAGAAAATCATATTTGTGTCCATGTGTGCAAGTTTATGCTCTGTGTAATAAAATGGAAGGAAATTTCAAACATGTTAGTGTCACGGCTTGGAAACAAACATTGAGAACCATGGTTTTTAAATTCCAAGAAATTCAAAAATGATCAGAAATACATGAACCTTGCTTGATGTCACGACATGGCACGAAGATGCCGTGGTAAAAAAAATTGGCTTGCTTGACAAAAGTTTTGACACACACCTCTCACAGATCGAAGCATCTCACGAGATGACTCGTGGTTCTGAGAGGGAACATTAATTGCATGTTTGATAATGAACCGACAGTCACTGCCTCTTATAGACTTGAATTTTTTTTCTACCGTTAACATGGACGAATACAACTTTCATGTTAAAATTTGGAAATTTTCAGGGTTCCTTTGACCTTTTTATGACATTAAGTGAGTTTCTAGCCATTTAATGTCCTTAATTCAAATTTGAACTACATGTACATGCAACAGCAAACCATCATGGGTTGGAAAAATCATTTATGTATTACATTTTACAATAATACCATAGTAACACAAACTAAGCATTCCTGCCTTACATTTGGAAACAAAATGTAAATATCTGGCAAGACAACTGGGCCCCATATGATTGGCACTCTGTTTCGCGTCTCGAGGTTTGGAAGGTGAGTGGCATGGGCTTTTAATCAGATGCGGTTCTGTATTGGGAACCGTCATCGATGTAATTCACACATGGCTTTTGCTCCGAGAATCATGTGTAATTCAAGCTACGTACTCGTAAATACCGGTGACCAGCACGTGTACTGCTCCCATCGATCTAGATTGGCCGCCAATAAATACTACCCTGCCCACGTCATCCTGCCTGCATTCTCATCTGCATTCTCTCCTCGCTCGGCCCCTCTCTCTCACCAAACTCTGCCATGGCGCCGCCGATCTGCCCACGCGCCGAGGAGGAGGCGCCACCCCGCGAGGACGTCAAGGCGCAGAGCAGCGACGAGGAGGACCCCTACGCGCCACCAGAGGAGGTTGCGCTGGACCCCCCCCCCAACTTTGGAGTGATTTTGGGGCCAGTACAATCTAGCTCTGTGGAAGACGCTACCGCCGGCTGAGAAAGCCAGGCAAGTGGCGTTCAAGAAGGAGTTGGTGGAGGAGCGCGCCAGGCTCTAGGCGGCCCGTGAAGCCCGTGAGGCCGCCTGAGAAAAGGAGGAGCTGGAGCTTTGGCGGTGGGCGCGTAGACATGTGGAGGAGGTGTACGAGACGGCCGGTACTTCGTCAGGAGGGCCAAAGGCGCTGGGCGCCTCATCGCTATGTGGAGGTGGGCCGATAAGCTCCAGCGTGCTACCGCCGAGGAGCTCCAGTGGGCGCCCAATGAAATGGCAAGATCGGTCGCGCGCGTCCGCCAGCAAGAGGCCAATCATCACGTCGAGCGCTGGGAGGCTGAGGAGGCAGAGAACACCCTCCGCGCTGGGAAGTCGCCGCGCACCAGGGAGCTGGTGGCGAGGGGCTGCCGGAATACTGGCCCCCCTAAGGAGGGATTATTAGTTTTAGTATTGTTCGTTTTCAATTTTTATGCATTGTATATAGTAGTTAAGTATCATCACATATATGTGATGATATTATATATATATGATGAACTACTAAACAATTAATATATATATATATATATATATATATATATATATATATATATATATATATATATATATTATGGATTTCATATTTCTATCTGTTTTCGTACTAATTTCTATCTAGCTGTTACCATCCACATGTACAGAATGGAAAGCATAAACACACTGAAATAGAACAATATATAAGAACGGGAAACAGAGTACACACATTGAAACAGAGCAATATTATGATTGTTGTGAAGACATAGCGACCAACGTCGAAATGACCCAACAAATAAAACGCGTCCATGACCACCACCCTTGCCTACGAAAGCTCTTGGCTCTGCCTGAACTCGTGCAGGCGTTCGTCCAAGTGGTTGACACGCTCGTGGTACATCACGAGCACGATCTCGAGCTCCAAGTTGGCTATTTCATCGGAGATCACCAGCTCGAGGATCTGATGGCCATGTTCCTCTACTGCGCCTAGGTGGACACGTGGGCCAAGGAGGTGCTCGAGCCTAGCGACCAGCGCATTGGCATCGAGCGGGCCGCGGACAAGGCAAACGGCGTGACCCATGAGAATGGCGCGGCCGGCATCTGGTGCAAGTACGACGCGGTCGGCCACTGGTGCAAGTATGGCGCAGACGGCCTCTACCCACTCCTGGCGAGGAATGGGGCTACTGACGGGCCGTGTACCCAACTGGAACACCCTGTTGATAGCATAATGTTCAAGATATCGTCTGATTCACCGATTTATCATCCGATTTATCGCTTATCGCTGGGTGACCGCTAAGATTATACCTTATGGTTGTTATTTATCATTTGGGCCGATATATCGCTCTGACAAGCGATTAATCGGGAATCTAGCGATTAATCGGGTCGGTCCTTTGTGGTTAGAAACCCCGAAACAGGGCCTCCCCTTCAGTAGACTGCCGCACATTACACTTCATCCCATGTTCGATAGGACATGTGTTGTAGTGTTGTCCAATTTTATTTATCATCGACTCATTGTTTGACATATAATATGTTTATGTATTGATATAGTGTTGTCCCATTTAAAGGATTACAACACACTAATGGTTCTTTCCATTTTTACCTTATTAGAGTTTGGAACCTAGGAATTGCAAGCAAAAACTGACCGATTAATAGTCAACCGATAAAATCGATTAATTGGCCGATCTCTGATTAATCTCTAATCCCTGGCCGACCGAAATGCTAATGATAAGCGATATCCTCAACATTTATAGTAGGCAAGCGCCGATGGATCCGCGCTTGCTGTGCGGCGCGCCACGCCTCTCGCTCTGCGGCACTCCATCAGTCTCGCTGTGCGGCGCGCCACAGCCTATCGGCGCGGACGCACCTATCTTGCTCTGCGGCGCACCACCGATCATGTTATGCGGCGAGCTGCAGCCTCTCGGCCCTGACGCGGCTATCTTGATCCGCGGCGCTGCCACGTCCTGCGCCAAGGGTCTGCTCAACCCTGGCGATGACGCGCAACACGGTGTCGTCCAGCGCGTTGTCGGGGACGCCCTCGGCCTCATCGAGGAGGTTGATGGCAGAGGCGGTGCTTCGGTGGGTTGGCATGCCTGGAAAAGGTAGAGGGGCTATAGGCTGTGCTTGTGCCTCTGTGTGTCACGCGCCGCCTAGGTTTATGCGCAATCGCTGGTGGCAGCGGGAAACCGATGGGGAAGTGGCGGGAAATGGTGGCGTGTTCATAAAACGCCATCAATTAATGGAAACTTAGCAAACAAGGAAGCGCGAGCTAGCACAACGCATGCGTGCACATTGCTTACCCATGGGTGTGATCCATATACTCGTGTGCCCAATAGAGCACACAATTCACAATAAAGAATATTGTTCTATAAATAGCGTAGATGTTGTGCGGACTGAGCAAATCACATAGCAAATGATTAAACTAAGGAACACGTCGATGATGATTTCAAGAATCGCAGACAATTATTTACCAGCAAACGTTTGCCCGCAGCACACACGGCTTATTAGCAGGAATCGTGTGTGTTATTATCGGTCTTCACACACAGTTTTGATTACTGGCCTGTTTGCCGAGTATCACAGACATCTTGTCAAGCCGAATCATTTGTGTTCTTCTGGATCATCGCAAACAGTCATCCAAGTGACCAGTATGTCGTCTTTCGCACACACCTAGATCTGGGTAACCGTTTTTATTGTTTTGGCTCATCACAAACAGTTCATACGAGTGGCATGTATGCCGTCTATCGCACACACCTTGATCTGGCTAACCATTTCCGTTGTTTTCGCTCATCGCAAACAGTTTGTATGGATCAACTGTATGCCATGTATCGCACGTGCAACTCTTTTCTGAATCGTATTTGATGGATCCGCCATCGCACACAGTTCGTTTTATTGGTGATGGTTTTATTATGATACCGTTTACGATTCATGCATCGCACACAGTTTGGTCGATTGGTCTCCTATACATGTGTCGCGTTAGGACCTTCCTGCAGTAGTGTATGACCAAGAATATGCATTTTCATCTTATGCTTCCAACTAGCAAAGTTTGTACCATCAAAATATGGACCTCCACGGTGGTAATTTCCTTCACTAGACGCCATACTCTCCTTGGTGGTTAAACCAATGCAATGGAGACCAATGCTCTGATACCACTTGTAGGATCGTAAGTAGGTCTAGAGGGGAGGGTGAGGGTGATTAGACTACTTGACCAAATAAAAACCTAGCCTTTTCCCAATTTTAGTTCTTGGCAAGTTTTAGCAATTCACACAAGTCAAACAACACCCTACACATGCAAGTCTACATACTAGGCAGCGGAAATTGAGGACTTTGCATATGAACGTAAAGGAGGGATCATAGAAATCAAACGCAATGAAGACACGGTGATTTTTGGCGTGGTTTTGATAGGTGGTGCTATCATACATCCACGTTGATGGAGACTTCAACCCACGGAAGGTAATGGCCACGCGAGTCCATCGAGGGCTCTCCATGAAGGGTATACGAAGAAGCAACCTTGTCTATGCCATCATGGCTTACGTCCATGAAGGACTAGCCTCACTCAGGGTAGATCTTCACGAAGTAGGCAATCTCCTTGCCCTTACAAACTCCTTGGTTACACTCCACAAGATTTGGAGGCTCCCATGTGACACCTAACCAATCTAGGAGACACCACTCTCCAAAAGGTAATAGATGTTGTTGTTGATGATGAACTCCTTGCTCTTGTGCTTCAAAAGATAGTCTCCTCAACACTCAATCACTCTCACAGATTTGGCATGGTAGTAGGAGAAGGATTGGAGTGGAAAGCAACTTAAGGGGGCTAGAACTCAAGGATCAAATGGTTGGAGTGGAGTCCCTTGATCTCAACACAAGTGTAGGTGGTTCTCTCTCAGAAAATGGATATGGGAAGTGGTGGCTTCGTCCTCGTTGCTCTCTCTGAGAGTAGGTGGTGTGGGTGGGGTATATATAGCCTTAACAAAAATCTGACCGTTACACACCTTTATGCACAACTCGGTGGGATCGGGTGAAATACTCGGTGAGACCGATCAGTGCAAAAGGTTTGAACTTTAGGCATTTCGGTGAGACCGGATGAATCCACTGATGGGAAACGTTGCATGAAAATCAAAAAAATTCCTATGTAACGCCCAAGATCTTATCTAGGAGATGCATAGCAACGAGAGGGGAGCATGTCTACGTACCCTTGTAGACCAAAAGCGTTAGTGTATGTAACGTAGTTGATGTAGTCATACTCTTCACAATCCAATCATGATCTAGTGCCGAACGGACGACACCTCTGAGTTTAGCACACGTTCAGCTCGATGGTGTCCTCTCCTTCTTGATCCAGCAAGCGAAGGAGAGGAGGTCGATGAGATCGGGACCAGCATGACGGCGTGGTGGTGGTGGTGGCAGCGGAACACCGGCAGGGCTTAGCCAAGCGCTACGCGGAGGAGGAGGAGTAACAGGAGGAAGAGGCGGCCAAGGGTGGAAGGGTGGCTGCCCCCTATGCCTCCCCACCTTTATATAGGCATGGAGGGGGTTGGTGGCTTGCCCTCCAAGCCCCTAGGGTCGTTGGCCAAGGTGGGGGGAGGAAATCCCTCATTTCCTTCGCCACCGATCGCTATCCCCTCTTTTTAGGGATCTTGATCTTATCCCTTCGGGATATGATCCTATTCCTTTTAGAGGGGGATCTGATACATCCATTTTGCATCATGTTTTCCTACTGTTATTTATTATGTTTTGGGTCATTACTTCACTTTATGATGCAATAATAATGCCTTTTCTCTCTTATTTTGCAAGTTTCACATGAAGAGGGAGATTGCCGGCAGCTAGAATTCTGGACCTGAAAAAGCTACAGCAGAGATAGATATTCTCCACAACTCCAAATGACATGAAAATTTACAGAGAATTATTTTGGAATATATTAAAAATATGGGCGGAAGAAATACCAGGAGGGGACCCACCAGAGAGCGACAAGCTAAGGGGGCGCGCCCGAACCTCCTGGGCGCGCCCTGTGAGCTTGTGGGCCCCCTAGCAGGTTTCCGGGGCCCATCTTCTCCTATAAGAAGCTATTTTCCCTAGAAAAAAATATGAAGAAGACTTTTGGGACGAAGCGCTGCCGTCTCGAGGCGGAACCTGGGCAGGTGTAGTTTTGCTCTCCGGCGGAGCGATTTCGCCGGGGATACTTCCCTCCGGGAGGGGGAAATCGAAGCCATCGACATCACCAATGATCCTCTCATCGTGGGAGGACCAATATTCATCAACATATTCACCGGTACCATCTCATCTCAAACCCTAGTTCATCTCTTGTATTCAATCTTTGTCCCAAAACCTCAGATTGGTACTTGTGGGTTGCTAGTAGTGTTGATTACATCTCGTAGTTGACGCTAGTTGGTTTATTTGGTGGAAGATTATATGTTCAGATCCTTAAGCATATTCAATATACCTCTGATCTTGAACATGAATTTGATTTGTGAGTGGTAAATTTTGTTCTTGCGGACATGGGAGAAGTCTTGTTATAAGTAATCATGTGAAGTTGGTATTCGTTCGATATTTTGATGATGTGTATGTTGTTATTCTTCTAGTGGTGTCATGTCAACGTCGACTACATGACACTTCACCATATTTGGGCCTAGGAGAATGAATTGGGGAGTAACAAGTAGATGATGGGTTGCGAGAGTGACAGAAGCTTAAACCCTAGTTTATGTGTTATTCCGTAAGGGGCTGATTTGGATCCATATGTTTCATGCTATGGTTAGATTTATCTTAATTCTTCTTTCATAGTTGCGGATGGTTGCAAGAGGGGGTAATCATAAGAGGGTTGCTTGTTCAAGTAAGAACAGCACCCTAGCACCGGTCCACCCACATACCAAATTATCAAAGTAGCGAACACGAATCAACTAAACATGATGAATGTGACTAGATGACAATTCCCATGTGTCCTCGAGAACGCTTTTCTTACTATAAGAGAACGTTCCGGCTTGTCCTTTGCTATAAAAAGGATTGGGCCACCTTGCTGCACCTTGGTTACTATTGTTACTTGTTACTTGTTACGAATTGCCTTGCTACAAAACTATCTGTTACTGCTACTTTCAGTACTTGCAGAGAATACCTTGCTGAAAACCGCTTATCATTTCCTTCCGCTCCTCGTTGGGTTCGACACTCTTACTTATCAAAGGACTACGATTGATCCCCTATACTTGTGGGTCATCAAGACTCTTTTCTGGCGCCGTTGCCGGGGAGTGAAGCGCCTTTGGTAAGTGGAATTTGGTAAGGAAACATTTTTATTACGTGCTGAAATTTACTGTCACTTGTCACTATGGAAAATAATCCTTTGTGGGGCTTGTTCGGGGTATCTTCAACTTGACCGGAAGCAATAAGAGTTGCCCCTCAACCTACTGAACCTACTGAAAATATTTATTATGAAATTCCATCGGGTATGTTAGAGAAACTGCTAGCTAATCCTTATGCAGGAGATGGAACGGTACATCCTGATATGCACTTGATCTATATAGATGAAATTTGTGGATTGTTTAAGCTTGTAGGTTTATCCGAGGAAGGAGTTAAGAATAAAGTATTCCCTTTATCTTTGGCGGGAAAGGCATTGACATGGTATAGGCTATTGGAAGATACTGGAACATGGGATTGGAACCGGTTGAAGCTGGAATTTCACTAGAAATTTTATCCTATGCATTTGGTTCATCGTGATCGGAATTATATATATAATTTTTGGCCTCGTGAAGGAGAAAGTATCGCTCAAGCTTGGGGGGGGGGGGGCTTAAAGACATGATGCACACATACCCCAATCATGAGCTCTCAAGAGAAAAAATTATACAAATTTTGTATGCTCGGCTTTCTCATAATGATCAATCCATGCTCGATACTTCTTCTACTGGCTCCTTTATGAAGAGAACTATTGAATTGAAATGGGATCTTCTGAAAAGAATTAAACATAACTCTGAAGAATGGGAAATCGACAAAGGTAAAGAGTCAGGTATAAACCTTGAGTTTGATTGTGTTAAATCTTTTATGGAAACTGATGCTTTTCATAAGTTTTGTACTAAATATGGACTTGACTCTGAGATAGTCGCTACCTTTTGTGAATCATTTGCTACTCATGTTGATCTCCCTAAGGAGAAATGGTTTAAATTTCATCCACCTATTGAATTAAATGAAGAACCTATCATAGCTAAAGATGAAACAATTATTTATAATGTTGATCCAGTTGTACCAACTGCTTATATTGAGAAACCTCCTTTCCCTGTTAGGATTAAGGAACAAGTTAAAGCTTCAACTGTGGTTAATAAGAGCAATATTAAACCAATTAAACCCTCTGAACAAATTAGAGTGGAACCTAATGTTGCAATGATTAAAGATCTTTTGGTTGATAATATTGATGGACATGTTATATACTTCTGTGAGGAAGCAACTAGGATTGCTAAACAAGAAACAGCAGATAAAAACAAATCTGTTGTTGGCATGCCTGTTGTTTCTGTTAAAATTGGAGATCATTGTTATCATGGTTTATGTGATATGGGTGCTAGTGTAAGTGCTATTCTATTTTCTCTTTATCAAGAAGTCATGAATGATATTGCACCTGTTGAGATAGAAGATATTGATGTTACTATTAAGCTTGCGAACAGAGATACAATTTCACCACTTGGGATTGTTAGAGATGTTGAAGTCTTGTGTGGTAAGATCAAATACCCTACTGATTTTCTAGTTCTTGGATCACCACAAGATGATTTTTGTCCCATTATATTTGGTAGGCCCTTCTTGAATATAGTTAATGCTAAGATTGATTGTACTAGGGAAATGATCAATGTTAATTTTGGTGATGTATCACATGAATTTAATTTCTCTAAGTTTTGTAGACCACCTCATGATAAAGAATTGCCTAATAAAGATGAAATTATTAGTCTTGCTTCTATTGTTGTCCCTCCTACTGATCCTTTAGAACAATATCTGCTAGACCATGAAAATGGTATGCATATGAATGAACGAAATGAAATAGATGAAATATTCTTTAGACAAGCACCTATCATTAAACACAACTTGCCTGTTGAAACTTTGGGAGATCCTCTCCCACCTAAGAGCGATCCTGTGTTTGAATTAAAGAAACTACCTGATACATTAAAATATGCTTATCTTGATGAAAAGAAGATATATCCTGTTATTACCAATGCTAACCTTTCAGAGCATGAAGAAAAGAGATTACTTAAAACTTTGAGGAAGCATTGTGCTACTATTGGGTATACTCTTGATGATTTTAAGGGCATTAGTCCCACTTTATGTCAGCACAAGATTAATATGGAGCCTGATGCTAAGCCAGTCGTTGATCATCAACGCTGTTTGAATCCTAAGATGAAGGATGTGGTAAGAACTGAAATATTAAAACTTCAAGAGGCAGGTATAATTTATCCTATAGCTGATAGTAGATGGTTAAGTCTTGTTCATTGTGTTACTAAGAAAGGAGGCATTACTGTTGTTCCTAATGATAAAAATGAACTTATCCCACAAAGAATTGTAACTAGTTATAGGATGGTAATTGATTTCAGGAAATTAAATAAAGCTACTATGAAAGATCATTACCCCTTGCCTTTTGTTGATCAAATGTTAGAAAGATTATCGAAGCATACACACTTTTGCTTTGTAGATGGATATTCTGTTTTTTCTCAAATACTTGTATCACAAGAAGATCAAGAGAAAACCACTTTTACTTGTCCTTTTGGAACTTATGCTTATAGACATATGCCTTTTGGTTTATGCAATGCACCTCCTACCTTTCAATGATGTATGACTGCTATATTCTCTGATTTTTGTGAAAAGATTGTTGAGGTATTCATGGATGATTTCTCCGTTTACGAACCTCTTTTGATGACTGCTTAAGCAACCTTGACCGAGTTTTGCAGAGATATGAAGAGACTAATCTTGTCTTGAATTGGGAGAAGTGCCACTTTATGGTGAATGAAGGTATAGTCGTTGGGCATAAAATTTCTGAAAGACGTATTGAGGTAGATAAAGCTAAAGTTGATGCAATTGAGAAAATGCCATGTCCTAAAGATATCAAAGGTATAAGAAGTTTCCCTGGTCATGTTGGTTTTCATAGGAGGTTCATAAAAGACTTCTCTAAAATCTCTAGGCCTCTTACTAATCTATTGCAAAAAGATGTTCCATTTCTTTTTGATGATGATTGCGTACAAGCCTTTGAAATACTTAAGAAAGCCTTAATTTCTGCACCTATTTTTCAACCACCTGATTGGAACCTACCCTTTGAAATCATGTGTGATGCTAGTGATTATGCTATTGGTGTTGTATTAGGTCAAAGAGTTGATAAGAAATTGAATGTTTTCATTATGCTAGTTAGACATTGGATAGTGCTCAAAGAAATTATGCTACTACCGAGAAAGAATTTTTAGCAGCTGTGTTTGCATGTGATAAATTCAGACCTTATATTGTTGATTCTAAAGTTACTATTCACACCGATCATGCTACTATTAAATATCTTATGGAAAAGAAAGATGCTAAACCTAGACTGATTAGGTGGGTTTTATTACTACAAGAGTTTGATTTTCATATTGTTGATAGAAAGGGAGCTGAAAACCCTGTAGCAGATAATTTGTCTAGAATGGAAAATGTTCTTGATGACCCACTTCCTATTAATGATAATTTTCCTGATGAGCAATTAGCTGTTATAAATGCTTCTACTTCTCAAAATAATCCTTGGTATGCAAACTATGCTAATTACATTGTTGCTAAATATATGCCACCCAGTTTTACATACCAACAAAAGAAAAAGTTCTTCTTTGATTTAAGACATTACTTTTGGGATGACCCACATTTATAAAAAGGAGTAGATGGTGTTATTAGACGTTGTGTACCTGAGCATGAACAGGAACAAATCCTACGGAAGTGTCATTCCGAGGCATACGGAGGACACCATGCGGGAGACAGAACTGCACATAAGGTATTACAGTCTGGTTTTTATTGGCCTACTCTCTTCAAGGATGCATGTAAGTTTGTCCTTTCTTGTGATGAATGTCAAAGAATTGGTAATATTGGTAGACGTCAGGAAATGCCTATGAACTATTCACTTGTTATTGAACCATTTGATGTTTGGGGCCTTGATTATATGGGACCGTTTCCTAAATCTAATGGATACACTCATATTTTAGTTGTTGTTGATTATGTTACTAAGTGGGTAGAAGCTATTCCGACTAGTAGCGCTGATCACAACACATCTATAAAAATGCTTAAAGAAGTTATTTTTCCGAGGTTTGGAGTCCCTAGATATTTAATGACTGATGGTGGTTCACATTTTATTCATGGTGCATTTCGTAAACTCCTAGCTAAATATGATGTCAACCATAGAATTGCATCACCTTATCATCCTCAGTCTAGTGGTCAAGTTGAATTGAGCAATAGGGAATAAAATTAATTTTGCAAAAGACTGTTAATAGATCCAGAAAGAATTGGTCTAAGAAACTTGATGATGCATTATGGGCTTATATAACTGCTTATAAAAATCCTATGGGTATGTCTCCATATAAATTGGTCTATGGAAAAGCATGTCATTTACCTCTTGAATTGGAACATAAAGCTTATTGGGCAATTAAAGAACTTAATTATGATTTTAAACTTGCCAGTGAAAAGAGGTTATTTGATATTAGCTCCCTAGATGAATGGAGAACCCAAGCTTATGAAAATGCCAAGTTGTTTAAAGAAAAAGTTAAAAGATGGCATGACAAAAGAATCCAAAAACAGAAATTTAAAGTAGGTGATCAAGTTCTATTGTACAATTCTCGTTTCAGATTCTTTGTAGGAAAACTTCTCTCCAAATGGGAAGGACCATATATCGTCCAAGAAGTTTATCGCTCCAGAGCTATCAAAATCAACAACGCTGAAGGCACTAATCCGAGAGTGGTTAATGGGCAAAGAATTAAACATTATATCTCAGGTACGCCCATTAATATGGAAACAAATATTATTCAAACTATGACACCGGAGGAACACATAAAAGAGACCTTTCGGAACGCTCCAGAACCCTGAAAAGGAGTATGTATGTGATACGGTAAGTAAACCGACTCCAAAAGTTCCATAAAAGTACTTTTTGTTTGTTTCGGAATATATAAAAAATTAGAAAAATAATAAACAATCAGGAAAGTGCACGTGGGAGCAACAAGCTCAGGGGGCGTGCCCTATCCCCCAGGGCGTGTCGTGTGAGCTTGTGGCTCCCCCGTGGACTATCCCGACTCTGTTTTCTTTCCATATTACTTGTCCTGCAAGGGAAAAATCCATTATATATACTCACGGATGTTTTGACCACCGTATCGCAAGTTTCTCCTCTGTTCTTGTTTTGGGTTGTTTTCTGTCAGATTTTCAAGGCCAGGCATCATGTCTTCTTCCTCCTTCAACAACGTGTGAGACGACGCTTGGTTCCTGCAGATGGAACTCGAGAGAGAGGAAGCCAAGGAGGTCACCATGGAAGAAGAGTTGGAAGATTTGCTAGAAGTCCACCCTCCGGCTTTGGAGATAGGTACTCTAGCTGGTATCTCCACTACTCCAAACCCCCATCAAGCCAGGAGGACAATGATGAGCCAAGGAAGTCAAGAGGTATAAGAAGGACCTACCCCTAGGAGGCCCTTACACAGGTTACATCGGAACAATTTTCATAATTTGGTTCACAATTATGGAGTTGAGAATACTCCCCGTATGCACATACCTTCCAATTGGGACATCTCTCGTCCAAGTGAAAATGACGCAGGAAAGAATGCTTGGGGCCCAGAGAATAAGCACATTATAGCAGAAGTTCAAAAGAATGCTGAGATGATTCAACACGCGTTGCGGGAAATCCAGAGTTTGAAGGAAATCTTAATGAACGTTATGAAGAATAAGCCCATTACTTCATCACCACCATCACCGAAGAAAGACACTTGAGTACACGGGTATGGGCACCGCCCTTGGCTTGTCCTAAGCTTGGGGGAGGTGCCCCGGTATCGTATCACCGTCACTTTTACCATCATTATCTATCTTAGTTCGATCCTTAGTAATTTCGTGATTTAGAATAATAAAGTTTTAGTATGATCTAGTTTTGAGTGCTTGTTTTGTGATCAATCTA
The DNA here is from genome assembly GCA_039707655.1 of Elymus sibiricus. Taxonomy (NCBI): domain Eukaryota; kingdom Viridiplantae; phylum Streptophyta; class Magnoliopsida; order Poales; family Poaceae; genus Elymus; species Elymus sibiricus. Next base: position 266,433,156 of record CM077676.1, on the reverse strand, counting down.
TCTATGTAATCGAGTGTGAGAGTTATATAATAAAGAGTAGTTTGAGTTTGGTTGCTTTATTTTTTGTTCAAATCCTAGCAATGAAAAGAATTAAAAGATCATATGCTAATCCCATGGGGAGTGATGTCTTCACATAAAAGAAGTATAATTGATAAAATTTATTGGAGATTAACAAACATAGTATTGGTCATTGATGCAATTCATGAAAAAGTAATAAAGAAAGAGAGGTCTCACATATAAATATACTATCTTGGACATCTTCTATGATTGTGAGCCCCCATCAAATATTCTATGCTTGATCAAATAGTTGACGTTGGACAAGGAAGACAACGTAATGGGTTATGTTTGCTTATATTCACATAGAAGTTATATAGTCATGGATCCTCTAACATGTGGTGCTTGCTCATAATCTTTTGCTAGCCAAAAATTCGCACTAAGTGGAGATACTACTTGTGCATCCAAAAATCCTTGAACCCAGTGAGTTATCATCCAAAAATTCACAAGTTTGTACAAAGCTTATTTTCTTGCCATGAGAGTCCACCATATCTACCTATGGATTGAATAAGATCCTTCAAGTAAGTTGTCATCGGTGCATAAAGCAATAAAAAATGCTGCTAAATATGTATGATCTTTTATTGTAAGGGAAAATAAGCTTTGTACAAACTTGTGATGGCAAAGAAATAAAAGCAACGGATTGCATAACAAAGTTTGCTATCACAAGGGGCAATATAAAGTGATGTTCCTTTCCATTAAGAGTTTGCACATCCCAAAATAAAAAGCGCATGACAACATCTGCTTCCCTCTGCGAAGGGCCTATCTTTTATTTTTGGTATTTACTTTTATGCAAGAGTCAATAGTGTTCATTCCTATTCCGTTCTTATTTATTCTCTACTTGGCAAGCATCATGTGGTAGGGAAAGATCCAGACATATATATCCAGTTGGATGTAGGTGATCATGAGTTATTATTGTTGACATTATCCTCGAGATAAATCAGTTGGGAGGTGAAAACTATAAACCCCCATCTTCCTATGTGTTTGACTGGAACTTTTGCTCCATAAATATACCGCGAGTGTTAGCAATCATAGAAGACTAAATGATAGTTGAGTATGTGGACTTGCTAAACAAAGCTCTTACATAGACTCTTTCCGAAAATATGATAAACTGCAATTGTTTCAATGACTGAGATCATAGTTTGTTAGTTTTCAATGAAGTTTATGGTGCATACTTTAGCTTGTGAAGGAATTGTTACTTGATCATGAGAAGTTTTATGATGATATATTGCTGCTATGATAATGATCATGATGCTTTCATGCACGTATTTTGTTTTATCGACACCTCTCTCTGAACATGTGGTCATGATTATCGATTTCGGCTTTCGCTTGAGGGCAAGCGAGATCTAAGCTTGGGGGAGTTGATACGTCCATTTTGCATCATATTTTCCTACTGTTATTTATTATGTTTTGGGTCATTATTTCACTTTATGATGCAATCCTAACGCCTTTTCTCTCTTATTTTGCAAGTTTCACATGAAGAGGGAGATTGCCGGCAGCTGGAATTCTGGACCTGAAAAAGCTACACCAGAGATAGATATTCTCCACAACTCCAAATGACATGAAAATTTATGGAGAATTATTTTGGAATATATGAAAATTATTGGCGGAAGAAATACCAGGAGGGGACCCACCAGAGAGCGACAAGCTCAGGGGGCACGCCCTGTGAGCTTGTGGGCCCCCAACAGGTCTCTGGGTTCCATCTTCTCCTATAAGATGCTATTTTCCCTAGAAAAAATTAGAAGAAGACTTTCGGAACCTGGGCAGGTGCAGTTTTGCTCTCCGGCGGAGCAATTCCGCCGGGGATACTTCCCTCCTTGAGGGGGAAATTGAAGCCATCGACATCACCAACAATTCTCTCATCATGGGAGGACCAATATTCATCAACATCTTCACTAGCACCATCTCATCTCAAACCCTAGTTCATCTCTTGTATTCAATCTTTGTCCCAAAACCTCAGATTGGTACCTGTGCGTTGCTAGTAGTGTTGATTACATCTCGTAGTTGATGCTAGTTGGTTTATTTGGTGGAAGATTATCTGTTCAGATCCTTAAGCATATTCAATACACCTCTGATCTTGAACATGAATATGATTTGTGAGTAGTTACTTTTGTTCTTGAGGACATGGGAGAAATCTTGTTATAAGTAATCATGTGAAGTTGGTATTCGTTCAATATTTTGATGATGTGTATGTTGCTATTCTTCTAGTGGTGTCATGTGAACGTCGACTACATGACACTTCACCATATTTGGGACTAGAAGAATGCATTGGGGGTGTAATAAGTAGATGATGGGTTACGAGAGTGACAGAAGCTTAAACCCTAGTTTATGTGTTATTCCGTAAGGGGCTGATTTGGATCCATATGTTTCATGCTATGGTTAGATTTATCTTAATTCTTCTTTCGTAGTTGCGGATGCTTGCGAGAGGGGGTAATCATAAGAGGGTTGCTTGTTCAAGTAAGAACAACACCCTAGCACTGGTCCACTCACATATCAAATTATCAAAGTAGCGAACGCGAATCAACTAAACATGATGAACGTGACTAGACGACAATTCCCATGTGTCCTCGAGAACGCTTTGCTTACTATAAGAGAACATTCTGGCTTGTCCTTTGCTATAAAAAGGATTGGGCCACCTTGCTGCACCTTGGTTACAATTGTTACTTGTTACTTTTTACGAATTGCCTTGCTACAAAACTATCTGTTACCACTACTTTCAGTACTCGCAGAAAATACCTTGTTGAAAACCGCTTATCATTTCCTTCTGCTCCTCGTTGGGTTCGACACTCTTACTTATCGAAAGGACTAAGATTGATCCCCTATACTTGTGGGTCATCAAAATCTTGGTGCACCTAGACCAGGGATGTGGGGCCTTGCCCCACTACCCAAGTCCATGTGGTTACCCCCATGCCGGTGGGCCCCACTCCGGAACCTTCTAGAACCTTCCCTGTACAATACCGAAAAAACCAAACTTTTTCCAGAACCCAAAATATGACTTCCCATATATAAATCTTTACCTCCGGACCATTCTAGAGCTCCTCGTGATATCCCGGATCCAATCCGGGACTCCGAACAACCTTTGCACTTTCCACTATTAATATCTCAACATTACCCTAGCGCTACCGAACGTTAAGCGTGCGACCCTACAGGTTCGGAAATCATGTAGATATGACCGAGACACCTCTCCGGTCAATAACCCATAGCGAGACCTGGATGCCCATATTGGTTCCTACATATTCTATGAAGATCTTTATCGGTTGAACCACGATGTCAAGGATTCAGTTAATCCCGTATGCAATTCCCTTTCTTTGGCGATATGCTACTTGCCCGAGATTCGATCGTCGGTATCTCCATACCTAGTTCAATCTCTTTACCGGAAAGTCTCTTTACTCATTCCATAATACAAGATCCCATGACCAAACTTATTAGTCACATGCTTGCAAGCTTCTTGTGATGTTGTATTACCGAGAGGGCCCAGAGATATCTCTCAGTCACGCGGAGCGACAGATCCCAGTCTTCATCTATGCAGCACAACAAACACTTTCGGAAATACCTATAGAGCACCTTTATGATCACCCAGTTACAAAGTGACGTTTGATAGCACACAAAGTATTCCTCCAGTATCCGGGAGTGGCATGATCTCATGGTCTAAGGAACAGATACTTGACATTACGAAAGCTACGACAAAGTGAACTTAGTGACACGATTATATGCTAAGCTTATGGTTGGGTCTGTCCATCACATCATTCTCCTAATGATGTGATCTCGTTATGAAATGACAACTCAAGTCTATGGTTAGGAAACCTTAACCATCTTTTCTCAACGAGCTAGTCTAGTAGAGGCTTACTAGGGACACGGTGTTGTTTATGTATTCACACATGCATTTAAGTTTCCGGTCAATACAATTCTAGCATGAATAATAAACATTTATCATGAACAAGGAAATATGGTAATAACCAATTTATTATTGCCTCTAGGGCATATTTCCAAAAGTCTACTCGGTGGGACCGATTGAAGATGACGTAAGCACTTTTGACGCTTCGGTGACACCCATCTATTTCACTCAGAAGTTTTGAGATGAAAACAATGGGTTACAGAAGGTTTGTCAGTGCACTTCGGTGGGGCCGAATGTCATCTCAGTGAGACCGAGTTTCTAGGGTTTAGGCAGTGGCTCTGTCAAGTGTATCTCAATGAGTCCGGGTAATAGTGAATCGGTGGGTGTCGGTGTAAAAACCGGCGGACCTCGGGGTAGGGGGTCCCGAGCTGTGGATCTCGGATTGGTGGTAACAGGAACAAAGGAGATGATGATTTACCTAGGTTTGGGCCCTCTCTAAGGAGGTAAAACCCTACGTCCTGCTCTTGTTTATATTGATGGAGATGTATCGAGTACAGAGTCGATCTACCTCGAGATCGTAATGTGTGTCTAACTCTAGGGCTAGGTGAATAATGTTGCGTTTTTGTGTCCCTACGGGCTAAACCGTATGGCTTATATACACGCCAGGGAGGGTATCTAGGGTTACAAAGTCGGTATCTAGGAGTAAGGCGGCAGGAGAGATCTTGGAGTATACGTCAAGTCTTCGGTGGAGACAGTCTTGATCACGCCTCCTGTATACGGCCTCCGGAGTCCACCTTGTTCACCCATGAGGGTGATGGAAATATGCCCTAGAGGCAATAATAAAGTTGTTATTATTTTATATTTCCTTGTTCATGATAAAGGTTTATTATTCATGCTAGAATTGTATTGACCGGAAACTTAAATACATGTGTGAATACATAAACAAATACCATGTCCCTAGTGAGCCTCTACTAGACTAGCTCGTTGATCAAAGATGGTTAAGATTTCCTAATCATAGACATGAGTTGTCATTTGATAACGGAATCACATCATTAAGAGAATGATGTGATGGACAAGACCCATCTGTTAGCTTAGCATATGATCGTTCTGTTTATTGCTACTGCTTTCTTGAATGTCAAATACATGTTCCTCCGACCATGAGATCATGCAACTCCCGGATACCGGAGGAATACCTTGTGTGCTATCAAATGTCACAACGTAACTGGGTGATCATAAAGATTCTCTACAGGTATCTCCGAAGGTGTCTGTTGAGTTGGCATGGATCGAGACTGGGATTTGCACTCCGTGTTTCGGAGAGGTATCTCTGGGCCCTCTAGGTAATGCACATCATAAGAAGCTTGCAAGCAAAGTGACTAAGGAGTTAGTTACGGGATGATGTATTACGGAACGAGTAAAGAGACTTGCCGGTAACGAGATTGAACTAGGTATGGAGATACCGACGATCGAATCTCGGGCAAGTAACATACCGACGGACAAAGGGAATTACGTATGTTGTCATTGCGGTTCGACCGATAAGATCTTTGTGGAATATGTAGGAACCATTATGGGCATCCAGGTTCCGCTATTGATTATTGACCGGAGAGGCGTCTCGGTCATGTCTACATCATTCCCGAACCCGTAGGGTCCGCACGCTTAACGTTCGTTGACGATATAGTGTTATATGAGTTATGTGAATTGGTAACCGAATGTTGTTCGGAGTCCCAGATGAGATCCCGGACGTCACGAGGAGTCTCGGAATGGTCGAGAGGTAAATATTTATATATGGGAAGTCATATTTTGGGTTCCGAAAAAAGGTGCAATTTTTTCGGTATTGTACCGAGAAGCTTCCAGAAGGTTCCGGAGGATTCCGGAGGGGTCCGGAAGTCCACAAGTGGGTCCACCACGTCCCAAGGGCTGGCATGGGCTAAGGGGAGGCGCCCTGGCCTTATTGGGCCAGGCGCACCAAGTCCTCAAAAGCCCACGCAGCTAGGGAAGGAAAAAAGGAGAGTCCTAGTAGGAATAGGATTGGACTTTGGAGTCCAAGTCCACGTGTGTACTATTCACGTGGCACACTTCACATGGTACTATTCACGTGGTACTGTTCATGTGGCACTATTCCTTCTACTCCAAGCCCCTACACATATATAAATAGAGGAGAGGGGGCGCCCCAAACAAGCCACAACATTGTCTTAGCCGTGTGCGGCGCCCCGCTCCACAGTTCCGTCCCTCGGTCATATTTTCGCAGTACTTGGGCGAAGCCCTGCAGAGATAGCATCACCATCACCGTCACCACGCCATCGTGCTGCCGGAACTCATCCACTACCTCGCCGTCTTGCTGGATCAAGAAGTCGAGGATGTCACCGAGCTGAACGTGTGCTGAAGGCGGAGGTGCCGTACGTTCGGTGCTTGGTCGGTTGGATCGTGAAGTTGTTCGACGACATCAACTGCATTGTTCTAACACTTCCGCTTATGGTCTACGAGGGTACGTAGACACACTCCCCCTCTCGTAGCTATGCATCTCCATGGATAGATCTTGCGTGTGCGTAGAATTTTTTTGTTTTCCATGCAACGTTCCCCAACAGTGGCATCATGAGCCAGGTCTATGCGTAGATGATATGCACGAGTAGAACACAAAGAGTTGTGGGCGGTGATCGTCATACTGCTTACCACCAACGTCTTATTTTGATTCGGCGGTATTGTAAGATGAAGCGGCCCGGACCAACCTTACATGTCCACGTACATGAGACCGGTTCCACCGACAGACATGCAACTTGTTTTGCATAAAGGTGGCTGGCGAGTGTCTGTTTCTCCTACTTTAGTTGAATCAAATTTGACTGCGGCCGGTCCTTGTTGAAGGTTAAAACAGCAAACTTGATAAATCACCGTTGTGGTTTTGTGCCGTAGGTAAGAACGGTTCTTGCTAGAAGCCCGTAGCAGCCACGTAAAACTTGCAACAACAAAGTAGAGGACGTCTAACTTGTTTTTTGCAGGGTATGCTGTGATGTGATATGGTCAAGACATGATGTGATATACGTTATTGTATGAGATGATCATGTTTCGTAATTTATCGACAACCGGCAGGAGCCTTATGGTTGTCTCTTTATTGTATGAAATGCAAGCGCCATGTAATTGCTTTACTTTATCGCTATACGTTAGCAATAGTTGTAGAAGCAATAGTTGGCGAGATGACCATGACGCAACGATGGAGATCAAGGTGTTGAGCCGGTGACGATGGAGATCATGAAGATGCTTTGGAGATGGAGATCAAAAGCACAAGATGATGGCCATATCATGTCACATATTTTGATTGCATGTGATGTTTATCCTTTATGCATCTTATTTTGCTTAGAACGACGGTAGCATTATAAGATGATCCCTTCACTAAATTTCAAGATAAAAGTGTTCTCCCCGAGTATGCACCGTTGCTAAAGTTCGTCGTTTTGAAGCACCTCGTGATGATCGGGTGTGATAGATTCTACGTTCACATACAACGGGTGTAAGCCAGTTTTACACAAGCAGAATACTTGGGTTAAACTTGACGAGCCTAGCATGTACAAACATGGTCTCGGAACACTGGAGACCGAAAGGTCGAACATGAGTCATATAGTAGATATGATCAACATGGAGATGTTCACCATTGATGACTATCCCATCTCACGTGATGATCGGACATGGGCTAGTTGATTTGGATCATGTATCACTTAGTTAACTTGAGGGATGTTAATTTAAGTGGGAGTTCATTAGTAATTTGATTAATTGAACTTAATTTATCATGAACTTAGTCCTGATAGTCTTTGCAAATTATGTTGTAGATCAATAGCTCGCGTTGTAGCTCCCCTGTTTTTGATACGTTCCTAGAGAAAGCTTAGTTGAAAGATGATGGTAGCAATTACACGGACTGGGTCCGTAACTTGAGGATTATCCTCATTGCTGCACAGAAGGATTATGTCCTTGATGCACCGCTAGGTGATGGACCTGCTGCAGGAGCTGCTGCAGACGTTGTGAACGCCTGGCAGGCTCGATCTGATGACTACTCGATAGTTTAGTGTGCCATGCTCTACGGCTTAGAACCGGGACTACAAAAGTGTTTTGAACGCCATGGAGCATATGAGATGTTCTAGGAGCTAAAATTGATATTTCAAGCTAATGCCCGGGTTGAGAGATATGAAGTCTCCAACAAGTTCTTCAGCTGTAAGATGGAGGAGAACAGTTCTGTCAGTGAACACATACTCAGAATGTCTGGATACCACAACCACTTGACTCAGCTGGGAATTGATCTTCCAGTTGAGAGTGTTATTGACAGAGTTCTTCAGTCACTGCCACCAAGCTATAAAGGCTTCGTGATGAACTATAATATGCAAGGGATGGAGAAGACAATTCCCGAGCTCTTCGCGATGCTAAAATCGGCGGAGGTAGAAATCAAGAAGGAGCATCAAGTGTTGATGGTTAAAAAGACCACTAGTTTCAAGAAAAAGGGCAAGGGAAAGAAGGGGAACTTCAAGAAGAACGGCAAGCAAGCTGCCGCTCCCACGAAGAAACCCAAAGTTGGACCCAAGCCTGAAACTGAGTGCTTCTACTGCAAAGGAACTGGTCACTGGAAGCGGAATTGCCCCAAGTATTTGGCGGATAAGAAGGATGGCAAAGTGAACAAAGGTATATTTGATATACATGTTATTGATATGTACCTCACTAGTGCTCGTAGCAGCGTCTGGGTATTTGATACCGATTCAGTTGCTAATATTAGTAACTTGAAGCAGGAGCTGCAGAGTAACGGAGACTAGCTGAGGGCGAGGTGACGATATGTGTTGGAAGTGTCTCCAAGATTGATATGATCAATATCGACACGCTCGTAATACCTTCGGGATTAGTATTAAACCTAAATAATGGTTATTTGGTGCTTGCGTTGAGCATAAAACATTATATCTGGATATTGTTTATTGCAAGACGGTTATTCATTTAAGTCAGAGAATAATGGTTATTCTATTTATATGAATAATATCCCTCGTGATCATGCACCCTTGTGAATGGTTTATTCTTGTTGAATCTCGATCGTAGTGATACACATATTCATAATATTGATGCCAAAAGATGCAAAGTTGATAATGATAGTGCAACATACTTGTGGCACTGCCGTTTAGGTCATATTGGTGTAAAGCGCATGAAGAAACTCCATGCTGATGGACTTTTGGAATCTCTTGATTATGAATCGTTTGATACTTGCGAACCATGCCTCATGGGCAAGATGACTAAAACTCCGGTCTCCGGAACAATGGAGCGAGCTACTGATTTGTTGGAAATAATACATACCGATGTATGCGGTCCGATGAATGTTGAAGCACGCGGCGGGTATCGTTATTTTCTAACCTTCACAGATGATTTGAGTAGGTATGGGTATATCTACTTGATGAAACACAAGTCTGAAACATTTGAAAAGTTCAAGGAATTTCAGAGTGAAGTAGAGAATCATCGTAACAAGAAAATAAAGTTTCTACGATCCGATCGCGGAGGCGAATATTTGAGTTATGAGTTTGGCCTTCATTTAAGAAAATGTGGAATTGTTTCACAACTCACGCCACCTGGAACACCACAGCGTAATGGTGTGTCTGAACGTCGTAACCATACTTTATTGGATATGGTGCGTTCTATGATGTCTCTTACCGATTTGCCACTATCGTTTTGGGGTTATGCATTAGAGACAGCTGCATTCACGTTAAATAGGGCACCGTCTAAATCCGTTGAGACGACACCGTATGAACTGTGGTTTGGCAAGAAACCTAAGCTGTCGTTTTTTAAAGTTTGGAGATGCGATGCTTATGTGAAAAAGCTTCAACCTGATAAGCTCGAACCCAAAGCGGAGAAGTGCATCTTCATAGGATACCCTAAAGAAACAATTGGGTACACCTTCTACCACAGATCCGAAGGCAAGGTCTTTGTTGCCTAGAATGGGTCCTTTCTAGAGAAGGAGTTTCTCTCGAAAGAAGTGAGTGGGAGGAAAGTAGAACTTGATGAGGTAATTGTACCTTCTCTCGAATTGGAAAGTAGCTCATCAAAGAAAACCGTTCCCGTGATGCCTACACCAATAAGAGAGGAAGATAATGGTGAAGATCATGAAACTTCAGATCAAGTTACTACTGAACCTCGTAGGTCGACTAGAGTACGTTCCGCACCAGAGTGGTACGGTAATCCTGTTCTGGAAGTCATGTTGTTAGACAACGGCGAACCTACGAACTATGAAGAAGCTATGATGAGCCCAGATTTCGAGAAATGGCTTGAGGCCATGAAATCTGAGATAGGATCCATGTATGAGAACAAAGTATGGACTTTGGTGGACTTGCCCGATGATCGGCAAGCCATTGAGAATAAATGGATTTTTAAGAGGAAGACAAACGCTGATGGTAATATCACTGTCTACAAAGCTCGACTTGTCGCGAAAGGTTTTCGACAAGTTCAAGGGGTTGACTACGATGAGACTTTCTCACCCGTAGCGATGCTTAAGTCTGTCCGAATCATGTTAGCAATTGCCGCATTTTATGATCTGGCAAATGGATATCAAAACTGCATTCCTTAATGGTTTTCTCAAAGAAGAGTTGTATATGATGCAACCAGAAGGTTTTGTCGATCCTAAGGGTGCTAACAAAGTGTGCAAGCTCCAGCGATCCATCTATGGACTGGTGCAAGCATCTCGGAGTTGGAATATACGCTTTGATGAGGTGATCAAAGCATATGGTTTTGTACAGACTTACGGTGAAGCCTGTATTTACAAGAAAGTGAGTGGGAGCTCTGTAGCATTTCTAATATTATATGTGGATGACATATTGTTGATTGGAAATGATATAGAATTTCTGGATGGCATAAAAGGATACTTGAATGAAAGACCTCGGTGAAGCTGCTTATATATTGGGCATCAAGATCTATAGAGATAGATCAAGATGCTTGATAAGACTTTCAATGAGTACATACCTTGACAAGATTTTGAAGGAGTTCAAAATGGATCAGTCAAACAAGGAGTTCTTGCCTGTATTGTAAGGTGTAAAGTTGAGTAAGACTCAAAGCTCGACCACGGCAGAAGATAGAGAGAGAATGAAAGTCATTCCCTATGCCTCAGTCATAGGTTCTATAATGTATGCCATGCTGTGTACCACACCTAATGTGTGCCTTGCCACGTGTCTGGCAAAGGGGGTACAAGAGTGATCCAGGAGTGGATCACTGGACATCGGTCAAAATTATCCTTAGTAACTAAAGGACTAAGGAAATTTTTCTCGATTATGGAGGTGATAAAGAGTTCGTCGTAAAGGGTTACGTCGATGCAAGCTTTGACACCAATCTGGATATCTCTGAGTAGCAAACCGGATACGTATAATGGAGCAGTCATTTGGAATAGCTCCAAGTAAAGCGTGATAGCAGCATCTACAGTATGACATAAGGATTTGCAAAGTACACATGGGTCTGAATATTGCAGACCCATTGACTAAAATTCTCTCTCACGAGCAAAACATGATCACACCTTAGAACTCTTTGAGTGTTAATCACATGGTGATGTGAACTAGATTATTGACTCTAGTGAACTCTTGGGTGTTAATCACATGGCGATGTGAACTAGATTATTGACTCTAGTGCAAGTGGGAGACTGATGGAAATATGCCCTAGAGGCAATAATAAAGTTGTTATTATTTTATATTTCCTTGTTCATGATAAAAGTTTATTATTCATGCTAGAATTGTATTGACCGGAAACTTAAATACATGTGTGAATACATAAACAAATACCGTGTCCCTAGTGAGCCTCTACTAGACTAGCTCGTTGATCAAAGATGGTTAAGGTTTCCTAACCATAGGCATGAGTTGTCATTTGATAACGGGATCACATCATTAGGAGAATGATGTGATGGACAAGACCCATCTGTTAGCTTAGCATATGATCGTTCTGTTTATTGCTACTGCTTTCTTGAATGTCAAATACATGTTCCTCCGACCATGAGATCATGCAACTCTCGGAAACCAGAGGAATACCTTGTGTGCTATCAAACATCACAACGTAACTGGGTGATCATAAAGATGCTCTACAGGTATCTCCGAAGGTGTCTATTGAGTTGGCATGGATCGAGACTGGGATTTGCACTCCGTGTTTCGGAGAGGTATCTCTGGGCCCTCTCGGTAATGCAGATCATAAGAAGCTTGCAAGCAAAGTGACTAAGGAGTTAGTTATGGGATGATGTATTACGGAACGAGTAAAGAGACTTGTCGGTAACGAGAATGAACTAGGTATGGAGATACCGACGATCGAATCTCGGGCAAGTAACATACCGACGGACAAAGGGAATTACGTATGTTGTCATTGCGGTTCGATCGATAAGATCTTCGTGGAATATGTAGGAACCAATATGGGCATCCAGATTCCGCTATTGATTATTGACCGGAGAGGTGTCTCGGTCATGTCTACATCATTCCCGAACCCGTAGGGTCCGCACGCTTAACGTTCGTTGACGATATAGTGTTATATGAGTTATGTGAATTGGTAACTGAATGTTGTTCGGAGTCCCGGATGAGATCCCGGACATCACAAGGACTCTCGGAATGGTCGAGAGGTAAAGATTTATATATGGGAAGTCATATTTTGGGTTCCGAAAAAGGTGCAGTTTTTTCGGTATTGTACCGAGAAGCTTCCAGAAGGTTCCGGAGGATTCCGGAGGGGTCCGGAAGTCCACAAGTGGGTCCACCACGTCCCAAGGGCTGGCATGGGCTAAGGGGAGGCGCCGTGGCCTTATTGGGCCAGGCGCACCAAGTCCTCAAAAGCCCACGCAGCTAGGGAAGGAAAAAAGGAGAGTCCTAGTAGGAATAGGATTGGACTTTGGAGTCCAAGTCCACGTGTGTACTATTCACGTGGTACTGTTCACGTGGCACTATTCCTTCTACTCCAAGGCCCTACACATATATAAATAGAGGAGAGGGGGCGGCCCAAACAAGCCACAACATTGTCTTAGCCGTGTGCGGCGCCCCCCTCCACAGTTCCGTCCCTCGGTCATATTTTCGCAGTACTTGGGCGAAGCCCTGCAGCGATAGCATCACCATCACCGTCACCACGCCGTCGTGCTGCCGGAACTCATCCACTACCTTGCCGTGTTGCTGGATCAAGAAGTCGAGGATGTCACCGAGCTGAACGTGTGCTGAACGCAGAGGTGCCGTACGTTCGTTGCTCGGTCGGTTGGATCGTGAAGTTGTTCGACGACATCAACGCGTTGTTCTAACTCTTCCGCTTACGGTCTACGAGGGTACGTAGGCACACTCCCCCTCTCGTAGCTATGCATCTCCATGGATAGATCTCGCGTGTGCGTAGAAATTTTTTGTTTTCCATGCAACGTTCCCCAACAGAGGGCCCATCGGCCCAACCGAAGAGACGGTCTGGCTAGGTTAGCACCCCCTAATCCAGGACACCGTCAGTGGGACCGAGAATCACTTTAGGGATTTGGACAGATTGGAATGTGAGGGTGTGGTTGAGGGTTTTTGGAGCAATATCTCTAAGCACTTGAGCAAATGACTCATGATCAAAACATCATCCCCTTTTAATAGTATTGTCTTTCCTATGGACTCAATGTGATCTTGGATCACTTAACCAAAAATGTAGAGTCTTTGAGCTTTTGCTAATGCCTTGTCCTTTACAATGATGTATATGTTGTTATGAATTACCCAAACCACCCGGGGATTAGTTGCACTTTCAGTCCCTGAAGTACTGAGGAGTTTGCTATAAACTCAAAAGATTATCATCTGCGTTGCAGAGAAGACTGCTATCCAAGATATTACGTGACAGAAGTGACCCCTAAAAATTGCTGACATGAAGCAATTGTTTCGGTACCTGGTCCATGCGTTTGACTGCAACCGAGAAGAAAAAAGACGGAGTGAAGACGTAGTATTTTCTTGCATAGTTCTTTTTCTCTTACTTGAGTCATAGGACCACCGTACTACTAAGGGGGGTAGAGTGTTTTGAAACTTATGTTTCTTTGATGATAAACCGAAACCTATAAGAGTTGAGAGAAATCTCTTCCAGCCTCGAAACATTACTTGCCAGCCAGAGACATTGATCTTCTGGGCTGCGAGAGATATGTTTCAACAAAGGAGTTAGCTTTACTTGTTACTCAAGTTAAGTTGCCGAGTGCGTTTGAAATCCGACCGTTAGAGACGTGTCGGTTGGCCATTGGTTGAACGTAATGTCCTGAATGGTCATTTTCCCCTCGGGATTGCTCTGGCTATAAATAGCCACCTCATTCCAACTATGATGGTTGGCTGCTCTATGCGATTCTGACAGTTTGTTTGAGCACTCACTCTTCAAGACATTTGAGTTTAAAATCCATGGAGAGAAAACTCCAGAGCTGAAAAACAAGATAGTGGTTTAGCATCACGGGGATCCAAGTTTAGTATGCTCAGCCTATTAGTCTTGAGAGTTGCTAACTTTCTAGACGGTTAGGCGTCAAAGTCTTTATCAACCAAGAGTCATTGTGGTTAGCAAAGATAGTCTGTGAAGGTTTTGGAGATCGCCTGAAGTATCTACCTTGAGTAATTGGCACAGGTTGACGAACTTGCTATCGAGGAGAACAGGACGAAGAGAGTTTATCTTCTGTGTTAAATCACAATTCCCTCCAACTGGATGTAGCTCTTTTTCAAAAGAGGGAAATGGTCTACCAAATTCTTTGTCGCCATCGAGCATCACTGGTTTCATCTTTACCTTGAAATACTTTCAGAATTTATTTTTGGTTCTGGTACTTGTTTTGTTTCGATATCAACTCTGTCTGAGTAGTTTTCTTTCATAGTTAAGTCACTGCTTAGTTCATTTTTCGCTGTTGTGTTCTAAGAGATTTCAAGTTTCTCAAAGAAATTTTAAATCTCCCATTCACCCCCCTCTGGTGTCATACTTTGTTCCTACCAAATCAACAGTGTGTAGATCTCCTCTATGCACACCGGTAAAGACCATAGTATGATTATCACGACGAAATACTTGACAATCTACTTCGGTAAATCGAACATTGAAACCAAAGTCAACAAGTCTAGATACGGAAAGTAGATTGTAGCCAAGTGATTCACAAGCATGTAATTTTTAATTGAGCTATCATGTGTGATGGCCACCTTACGAAGGCCTAGTACCTTACCCTTGGAGTTGTCTCCAAAAGTCACATACTTGAGTTGACCATGATTTTTGTCAAGCTCACGGAACATGTCTTCGTCACCAGTCATGCGGTCGGTACATCCACTATCAAGAATCGATTCCTTTCCACCAGAGATGTAACCTCTATGAACGTTCACCATGAGACTAAGATTTCGCATTATCTTGTCATACTCTTCATCATCGTAGTCATCACTCTCATCATAGTATCCATGTTCACCAATGTCAACATTTTCTTGATCACCTAAATCATCATTCTCATTAGTGACATGCCCATTATATTGTTCAAGAGAATGAACTCTAATTGCTTCGGAGATGATATTGGTAATGGTAGTAACATTCCCTTTAGCACGAATAAGATCTCTAAGCTCAAAGAAGTACTTATCAGAGTTAGGATCATTGGCCTAACTTCACGAAAAGTGATAGTCTTATATAGAATCCCATCGAAACTCTTGAGAGAATAATTAGGATATCGTTTTTCTAAGTCATTCCACAAAGTGTAAGCACATTCAAAGTTTTGCATGCTACGAAGAACAAGATTAGGAAGGCCTCTAACAATAAGATTAATAGTTCTTAGATTACAAAGCATATCAAGTTCTTCCTTAGGAGTGGGACACAAGGGATCAATGGGGGGTTCATATGGTTGATGAATAAACTCACTCAAGTTGCAATTATAAAAAATGTCAAGCATTTAATCTTTCCAAAAGTTAAAGTACTCTTCATTGAGAATAGGAACTCTACACCTAAGGCTCCTCAAAGTAGATAAATCCATCCTTCTCCAAGGCGGTGAAGCCAAAACAATGGAGACCAAAGCTCGGATACCATTTGTAGGATCGAAAGGAGTGTCTAGAGGGAGGGATGAATAGACAACTAACATGAGCCAATGAGCAATTTTAAGTTCTTTAACATTTAGGCAGATTTTGGCACAAGCTAGATAACAACAACCACACCCTACACATGCATATCTAGAGTATAGGCAGCGAAAAGTAAAGATCATGCATGTGCAAGAAAGTAAGGAGTAGAGTCTGAGAGATTCGCAAACAATGGTTGACACGGAGAATTTTTGACACGTGGTTCCGACAAGTGGTGCTATCATACGTCCATGTTGATGGAGGCTTCAATCTCAAGGATCCAAGATCATAAGGATTACGGTTGCGGATTCCACGGAGGAATCAAGTCCACTGAGGGATCACACCCACGCAGGGTCCACAAAGAAGCAACCTTGCCTATTCCACCATGGCTTACACCCATGTAGGTCTGGCCTCACTCGGGTAGATCTTCACGAAGTAGGCAATCTCCTTGCCCTTATGTCGATGTCAAAACCGGCTAATCTCGGGTAGGGGGGCCCGAGCTATGAGATCAGATCGATGGGTAACAAGAGACAAGGGACACAAGGTTTTATCCAGGTTTGGGCCCTCTTTAAGGAGGTAATACCCTACGTCCTGCTCTTGCTTATATGATGGATGTATCAAAGTACAGAGTTGATCTACCTCGAGATCGTGAGTTGTGGTCTAAACCCTAGGGGTGATGATGAATGCATATATCCCCCTACAGACTAAACCCTCCGGCTTATATAGGCACCAGGGGTATCTAGGGTTACACATGGTCGATTACCATCTAGGGATTACATGCCGAATCTAACATTCTTGGGGTACACACCAAGTCTTCGGTGAGGTCCGATATGCTGGTTCTACAGGTTGGAGGCCTCCGGAGTCCTTATTCTTCAACGGGCCTTGAGTCCGGCCCATGGACTAGACCGACTAGGCCGGGACCCCCTAGTCCAGGACACCGTCAGTAGCCCCCGAACTTGTCTTCAAAGCTAAGGATGGCAATCTTCTTCGGATAAATGTCTTCGGCGTGAGAGTCTTCAGCTTAGCAGGCAAGTTCTTTAATACGCCTTGAGCTAAGCATCTGCCCACGGTTCACCAATCCCCAATTAGTTGGTGTCACCCTTCTAAACAGGAGACAAGGCCAGCCGACCATGTGCAACCAAACTGCATCTCCGTGTATCCGAAGTGCGTGGCTTGCTTAGTCTCGAAGACTAGCAGCGTAGATGTATTCGGCCGTCAATTACTGACAACTTTTCCAAAACATCACGACCCATGACATCATGTACATTAGTTATTATTTATTCGAATCATGGTTCGAGGTAAACCTCTCATTGGCACATCTTATCAAAACAGAGATCATGCCCCGCTTTTCAAGGAATATCATCAATCGATTGATTCACCCCACGCGGCCACAATGGCATGATCAGCCGAAACATGGCGATTTTTACGGCGCAGCGGAGGGGACGCTCCGTCTTTTCACTGACTTATAAAGAGCTGGGGGCGACAAATCTTTTTCCCACGCTCTCCTGCCGTTCCAGTGCCCAAACCTTTCAAGCTCTCACACCCCCCAACCCCCTTTCCAAGCCTAAAGCTTCCTTCGATCCCCTGCATCCAGTGCCAATGGCCGACGCAGATCTGAAGGTGAGGTGGGTGGCCTCCAAGGTCACCGACGCCACCATCGACGAGCTCTGAACGGCGGGGTACATCCCTGCCGACACCGCCTGCAGTTCTCCAGAGCCCGGCCAGCGCGTCCTGTGACAGCCCGAGACTGACGATCCAGATGCATTCCATGTTTTCGTGATCGCTGCGTTAATTATTTGGCTTGTTGCATTTCATCATGTCATCATGCGCATTGCATCCGCATGTTTTCATAAAACTTGCATCCGTTCGTAGTTGTTGTTTCTCCTCGTTGCCGTTCGTAGTTTGTCGCTTCTCTCGGAGAGGTGAACGTTGGCCCTTGTTTTCCGTTGACCTTTTCTCAGACCCGTTGTCTTCGTTGACCTCTCTCAGACGCACTCGCAACCTAGTCCGAAAACCTTCCCTAACCCGAACCGTCCGGTCGTCACCGGTGGGTCCGGGTCAATCCCAAAATACCCCATACATCTTCGGTTTCTTCATTTGACTATCCCATCGACCCGAAGCCGTCCGATCAAAATCGGAGGGCTTCAATCGGCTTTCCAAATCAGCCACCTACTATATATAGTAGGCAGCACCCTAACCAAATCAGACCAAACCCTATTTTCTAGGGATCCTTCACCTGCCCAACCAGCCGCCGCCACCCTCTCCCTCGGGTTCACCGCCGATCTAGCGCAACCCTCCACCTGCCTGACCAAATCCACCCAACCGCGCAGCCTCCACCTCGTTTGCCTCGATCCAACCATCCAGCCCCGTAGCCTCCCCTATGCTCCTGCCCGAGCCATCGAGGAGAGCCAGAGCTCATCCCCGAGCAGCAACCAGGAGCACCACAGCAGCTCGTCGAAGGTACCCCGTGCCATCCCGCGCGCCCGTTCCTCTGCCCCTCCCGTTTTTCTTCTTCTTCCCTTCTCCCTCTAAGCCCTCTGCCTTGAACAGGAGCTTGTGCCATGGTGTCCATGGAGCATCAAGCAGCAGCCGCCCACCTCCGGCCACGAGTCCGGCGAGAACCGGCCGCCCCAGCCCGTATCCACTTCATCCCATCAAGTCCAGCGTCCCCACCGTCATCGGCGACCGAACCAGCAGGCCGTCCTCGCCGCCCCTGCTCCCTTCCCCTTTTCTCTTCTTCGCTGAAGCTCTTTCTCTCTCCTGTCGCTCAACTCTCTCTCCTTTTTGTTTTCCCCATGGACAGGAGCTCAAGCCGCCGGCCATGGACGTCCACCACCGGGTCGCCCCGTGCCGATTCCCTCCGCTGGTCTCCCGCACGCCTCGCCGCCGCCCCAATCGCCGTCGGCTTCTTCTCTACATGAGGAGGTTCAGCAGCCGCGCAGGACTGCGTCGACCTCCCCTGCTTCCTCTCGCCTGTGCGTGCGTGCGTTGACCGTTGCCCCAAGCGGCCGCACGATCCTCCCTCTCGTTCGCATCGTGTGGACCACGCCAAGGCCCAGCCACCTCCAGCGCCAGCCTGCCTCACCGACCGGGCCATGGCCCATGGTGAGCCTCCCCTATCCAGCGCTGCAAGCACAGAATTCTATTCAGCGCTCACTCTGTTCAGCCCAGCAGTGCACCAGTTTAGGCCCAGTTCATGTTTTTTTCAGCGTCTGCGAATCTGTCTATTTCCAGAAAACTGCATAATTACAGAAAATGCCATCATTTGAAATGCCCATAAATAAATAACCGTGCATCATAATAAATCATGTCATATCTGTAAAATGCTTAGAATTTCATGTAGTTTCACAATATGCAATTTTCATCAATGTTAAAAATGTTTAAATTGTTGTTTGCATTAATTTGCATAAATGACATGCTAAAATGGTTTATTTCATAACTAAATAACCGTAGCTCCGAATTAAATAAACTTTATATGTAAATGGGGTAGAAAAATGTGTAGATTATCATAATGCACTTTCTTTTGCTGTCTAACAACTTTAAAATTGTGTTTAGATCAGAACAGTACCAAATTCGAAATTTACATATGGGGATTTTCCGACATTGTTTTGTGTTGTTTCCGGCCTTATTTAAATTGCCTAGATATGTAGTTTAATCATGCTTCACCTCTTGCCATGTTTAACAACATTTAATCTTGCCATGTACATAAACGGGAGTGAGCTAAATAATTGATGTGGAGTTTTGTCAATATGCAACTCGTTGCATATTGAGCTTTCCTTAATGTGTAGTATTTGGTTGTTGCATCTTGCCATACCATGACTCCTTAAACTTGACATGCATCATACTTGGTTGTGCATCATGTCATGATTATGCTTGTGTGTTTACCATATTGTTTGCTTCCTTCCGGTTGTGCTTCTTCTCGATAGTTCCCAGTTACGTTGCGAAGTGTGAGGATTCGTTCAACTACGATTGTTCGTCTTCTTCATGGACTCGATCTTCTTCCATGCGGGATTTCAGGCAAGATGATCATGACCTTGGTTATCTCTACTATCTTTGCTTGCTAGTTGTCTCGATGCTATCGCTATGTCGCGCTTCCTACCACATATATGTCAGCCTCCCATATGCCATGAAACAACCTCTAACCACCCTTACCCAGCAAACCGTTGTTTGGCTATGTTACCGCTTTGCTCAGCCCCTTTCTTATAGCGCTGCTAGTTGCAGGTTATTCCATGTTGGGACATGGATATCGTGGGATATCACAATATCTCTTACTTAATTAATGCATCTATATACTTGGTTGTGTGTGGAAGGCTCGGCCTTTTGCCTGGTGTTTTGTTCCACTCATGCCGCCCTAGTTTCCGTAATACCGGTGTTATGTTCCTTGATGAGCGCTTCTAACACATGTGGGGCATATGGGAACCCCCCTGGTCACTTGTTTTAGGATAAGACTTCTACAGCAAGGCCCAACATTGGTTTTAACATTTGCCAACATGAACCTAATAATTAATGCATAGAGGGTCGCCACCTCGGGGACTCTTTTAATTCCAACATAACTCGGGCCAGCGGCAAAACACAACCGTTGGTCCACCTACCTAGCAGTCGGCGGAGCCGCCTCAGGGCAACTCGGGTTCTTTTGGCTACCGTCCACTTAGCATAGACGGATGACGCCCGTAGATAGAGTGCGCGTGGCTCTGGACACGGATCTGGCTCACCGGGAGGTCTTGTTGGTTTAGTTTTGCCTGTTACGAGTGGCTTGTCCACCGGGATTCCTTATCATAAGCATCGTGTTATCATGGTGTGAGGATGTTCCATCGGGTGCATGTGGTAATTTATAATGGACTACTTGGAGCACCCCTGCAGGGTTAAATCTTTCGCGAAGCCGTGCCCGCGGTTATGTGGCGACTTGGAAATTTATAACCTCCGGTTGTAGAGAACTTGACACTAAATCTAATTAAAATACACCAACCGCGTGCATAACCGTGATCGTCTCTTTTCGAGGGAGTTCGGGAAGAGAACACGGTGGGGTTATGCTTGACTCATAAGTAGGTGTTCAGGATCACTTCTTGATCATTATTAGTTTGCGACCGTTTATGCGTAGTTCCCTCTTCTTATTCTTGTACTCGTAAGTTAGCCACCATACAATACTTAGTGCTTGCTGCAACCTCACCACCTTACCCTTCCATACCCATTTAAGCTTTGATAGTCTTGTTACCCATGGTTATGGGATTGCTGAGTCCTCGTGGCTCACAGATTACTACTACAACAGGTGCAGGTACAGGTAAAGCGATGATTTGATGTGAGAGTGATGCATGTTTGCTTTTTGAGTTCTTCTTCTACTTCTTCTTCTTCGTTGATCATAGGATGGGTTCCCGGTTGGCAGCCTGGGACTAGCAGGGTGGATGTCGTTCTTCTTTTTCGTTTGATTTCATCCGTAGTCGGATCCTGCTCTTCTGTATGATGATTCCTATGTATTGTTGTAATGATGTATTCATGATGTAGCTTGTGGCTAGTGTAAGCCTCTATCTGGTATTCTCATTTATTCAGTACATGGTATGTTGTAATGATATCCACCTTGCGAAGCGTCTCCGATATGCGCTTCTATCCTTAGCAGGACTTCCGAGTTACTTGAGGATAGGACCGCATGTTGGGCGTGACATGTCCCCACTGCCAAGCCTGGGGAGCGGGTCGTTTTCATCCCTCACCTCGTCCGAGATCTGGGATTCCCCGTGCACCCTTTCGTGTGGGGGATTCTTTTCTTCTACGGGCTAGATTTCCACAATCTAGCCCCAAATTCCATTTTGCACCTACCACCTTCATCATCGTCTGCGAGGCATTCCTGCGCGTGGAACCTCACTTCGGCCTATGGCTGAAGACGTTCTACGTGAAGCCGAAGAGCGGCGAACTATGTGGGGGTGCCATGATCAGCAAACTCCAGAAACCGGAGTGGTTGGAGGGCACCTTCATCGAAACGATGAAGCTCTAGCAGCGCGAGTGGTTTTACATCACCGAGCCGCTCGCCACGGGCCAGACCGTGGTCCCTGCCTTCACGGGTATGCCTATGAGGAAATTGGTGTCCTGGCGGAAGCAGGGCCTGGAATTGGGCAATCCGGATGAAGTCACCTCTGTTCAGGAGAGGATCCGGGTTCTGCAAAAGAAGAGTTAACTGATCTGGGGGATGTGATGCTCCATTGCCGCATCCTTCCACTCCAGCTTCGAGCTAGCCCCATGTGGCTCTACAAGCCCGAAGATGCACTGACAGTGTGGAATTCCTTCCGCACTACCCTAGACGGGATGTGGACGGCTCTATTCAAGTCGTCCCAAAATTTGTTTCCCGAGGCCGGGCCCGACAGCAGCTATAGCGCCGCCAATGCCCCGTCCGAGGTATCAATCATCTCGTATATTCTGTAATATTCTTTTCGTTGTATTTGTCTGATCTTTTCTCCACTGTTATCAGAAATGGGCACCCAAGGCGGCGCTCATCCAGTGCTCGGCGCCACTGCCCAAAGACAACCGGACCCCCGAGCTGCAGGCCCTTTTGGCCCTGCTGCCCCCAAAGGCTCCGGCTAAGGCCAAGAAGGAGCCGGAGAGGAAACGGGGAGGTCTTCGGATCCGGGACTCCTCGAACGCTAAGTTCGAGGACATACAAGCTCTCTCCTCTGACGAGGAGAAAAGAGGAGGAGAGGAAGGGGAAGAAAGCACCCCTTCCCCGAAGAGGAAAAGGGCGGCGTCCGAAGACGCTGCGGGGGCCAGCGCCCCCCGGACACGAAGGCGCCTTAAGAAGGCCGCCGACACCGCACCCTGCGAGGCCCCTGCCACAGCCGAGGTCGTCTCCTCCGAATCGGAGGACGACCTCATTGAGCCGCGCAGGGAGAGACCTCTGCCAAGAAGGTATGCTCTTCATTCCTCGTTTCCTTACACAGTGTATGTGCCTTTAATCCCTCCTTTCACAAATTGAACTGATCAATTGTCTTTTCACATCCCGCAACACTCCCCTATAAGCGACAAGGAGTCGTCGAGCAGGCTCCCTCCACCCAGCGCATCAGAGGAACGCCTCCCCTCCCCTACCGCCCATGACGGGCTGGGGGAGGCGACCTCTCAGCAAGCCCCACCCGTGATTACCACGGGGGATGGTGCTGACGCCTCCATGGCCGAGGCCAAGGCCTTGGCCTGCAAAGATGCGCCGGAGAAGACCCCTGCTTCCAAAGGCAGGGAAGAGCTGGGGCAGCCGACGATGTCAGTTCCCGTCGATCCACCTCGGCGGCTGACCACGACGGTGGCTCCTCCTTTAACGAAGAGGACCGAGGCGGCCCATCCATCCCTACCTGCCGGAGGGCAGGTGTCCATGGGATGGATCGAAGAGATGGAGGCGTCCCTGACGGGCTCCTCCATCGTTGCTGAGCACCGCTTCCTCCTGGGCGCGGCGTTAAAGAACTACCGGTCTGCAGAGGCCGGTATAAGGGAGGCCTTCAAGGGCCTCTATGAAGGCTTTGAGGTAACCTTTTAATCATCTTTTGAAATTATGTCAATGCGTAGAGCTATTAGCACTAGATATATCCAGTAGCCCTAAGCGGATAAGTAAAATGCAATTTGTTCGAAGACTTTGTATTACTGTAGATACTTATCATAAGTCTATAACCACAGTATCCCCCGAGCCATGAGTTAGATGCGAAAATCTTACTCGGGGATCATAGGGAAAAAGGAAGTTGAAAAAAGCGAATACACAGTAGCCCCCCGACACCCTGGTCGGATACATGAATCCGACCAGGGGATCGATGTCATTTTTTTTTGTCAATGATCCCCGAGTAAGATTTTCGCATCTAACTCATGGCTTGGGGGCTACTGTGGTTATAGACTTATGATAAGTATCTACAGTAACTCATGGCTCAGGGTCTCAAGTAAGATCGATGTCATTTGAGGAAGCTAACGGTGTAGTTTTCAGGTTTCGGCCTCGGTTTCAGCATCCACCTCGAAAGAGTTGGACGAACTGAACCATAAGCTGGATCGGTTCGAGAAGGACATGGATCTGCTTAAGAAGCAGATGGAGCAATCTCAAGGTGCATACCAAAAATCCTCAGTACCTTAACATTGTACTTTGAGTTTGAGACAGCTGGTTTGAGCTCTAAAGCTTGAGTTAATGCGCCTGTAGCATCCACCTCGAAGCTTGAAGCGCTCCGGGCCGAGTTGAAAAAAGCTCGACAAGAAGCTGACTAGCAGAAGGTTGCAGCGAAGCAGGCCAATGATGCGCTGGCCAAGGAGAAAGAGGCCGGTGCAAAGCATGCGACCCGGGTCATGGAGGTCGAAGGAGACCTGGAGGGGCTATAAAGCAGCGAGACGCCCTCCAGGAAGAAAAGAACAAGCTAGCCTCCGATCTCGAAACAGCGAGCTTGGCCTATAAAGAGGCCACGACCCAGGCTAGGGCGGATCATGAAGAGCTTCAACATGTGAAGCAAATCGCCGCTGGTAAGCCATACCTGCTTCACTGCATTTTTGGTGACCGCCGATTTGCTCATCTTACGCAAGTCTGGCGTTCTTTAGAAGCTTTCATGGACCTGCCGCGGAGTGCTTCGGATGCCGGCTCCTACTTCGCTGCTCGTCCCAAGGAGTCCATAGAGAAGACCTTCTGGGCCCAATTCCAGGCGCCAGAGCACCCACTTCTTCTGAATAATCAGATGAAGCAGCTGGCCGAGCTAGCGCGGCCGGAGATGGAAGATCTGTGCATCAACCTCTGACCGCAAGAGCCGATGCCGACCAGCTTCTTTGGCCTGGTGCACAGGCTGCGGAATGCAAGCCCCCAGGTCGAGAACTGGAAGCGTTCGGCCTGCCTGGAAAGCGCGGAGCGGGCGCATGCGTTGACAATGGCGCATTATCCGAAGATCAAGCCACTTGAGATCGCGTCGGGGCCTCCGGAAGGGAAGAAGCAGACGCCCGAGCAGTTCTTGACCGAGGTCCGTGAAGGTGCTCGGGTGACAGAGGCTCAGTGTGCGAAAGCCGAACTCCGGTTTTAAATGTCCCTTGGTATGCCGAGGAAGAATTTTGTAGAGAAACAAATAATGTTATGCTTATCAATCGTTTGCATCAGACATGTTATGTTTATTCCTGTGCCACCATATTTAATGCGGAAAGTAGCCAGTCGTCAGCTTCTACCCCCTTGTTGATGCTACTCGGGGTGTTACGTAAAACATGTAAACCCTTAGCCGCGTCTCGGTGCCCGTAGGCGGTTGTGTATTTAGGGAACCAGGCAATCAGACTATAGTGGCTTTATAACTTTCACTTAGTCATAGGAGTTCGAATTGTGGGGTAGTTGACCTAGCCCCTGGTGTATTGGTGATCGGACTAGCCGAAGTACACCAGTTGTAACACCTCGGTTCTTATAACAAGAACCCTTCGTTTACCATGGCGTAACCACTAATGATTTTTAGTTTGACATATCTTCGGATAGCCGACCAGTTTATGCCTATCGTGACAGTCGATTTTCGGCTTTCTCCACTGAGGCGCTTGACCATACGAATTGGAAGCACAATCGCAGTGGTTCTCCCTTTACACTCCTAGCCGAACAAAGCGGAACGTGGGAGGTAAACACAGGAGCCGGGCAACCCAATCATTGACCAAAATCACAATTTGAAACTGATGCATATAATGCAATATCCGAGATGCCGAACAAATATCGGACTTAAACATAGGCTCGATTTCATATCCGACCCCCGGTTAAAAGCCGGACTCATCTGTATATTTCCAACGGTTTCCATATTGCTACAAGGCAAAAAAAAAACAGAAAAAATGACACGTAATTTTGTGCGGAGACCAAAAAAAGGTCTGTTCTTTCATTCATAAGGCCTAGCCCGAGATGCCGAGCTGTTATAGGGAGGAACATTACAAGATACAGCGAGTATGAAAAAAGAAGAAAAGGTGTGTGATACAGGGCTTTAAAAAGCGGGTACTGTCTCCCGTGTCTTCCCTGCCGCACGTCGGTGCCTCCGTGCTATTGAACAACGATCCCTTGTCTAATCCAAGGTTTGGTGAACACTGCCAGCTACTCCGCCTTGACTATGATGAACGCATTCGAGAAGCGGGGCCCCTGATGAGGATGGCGCCGGAGTGTGGCTGCTTGACGCCGCCATGATGTAATTCCTGGTTGGCCTTCATGTTGCCGAAGAGATAACCAGGTTGTGGGAGTTCGGATGTTCCGAGATAGCACACCCCCTTTTATAAATTTATGCTCCCCAGTCTCCCATGGAATTTTGAGTGCGAAATTGTGTACTCGAGGCACGTAGTCCGCTACCAAGAGCGGGGAACTGGGGAGCGCGCGTCCCTATTTGGGATTGACGCGGGTTTGGCCAGGGGCCGAGGTGACAGTACGTACTCGTTTTGAAGAGCTTGGTAGAGCCTGCCGAGCTGTACGTTGGGCAACTTCCTTGGCCACCTGGAAATCAGCCACAAAGGCCGCTGTCTACTCCTCTGTACGAAGGGAGGTCT
Source organism: Elymus sibiricus (assembly GCA_039707655.1). Classification (NCBI taxonomy): domain Eukaryota; kingdom Viridiplantae; phylum Streptophyta; class Magnoliopsida; order Poales; family Poaceae; genus Elymus; species Elymus sibiricus. The sequence goes on along the minus strand of CM077676.1, from coordinate 266,406,795 downwards.
CCATGTTACCGTTAATGGTCACTGGTACAACGAGCTGCTATACAAACCGTTTTTACCCCCTTTCCGCGACATAGTTTTAAACCATCGCCTTGCATGTGTGTGCGATAGGGGGGTCTTCCCACACGACCCAAAAACCGTCGGTGATAGGGAGCACGCAAGCATACGTTTCGCAAAACTAAGCGTATGCAATGCCCGATCTATCCCAAACGCGACTTGTTACACAACTGTTTGTGATCTATCGAATATCCCAAACGCTCCATCCTTGCTACTCGTGTGTGCTCACATTACCATCGCACTCGGTATTCTGTGGTGCAACGTTTACGATGCACGCCCCATCACAAACAGTTCACGATTGTAAAACGTGTATGATAAGGAGACTATCACACACATTCACTTCTCCCGAACCGTATGCGATATATAATCAAGAAGATTAGTTAATCATTGTACGAGTGTTGGATAGGATTACGAAACGTCGAACTGTCATACCAGTGTCGTACAGGATAACTATCGCACACGCTATTCTGTGGTGCAAACGTTTACGATGCGTACGACATCAGAAACAGTTCATGATCGCAAAGCGTGTACGATAAGGCGACTATCACAAACATTTAGTTTGCTCGCACCGTTTGTGATATAGTCTGACATCACACACGCTTTGCAAATGGCAACTGTGTGCATGGTCGCACACGTTTCCTCTCTGTGAACTGTGTCGGATTTATGATGTATATCACACACGATGTGCTTTACAGACCGTGTGCGCCGTAATGACCTGCAGAGCGTATTTTCACCCTAATTTAATCGCTGCTATTTAAATTTGTACCGAATTTGAATTTGAAAGTTGGCTATAACTTTATTCATATCCATCAGGTTCAACAACCAATGCATTATTCGATTCACAGGTACATATGTTCAAGAGTTACATAAAAAAAAAGAATTACATATGCACCAAATAAAGAATGATGAACCAGGGTTGTATACTTGTACTATTAAAGACGGTAAAGAAAGAGGCGAAAGACATTCTGGTTGCTGACCAAGGTGAGGCGAAATGCCCATATTGTGCCCTCCTCCATGCAAAAGGCACGCACGACTCTAGTCCAACCCCTTGTGATGGCCGACCGCCCATCCTTCACTGTCTTCATGACGACATCTAGATAGTCATTGTGTTCTGGTAGAAATACTTTAACCTTTGCATGCCCACCAATCATGTATTTTGAGAGGTAATCTTGAGTAAACTGCTTTGGGAACCACTGCAAAGGAAAAAAGATTCAAACATTGTCATCTAACACAACACATTATGGGCAGTAAAAAGAAGCACGTAGAGTTCTTACTTACCATCCTACAGTTCACTGTTGTCTTGGACAAAGTGTAAACAAATAGTTTAATTGCCATCTTTTGACCCATTTTACTAACAATCTTTATCAGTTTCCTCACTTGATGCTGGTTCATGAATATCTCATTGCCCCATACGCAAAAAGGGTCGAAGCGTGGATCTTAACAATGACATATGTACCTACAAGCACCAAGTTAATATTAGAAGCTAAACAACAATTGCACAATGATGTAGTACAACACTCCCTCCGTCTCATTATATAAGATCTTAGTACATCCAATATACTCACATATTGGTTGAATTAACATCTTATATTATGGGGCGAAGGGAGTTTATTACATTGTTACAAATATCGGCCGATTAACTGCAGTTAACTACTGCTGTGTTGTTGCTGTTTCTGCTCTTCTATGTATATCTAGACATCATCAGAACATTAAGGTAACACTCTTCCTTGTTGCTATGTATCCTAGGATTGCATATTTAGACATTCAGTACAATGCATGTTGCTATGTAGCCTCAGATATATTAGATATGGCCCTAGTTAACCTACCGATAAATGGGTTACAGATATATTCAGTTAAATGTCCGATTCGTCGATTAATCCCTTATCAGCCCCCGACCGATATGGTCGCAGCTACCGATATCCTGAATAGTGAGTATATATAAGCCATGGGATGAAACTAACCTCGATGGAAAACATCAGTCGTTCCTGATATTGTCCTGTGTAAGTACATCGAAAGGCATGTTAAGCACAACAGGCTAAACATCATACAAATATATCCATGGTAGACAACATAATGTCCAAATGATAGCTTCAGTGTGCAGGTTTAAGCACGCTAGTTAAGCAAAACAAGAAGTGGAAAGGTGTGTTAACTGCAAAGTTCATACTTGCACATATAGAACATCACTTTGTGAATAACTAAAATAAACAAGGCATACTACGAACAACCAAAAATAGCAATTGAAACTGGACATATGATAACTACGAACAACCGAACAACCGAAAACCGTTAAAAGTGGCATATGCTTGCTACAACAGGCTTAACAGCAAGCAAATAGTCATTCATATTGGTATTGTTGAAACTGGTATTGATGAAATTGAACTGCAAAGTTCATACTTGCACATATAGAACATCACTTTGTGAATAACTTAAATAAACAAGGCATACTACGAACAACCAAAGATAGCAATTGAAACTGGAAATATGCTAACTACAAACAACCAAACAACCAAAAACCATTAAAAGAGGCATATGCTCGCTACAACAGGCTTAACAGCAACCAAATAGTCATTCATATTGGTATTGTTGAAACTGGTATTGATGAAATTGAACTGCACAGTTCATACTTGCACATATAGAACATCACTTTGTGAATAACTGAAATAAACAAGGCATACTACTAACAACCAAAGATAGCAATTGAAACTGGACATATGCTAACTACAAACAACCGAACAACCAAAAAATATTAAAAGAGGCATATGCTAGCTATAACAGGCTTAATAGCTAGCAAATATAGTCATTCATATTGGTATTGTTGAAACTAGTATTGATGAAATTGTACTGCACGGTAAATAGTTGCACATATAGAGCATCACACTGTGAATAACTGAAATAAACAAGGCATACTGCAAACAACCAAACACAGCAATTAAAACTGGACATATTCTCACTACAAAAGGGGCTCGACAAAACAAATCATGGGTTCCACCCTGTGAAGAGGCACGGCAAAACAAATCATAGGTTTCCTCACTTGTCACAGATGGGCTCCTTCGCATGGGAAGAGCGCGGACTCTGGGTGCGCTCCATGTTGTCACAGATGGGCTCCTTCCCCTTGGAAGAGCACGGCTGTCGGTGTAAAAACTGGCAGACCTCAGGGTAGGGGGTCTCGAGCTGTGGATCTCGGATCGGTGGTAACAGGAACGAAGGAGACGATGATTTACCCAGGTTCGGGCCCTCTCTAAGGAGGTAAAACCCTACGTCCTGCTCTTGTTTATATTGATGGAGATGTATCGAGTACATAGTCAATCTACCACGAGATCGTAATGTGTGTCTAACTCTAGGGCTAGATGGATAATGTTGCATTGATGTCCCCTCTACGGGCTAAACCCTTTGGCTTATATACACGCCAGGGAGGGAATCTAGGGTTACAAGGTCGGTATCTAGGAGTTAGGCGGCAGAAGAGATCATGGAGTATACGTCAAGTCTTCGGTGGAGACAGTCTTGATCACGCCTCCTGTACACGGCCTCCGGAGTCCACCTTGATCACGCATGAGGGCCCATCGGCCCAACCGAAGAGAAGGGCTGGCTAGGTTAGCACCTCCTAATCTAGGACACCGTCAGTAGCCCTTGAACTAGTCTTCGATGCCGAAGTCGACGCCCTTCAATTCCGGAGTCTTGGCTCGACAGACGAGTTCCCGTGGTCTATTCTTCGGCCCGACTTTAAAGTTCTCGGCCAACCTTTGAGATTCTATTGGGGCCCTGTTTCAAGCTTTGAAAGTCGTGTCCTCTAGGGAACCGGACCACTTTATGGAAAAAATGTCAAAGCGTCAGCCCCTTCCGTCTTATTTAATAGATGCACGGCCCTAGCTATAGCGGCAATACGCATCGTGACCGCAACCACAGCAAAAAATCCCTTCCCATCTCAAGCCCAAGCTCAAGAGCCCGAACAATGGCGAGCGGTGGAGGATCGTCGAAGGGCCCTCATGGCCCTGAGAGAGGTGACTGGGGGAGCTGCTCTGTTGCGCGCCTTCAATTAGAGCGCTTGGCCACACAAGGTTATTTGCCGGACGCAGATCAGGCTTCCACCTGTCCCGGATTAACGTCCATCAACGGTCAAGCCCACACCAAGAGTCATCCTTAGCCACGAGAAGATGAGCGGGTATGCTTTGTGCCCTTCCTCCTCCGCGGCCTTGGGTTTCCAATTCATCCTTTTCTCCAATGATTGCTGGAGTTTTACGGGCTGCAGTTACACCATCTTTCCCCGAATTCAATATTGCACATCGCGGGGTTTGTCACGCTCTGGGAGCTACACCTCGGCTGTCAGGCGCACTTTGGATTATGGCAGAAGTATTTCTGTATCATGCCCCGCTCCTCGGCCGACAAGCTATTCGAGGTCGGAGGAGCCGAAGTCTGCCGAGTCGACAAGACTGGCTATGCTACGGGCACACCTCGGGAGGACGCCGATTACTAGCCTTCCGAGTGGTTCTACATTAATGACGTCCCGTTGTACGAGCCAGCTCGGCCCGGGCTCCCATCCTTCTCCTTGGATCCACCGAGGAAATGTTACAGCTGGAGGCCACAGAACTTGGCACAAGAGGAGGACAAAGCTGTGACCAGTCTAGCGGCCAAGGTGAAGCTACTTTCAAAAGCTGGCCTCACCATGATTGATGTGATGGCAGTCGCCCTAGACCAAAGAGTCCAACCTCTCCGACAGCGCCAGCACTTATTATGCGAGTATAATGGGTCCAACGACGCCTCTCAATCCATTAGGGGAGCCTTTATGGACCAGATGACCCTCGGAGCCGTGCTGGCCAGCATATTCCAAGGATCTGCGGAGGAATTTGCCAAGCGCCGGTTCCAAGACGGGCTGTCATACAACAACCCTGCTGACATAGTAAGTTTTCCTTCCGGGCTCTCCTGCTAACCTTGGGATCTTTAATACTTAATCCGTCGCACGTTTGTCCTTAAATAGAGGTGGAGGCGTTGGCTTGAGGGCGTGAGCAGTCCGGCCCCTGAGCCAGAGCGGCAATACCGTGCAGAGGACCCCCTTTTCAACGAGGATGAAGACCTGGCCCTTATTTACGAAGGGAGAAAGTTTTTTCTGGAGGGCCTCAATGACTCAAAGGTAGCTATCGTCCCTAACACGCCGGGGATGAGGCCAGCCTCATCGGTAACGCTCCCTTCCTCTAATCGAAAGCGAGCCCCTCGTCCTCCAGCCCCCAGTCATCTGACCTCTCCTCGAAAGGGGCGGCGCTCCCAACGCCTACGCAGAGAAATGGCTTTGCTAGGAAGGACCCTGCCCGAAGTACAAGAAGCTCAAGCCGAGGTCATGTGGGGAGGTGAAGGCGCCCCCTCAATCACCAGGTAATACATTGAATGATGCTGTTGCAAAGATACTTCTGATTTTAACCTTCCCGACCGTTTGCAGGCGTCCTTTATCCACCACAGCGAATGTGGGGGCCGAGGGAGCTATGGCCCTGCCCAGGGAGACAGATGCCTGTAATTCCACGGGAATTGCCCCCGGAGCCCCTCAACCCGAGGACTCGGCGACCTCGGCTACTCCGTCCGAGATTCGATGTGCCGCAAATTATCGTCGGCGAAAAGCTTCTCTGAATAATTCGGCTTTCTCGGACAGGGAGTTTAATGCTCTCAGTGCGGTAGACGCCTACCTTGGGGCAACCCGAGGTGCCTTTGATGAATCGCTGGATGTCTTGTCACAGGGGTTGCGGGTAAGGTTTTTTTTGCGTATGTGTTTAAAGACAAATATAACTACCAGGTATAGTAGTAGCCCCTAAGGCTTGATACGAGCCCCTGGGGTCGAATCAAGGCTTTAACACTGACCAGCAACCATCTTCATGAATAGGAAGCTCGCTTGAAGAACGAGCAATTGACCTCGGCGCTATCTCAAACAAAGGTGCAGCTGGACGCGGCCTTGTCTGAGATTGAGCAGGTGAAGAAATTCACCAGAGAGGTGCACGGTAAGTGCTTTGTGTTTGAGTTGGTCAATACCAATGGAAATAAAATTGATGCCATAATCCCTTGTAGCAGCGGAAGCCCTAGGCCATCTTGAAAGAGATTTGAAGCAGGTTCGCGAAGATTTGGCGTATGCGGAATCGCAGCGTCAAGCAAATCAACACGTGGTTACTCAAAGAGTGGACATCGTGAATGCACTTAGGGCTGAGAACGCCCGCCAGGCCCAGGAGATTGAGAGCTTGAAGGCTCGTCTTGCTGCTGCGGAATCAAAAAAATCGGCGCATGGATGACATGATTTATGGTAAATTGTAATTCTTGAGGAATGCTTTGTCATGTAAATTGTCCGAGGTGATTCATCATGCGAATGTTGTTTTGTTGGCAGCCTCTTTATCCAACCTTCCACTTGACTCCCGGGGTCTGATGTCTGAAGACATGCCAGTTCGTCTATCCGTGGTGCATGAAAGTGCACGGAAAGCAATGAAGGATGTGCACCAGGCTTTATGGCCTGAGGTGACGCCGGTCCCCAAAGACATGGCTGTTCTAGCCGAGCAGCTTAAAAAAGCTCGATGCCGGATCCAGGCTTGGAAAGTATCAGCATGCCGAGAAGGTGCGAGGGAGGCCTGGTGTGATAGCCTGGCTTAATAGAGATGTTAGACTACTCATATCAATAAGGAATTCCTTCTTTTTCGGGAGCCCATTCGGACAGAACTCCAAAGTTAAGCATGCTCAGCTTGGAGTAATTTCAGGATGGGTGACCGACCGGGAAGTTGCTCCCGGGTGCGCACGAGTGAGGACAAAGTGCGCAGGAAAGACTAGTATTGATCTGTGGGGCCAGTCTAGATCCCGCCAGGACTAACGACCACCGGCGGGTGTGTCCGGGGCGTTATACCTGGGCCATGGTGAAGACCCACTACACCGGTGTAACGACGACGGAATTAGCAGAGGTGGGTCCCATGGGGTCTGACGGGAAGGAAATCCCCGCTAGCCATGTATATGATAGTGTAATGCCTACGGCGCAATTCTCGCAGAAGGATTGCACTTTGGACACCCTAATAGACGGGCTAGACCGCGCTTAAAATTTTTGTATGACTTTATGTACCGAAGTACTTTATGTCAGTTGGCAGTCCGTTCATCCAAACTCTGTCAACCAGCCGTCGGCTTTCGCCTCCTCAGATAAAACCCGAGGAGTGTCCCGTACTACTGGCCGAGGTTATCGGACCAGGTGCTTCGGGTGACTAGGCAATCGGGCTAAGCGGCTCGAAAGACAAGAGGGTAATGGAAAGTTATGTTATATTACTGTTTAACGTAAGAAACATCTTCCGAGGAAAATAGTTCTTCCAACAGTTCCTTTATTCGGGTTATTGTGTCGAACACATCTGTCCGAAGATGGATGACCTCGGGGTAAAGCCCCTGGTCGGGGTTTTAAAAAATTCCCATCCACATTATTCCTATGTCCCGACCGACCGATTTGCGTTGTAAGACTGCTAGCCTTCGGCTTTGTTCGTCTGAGGTACTACACCGGATGACCCGGGAGTAACAATCACAGCGGTGCTCCCTTTGCCCCCTAGCCGAAATGTCGGGAACGTAAGGGGCAAGCACAGGAACCGGGCAACCCAGCTTGGCCAAATCTTAAAGCAAATCTATGCATATAGTGGCTCGGAAGACGGTAGTGTATAAGAGGTGGAATAACTCATGTTTTGAAAAGAACATGCTATATCGTTCCCGGGATCTTTTAACAATGTTCCGAGGTGGAAATAATAAATAATTAGCAAAAGGCAAAGACAAGGTGTAAATTATGTACATGGACCGTGGACGGTGTATCAGGCATAGAAACGTCGGAGTAGCGCTGCGTTCCAGGGGTTGGGCTCTAATCGGCCGTCCTCCGGATCTCAGATTCGATAGGCTCCTCCAATGAGTACTTGGTCAATGATGAATGGCCCGTCCCATCGAGGGGAAAGTTTGTGCTTTTGCTTTTCGGGGTGTAGCCTCATTACGAGATCCCCGACGTTGAATTCTTTAGCACGGACCTCTCTGCCATGGTAACGCCGGGCCTGCTGCTGATATATAGCGGACCGTGCCCGTGCAACATTGCGTTCTTCCTCAAGGGCGTCTAGGGCATCTTGCCGATCAATCTCGGCTTCAAGCTCCTAATACATGCGTACCCGAGGTGCATCATGTATGATGTCGCAGGGGAGGACTGCCTCGGCACCGTATACCATAAAAAATGGCGTATACCTAGTTGATCTGTTCGGTGTAGTACGCAGGCCCCATATGACGGAATCAAGTTCCTCGACCCATTTGCAGTCGGCTTTTTTAAGGGAGCGCACGAGCCTTGGCTTGATGCCGCTGAGGATTAATCCATTAGCGCGCTCCACTTGCCCGTTAGACTGTGGGTGGTAGACTACTGCGTAGTCGAGCTTAATGCCCATTTTCTTACACCATGCTTTGACCACGTTAGCCACGAAGTTTGTTCCGTTGTCCATGATCAAACTATGGGGGACGCCGTAATGATGCACCACCCCAGAGATGAATCCGATAACTTGGACGGCTTCGGCCAAGGTGACCGGCTTTGCTTCGATCGACTTGGTGAATTTGTCAACCATGACAAGTAGGTATTTGTTTTTGTTTGCTCCACCCTTGAGTGGCCCGACCATGTCTAGCCCCCAGACCACAAAAGGCCAGGTGATGGGGATTGTACGAAGGGCCGTGGGAGGCATGTGACTTTGCTTGGCAAACACCTGACAACCTGGGCAGTGTTGAACCAACGTCAAGGCGTCGGCGCCCGCAGTCGGCCAATAGAAGCCGGCTCGGAAAGCCTTGCTTACCAGGGTCTGGGCAGTGGCATGATGTCCGCTCATGCCAGAGTGTATCTCCTAAAGTAGGAGTCTTCCTTCTTCCTCGGATATGCATCGCTGGAGGACGCCCGTGGTGCTCATTTTATAAAGTTCCCCCTCGTGAACCTTGTAGGCTTTAGATTGCCTTACGATCCGACGTGCGTCGGTTTGGTTGTTGGGGAGCTCCTTTCGGAGCAAGTATGCGAGGAGCAGCTCAGTCCAAGGTGCAATGACTGCCATGACCTCATGCGCGGAGGCGGCCTTTTGAACCATTGAACCGCCTATGGCACCCTCATCGTCTTCGGGCGGGGCTTGTTGCCTGTGGCACCCCGGCTCAGAGCAACCGGTTTACCTTGCATTGCCAGCCCAGAGATCAAGTCTTCTGGCAATGCACAACAACTTGGTACAGAAAATAACCGCTTTATTGATCTCTAGCGGATACATAGTTTCAAATATTACAGGATAAGCGAGGCCAAGCGGCACACATGGTGCGGCTGCACTTATGTACATTATTTAGTAGACATCTCAGGGCCTCGATGATAAAGGAAACTACTACGCGGTAGCGGAATGACGAGGTAGCAGAACTCCACTCCACAGGGACACTGCTGGGACACGGCCTAGAGCGCGACATACTGCTCGACATCAACACCATGCATGGCTTCTCCTGCATCTGGCATGATAAGCTAGGTGAGTACTTTGAATGTACTCGCAAGATCAAAGCAAACAAAACAAGTACGGCAAACAATAACAAGGCTTTTAACAAGTTTAATGCATGAGCATGATACTACCCAACATGAAGTGTCCGTGAAAAGTTGCCGTGGTCCCTGGGACCAACCTACCATTCCGGGGTCACCACGTAACCACCGTCCATAACTTACCAATGTGATCCTCACTTGATCACAGCAATACCGTTCATAGTGATCCTCACACGATCACCAATTCTGCATGTGCCATCTTGTGAATCTTAGAGTGCAGGTTAATTATATCTGTTGACCCACGGTGTGACCTACTACGAACTGTGTCCATATCCGAGGACGCGGCTATTGATTGATTATACACTCTGCAGAGGTTTGTACACTGTACCCACACTACGGAACTTATGGCCTCGTGCTCCCATTCGGGTGGACCAACGATATTCTGACAAAACCAATCTATTGCATGACACTCTCCCGGCCACTCCGACAAACTCCCCTTTGGGCTATGTCATGGGTGGCCCCGATGTCAACTCGTGACATCCGCCACCTCTGTGGCAGCCACCGTCGTGGCCAAACAAAAACATCGTCCCAAACGAGGACCTCGGTACCGTAAAATTCGGGCACACAAGGTTATGACTGCCTACCGGGCCAGGGTAGCGCCAGTGCACAACCTTCTGTAATAGGAGGCACCAGCGAGAGGCATGAAAATAGACCGCATTAGGGCCTCCCCATCCAGGCAAGTGTGGTTGCACTGGTGAGCTCGATTCAGTGGCACCATGACTCGATCAATAGCTTGTTCAAGTTGGATTATCATCAATTTTAACTTGAAGTAAAAAGATTCGAGCCATAGTGTGTGAATGGATGCACGAGTCATGATCATGAGTAATGAATGAATCATGCTACCATGAGAGTATATGACATGATCTCTACTGCACACATAGCAAGAAACATCTTCTCTACTACATAGCATCAAAATGACATGGAACAAATATAATGCAATAAATTTTATATAGCACATTATTTTAATAGTGGAATATATGATGAATTTAATTCAAATAACTATTGTCATTGCAATGCCATCCTTGCATATGAATGTTGTGGCTTGCCTTGGTTCAGAGGAGTGTCACAATACTCCTGGTCTTCTCCAACACAACTAGGAGCTTCTGAAAATATTTTAAATGCAAAAAGAAAATGTCACATAAAGCATTTTATTTCACCAAAAATTCCAAACAGTAAGGAAAATTCTGAAAGTTGGCATGCATAAACTTTAGCTCAATACAAACCAGTAGCAAAAAGAATCAACTCATTTGGACTTATAGAATAGAAATTAGAGCTGGTCAAACTTGGGATCAAAATCTGGATTTAAATGAATTTAATCGAATTTCCAGAACAGGCCACGTCGAAGGCGTATTCTGCGAATACGTCTTCACTTAGAAAATGGTTTGGCCGCGAGGGAGAGGATGACAGTGGGGTCCCACTGTTAGGGTTAAAAGGGAGAGAGAGAGGGAAACAGGGGAGCGGCGCTGTCGCCGGTGATTCTCTGGTGAGGAGACCACGGCGGTCGTCGGCGATGGTCGGGATGGACTCAGCACGTCACGGCGAACACGCACGTACCCGAAGTGATGGCGGGGGTGGCCGGACGGCGACGAACCATTCCTCTCCAGAGACGGCGGCGGCGGAGCTTGTCGGATACGGCGATTCCGGCGACGATCCGGCGAACCAGTGGTACCGTCGAGCTCAGGAGATCACCACGACCTCGATGGAAGCAGAGAGAGAGGCTGGGGACGACTGGAATGAGTGCACGATCCAGGTGGATCCACGGCGGATTCCGGCGATGATCGGCGGTAGGAGGCCCTCATGGCCTTGCCGCGCTTGCTAGGGAGTAATTTGTGGCCAGAGGAGGTGAGGGCGATGGCTAAAAGGACTCGGGGATGGCTCTATTTATAGATGGAGGGCGGTTGTGCACTGGACTCCGCCGGCAACGAGCTGCAGAAGAAGAGAGAGGGAGAGGAGCTCGGGTGCGACGTGGAGGAGATGTAGTGGAGCACAGCTACGCGGTGCACGCACGCGGGCACAGTGCGGCGCACTACGCGGGACAGACGAAGCACGCGCGAGCGCTGTTCCGCCTGCTAGCATCTCGGCTGCGTCCGGCGAGCCGCTTGCCAGCGTCGGGGAGGAGCAGGGCGAGGCTAGGTGGCGCGCTGGAGATCGCTGGGGGGCTGGGACGTGCTGCGGTGGCGAGAGGAGGGCGAATGGGCGGCGGCAGAGGGGCCTGATGCACAGAGCGCGGCGAGCGCATGCCAAACCCCGTGCACCCACGCGGTCACCGCGTGCACTGGCACACGCGGTGCTTTAGGCGATGCCAGACTATGTCAAAGGTGAAGTCCCTTCAACGCGGTGCCTAGAGGTGCGCTTGGTTTGCCATATGGCTCAGTGGATATGACATGAGCATGTTGCAAAGTTTCCGGATAGAAACTTGGGACAATTGCTGAGGACAAACAGCTTGGAATTAATGGCTGAAATTTTGGAGTTAAGCATCTCTTAGGAGGGTAGTCATGTGGTAAAAATTTCAGCTCCAACAGATCAAGGAAAAATATACTTGCTTCACAAAGTGCCAATTCTGTCCAGAAGCAAAAATATTTTTCTTAGCTGAAAATTTCCAAATGACCATGGGATATTTTTGCATGGGGAGGTGGAGCATGATTCAAAGAATATTTGGGAATTTTCTTGGGATTTTCTGAGTAATAAAAATAAGGGTTGCTTCATAGCTCAATGAGAAAATAGGCATTTTTAGGAAGAAAAAGAATATAATGCCATTAAATAAAATTATCCAATGGCATTATGGTGAGATGGATGAGGTCTAGGGAGGGTTTATGGATGATAGAACCCACTTGGAAGAAAATCAAAAATAATTCCAAGTGGAAAGTCCAAAAGAATTGACAGAAAACCCAAATACAAATTCAAAAATTCAATAAATCCCAATAAAAGAAAAAGGGCAAAAATCCAGGGTGTTACATTGCCCGACGTCGCTAAACTCTGACGTTCCTTCATTATCTTGCCAGCTGACGGACGGTTTAAAGAGTCGTTCGAGGAAGGTGTTTTCTGGGACCTTATCCCGTTTTGCGCCCAACCGGGCGAGTACATCCGCGGCCTAGTTGCTATCTCGGGGTATGTGGTGAAATTCTAGCCCCTCGAACCTGGCCGAGATCTTTAGGATGGCATTCCAGTAGGTTGTCATCTTCGGGTCTTTGGCGTCGAACTCGCCGTTGACTTGAGAGATAGCGAGGTTAGAATCACCTCGGACCTCCAGGTGTTTAACACCCATGGAGACTACTATCCGAAGTCCGTGCAGGAGGGCTTCGTATTCGGCCGCGTTATTGGAGTCCATGTACATGATTTGTAGCACGTATCGAACATTGTCTCCCGTGGGTGACGTGAGCACAACTCCAGCCCCTAGGACGGCGAGCATTTTGGAACCATCAAAATACATTGTCCAATGCAAGTAAGTGCTGTATTCACGGGGGAGTTCGGCTTTGGTCCATTTGGCCAAGAAGTCTGCCAACACCTGGGATTTAATGGCCTGACGTGGTTTATACACGATTTCAAAAGGGAGGAGCTCTATGACCCATTTGGCGATTTGTCCCGTTGCATCCCTATTATTGATTATGTCACTTAGCGGGACGTCAGATGGCACGGTCATCGAACACTCTTGAAAGTAGTGCCGGAGTTTTCGTGATGCCATGAAGACTGCATAGGCTATCTTTTGATAGTGAGGGTAACGTGACTTGCACGGAGTTAAGACTTTGGATACGTAATATACAGGCCTCTGGACCTGGAATTTATGACCCTCCATATCTCGTTCGACCACGAGAACTGCGCTAACCACCTGGTTCATGGACGAGATGTATAATAACATCGGTTCGTAGATACCCGGCGCTGCCAGGATGGGATTGGTGGCAAGGAGAGCCTTGATGTCTTCCAGGGCCGCCGCGGCCTCCTTAGTCCATTTGAACATTTTGGTCTATTTTAGCAGCTTCTATATGGGCAAGGCTTTTTCTCCGAGTCGTGATATGAAGCGGCTCAAGGCCGCCACACAACCTGCCAATTTTTGTGCGTGTTTGAGCTCTGTTGGGATCTCCAAACGATCCAAGGCTCGAATTTTAGCCGGATTGGCTTCAATTCCTCGACTGGATACGATAAAACCGAGGAGTTTGCCTGCTGGGACTCCGAAGACGCATTTCTCCGGATTGAGTTTTATTTGGTATTCCCGTAGGCTGGCAAATGTGTCGCGGAGGTTGTCTACTAACTGGCCGACGTGCTTGGTTTTGACAACCACATCATCCACGTAGGCTTCGACGGTCCTTCCGATGTGTTTTTCCAGGCATGTTTGAATCATACGCTGGTACGTGGCCCCAGCGTTCTTTAGTCCGAAGGGCATCGTGTTGAAGCAAAATGGCCCGTAGGGTATGATGAATGTCGTGGCTGCCTGGTCGGATTCCTTCATCTTTATTTGATGATATCCTGAGTAAGCGTCCAGGAAGCACAGCGCATCATGGCCCGCCGTGGCATCTATGATTTGGTCGATACGGGGCAAGTGGAAGGGGTCTTTGGGGTCTTTGAAATGGACACACAAACGCCAGGACCTATCCTTCTTTGCTACCATAACCAAATTGGCCAACCAGTCAGGGTGCTTTATATCTCGGATGAATCCTGCCTCCAATAGTTTTGCTAGCTCCTCACCCATGGCTTAACGCTTGGGCTCGGAGAAACGCCGAAGTGTTTGCTTGACAGGCTTATAGCCTTTTAATATGTTCAGGCTATGCTCTGCAAGCTTATGGGGTATCCCTGGCATGTCAGAGGGGTGCCAGGCGAATATATCCCAATTTTCCTTGAGGAAAGTGCGTTAGGCTTCGGCGACCTCTGGGTCGAGGTTAGCCCCTATGGATGCCGTTTTAGCAGGATCCGTGGGGTGTACTTGGAATTTGACTATTTCGTCAGCCGATTTGAAGGAAGTCGGCTTCGATCTTTTATCGAGGACAACATCGTCCGAGTCGACTTCGGCGCGTAGCGCGGTTAGCTCCTCGGCCGCGAAGGCTTTGGCCTGAGCCTCGAGGGCAAGGGACGCCGTCTTATTCTCGGCTTTGAGTGCCCTGTCAGGGTCGCTTGAGATGGTGATGATCCCTTTCGGGCCTGGCATCTTGAGCTTCATGTAGCCGTAGTGCGGCACCGCTTGAAATCTAGAAAAAGCGTCCCGTCTGAGAAGGGCGTGGTATCCGCTCTTGAAAGGAGTGATGTGGAACATGATCTCTTCAGAGCGGTAATTATCCGGGGTTCCAAAGACTATATCCAAGGTTATTCGTCCGCTGCAGCGTGCCTCTCGTCCGGGGACTATACCTTTAAAGGTGGTGGTACTCTGATCTATGCGCGATTTATCGATGCACATTTTATCCAGAGTGTCCATGCATATAAGATTCAAACTGCTACCTCCGTCCATAAGGACCTTATGGAGCCGGCAGTTGTCCATGATGGGGTTGAGGACCAGCGCGGCAGGACATCTATCCGGGGTTGATCTCGGCCGATTGCTATGGTCAAAGGTAATCGGCGTGTCTATCCATGCTCCCCGAGATGGTATTTGCTAGATGGAATTGAGATCCCGCACAGCCCGTTTGCGCTGGTTATTGGACTTGAAGGTCTCTTAGATCATTAGGACCTCGTCTTCTTCCCAGGTCTATTTGAGGTGGCAGGAGGTGCCCTCCAAGAGGGCGGGTCACCCTTTAGCCACCTGCCTCAGTACCCAATAGTCGCGAAGGCCGTGAGTCGGGCATGAGTTGATTAGTACGGCGTGGATTGGGCATGGTTGACCCAAAAAGCCGTCCAGAGTTTTTTCGGGGTGGCCGCAGATTTTCTTCTTCTTCCGAGGTCGATCGCCCGGGGTGTTCTGTTTGCGAGGTTCGCATCGAGGCGCTAATCGGTCGTGTTCCGGGTAGTCATCACAGATCGAGTCCATGTTTTCCCCAGTCCACCAGGCGTCCTCGATGGCACAAAACTGTGCCACCAGGTTGGTCAATTCCAAGCGCGTTTGAACGCAACGACGAGCAAGGGAGTTCAAGACGCCTTTATCCCTGCATCCATGCTGGAAGGCTGCGATTATGTCAGAGTCCCAATAGTCCGACATCCTGTCTTTGACAGATGAGAATCTGGCCCAGAAGTGTCTAATCGATTCGTCTGGGAGCTGCCGTACATAGGCAAGGTCCCAGACATCGGGCGGGCCGGAGTTGTCGGGGTGGTACTCTGGATGGGAGGTGAGTGGATGAGTTCCGATCTCTAAGGACCACGGGTCTGAAACCCTATTAACCCCGTCCCACGTCGGACTAGTGGTCGTCGGCCCGGCCGGGTTGATTCGAAGGTCAGTCCTCTGGGCCGCCGGCGTGCCGCTGTCCGACTCGCTTTCCAAAGAGTACCTTAGTCCCTCGTTTTTATGGGAATCCCCCGTAGGATCCACCGGGGGGTCATGCTTCGCCTCCGATTCACGCGGAGGCGTCCTTATGCCCGATACTTCGGGCGTGGAGGTCAGCCCTGAGGGCTTGGGGCCGTTAACCAGTGATTCCATCGATCCTCCTATCGATCGCACAGTGGACCTCTCAATGAAAGCACCAGTGTCGGTGTAAAAACCGGCAGAGCTCGGGGTAGGGGGTCCCGAGCTGTGGATCTCGGATCGGTGGTAACAGGAACGAAGGAGACGATGATTTACCCAGGTTCGGGCCCTCTCTAAGGAGGTAAAACCCTACATCTTGCTCTTGTTTATATTGATGGAGATGTATCGAGTACAGAGTCGATCTACCTCGAGATCGTAATGTGTGTCTAACTCTAGGGCTAGATGGATAATGTTGCGTTGATGTCCCCTCTACGGGCTAAACCCTTTGGCTTATATACATGCCAGGGAGGGAATCTAGGGTTACAATGTCGGTATCTAGGAGTTAGGTGGCAGAAGAGATCTTGGAGTATACGTCAAGTCTTCGGTGGAGACAGTCTTGATCACGCCTCCTGTACACAGCCTCCGGAGTCCACCTTGATCACGCATGAGGGCCCATCGGCCCAACCGAAGAGACGGGCTGGCTAGGTTAGCACCCCCTAATCCAGGACATCGTCAACAGCTGTAGGGTGCCCTCCCTGATGTTGTAGATGTGCTCTTTCCCCTTGGAAGAGGCGGAGAGGGTGCCCTCCTCGTGGTCGCCATCGATGAGGTCTGACTTGGCAGCTGAGGATCCCAAGCCAGCGTCGCAGAACATGTCCTTCAGAAATGACAAAAGGGGCTCGGCGATGTAGGATGGCAAATTCTTGACAGTGAGCCAGAGGAGATCAGCGGTGGGGCCTTGGATGAGATCGACGGCGGTTGAACCCGAGGGGTTGGGGGTGGGCCACTTAACCTATGACATAGCCCGCGTCAGGCCGTCGCTGTCAATGACCTTGATGTCATAGCCAGCATCCGCAACATGCCATTATACTCTAGCCCACTGATTGAGAGCCTCCGGCCAGTAATCATCGTCAGCTTCCTCGGCGGCCACCTCGTCGATGTCGGGCGAAGAGGCCGCGATAAACCTCTTTTGGGCCATTAGCTCTTGGGGCTCCACGAGAAGCATAGCCGGGCTTAGGCTTTGATGCTCTGGAGTGGGGGAGGGGGGTGGTGATGGGGATCTGTGGGAAAGGGGGCGTTTGGCAGGCGTCATCTAAGAAACTCAGGGCAGCTAGGGTATGGAGATCGGTGGGTAACCTGCACGGGCAAACTGGCAGATGTTAACGGTGGAGGCGGCGTGGCGGTGGCTGTGGCGGCGGTGGCAACCTTGCTAGGGTTTCGAGCGAGGGAGGGGTGGTGTGTGTGTGTGCGCGCGCGCGCGAGCGCGCGTAGTTTTTGGGGTGTGTGTGTGGAGGGGGGGGCAAGGTGGTGTTTGAGGAAATGACGCGGGTACTGAAAATTTTACTAGGCGGGAGTAAAATGCCGGGGCTACTGAAAATTTGGATGAAGGGATTGAGCAACACACATCGCACACGGTCCAAACATAACAACCGTGTGCTATCAAACAGAAAAACCCTCCAGGCGGCTAGATATTTTTGAGGGATGCAGGTGGGAGCGGGAACGAACAACATCGCACACGGTCGGAACATAATAACCGTGTGCTATAAAACAGAAAAACCCTCCACCCGGGTAGATATTTTTGAGGGATGCAGGCGGGAGCGGGGGGCCGGGGTAAACAAGATCGCACACGGTCGAAACATAATAATTGTGTGCTATCAAACAGAAAAACCCTCCAGGCGGGTAGATATTTTTGAGATTGCGAGGGAAGCCTTGTGAAGCCCAATCTACTCTGCTGATGTGGGTGACAGGGGCACGGGCGTGGCACACGGGTAGTCTGAGGGAACCGTGAGTGTTGCGTGGCCAAAATAGTGTGGGAAAGGGTCAGAACATGAACAGTGCATGTGGACCAAATATATGTATATGAAAAGGCTGGTTTGATGTTCAAATACCCAATGCACAACTTTAATGTGGCACCTGTCTCACAAAGCCCACATTATTGCTAGTCCGCCACCCCCCCCCACTTTGTGTCGGCGGGAGGGGAATAGGTCTGACATATAGCACACCCTACCGTAACACTAAACCTATAGGAGTCCATCATGGTCAAACCCCCTTTTCGCTTTCGGTCAAAGGTGGACCGTGTACGGGCCCACAAATGTGTGCTTGTGGCGCGAGATGGGTGAGGCCACATATGAACCACCTGCGAGTGGCCCAACTATATGTATGAAAAGGGTGATGTGATATTTAAATACCCAATTCATGCACAACTTTGATGTGGCACACGTGCCTCGCAAATTAACCGGACATCCCCGACCCCACGGAGGTTCAGGAAGTGCGAAGTACCCCCCACACCCCACCCACCCCCCCCCCCACACACACACTTTGAGTCGGTGGGAGGGGGCATCTCACAAAGACGTAGTGTAACACGGACCAAGAAGAATCCACCTTGGTCGTATAACCTCTCTCTTGTTGTTGGTCAAAGTGATGGACATCCACGCGACCCCACCGATATGGGCTAGCTCGCCGATAACCACGCAAGGGAGTAGTGCCCGAAGATAACCACTGCCTGCATGTGGCCCAAACATATGTATGGAAGTGTTGTGTGGTGTGTTTGAATACCCAATGCACAACTTTGATGTGGCACAGTACCGTGCTTTGGAACCGGAAAGTCCCCACATGGAGCGAGGGTCCACGACGCGTACTATGTATGTCACCCAACTTCGAGCTGGTGACGGGGATTCATGCGTACACATGTGCTCAAACTTAGGTCTCGAATCTCATCACCATGACCTACTACATGGTAACACGAACCAAAGAAGAAGAATCCACCCTCGTAACCCCTCTCGATGCCGGTTGAAGTGATGGATGTCCATGCGGGCCCTTGAATATATAGGCTTGCCACCGATAACCACGCGAGGAGAGTACGTACTGTCCGAAGACAACCACTGCATGGATGTGTCCCAAACATATGTATATGGAGGTGATGCATGCATGCATATGTTTAATTTGAATACCATGCACAACATTGATGTGGCGCCCGCGTAAAAAATCATACAGTCCCCACATAGAGCGAGATCGGTTCATGACGCGTCGTGTGCTGTCCCCCCCCCCCACTTCGATCCGGTGGGAGAGGGATTCATGCATGAGTACACATGCATGCCCTCAAACTATATTATGTAATCTCATAGCATGACCTATATATACTGTAAGACAAACCAAAAATTAATCCCCTCCTAAGTCAAATTAACCTCTCTCGTTGTCGGTCAAACTAATGGACCAAGCGGGCCCACAGAAGGAAAGCATCGATATCGCCGATAACCGCGTGAGTGAGCGTCAGAGGACAACCGCCATCGCTTGCATGTGGGCCAAAACATATGTCAGTATGGAGGTGTGTGTGGGTTGTTATGATGTTTGAATACCCAAAATGCACAACTTTGATGTGGCACCTACCTCGGGAACTGTAAAGTCCCCACACAGAGCGAGGTTCATGACGCGTAGTATATGCTGGTCCCATCCCCCTCTTCGACGCGTACTATATACTCCTACCGTAACACAAACCAAAAAGAATCCTCCTTGTCGGTCAAATTAACCTCTCTTGATCGTTGGGTCGAAGTGATGGACGACTACCTCGCGGGCTCACAGATGGAAATTAAGCGTCGCACGCGAGTGAGTGTCCTGTAGGACAACCACCGCCTGCATGTGACCCAAAGAGGTGTTGTGTGATGTTTGAATACCCAATGCACAACTTTTATGTGGCACTGATACATCTCCATCGTATCTACTTTTCCAAACACTTTTGCTCTTGTTTTGGACTCTAATTTGCATGATTTGAATGAAACTAACCCGGACTGACGCTGTTTTCAGGAGAATTGCAATGGTGTTGTTTTTTGTGCAGAAATAAAAGTTCTTGGAATTGGATGAAACTTTCTGGAGATTTTTTATGGAATATATAAAAAGTACTAGAGCCAAAACCTACTGGAGGGGGGCCACCCAGTGCCCACGAGGCACCAGGGCACACCACCCCCCAGGCGCTCCCTGGTACCTCGTGGAGCCCATGTGGCTCCACTGACCCTAATTCCAACGCTATAAATTCACAATTCCAGAGAAAAAAATCAGAGAGGAAGTTTTATTGTGTTTCACGATACGGAGCCGCCGCCACCTCCTGTTCTTCATCGGGAGGCCAGATCTGGAGTCCGTTTGGGGCTCCGGAGAGGGGGATCTTCCGGCATCGTCATCATCAACCATCCTTCATCACCAATTTCATGATGCTCACCGCCGGGAGTGAGTAATTCCTTCGTAGGCTTGCTGGACGGTGATGAGTTGGATTAGATTTATCATGTAATCGAGTTAGTTTTGTTAGGGCTTGATCCCTAGTATCCACTATGTTCCGAGATTGATGTTGCTATGACTTTGCTATGCTTAATGCTTGTCACTAGGGCCCGAGTGCCATGATTCCAGATCTGAACCCTTTATGTTTTCATGAATATATTTGTGTTCTTGATCCGATCTTGGAAGTTATATGCACCTGCTATGTGTTATGATCGGCATACCCCAAGGTGACAATAATTGGGATTCTTTCCGATGATTGCCATAGTTTGAGGAGTTCATGTATTCACTATGTGTTAATGCTTTGTTCCGGTTCTCTATTAAAAGGAGGCCTTAATATCCCTTAGTTTCCTTATGGACCCCGCTGCCACGGGAGGGTAGGACAAATGATGTCATGCAAGTTGTTATCGCAAGCACGTATGACTATATACGGAATACATGCCTACATTACATTGATGAATTGGAGCTAGTTCTGTGTCCCCCTAGGTTATGACTGTTACATGATGAATGTTATCCAACAATATCACCGATCCAATGCCTATGAGCTTTTCACATATTGTTCTTTGCTAAGTTACTACTGTTGCTACTACTGTCACAATTGCCACAAAACCATTGCTGCTGCCGTTACTGTTACTGTTACTATTATTGCTATTGCTATCAAACTACCGTACTACTGTGCTACTGATCACTCAGTTGCAGATATTTAGTCTCCAGGTGTGGTTGAATTGACAACTCAACTGCTAATACTTGCAAATATTCTTTGTCTCCCCTTGTGTCGAATCAATAAATTTGGGTTGAATACTCTACCCTCGAAAACTATTGCGATCCCCTATACTTGTGGGTTATCAAGACCTTTTTCTGGCACCGTTGCTGGGGAGCATAGCTTTATTTGTGGAGTCACTTGGGATTTATATCTGTTGATCACTATGAAGAATCTGAAAGACGCTAAGACCAAGATCGTTCCCTCTAAGACGAGGGGAGGTAAGGAACTGCCATCTAGCTCTGCACTTGATTCACCGTCTGTTTTGAGTAAACTTGCAACACCACCACATGCTATTAATTCTGATATGTCGCAAGTTATTGATGATACCACTTCTGCTATGAATGATGCTCATGATGATGCTAGTACTATGCTTGATAATGTTGTGCCACTTGGTGAATTTCTTACTGAACAATTTGCTAAAGCTAAAGAAATTGTAAATGTTGAATCTCTTGAGAATTATGATTCACCTATTATGCCTAGCTCCCCTACTAGAGTTGAAACACCTGATGAACATTGCTTTGATAGGGAGACGGCTAGAGCCATCCTTGCTTGTAATGATAGACATGAAGTTATAAAGTTGCTTGCTGAAATGAAAGAAAAATCTATGGGGGAGAGAATGAAATATGATCCTAAGTTTGCTACCTCTCCCATATTTGTTACTGATAAGGATTATGAATTCTCTGTCGATCCTGAGTTAATTACTTTGGTTGAATCTGATCCTTTCCATGGTTATGAAACTGAAACCGTTGTGGCACATCTTACTAAATTAAATGATATAGCCACCCTATTTGCTCATGAGGAAAAAATTCGCTATTACTATATTGTTAAGTTGTTTCCTTTCTCATTAAAGGGTGATGCTAAGGAATGGTATAATACTCTTGCTCCTAGATGTGTGCGTAGTCCCCAGGATATGATTTATTACTTCTCTGAAAAATATTTTCCTGCTCATAAGAAACAAGCTGCCTTACAGGAAATATTTAACTTTGTGCAAATTGAAGAAGAGAATCTCCCTCAAGCTTGGGGGAGGCTTCTCCAATTACTTAATGCTTTGCCTGATCATCCTCTTAAGAAAAATGAAATACTTGATATCTTCTATAATGGACTAACTGATGCTTCTAGGGACTACCTAGATAGTTGTGCGAGTTGTGTTTTCAGGGAAAGGACTATTGAACAAGCTGAGGAATTATTGAATAATATATTGAAGAATGATAATGATTGGACACTTCCTGAATCACCGCCCAAACACACTTCGAAGAAGAGGGGTATTTTACATCTTAGTCCTGAAGATATGCAAGAAGCAAAGAAATGTATGAAGGAAAAAGGTATTAAAGCTGAAGATGTTAAGAATCTACCACCTATTAAAGAAATACATGGTCTTGACACACCGCCACAGGTAGTAGAGGTAAATTCTCTTATAAAATTTGATGAAGGTGATATTCCTTACAACAAACCTCCTAGTCAATGCTTGTATGAATTTGACAATTATATTATTAAGCAAGATCACTTCAATGCAAATGTTATGAAACAATTAAAACGAAATGCCTACATGATTGATCGCTTGAGTGACTTGTTATTTAGAATTGCTAATGATGTTAATGGTGTGAGTAAACATGCATCTATGGTTCAAACTCAATTAGAACAAGTTGCTAAATCTCAAAGTGAATTGCTCAATGAAATGAATAACAATATGAATGATCATGCTGTTAGAGTAATGACTAGAGGAGGTAGAATGACTCAGGAGCCACTTTATCCTAAAGGTCATCCAAAAAGAATTGAACAAGACTCTCAAAGAATTAATGTTGATGCACCTAGTCCATCTAAAAAGAAAAAGAAAAATGATAGGACTTTGCATACTTCTAGTGAACCCGAGGTAGAAAAACCCTTGGAGGATAGTAATGATGTTTCTATTTCTGATGCTGAAACACAATCTGGTAATGAACAACCACCTGATGATAATAATAATGATGAAGCTCGTATGGATACCCAACCAGATAATGATAAAGAACCTGATAATGATGTTGAAATAGAACCTGCTGTTGATCTTGATAACCCACCTTCTAAAAATAAACGTTATGATAAAAGAGACTTCGTTGCTAGAAAAGGTAGTAAAGAACGAGAACCATGGGTTCAAAAACCCATGCCCTTTCCTCCTAAACCATCTAAGAAAAAGGATGAGGAAGAATTTGAACGCTTTGCTGAAATGCTTAGGCCAGTTTTTTTGCGAACTCGTTTGACTGATATTATAAAGATGCCTCCTTATGCCAAATATATAAAAGACATTGTCACAAATAAAAGAAAGATACCTGAAGCTGAAATTTCTACCATGCTTGCAAATTATTCTTTTAAGGATGGAGTACCTAAGAAACTAGGAGATCCAGGAGTACCAACTATACCATGCTCCATTAAAAGAAATTATGTCAAAACTGCTTTGTGTGATTTAGGAGCTGGTGTTAGTGTTATGCCTTTCTCTTTATATAAAAGACTTGATTTGAATAAACTCACTCCCACTGAAATATCATTGCAAAAGGCTGACAAATCAACTGCCATACCTATCGGTGTTTGTGAGGATGTGCCCGTTGTAGTTGCAAATGTTACTATCCTAACAGACTTTGTTATACTTGATATGCCCGAGGATGACAACATGTTAATTATCCTTGGTAGACCCTTTTTAAATACTGCAGGGGCTGTTATTGATTGCAACAAAAGCAAGGTCACTTTTCATATCAATGGTAATGAACATACGGTGCACTTTCCGAAGAAACAATTTCAAGTAAATGGAATTCATATTATTGAAAAGACTTCGACAATTACTATTGGAAGTTTTCAACTCCCTCTACCTACTGTTAAAAAGAAATATGAAACTCTTATTATCGGGGAGATGCATATCCCCGTTGAGGTAACCTAGTGTTTTACGAAGATTCTTTGGTTTCATGTTACTCAGAAATGGTTTGTTAATAAGACTTGATCAACCTTATTAATGGATTCTTTTTGAGGGGCATGGGGTCGGTGAATTTAGTAAGCACAACCTTCTGTACCCACTTTTTGTTTTCTGTTACTTTTAGTTAAATAAAATAGAATGCCATGATTATCCTGTTTTTTGATTTATCCGTGCAATAAAAAAGGTGCCCAGAAATAAAAGTGCTCAGAATGCAATAAAATTTTGATATGAATTTTTATATAATATTTAATAATTTTTGGCACTGGGAACATACCAGGGGGGGGGGTGCCCCAGGTGCCCACGAGGCACCAGGGCGCGCCACCCTCCTGGCGCGCCCAGGTACCTCGTGGGCCCCACAGGGGCCCCCTCACTTATTCCTTCAGCTCACTTCGTCTCTTACCTCTAGAAAAAAAATCCTGGTAGCTCTCTCTCTCGTGTTCTTGCTCACAAAACTGAAATTTTTGATCTCTTTGCTCGGAGCTCCGTTTCCGAAACTGTTTTGGGAGATTGCTCCTTGGTATGTAACTCCTCCATTGCTCCAATTAGTTTTTGCTCTAGTGGATTATATTTTGCATGATTAGCTGCTCTTGGTGCTACTGAAAATGAGCTTGCATGTTGAATTCTTTGAGTTCCAAGTAGTTTGAATGCTTGATATAGCCTCCAGACATCCATATGAGTAGTTGCTACCAATCTTGTGAAGTTTTATTGATATCATTTTGTGGCCCAAAATTTTTCAGAAATTGTTCTTAGGAAAAGGAATATCTTCCCGAGAAGTTCTTCGAGAAGGAGGCCCTTGGAAGCGTCATCAAGTGAAAGCTCGGCACGCCAATCATATGAGGAACCAAGGGCAAGTTCAGTGCGAGGTGCCGAAGCAAAATCATGTCGATGGCCGTGCAACGAGTTCATGCTAGGTGCAGGCATCAAGAAAGAATTTGACCAATATATTCACAATGCCGAGCTCTCCGACTTTATCGCAGATAAGCCACCACAGCATTACAACCTCACTCATTCCTTTACTCAAAACTTTGATTATCACCCGCGCACTTCTAGAGTTTTATTTCACCTTTATGACAAATCCTATAATATGTCTCTAGAAGAATTCTGTGATGCATGCAAAATTCCATATTGTGGTTCGTTAGATGAACCACCAAGATCTGATTATGAGTTGTTTCTTAATAGCCTTTGCAACGGTGAGGATAGGGGAATCACGCAGGCTAGAATAATTAGCATTCACTTTCCCGCTATTCGGTATTTTGCGCTTTTTAATGGTAAATGCGTTGTTGGTAAGCAAGACTGTAGTCCACTTTGCGCCCCTGATCTGAGTCTTATTCATACAGCTTTGACTGGTAGCAAGCTTTATAATCTTGGGGCTATTGTTGCACGTAGGCTGCAGCGTAATGCATGTAATGGTGATTTGTATGGAGGAGTTTATGCCTCCCGCTTAGCTGCAAAGTTAGGGGTGCCGCCCTAATTCAATGATCCCCTCTTGCCTTATAAATATTTGAATTTCGAAACAATGCGAGAACATAGGTTTTTAAAACGCAACGCATAGGGTTATGAATACAACTTAGTTTTTAATAAATATCACTCTGTGTATGTTGCTTTGCCTGCTTCTACCCTCTTTAATTTTCAGAACAAACAGAGATATGTTCTTCATGAGAGTGAGGTGCACGAGTACAATGCGGCTGTCGAGGCTGCTCGTCTGGTTGAGGAAGCGGCTCAGAACACCTCTACGAGCTACCATTTCGATTATTATCCAGGACAGCCATGGCAGTAGACCAAGCTAGGCAAAAGCCTAAGCTTGGGGGAGTACGTATCTCTCACTAACATTACATTCATGCTCATACATTTCATTCCAGTTGTCGGTGTTCATACTTTTTCATTGTATAATCCATGCTAGTTTTATTTTCTCGTTTTCTTCTAGTGTGTTTTAAAAACTTGAGAAAATCCAAAAACATTTCTCGCTTCTTTTTGTTTTTTCTTTCCAGTTTAATTAGTTTTAGTTTCGTAGTAGTAAAAGAAAACCCAAAAAGATTTCCCGTTTCTTCTTTTACTTGTTGGGAGCTTTCCCGTGTAAATAGTTTTTTCTCGTTTTTCATTTTTTCTTCTTCTTTATTTCATTTCCTTTAGAAAAACTAAAAACTCCAAAAATATTTCAGTGTGTTTCTCTGAAATTCTTTTCTTTTGTTGAGTCATTGTAAGGAGAAGACCACGATGAAAATGTTGAGTGGCTCCCATATGCATTGTTGTTGATCTAACAAAGAGCCCATTTTACCTTGTCTTTCTCCTTTGAATAAAATGCTTGCAGATTCCAGCTTAGTCCACGGCACTCTTGCACTATTATTATTTTCATATCATTCGGTCATGCAAGTGAAAGGCAATAATGACGATGATTTGATGAAGTGACTGTGGCAAGCAAAAGCGGGTATGAACTCAACTTGTTCTTTGTTTTTGTAAATATGTTTTACTCAGTATCCATGATTCAGCATATTATGATTAAACATGTTTATGATGACAATTAGAGATTATAGTTGCTCATGCCATGCTTAAGTAGCTAGGAGTGGATAATGATTTATCTTGGGTGTCAACATGCATTAAAATGATTGTGATGTAGTATGATGATATGGTATCCTCCTCTGAATGTTTCAAGTGGCTTGACTTGGCACATGTTCACGCATGTAGTTGATTCAAAACCAACACAACCTTCACGATATTTATGTTCATGGTGTTTATATCCTACTCATGCTAGAATTCAATGTTGATTTTTCATAATGCATGATTATGACCGTTTTCGCTCTCTAGCTGGTCGCTTCTCAACCTATTTGCTAGCCTTCACCTGTACTAAGCGGGAATGCTGCTTGTGCATCAAAACCCTTAAACCAAAGTTATTCCAGATGAGTCCACTATATCTACCTACATGCGGTATTACTCTGCCGTTCTAAGTAAATTAGCATGTGCCACCTCTAAATATTCAAATGAACATCTGTTTTGTGTGCCCGTACCGCTCATGGAGCGACAGGGGGCGGTCAGTATCTTCCATCCTAAGCGGGTTATTCTCATGATGAGTGTTGATTCACTTGTACTTGCACGAGAGGGGCTGGTAATCGGGATGCCTAGTCCCATTATTAAAAGGGACAATTGCATTTTTGCCCCTAGTTAGAACCTACCCACGGGGTTTGCCCTTACTTTTCAACTCTGCTCAGTTTTGCCCTTAGATTTGCCCCCGAGGTCGCCCGAATGCCCTTTGACCGTTTGACCAATACTTTGAAAATTCATAACAAATTCATATGAACTCAGAAAAATGCAAATAAGATATCAAAATGTTCAGATAAACATTACCTTTATGTGCATGTCATTTGCATTCAAGACAAAATTACTGTTTAAACTACCTAAGGTTATTAATGTTATTAACATTATTAAAAATAAAAAGGTATAAAGAATAATTTTTCATGAATAAAAATTACATGCAAATGTAGGTGATGTTTTCTGAACATCCTGATATCTTATTTGCATTTTTCTAAGTTCATATCAACTTGTTATGAATGTTCAAACGACTTTCACCATTATTTTGAAACTTCATAACAAGTTGATATGAACTCAGAAAAATGCAAACAAGATGTCACAATGTTCAGAAAACATCACCTACATTTGCATGTAATTTTTATTCATGAAAAAGTATTGTTTATACCTTTTTATTTTTAATAATGTTTATAACATTAATAACCTCGGGTAGTTTAAACAGTACTTTTGTCCTGAATGCAAATGACATGCACATAAAGGTAATGTTTATCTGAACATTTTGATATCTTATTTGCATTTTTCTGAGTTCATATGAATTTGTTATGAATTTTCAAAGTATTGGTCAAACGGTCGAAGGGCATTCGGGAGACCTCGGAGACAAATTTAAGGGCAAAACCGAGCAGAGTCGAAAAGTAAGGGCAAACCCCGTGGGTAGGTTGCAACTAGGAGCAAAAATGCATTTGTCCCTTATTAAAATTGCAAAATGATAAAACAAACTCCCCCGGAAAGTTGTTGGTATGGAGGGCACCCGAGGATTCGGCTAGCCATGGCTTGTGATTGTTGGTGGAGGGGGAGTAAACTTTACTTTACCGCTTGGGAACCGCCGCTAATGTGTTTAGCATGGAAGATATTAAAAACTCTCGGTCGTGACGTTGACAGGAAAGGCATACCTCCCAAAATTATATCTATCTCTGATTTAAGCTGTGAGCTCTGGCACCTCTGCAAATCCATGCTTCCCTCTGCGAAGGGCCTATCTATTTACTTTTATGTTATTTTACTTTTATTGTTGAGTCATCACGTTCTCAAATAAGCACCAGTCCTCAGAGCACTATTGTCATTCTCATGCATTGTGAATAGTTAATGTTGTGTGCATCATGACTGGATCTCTTCTACCACGAATTACAATGTTTAGTCGCTGCTTGAACTTTGGAGGTGCTCTGCATTTATGTTTTGCGGTCTCAGAAAGGGCTAGCGAGATACCATGTTGTCATATTATATCATGATCGTTTTGACAAAGTGTTGGCATTTGAAATATCTTATTATTGCTCGCTAGTTGATTATGCCATTGATATGAGTGAATATAATTTCTAAGAGTTATCATTTGCATGGTTAGTTATAATCTTTGCTGAAAACTTGGGTGCTATTTAAGCATATATATATAGATACAAGAACAAAAGAGTTTGTAAAAGTTTTTCTTTATCACTTTCAGTTTGTCAACTGAATTGCTTGAGGACAAGCAATGAGTTAAGCTTGGGGCTGTTGATACGTCTCCATCGTATCTACTTTTCCAAACACTTTTGCTCTTGTTTTGGACTCTAATTTGCATGATTTGAATGAAACTAACCCGGACTGACGCTGTTTTCAGCAGAATTGCCATGGTGTTGTTTTTTGTGCAGAAATAAAAGTTCTTGGAATTGGATGAAACTTTCTGGAGATTTTTTATGGAATATATAAAAAATACTGGAGCCAAAACCTACTGGAGGGGGGCCATCCAGTGCCCACGAGGCACCAGGGCACGCCACCCCCCAGGCGCGCCCTCGTACCTCGTGGAGCCCACGTGGCTCCACTGACCCTAATTCCAACGCTATAAATTCACAATTCCAGAGAAAAAAATCAGAGAGGAAGTTTTATTGCGTTTCACAATACGGAGCCGCCGCCACCTCCTGTTCTTCATCGGGAGGCCAGATCTGGAGTCCGTTTGGGGCTCCGGAGAGGGGGATCTTCCGGCATCGTCATCATCAACCATCCTTCATCACCAATTTCATGATGCTCACCACCGGGAGTGAGTAATTCCTTCGTAGGCTTGCTGGACGGTGATGGGTTGGATGAGATTTATCATGTAATCGAGTTAGTTTAGTTAGGGCTTGATCCCTAGTATCCACTATGTTCTGAGATTGATGTTGCTATGCCTTTGCTATGCTTAATGCTTGTCACTAGGGCCCGAGTGCCATGATTCCAGATCTGAACCCTTTATGTTTTCATGAATATATTAGTGCTCTTGATCTGATCTTGCAAGTTATATGCACCTGCTATGTGTTATGATCTGCATACCCCAAGGTGACAATAATTGGGATTCTTTCCGGTGATTGCCATAGTTTGAGGAGTTCATGTATTCACTATGTGTTAATGCTTTGTTCCGGTTCTCTATTAAAAGGAGACCTTAATATCCCTTAGTTTCCTTATGGACACCGCTGCTACGGGAGGGTAGGACAAAAGATGTCATGCAAGTTCTTATCGCAAGCACGTATGACTATATACGGAATACATGCCTACATTACATTGATGAATTGGAGCTAGTTCTGTGTCGCCCTAGGTTATGACTGTTACATGATGAATGTTATCCAACAATATCACCGATCCAATGCCTACGAGGTTTTCACATATTGTTCTTTGCAAAGTTACTACTGTTGCTACTACTGTCACAATTGCCACAAAACTATTGCTACTGCCGTTACTGTTACTGTTACTATTATTGCTATTGCTATCAAACTACCGTACTACTGTGCTACTGATCACTCTGTTGCAGATATTTAGTCTCCAGGTGTGGTTGAATTGACAACTCAACTGCTAATACTTGCAAATATTCTTTGGCTCCCCTTGTGTTGAATCAATAAATTTGGGTTGAATACTCTACCCTCGAAAGCTATTGCGATCCCCTATACTTGTGGGTTATCAGGCACCTGCCTCGGAAACCGAAAAGTCCCCACACGGAGCGAGGTTCATGACGCATAGTATATGCTGGTCCCCTCCCCCCTCTTCGACGCATACTATGTACTCCTACCGTAACACAAACCAAAAAGAATCATCCTTGTTTGTCAAATTAACCTCTCTCGATGTAGGTCAAAGTGATGGACAACGACCTCGCGGGCCCACAGAAAGCGTCACACACGAGTGAGTGTGTCCTAGGACAACCACCTGCTACCCAAAGAGGTGTTGTGTGATGTTTGAAATACCCAGTGCACAACTTTGATGTGGCACATGCTTCGCAAACCGGAAATGCCCTACACAAAGGTCCATGACGTGTCATAGTCCGCCTCACTTCGAGCTGGTGGGAGGGATTCATGTGTACGCACACGCGCTCGAACTTTGATCTGGAATTTCACCATGATCCACACCATAACTAATCCCAAGATGAATCCACCTTTGGTCAAATGCCTCTCGATGTTGGTGAAAAGTGATAACCTTCGCGGGCTAACGAATGGGCGCATCGCTGATAACCGCACGAGGGAGTGTCCGAGGACCACCATGCATGCATGTGACCGAAACATGTATGTATGAAATGGCCGTGTAATGTTTTAAATAACCAATTCACGACTTTGATGTGGCACCTGCCTCACAAAATGGTCAACCCCACACGGTGTCTCTGTACTGCCGGACCCCCCCACCCCACCGACACACACACCGCACCACCACCGCCGCCAATACGAGGCATGTTAAACTTTTTCCGCGGTGAACATATGTGACCAAAGGAGTGTCGTGTTAAAATTTGGAAGGAAGAAAAATCAGAGATCGTCATTCGGACGTTTTTATACATAGACTGATTTCCTAGGGATATAATGTGCAAATATCAAATTTGAGCTACATGCACACGTGATAGTGCACCAAAATGGATTGGAAAATCATATGTGTGTCTTTGGGTGCATGTTTAGTCCCCATGCAAGAAATTTCAAACATTGAGAATCTTGATTTTTAAAATCCAGTAAATCCAAAACTTAGTTGAAATGAAACCTATCGTGGTGTCATATGGACACCAATAGACTGTGATATTGTATTGTTTTTTCAAATTTGAGACAAGTTTTGATATATTATTCTTACAAACGGGAGATTATTAATAATTGGCAACCAATATCGCAAACGGATTATTTATTCATACCGTGGGCGTTAGACCAACAATGTACATGCCATGCTTCGGTTAAGTAATATAGCGGCAGAATTAATCATCAAAAAAGAAAAACAATATATGTGCCGCCACGTGTCCCGTGTGCCGTGCGAGCAGGCGTGAGTTGACGGGACACATGCGCGCAGTCTGCCACGCAGGCAGACCGGGAGGCATGCGGGCAGGTGTGTGAATTGACAGGAGGCGTGTTCGCTGCGTAGTGTCACCGGGAGGCGTGCGAGTAGCTGTGTGAAATGAAGGTAGGCATGCGAGCAGTCCGCTGCGCAGGCTCACCGGGAGGTGAGCCAGCCCTTTGAACGCCGCCCGCCTCGCTCCCCACTGCTCCATATTAATGGCGCGCCCGAGCCACTGGTTATAATAGGCGGCCGCACCCCCCCATTCTCGCTACACACACAATCCTCTCTCTTCGCCTGCATCCTCGACGCCGCTCTCAGTCGTCACTGCCGTCAGTGTATGAGGATGCCGCCGAAGCGCACCATCGGAGGGAGTGGCGACTTCGGGACTGCTGAAGCACCTGAGCACGGCGTGAAGCTGGAGACAGAGGTTGCTGTCGCCGCCAACAAGGTCTCGTGCGGGCAGAAGCGCGACGGCGATGGCGTCGTGCTTCCACTGCCGAAGCCGGAGGTCCACAGCGACTCCGGCGACGACTCCGACGATGACTCCGACGACGACTCCGACGACGACGGAGAACCAGTTAGTCATCTATACCCATTTATGTGGAAAATATATCCTAGGGTTTCTCTGGTTAGTCACGCCTCCCCTTTTTGGAATAGAAATCCTATGGTTATGTTCTCTCAATCCATGAAATCTGAGTTTGATTCGATAGATCCATGAAATCTGAGTTAGATTCGATAGATCCGTGTAGTGTATTGATTGTTTGAATGGTACAAATGATAAGTGATTAATTGTTTCTTCTGTACAAATGATTTCTGCTAAAAATCCGACTAGGGACCCCTTTGGGGTGCAGGATAACTTGTAATCGTCATGCTTCTGTTGTTGTGTATTTCCTTTAGCTGTTGCTTTCGAACATCTCCTGTTAGTGAGCTGATGTATGACACTATGAGGGTTTCATTCGAGTAATGGAACCGGGGAGGAGCCTCTCTGTTCTTCTAAAAAAATAATCCGACTAGGGTTAGTGTTGCTAATAATTCCTAGCCAGATCTTGACAATTGATTTTGATGCCAAAAGTCGTTGGCATGCCAAATTTTGATCCTACTTTACGGCATGTAAATTGGTTTGATGCCAAAAGTCGTTGGCATGCCAAATTTTGGCAACTCCCAAATGTTCGCTATAGATTAGTTTGCATTCCATTGTTCATTGCCAATCTCACAAAAGGTTGCCAAGTGTTGGCAACTTTTGTTTTTGCCAAATGTCGGTAGCAAACCAAACTTTTGATTCTGCCAAATGTTGGTAGCAAACCAATCAAACTCTTAATTCTGTTGCACTAAGTTGTGTGCTCTCTATTTATGCATTTCTTTCATCAAGATCACTTGTTGATTTAGGGTTCACACTGTCACATGATATATTATGTTTCATAAACTTTGCCTGCTGAATTCATATTATTATAAAATATACTGATGCCACATTTTTTACCATATGTGTAGGTGCTATCTGAGGATGTCGACAGCGAGGATGAAGATGCCCAGAGGAGGTACAAGAGGCAAAAGCTTAGGGAGCTTTATGCAAGAAAGCATAACAGGCGTGTGAGGACCTAGAATGGGGGCTTTGGATGCCCGTTCTGCAACCAACTCCTTCATAACGAGTATGCAAGTGTTCTGGCGCATGCAAGAGGACGAGCCGTTGGCTCCTTCAAGCAGAAATATTCTTGCAGGGTGGCGCACGCCGCGTACGCTGAGTACCTGGAGAAGCTTCACCTTCGTGCAGGCCTGTAGGCAGATGCATGAGATGTAAGATTGAACTATGGCTATATGTAGTGTCTTAATTATAACTATGCTTGAGTATGCTTAATATATCGGTTGAACTACGGTTGAACAATGCTTGAGTACGCTTATTATCTATGCCTGAGTATGCTTATATATATATATGTGTGTGTGTGTGTGTGTGCGTGTGCGTGTGCGTGTGTGTGTGTGTGTGTGTGTGTGTGTGTGTGTGTGTGTGTGTGTGTTTACTTATGTCTAGATGTGGGATGAGTATGCAATCAGTCTGGTTGATGGAATTTTATGCTTCTCCTATAGCCACACCCAGTGGTGGACCAACAAATAAAATAGAAGGTGTGCACACTTTAAAAAAATTGAGACTATTTCAATTAGCTTGCATGGGCCTTAAAAATCAGCTAATTTTTACATGGTGAAAAATGTTTTCCAAAAATCTAGGTGTGCCATGGCACACCTGGCACACCCCCTGGGTACGCCATTGCCCATACCACACACAGAGTGATGTTAATCGCACACGGTTGAGTATACCAAACCATTGCCTCTGAAACACATTCTGGCCTCAGGTACAAAAAACCCTCACCACCCAATTCAAAAAGGAAAAAAGAAAACCCTCACCACCCCCCATGCCACAAAACCCTCACCCCCGCCCGCCACCTTCCCCCTCCCCATCCCCATCCCCAGTCGCACCTGCACTCCTCCGCGACTCTGCATGTCACCGCCTGTTGCCACGACAACCACTTAGCTCGACGCTTGTCGCCGACGCCAGCTGCCGGCAAACCCCACCGCATTTCGCTACTGCCGCTTGCCGCTGCCTATCGCCACCGACTTTCTCGACGCAGCTCGCCGTCGACCTAGCTCTCCCGGATTGGGGAATCTGCGGTATTGGAGCTTTTTCTCATGGAGAACCAGGTAACTAATTTACTGAAATATTCGATCATCTCTTATCCCAGTCCGTCTGCCCCTTTTAATCACCCGGCCGAAATCGCCGTGGATTCATTTTTCTTCTAGCTGATTCGAGGGTTTTATTTCATTCATATAGTGTACAGTGCAAGGAGACATCAGGCCTATGCGGCGTCGGCCAGACAGCCGAGAAGTTCCATCTCACCATACCAGCTGGATTCAGGAATCGCACGGTATGTTCAGTCTCACCCGACCTCGGTTGGCATGGCCTACTTTTCTGAACATATAGTATATATTGCTACATTTGGATAAAAGGTGCCACATACAGTATATACGTCAAAGGGGATTTTTCTTCTTCCTATATCAGGCAAACTAATGCTGTAATGTTCTTTCGATTACTCTCATATTTGCATGACATCATGGTTACACTATCTGTTTAACTATAAATTTGTGTCCTTTGATTTCAACTATTGTGTACTGTTCTTTCAATTACTCCCATATTTGCATGTTACCCTATTCTTTAACAATCTTATTATTTCCTGCAGTACATCCCTTTCTTTGCAACAGCAATTGTAGTACACAATCTTGGCCTTTACATAACTGAAGACTCCAGGAATGTCATATTGAACACAAACCATGGATTTACAATCGTTGCTTCTGTAAAACTTGATGAACATGGTCACTCCTATTTTGGCGCGGACCTTTGGACAGAAATTTCTAAGTTTTATGTAGTGAAAGCTGGCACTAAAATTGCACTGCACCTAAAAGAGCCTGGTCATATGATATATGCTAACTTCCCTGACGATATCATCCATCCGGACTTTGTTCCAAGTAAGTGTTCTTTTCAAGTATCTGCATGTTGACTTACCTTGCAATATCAAAGTAATTGTGTAGTATTTAAGCAACCAATAGGGATTCCATTTTCTGACTCTGTTAAGTCTGTTCCTACCTAGTAACTTCTAGTTACCAATACACTTTTCTTCTGCCCTTTTCTAACTTAATATTCCCTATCCTCCCACTCCTCCTGTCCTATCAGATAGCGTCGCCACCGATGAGACTCCGGAGGTGGAGGACGAGGCTGCCAACAAGCGGAGGTGGGTCGAGCAAGAACCACAAGCGACTCCGGTGAGCCTAGACTTCATCAGCAGCCTCCCCGATGATATGTTGATCGCCATCATCTCCCTCCTCCCAATCAAATATGGCGCGCGGACAACCGTCCTTTCCCGGCGGTGGCGCCCCCTATGGCGTTCCACCCCTCTCGACCTCATCGACGTCCACAAGCTCTACCATGGCTATCGCAAAAGCTTGGACGCGTTGTCCCAGATCGTCGGCAGGCACCTTGGCCCAATCAGAGGCCTTATCACGGGCAAGTTCCGTTCCAACGGCAAGGACCGAGCCAAGCTTAATGAGTGGTTCTGATCCCCCACCCTAGATCACTCGAGGAGCTCAGTTTTGATGATGGACATATGCGCTTGCTGCCCCCGTCCGCACTCCGCCTCGCGCCCATGCTGCGGGTCACCAGGTTCATGAACTGCCATTTGCCCCCGATTAATGACGCGCCCGCTCTTTTTCTCCCTCGACTGAAGCACCTCGAGCTTGTCGCCGTCTGCATCCCCAAGGATGACATGGAACGCCTGCTCCGCGGTTGTACTGCACTCGAGTACCTTCGTCTTCAGGCAATCAATGGGTTGAGTAGCTTCCACATCACCTCCATGACTCTCCGGACAATTTATGTGTGTTGCTGGTGCTGCAACAAGAGATCACAGAAGGTGTATCACAGTATGGTCATTGAGGACACACCTTTACTTGAGAGATTACTTGTAGTTGATCAACAAGGGCCAACAAGAATCAGTGTCATTTCTGCGCCAAAATTGACAGTGGTGGGCTACTCGTCTGTCAAATTCTCCGAACTTGTTATTAGATCCACACCCATTCAGGTACAACATTCGCCTTCTTCTTCTCCTTCTTGAATTAACATTTTTTCTAATTTTGAAGATGTATCTTCGTCTGTCATCCAGAAAATGAACCTGACAAGCTTGACAACGTATTTGCGCACAGTGAAGGTCTTCGCAGTAGAATCTATCGGCCCCAACTTGGACGAAGTTGTCAGTTTCCTGAGATGCTTTCCGTGCCTGGAGAAGCTATATATCGAGGTGATGCTCCTTTCCTGTTAAATGTTAACCATAAGGGAGTTCAATTTTTTTGTACCCTTTCCCAAGTTTACAATGACCAATGTACTACGATTGCTGAAGGAAATTTGGAGGATTTCAGTACATTGATGTTTTTTCCCTACAGTGGTTGCTTGATTCATAAGGTTACAATCCATATGCATTTCTCCTTTCGATTCATCAGTACTAGTTTTCGTAGGTAAATTTCCATCCACTCCAACCTCTTGGGAAGAAGCCTACGTTTTCCTAGATTGTAATCAAATGCCCATGTTAATCCTGTAGGATCGAAGATGGCATGTCACTCTATTCGTGTATTTTAGAAATCCTGCAAATCAAAGAGGCCTGTAGTAGTGTTCAAAACTGCATGTAGGCACTAATACGTTCTCTTCTTTTGCAGATAAGATTAGGCCCGGTAGTGGATAATGTGATACAATATAACAACCACATCAAATGCATTCATCTGCATCTCTCAGAAATTACTTTGAACTCCTATCGAGGGACCTTACCGGAGATTATATTTGCCAGGTTCTTTGTTGTGAGAGCAAGGGTGCTAAAGGTAATGAGGCTTGCCCTACATTTGTTTCGCAAAACTGAATGGTTTGCTGATCAGTGTCGGCGGCTACGGCAGAATGGAAAAGGCTCTGCAGAAGCTGAATTCCATTTTGGAAGATCAGCTGACACAGTAATCGGAAGTCATTATGTCAAGCCCATACATGACTTGTCAGTGGCTGATCCCTTTGCAGAAATGTTGAGGTTTCGAAACGGGTGTTACAAGTTGTAATATCAGTTTGAACCTCTCATATGTCCAAGTTCAGCGGATCAGCGTGGGCGTCTGCAGCTGCATGAGCTGAATTTCATTTCTAATATTAGTTTGAACCTTGTAATTAATCTTCGAATTTGAGCCTTCTAACTCTGGAATTTGAACCTTGTAATATTTCGGGCTTTTGTGGTACAATCATTGAAATGGCATCGTATGAGACTCGTATATTGGTAGTACTATTTTGACATTCATATGCATTGGACGATTAATATCTGGACCTCAATGGACTTGATTTTATTTACCATTCTCGAATGTGTTTCCCCTGTCGATCTCAATCGCAAAAGATCTATATTGCGGACACGACAGCGATCTTCGACAGTATTGTACATAGTTGGTTTCCACAACTGTGTGCCCAGAGTTATCGCACTCGAGTGTCCATCATTACTCGTCTGTGTAACTTTGACCTCATCACCCATGGGTAAACTTGGCGCCTCTTCGAGCCCATGCGTGGTCAAATGAAATGCATGTGGGGTGCTCAACAGCTCAAGCGTGCACTGGAATCCTCCGCTAGGAACGCAGTGACAAGACGTGATGATTACACGCCGTCCGGCCCCCATTTATTACAGCGGCCATTTAACCCTTGTGTATCTTCAACCTTTCAATCGCGCCCCAGTATTGCAAGAAGCACACCCACGACGACAAATACAGAGAGGGTATCCTGCGTGGCTCCAATGACGGTCCCAGCGGCTGCCGACGACGAGCGGCAGTTCACCATGCATGCCATAGTGGACACCCACAGAAGGTTCACGGAGCTCTCGGTGGTGTACACCAACAACCCAATCTGGGTGGAGAACTCCATCCACACTATGGAGTTGTTGCTTGCTGCAGAGAAGTACAAGGTGGTCGGGTTCGACCTCGAGTACACCCGCGCTCGTGCCGGGTCTCGTCACAAGGTCGTCGTCGCCTAGATGTGCGTGCACAATCACGTCCTCATCTACCACTACTGCCTGGCCACAAGGCCTTGCCAGCGTTTCGCCAGGTTTGTCAACAGCCCCCACTACGTGTTTGCTATGGTGGACATCACCAACGATGTAAAGGTGCTCAAGAATTCGGGCATCGCCTACCAGAATCTTATCGACATCCAAGGCCAATACAAGATCTGGGGCAGCAAGAAGCATGAGAAGGACTCACTAGTTCACCTCGCCGAGGCCATCATCGACCCCTACTACAGAGACATGAAGGATTCCTGCAACAAGGACAAGCGTGCCTGTCACTCGGCCTGGATGGAGAAACTCGACGAAGCTCACATCGTGTACGCGGCCAAGGAGGCGTACACAATCTATGAGATGTATAGGTGGATCATTGACATGAGGAAGTGCCTCCTTCTTCCCCAAAATGGTCAGGGATCCAGCCGGAAGCAGAGCAATGGCAAGCATCATCACAACAAGAAGTAGATGATCGTTTCTCCTAGTTTAGTGTGCATGTAATTGTTTACTTTGGTGTGTGTAGTCACTTATGTAATTGGATGTTTTATTTGGTTATGCAACAATGTTCTTATAAGTATATATGTTGATGTTGTGTAGACAGAGCATAGATGTTGTGCGGACAGAGCAAATCACATCGGCCACGGGCTAAACTAGGGAACCCGTCGGTGATGATTTCATCAATCGCTGATAATTGTATACCAGCAAGCGTTTGCCCACAACACACACGGGTTATTAGCAGGAATCGTCTGTATTGTTATTGGTCTTCCCACACATTTCGGATTACTGACCTGTTTGCCGCGTATCACACACATCTTGTTAAGTTGAACCGTTTCTGTTGTGTTGGGTAATCGCAAACAGTTCATCCGAGTGAACCGCATGCCGTATATCGCACACACCTTGATCAGCCTGACCGTTTCTGTTGTGTTTGGTAATCACAAACAGTTCATCCGAGTGAACTGTATGCCATGTATCGCACACACCTCGAACTGGCTGCCCGTTTCTGTTGTGTTGGGTAATCACAAACAGTTCATCCGAGTGAACTGTATGCCGTGTATCGCAAACACCACGAACTGGCTGATCGTGTTTGTTGTTCTGGCTTATCGCAAATAGTTCGTATGGATCAACTGTATGCCACGTATCGCACACGCATCTTTAACCTGAATCATTTTTGATGTATCCAGCATCGCAAATAGTTCGTCTTATTTGGGATGGTTTTTTTAGGACACCATTTGCGATTCATGTATCGCACACAGTTTGGTCGCGGGGTCTCTGATTCATGTGTCGCGTTAGCGGTCTCCTGCAGTAGTGGGTAATGACGCCGTGGGGCCCTGGCATCTTGAGCTTCAGGTATGCGTAGTGCGGCACCACGTTGAAGCGGGCGAACGCAATACGATGAAGCAATGCGTGATAGCCGCTACGGAAGGGGACGATGTCGAAAATCAAGCCCTCACTTCAGAAGTTCTCGGGCGAGCCGAAGACTACTTCCAGCGTTACAGTGCCGGTGTATTGAGCCTCCACGCCGGGTATGACACCCTTGAATGTGGTGCTGCTGCGTTTGATTCATGACGAATCGATACCCATTTTTCTGACTGTGTCAGCGTAGATCAGGTTCAAACTGCTTTCGCCGTCCATAAGGACACGGGTTAAGTGGAATCCATCGACAATGGGGTCTAGAACTAGGGCCGCCGACCCACCATGACGGATACTGGTCGGGTGGTCCTTTTTATCAAAAGTGATCGGGTAAGCCAACCACGGGTTGTACTTCAGGGCTACAGGCTCTACGGCATAGACATCCCGAAGTGCTTGTTTCCTTTCCTTTTTAGGAATATGTGTGACATAGATCATGTTCACGTTTTTTACATTGGAAGGAAACTGCTTTTGGCCTCCGCTATTTGGCCTGCGAGGTTCATCCTCATCGTCGCTGCAGGACTGGCTCTTGCTTGGTTCCTCGGCAACTGCCTTGCTGGCCTGCTTGAACACCCAACAGTTTTGATTGGTGTGGTTGGCGGGTTTGTCCGAGATGCCATGAATTTGGCATGATTTGTCCAGTATTCTGTCCAGGGCACTTGGGCCATCCTTGTTCCCTTTAAAGGGCCTTTTCTTGGGTCCAGCCTGTGAGCCGCTGAAACCTGCATTGACTGCTGGGTCCTCGGTACTGCTGCCACCATTCTTATTCCGGCGCTTGTTTCTATTGTGCCTGGATTTGCCGTTCCCATCGCGTGCTTCCGAGGTGCCGGGGTCGCTCCTGTGGGAACCGCAGGGAAGCCAGCTGTTCTCGCCCGCGCAAAAGCGGGTCATTAGGGAGGTAAGGGCCGCCATGGTTCTCGGCTTATCCTGCCCGAGCTGTCGGGCGAACCATTCATCTCGAATGCTGTGCTTGAATGCAGCGATAGCCTCGGCGCCGGTACAATCGATGATCTGGTTCTTTTTAGTTAAGAACCGATTCCAGAATTTCTGAGCTGATTCGCCCTCCTGTTGGACGACATGACCGAGGTCGTCGGCATCCGGAGGCCGAACATAGGTGCCTTGGAAGTTTGCCCTAAAGGCCTCCTCAAGCTCCTCCCAGCTTCCGATAGAATTGCTGGGGAGGCTGTGGAGCCAGTGCCTTGCCGGTCCTTTAAGTTTGAGCGGCAGGTATTTTATGGCATGGAGATCATCACCTCGGGCCATGTGAATACGGAGAAGAAAATCTTCGATCCAGACAGCCGGGTCAGTCGTTCCGTCGTATTGATCGATGTTTATGGGTTTAAACCCCTCTGGGAACTGATACTCCATGACCTCGTCTATAAAACAATCCGGATGTGTGGGTCCTCGGAAATGAGCCACATCTGGTCGCATGTTGGCCGTTGCCCTAACCCGCGTCTGCTCCCGAGCTCTATCGTGCCAGTCTAACCAGGCATCGTAGCCTTCTAAGGCGGCGGGCATGCGGTCCCGTGAGCCATATATGGATTGGGGAGTGGCTTTATTGGCCTGTATCTTGTCGTGTAGATCATAAGGCTCATTAAATTCGACTACACTCTTGCCGTGAGGGCGGGGTTTTGCAGGGGGTTCTTTGTTTACCCCTGCTGGCCGGTCTCGCCCTCTGCTACTTGTGATCTGCGTTGGTTTTTCCCCGAAGAGGAGGGGATGATGCAGTACAGTAGAGATAAGTATTTACCTCAGTTATGAAACCAAGGTTATCAGTCCAGTATGAGAATCATGCAACACCTCATTAACAGTACCTGCACACAAAACAACAAATCCTTGCACCCAACGCAAACAAGGGGTTGTCAATCCCTTGGCGGTTAATTGCAAGATTAAATTGTATGGTGATAGATAGATAGATTGAACTAAAATATAAAATAAAATAAATAAAATAAAAGTGCAGCAAGGTATTTTTAGGATTTTTAATATATGAATAAAGTAGACCCGGGGGCCATAGTTTTCACTAGAGGCTTCTCTCTTGAAAATAGCATATGGTGGGTAAACAAATTACTGTTGGGCAATTGATAGAAAAGCAAATAATCATGACGATATACAAGGCAATGATCATGTATATAGGCATCACGTCCGAGACAAGTAGACCGAAACGATTCTGCATCTACTACTATTACTCCACACATCGACCGCTATCCAGCATGCATCTAGAGTATTAAGTTCATAAAGAACGGAGTAACGCCTTAAGCAAGATGACATGATGTAGACAAAGTAAACTCATGCATGAATAAACCCCATATTTTTACCCTTAATAGCAACGATACATATGTGTCATGTCCCTTTCTGTCACTGGGATTGAGCACCGCAAGATCGAACCCATTACAAAGCACCTCTCCCATTGCAAGATAAATCAATCTAGTTGGCCAAACCAAATCAATAAATCGGAGAGAAATACAAAGCTATAATAATCATGCATAAAAGAGTTCGGAGAAGACTCAAATAATATTCATGGATAATCTGATCATAAACTCACAATTCATCGGATCCCAACAAACACACCGCAAAAAGTGATTACATCGGATAGAACTCCAAGAATATCGAGGAGAACATTGTATTGAAGATCAAAAAGAGAGAAGAAGCCATCTAGCTACTAACTATGGACCCGAAGGTCTATGGTAAACTACTCACGCATCATCAGAAGGGCAGCAAGGTTGATGGAGAGCCCCTCTGTGATCGAATCCCCCTCCGGCGGAGTGCCGGAAAAGGCCCCCAGATGGGATCTCTCGAGAACAGGAACTTGCGGCGGCGGAAAAAGTATTTCGTGGACTCCTCTATTGGTTTCCCGATTTTAGAGATTTTATAGTGGTGGAATTAGGTCAAACGGAGCTGTGTGGGCCCCACGAGCCACCAGGGCGCCCCCCTGGGGCGCGCCGTGGTGCCTCGTGGGCCACTTCTTCATCCTCTCATCTCCTCCCGAAGCTTCTAGTGTCTCTTATGTCTAGAAAAAAATCTCCAAAAAGTTTCATGGCATTTGGACTTCATTTGCTACTGATATTCTGGAAAACCAAAAACAGGCAAAAAACAGCAACTGGCACTGGGCACTAAGTTAATAGTTAGTCCCAAAAAATGATATATAATTGCTTGTAAAGGTATATAAAACATCCAAGATTGATAATATAATAGCATGGAACAATAAAAAATTATAGATACGTTGGAGACGTATCAAGCATCCCCAAGCTTAATTCCTGCTCGTCCTCGAGTAGGTAAATGATAAAAACAAATTTTTTGATGTGGAATGCTACCTATCATATTCATCATATACTCTTTTCTTTTGTAGCATGGACATTTGGACTTGAATGATTCAAAGCAATAGTCTATAGTTTGACATGAAGACATAAATACTCAAGCATACTAACAAGCAACCATGCCTTTCAAAATATCAACGCTAAAGAAAGTTATCCCTAGCCCATTATGCTCAATCATTGATCCATTCATGAAACACACTCAATATTAGCTACATCCAATGCACAAGTATGACAATAATGCTCTCTAGTTGGTGCTTTGTAAGAGGAGATGGAGACTCAAAATAAAAATAAAAATTGCATAAAAGTAAATAGATAGGCCCTTCGCAGAGGGAAGCAGAGATTTGCAAATGAGCCAGAGCTCAAAGCTTAAATTAGAGAGATAACATTGTTTTGAGAGGCATGCTTTTCCTATCAACGAAAACGATCGAGAATTCCCAATATCTTCCATGCTAGACACATTATAGTTGGTTCCCAAACAGAAAGTAAAGTTTATTTCCTTTCCACCATTCTTTCACAATCCATGGCTAGCCGTATCCACGGGTGCCCTCCATACCAATCACTTTCCAAGGAATTTTGTTGTTATTAATTTTTGATTCATTGTGGGACT
Source organism: Elymus sibiricus (assembly GCA_039707655.1). Classification (NCBI taxonomy): domain Eukaryota; kingdom Viridiplantae; phylum Streptophyta; class Magnoliopsida; order Poales; family Poaceae; genus Elymus; species Elymus sibiricus. Next base: position 266,363,187 of record CM077676.1, on the reverse strand, counting down.
GGGCATCCCTATTATCTGCCACTCTCTCGTGCAATGACAAGTGAATAAACACTCATCGTGAGAATAACACACCTAGCATGGAAAATATTGGCCACCCCCTGCCGCTTCATGAGCGGTACGGGCACACAAAACGAGAAATTATTTTTGAAAATTAGAGTTGGCACATGCAAATTTACTTGGAACGGCATGGAAATACCGCATATAGGTAGGTATGGTGGACTCATTTGGCACAACTTGGGTTTTAGGAGTTTGGATGCACAAGCAGTATTCCCGCTTAGTACAAATGAAGGCTAGCAAATAAATTGAGAAGAAACCAATCAAAAAGCGAAAACGGTCAGAAACATGCATTGACCATAACTAACACCGAATAATGCACCATAAGTAGGATATAATTTCGTTGCATAACTATTGACTTAACGTGCATGCATAGAGAATCACAAACCTTAACACCAATATTCTTACTAAATCACAATTACTCACTAATATGACTCACATATTATCATCTCCATATCGCAAAACTATTGCAAGGAATCACACTTATCATATCCCACTTGAATATTCATCACTTTGGGACCAAATTCATATCTTGTGCAAATTACCATTACTATTATCAACTCTCAAAAAGATATAAGTGAAGCATGAGAGCGCAAATATTTCTTCAAAATTTTAATCTTATCAACTATCAAAATAATATAAGTGAATCATGAGAGTTCAAATATTTCTTCAAAATATAGCCACCGCCGTGCTCAAAAAGATTTAAGTGAAGTACTAGAGCAACTGCCTAGCTCAAAAGATTTAAGTGAAGCACATAGAGTATTCTAATAAATCATGATAAACGTGTGGCTCTCTCAAATAGGTGTGTCCAGAAAGGATGATTGTGACAAACTAAAAAGCAAACAAAGCAAAGTCTCATATAATACACGACGCTCCAAGCAAAACACATATCATGTGACGAATAAAAATATAGCTCCAAGTAAAATTACCGATAGTTGGTAGAAGAAAGAGGGGATGCCTTCCGGGGCATCCCCAAGCTTAGACGCTTGAGTATTCCTTGAATATTACCTTGGGGTGCCTTGGGAATCCCCAAGCTTAGGCTCTTGCCACTCCTTATTCCTTCATCCATCGTGATCTTACCCAAAACTTGAAAACTTCAATCACACAAAACTCAACAAAACCTTCGTGAGATCCGTTAGTATAACAAAACAAATAACTACTTTAAGTACAGCTGCAAACCCATTCATATTTTATTTTTGCATTATACATACTGTATTATAACTTCTCCATGGCTTATACCCCCCGATACAATCCATAGTTTCATCAAAACAAGCAAGTAGTGCATCAAAAACAGAATCTGTCAAAAACAGAACAGTCTGTAGAAATCTATTTAAAAGCCATACTTCTGTAACTCCAAAAATTCTGAAAAATTAGGACAACGTGGGAAATTCATATACAAATACTGTGCAAAAATTTCAGATTTTTCTGACGCTCCAGTACAGAAATAAAATTTCAGCACTGGACGCAAAACTTTCTGTTTTCCAAACAGCATCAATTATACTATCTTCCAAATCATCCCAAAGGCTTTACTTGGCACAAACACTAATTAAAACATAAGAACACAATCATAACAGTAGCATAATTGTGTAAACACACAAGAACAGAAACAAAAAGCAAAAAAATATTTTATTCATTGGGTTGCCTCCCAACAAGCGATATTGTTTTATGCCCCTTGCTAGGCATAATGCATAGTTTCAAGTATTATCATCCTTCAAGTTGATTCCATAAGTGGCCCTCATAATGGATTCATAGGGTGCTTTAATTCTTTTCCTAGGGAAGTGTTCCATCCCTTTCTTTAGTGGAAATGGAAATCTTATATTACCTTCTTTCATATCAATAATAGCACCAATAGTTCGAAGAAAAAGGCCTACCAAGTATTATGGGGCAAGAAGGATTGCATTCAATGTCAAGTACAATAAAATCAACGGGCACATAATTTCTATTTTCAAGAATAAGAACATCATTAATTCTACCCAAAGGTTTTTTAATAGTGGAATCCGCAAGATGCAAATTAAGAGAACATTCATCTATATTGGTAAAACCTACCACATCACATAGAGATTTTGGAATTGTGGAAACGCTAGCACCCAAATCACATAAAGCATTACACTCATAATTTTTAATTTTAACTTTAAGGGTGGGTTCCCACTCATCATATAATTTTCTAGGAATTGAAATTTCTAGTTCTAGTATTTCTTCTAACGCTTTCATCATCGCTTCTACGATGTGTTTAGTAAAAGCCTTATTTTGTTCATAAGCATTGGGTGAATTTAGCATCGATTGTAACAAAGAAATACACTCAATCAAATAACAACTATCATAATTAAAATCTTTGTAATCCAAGAGAGTGGGCACATCACTAGTTAAAGTTTTTACCTCTCCAGACCCACTTTTATCAATTTTTTCATCAAGATTTTCACCCTCCAAATTATGGGAACGCCTTCTAGCTAAAGTTGACTCTTATTCAGTCCCCTTTTCATCAACTTTTATATTGCTAAACAAAGAATCAATAGATGAAACACCAATCATTTTAATATCCTCATCAGTACTACAATAAAAACCGGGAGGAATCACTTTTTCTAAAAATTCTCGTTTAGCTTTTAGCATAGTGGTTCTTTTCTTACTTTCATCCATGGAGACATATAAAGCTTTAATTGATTCATTAATATCAATTTTGGGTGGCAAAATTTTAGTCTTAAGATTTTCCACGTCATGAATAATTCTATCAATGCTCCTAGACATATCATCAAGTTTACTCAATTTTTCTTCTATCGTAGTGTTGAAAACTTTTTGAGCATTAATAAATTCTTTAATATTGCTTTCAAGATCAGAGGGCATTCTATTTTTATTATTATAAGGATTACCATAGGAATTGCCATAATTATTATAGGAATTTCCAGGAAACGGCTTAGGATTAAAATTACCTCTATAAGCATTACTATTAAAATTGTTTCGTGAGACAAAATTCACATCTACGGGATCATTATTTTGCTCAATCAAGGTGGACAAAGGCACATCATTAGGATCAATAGTAGTATTTTTGCTAGCAACCAATTTCATAAGAGCATCAACTTTATCACTCAAAGCATTAATTTCTTCAACAGAATTCACTTTTTTACTAGTAGGAACTCTTTCAGTTTGCCATTGTGAATAATTTGCCATAATATTATCAAGCAATTTAGTAGATTCTCCCAATGTAATTTCCATAAAAGTGCCACCCACGGCAGAATCTAAAAGTTTTCTAGAAACAAAATTTAAACCCGCATAAAATTTTTGTATGATCATACACAAATTTAAACCATGAGTAGGGAAATTTCTTATCATTAATTTCATCCTTTCCCAAGATTGGGCAACATGTTCATGATCAAGTTGCTTGAAATTCATAATTTGATTTCTAAGGGAAATAATTTTCGCGGGAGGAAAATACTTAGCAATAAAAGCATCTTTACACCTATCCCAAGAATCGATACTATTTCATGGTAAAGATGAAAACCAAATTTTTGCACGATCCCGCAATGAGAACGGGAATAATTTTAATTTCACAATATCATTATCCACATCTTTTTTCTTTTGCATATCACACAATTCTACGAAAGTGTTAAGATGGGATGCAGCATCTTCATTAGGGATACTAGAAAATTGTTCTTTCATGACAAGATTTAAAAAAGCGGCATTAATATCACAAGTCTCCGCACTAGCGGTGGGAGGAGCAATCGGAGTACTAATAAAATCATTATTATTAGTATTGGAAAAATCACATAATTTTGTATTTTCTTGAGCCATCGTGACTATGCAAACAACATAACAACCAAGCAAAGAAGCAAACAAGAAAAAGGCAAACGGAAAATATTTTTGTATTTTTGTAAAAACTTTTTAGAAGTGGGGGAGATGAAAATGAGAGGAAAAGGCAAATAAAATAAATGCAAGGAGATGAAAGTTTTATGCGTAGGTACTTGATAGATGTTGATGATGTCTCCCCGGCAACGACGCCAGAAATTCTTCCTGCTACTTGTGATCTGCGTTGGTTTTTCCCCGAAGAGGAGGGGATGATGCAGTAAAGTAGAGATAAGTATTTCCCTCAGTTATGAAACCAAGGTTATCAATCCAGAGGAGAATCACGCAACACCTCGTTAACAGTACCTGCACACAAAACAACAAATTCTTGCACCCAATGCAAACAAGGGGTTGTCAATCCCTTGGCGGTTAATTGCAAGATTAAATTGTATAGTGATAGATAGATAGATTGAACTAAAATATAAAATAAAATAAATAAAATAAAATTGCAGCAAGGTATTTTTAGGATTTTTAATATATGAATAAAGTAGACCCGGGGGCCATAGTTTTCACTAGAGGCTTCTCTCTTGAAAATAGCATATGGTGGGTAAACAAATTACTGTTGGGCAATTGATAGAAAAGCAAATAATCATGACGATATCCAAGGCAATGATCATGTATATAGGCATCACGTCAGAGACAAGTAGACTGAAACAATTCTGCATCTACCACTATTACTCCACACATCGACCGTTATCCAGCATGCATCTAGAGTATTAAGTTCATAAAGAACGGAGTAACGCCTTAAGCAAGATGACATGATGTAGACAAAGTAAACTCATGCTTGAATAAACTCCATCTTTTTACCCTTAATAGCAACGATACATACGTGTCATGTCCCTTTCTGTCACTGGGATTGAGCACCGCAAGATCGAACCCATTACAAAGCACCTCTCCCATTGCAAGATAAATCAATCTAGTTGGCCAAACCAAATCAATAGATCGGAGAGAAATACGAAGCTATAATAATCATGCATAAAAGAGTTCAGAGAAGACTTGTAAGTGCATCAAGTGCCCCCTTAGTGGTTTTGGAGTATTGAAGACAAATTGGGTTGAGGAACTAATGTGTTTGTGAGTATACATAGGAGATAGAGTATCTGAAGATTTAGTTTAACACATGGAAGACGACCCCTAAAAATAGATTTCTTCAGATGAAGAATTTGATGATGAAATTGGTGCGGCCTTTGAAGAAATTGATGTGAAGACTTTGAAGCTTGAACACTTTGGTTTTCGTAGTTTCTTTTCTTCTTATTTGAGTCATAGGAAAAACCGTACTGTTAAAGGGGGTCTAGGTGAAACAAATTTCACATTTCCAAAGTGATGCTCAAACTTACTCAAACTTACTCAAACCTATACACACAAAAGCCGTTTTGAGTGAAGCCTTTGGAAATCTCCAGTACAGCTGACGCATTTGCTAGTGACAGTGAAGAAGTTCATCTGGTCGCTGACGAATTTGGTCAGGCTGAGGAGTTAGGAGTTCGCCAGTGCGATCTGCCTACCGAGGAAATTGAGTGCCCTGACGAAATTGAGAGTTCAATTTTTAGACCATTGATGTGCCGCGTGCCAGCTATTGAGTGGATCCTTATCCTGACAATGGTCGAATCAGAGAAGGGCATTTATGACAATTCATGTCGGGTTGCCCCCTGGCTATAAATAGCCGCCCCCACAACCACTTGTTGGTTGGCTGCTCCGAGAGAACTTGACACTTGTCATTTGAGAGCAACCCATCCTCTGACGACTTTGAGAAATCCCAAGTGAGGAAAAACCCAACCAGAGCCTAAGTGATTGAGCATCACTGGAGAGATTGATCTGTGTGATCCGACACTTGTTACCTTTGAGGACTGTCATTCCTTCAGATGGTTAGGCATCATGTTCTGAGCACCCAAGAGTAATTGTGGCGTGCTGGTGAACAAGTCTGTGAAGGTTTCGGAAGTGTACCTTGAATACTTACCACGAGTGATTGGGCGAGGTCTAAGTGACCTTAGCTCAAGAGGAATACAGTGAGGACTAAGTGTTCTCTGAGTTGCGACTCAACCGCCTCAACCAGACTTACAGTTGACACAACAACTGGAACTGGTCTACCAAATTCCATTGTCTTCACTGAGCCAACCTGGTTTCAAATTCCTCACCCTCCCTTACTTTATTCCGCTGCTGAAGAATTTGTGATCTATCCTCTGACGAATTTGAACTGAAGTATTTGATCGTGCTATCTTTTATTTCCTCAGTTCATATTCCTCATGCTTGTATGATTGTATGATTGCATGTTCTTCACTCTTATGTATCCTAATCGCATGTACTCTGATTATGTGATGACTTAGTTTCCCTTGCGTTTCTATTTATTCACTCTGATCTTCGTCAAATTCATCAGAGTTTGACGAATTTCTAATAATCTCCCATTCACCCCCCTCTGGGAGATAACCTGCGCTTTCAATTGGCATCAGAGCAAGGTACTCCCTTGTTCTGTGTGATTTTGGTTTAACCACCTGGAGTTTTAGTTATGTCGACCGCAGGTATGATCAAGGTCTCTGTTACGTGCCCCATCTTTGATGGAACAGACTATCCATACTGGAAGAACAAGATGCGAATGCATCTTGAGGCTATTGACAACGATCTCTGGTTCGTCGTCGAGAACGGCGTCCCCACCATTTCACCAAGTATCAATGCTGCTGACGTGAAGCGATTCAAGCAAATGGACTCTCAAGCAAAGAACATCATTTGTGGTCATCTCAACAAAGGACAGTATGGCAGAGTGAGTGCACTGGAAACCTCGAAGCTTATCTGGGACCGACTTTCAAAAGTGAATGAGGGTGTTTCTACTCAATGTGACTCCCGAGTTGATGTTCTGCGCAATCTCTTCAATCGCTTCAACAGACTCGACAACGAAAATGTGCAGCAAACCTTCGACCGCCTCACTGATATCTCCAATGAGCTCCAAGCTCTTGGTGCTACTGACATCACCAATCATGAGGTAGTGAAGAAATTGCTGAGGTCTCTGGACAGTTCCTTCGACACTTTGGCACTGATGATACAAGAGCGCCCTGATTACAAGTCACTGGATCCTGCTGACATTCTTGAGAGGCTCAACACACATGAATTTCAGCAAGCAGAGAAGAGAGATATGTATGGACCTAGTTATGGTCGTCCTCGCGCTCTTAAGGCTAAAGCAAAAGCCAAGGCTATTTCTTCATCTGAAGAAGAAGAGGAATATGAGAGCAGTTCTGACGGTGCTGAGGAAATTGGCAGAGAACTGGCTATGCTGGTGAAGAAGTTCCAGAAGTTTTCCAAGAAGAACCGATTTGGAAAATCTTCAAAGTATGACTCGAAGAACACTGGAGAAGCGTCTGCTCGAGACTACAACAAAAGAACCTGTCACAAATGCAAGAAGCCAGGCCACTACAGCGCCGACTGCCCTCTTTGGCTGAAGAAGAAGAAGAAGAGCAGGGATGATGATGAGTCTGATGGGAAAAAGAAGAAGTCTTCAAGGTCTTCATCAAAGTCCTCAAAATCTTCATCAAAGTCCTCATCTCACAAGAAATCAAGTTCTAGCAAAGCTCGTGCATTCCTTGGGAAGGAAATGGATTCTGAAGAAGAATCTGATGATCAGCAAGCTGAGGAAACTGAGGAGGAGTCAGACACCGGTGTGGCTAGCCTTGCTCTCACCACTGAATACGTCAGCAAGTCCATCTTCAACACCGAGGATAATGGTATCTCCACCAACAATGATGATTGTTCTGACGACTACACTCCCACCTATTGCTTCATGGCACGAGGTGCAAAGGATGAAACACCTTCAGCCACTGAATGGGTCCTGGACAGTGGCTGCACGAATCATATGACTGGAGATAGGAATCTCCTCACTGATGCTCCCCTTACTCCGTCTCATCTGAAGCATATCACATACGCTGACAAAGGAAAAAGCAAGGTATTGGGTCTAGGTAAGGTTGCCATCTCAAAGGATCGACACATGGAAAAGGTGATGCTTGTCGAGTCCCTTGGATACAACCTGATGTCTGTCTCAATGCTTTGTGATCTTGATATGATTGTCATCTTTGGCAAATATAGATGCATTGTGCTGTTGGAATCTGACAAATCCAAAGTCTTCGAAGACTTTAGGAAAGGTGACTTGTACATTGTAGATTTCTCTACAGGTCCTGAGCCTGCAACATGTCTAATGGCAAAAGCTTCGGAATGCTGGCGATGGCATCGAAGACTTGGACATGCTGGAATGAGGAATTTGAGCACTCTCGTCAAGAAGAAGCATATCATTGGCGTCGAGGGTGTCAAATTCGTCAAGGATCACCTCTGTGGTGCTTGTGAGTCTAGAAAGATGACCAGATCCAAGCACCAGGCGAAGACAATCATGACCACTACTCGTCCTTTTGAATTACTTCACATGGATTTGTTTGGTCCTACACATTATGCCACACTAACCAATGCAACATCTCTCTATGGATTCGTCATAGTTGATGACTACTCTCGATACACCTGGGTGCACATCATTACCTACAAGACTGAAGTTCAGAATGTCTTCAGACGATTCTCCAATCGGGCCATGACAAATTATGGTCTCAAGATCAAGCACATCAGGAGTGACAATGGCACTGAGTTCAAGAACACTGGCCTCGACGACTATCTTCATGAACTTGGTATCACTCATGAGCTCTCTGCTCCCTACACACCTCAGCAGAATGGAGTCGTGGAGCGCAAGAACAGAACCCTCATTGAGATGGCGCGCACTATGCTTGATGAATACAAGACACCTCGTCACTTCTGGCTTGAGGCAATTGACACTGCATGCCACATCATCAACCGAGTATATCTTCACAAATTCCTCAAGAAGACCTCATATGAGCTCCTCACTGACAAGAAACCCAATGTGAGTTATTTCAAAGTCTTCGGTGCTAAATTTTGGATTAGAGATCCTCATCGCAGTTCTAAATTTGCACCGAAAGCACATGAAGGTTTTATGCTTGGTTACGGAAAGGACTCGCACACCTACAGAGTCTTCAACTCCTTCCACCACAAGGTTGTTGAAACTGTAGATGTGCGGTTCGATGAAACTAACGGCTTGCAAAGAGAGCACCTGCCTCCTGTGCTAGATGAAATGCCTCCTGAGGAATCAATCAAGCTGATGGGCACTGGTGAAATTGTGCCCAGTGAAGAAATAGCTCCTGATGAAGAAGTGGTTGTTCCTCGTCATGAAGAAAATGAACATCCTGACAAAAATGATGCTGAGGATTCTGCACGGCAACAACAACAAGGCTCTCGTCCAGCACATCCACGAGTGGCGAATGAAGTGCAGATTGAGAAGATCCTCGACAACATCAATGCACCTGGTCCCCTCACTCACTCAAGAGCTTCACATTTAGCTAACTTTTGTGAGCATTATGCGTTTGTCTCTATTTCAGAGCCCACCAAAGTTGATGAAGCCTTTTTGGAACCAGATTGGATTCAAGCAATGCAAGATGAATTGCGTTAGTTCGAGCTCAACATTGTGTGGGAGCTTGTTAAGCGTCCTGATTCACGCAAGCACAATGTTATCGGCACTAAGTGGATCTACCACAACAAACAAGACGAAAATGGCCAAGTGGTGAGGAATAAGGCCCGTCTTGTAGCTCAAGGCTACACACAAGTTGAGGGTATTGATTTTGATGAAACGTTTGCACCTGTTGCTAGGCTTGAAGCCATTCGTATATTGCTTGCATATGCTAACCATCATGATATCCTCTTATATCAAATGGATGTGAAAAGTGCATTCCTCAATGGTAAGCTTGAGGAAGAAGTATGTGTTGCTCAACCACCAGGTTTTGAGGACCCTAAGCATCCTGACAAAGTCTTCAGACTCAACAAGGCACTCTATGGCCTCAAGCAGGCCCCTAGGGCTTGGTATGATACACTGAAGGAATTCCTAAAGAAAAAGGGGTTCAAGCCCGGTTCACTTGACCCTACTCTTTTTACTAAATCTTATGATGGTGAACTGTTCATATGCCAAATATATGTTGATGATATTATCTTTGGTTGCGCTAACAAGAAATACAATGACGAATTTGCTCATATTATGCAAGAAGAATACCAGATGTCTATGACGGGGGAGTTGAAATTCTTCCTCGGGCTTCAAATTCGTCAACAACCCAATGGCATCTTCATATCTCAGGAGAAATATCTCAAAGACCGCCTGAAGAAATTCGGAATGCAAGATTGCAAAGGCCTCAAGATACCAATGCCAACAAATGGCCAACTCAACACTCACAAAAATGGTAAAGATTTCGATCGGAAGGTATATCGCTCCATCATTGGTTCGCTGCTTTACCTATGTGCATCTAGGCCAGATATCATGCTTAGCGTTTGCATGTGTGCCCGCTTTCAAGCGTCACTGAAGGAATCACACTACCAGGCTGTGAAACGAATTCTTCGATATTTAGCTCACACCCCAACGCTTGGATTATGGTATCCCAATGGCTCATCACATAATCTTGCTGGATATTCTGATTCTGATTATGCTGGTGATCGAGTGGATCGCAAGTCAACATCAGGCACATGCCATTTCCTCGGACGATCTCTTGTATGTTGGTCCTCGAAGAAGTAGAATTGCGTTTCACTTTCCACTGCCGAGGCTGAGTACATTGCTGCTGGCGCCTGCTGCTCTCAGTTACTATGGATGAAGCAAACCCTCAAGGACTATGGCGTCAATGTGAAGAAAGTGCCACTCTGCTACGACAATGAGAGCGCCATCAAGATCACCCACAACCCAGTGCAACACTCAAGGATGAAGCATATTGAGATTCGTCACCATTTTCTTCATGATCATGTGCTGAAGGGAGACATCGTCATCGACCACCTTGCAGATGCTGTTGAAGACTGAAGACCAGCTTGCAGATATCTTCACCAAGCCCTTGGATGAGAGAAGGTTTTGCATGTTGTGGTGTGAGCTAAACATCTTAGAATCTTCAAATGTCCTTTGAAAAGGACACACATCCTAACGCTTATGCATTCTTGATGACTTTGATGCACAACACACGAAGTAACTTTTTCTTCAATCAATGAAGACTAACCCTCTAAGTGTGAAGAAATTAATGAAGAACTTGATTCTCAAAACCCTATGACAATTGTACGCGGTGTCTGAAATCATCATAGTTCTTATACGGTGGGTAACGCCACCACCTCTTTATGACATTCTTCAAATTTGAGTTTTTCGTCGTTTGCAATTTCGTCAAACTTTTCAATTTCGTCATTTGAGGTTATTCTTCACTGCTTATTATTTATATATATATATTTGAGTTTTTCATGTCCTCGACAGCATCTGCATATAGCTAATTCTTCAAACAGTGTTTTTTGTCATCTATGTGGATGTGATCGGACCCGCTCCCCTCTGTGCTAAACTCAAACCACTCTATTCTCAAATTCTTCATGTGCGTTCTACTTGACACTGTTCAAAGTCTTCACTGTGTCCTTGACAGCTGAAGAAATTGCGAACACATTTTGAAAATATTCTAATCAAGTTTTTGGCGGTTGCCACAGTAACTTCATCCCGCACTTCACCCGCATGGATAAAGGTGAAAATTCATGTGTGACATGTGTCACTCAGATGTGAAACGCCAGGGGCTTATCCGTCCAAAATCTTCGGACCTCTTAGTTTTTACCGCGCCTATATAAAGGCTTGACCTCGTCAACCCTAACTCATTTCACTCTCGCGCCCCTGTCGCTCTCAAACCCTAGCGCTGCCGCTGGAACTCATCGTCACCGGAGAGGAAGAGCTTCACTGCCTCGACTTCTTCACCGTTGTACTCGCGCCGGCCACGGATTTCTTCACCTCCGCCGCCACCGTAGACGTCTTTCGTCGCCAAGTTAGGGCACGGAAGATCTGAACTGGCGATTTCCTTCGTCTCATCATCCAGTTCATCGAGTTCATCCTTAGGGTAATTAAAATTTATTTTTACAGCCCAAGTTTGATCTTTTTACTGCCACAAAATCTTCAAGTGCTGTTTTTACCACTCTTCCAATTCTTCAGCACTTCCTTCTGGCCAGTCTTGAGTGCTTTCATCTAAGTTATACTTAACAACTAGATTCCTCAATTGTGCAATTGCTTCAATCTGCACAACTCTGGAACCTATGTCAAGAACACTTAGTGAAGTGCGTCAAGATGATAAGGGTCAATTTCTTCACCTGGTTTATTTTGAAAAATCTCTGAGAACGCATGTGACTCTTCCCTATTTCCTCGCAACTATACTCTATTCATAGGTACAATGTCTGCCGACGAATCACCAGGTTCTCATCAAATTAATTCATTTGCAGCATTGCTTGAGGAAAACCTTCAAACATCTTAAGAGTCCTCACGAGTTCAAAAACCTCAGCTGAAGAAAATGGTTGATGGCAAAAGGCCTCAGAAGGGAGGCAAGAGGAAAGAGGAACATACAGCTTTTGAGATTCCAGATGATCTATATAAAGGATATTGCACTCCAGATGAAGAAACTCATGGAAAGGAAACCAAGGAGCAGCGCAAAACGCGCATGCAAAAGATAAAGAGATACTGGACCTATCAGTGGAGAGATTACAATTTCGTCACTTCCAAATACATGAAGGATTTTGCTGTGAAGCCTCCATGCAATAGGCCACCGCTTGCTGAGGGTCAAACTGCTCATCCTACAAGCATCAGAAGGGGTGAAGAATTCCCCAAAGAATGGGCAAAGCAACAAGCTAAATTGCAGAAACAGGCCAAAAAGGCTGTTGAAGAATTCAACAAGGCCGCAAAGGCCTCAGCTGAAGCGAATGCTAGTGGCAGTGCAAGTGCACCGAAGAAAGCTATGCAAAAGAAGCCTGCCAACAAGCCAAAGCCGTCTGTCCCAAAGCCCTTAGTGGCCCTGCCGGCAGCTTCAAAGGCTTCAGCACCCAAGATCTCAAAATCTTCAGTGCCTCCTCCTGCTTCAAGTTCATCAATGGCTGCAGCAAAAGCTTCAACAGCGGTCTTGCTCGCATCCTGCCAGCACACCGAGGGCTTTCCAACAGCCTCAATTGCTGCATCAAGTTCCTCAGCTAGTGGGCAACCATCGTCTTCACTGCCCAAGCTGAAGAAAAAGGTCACTGCTGGCCGTGGAACTAGGCCAAGTCCCAAGAGCAAGGCCGTCGTGCCTCAGGTTGACGAACATGGGCTGGCTGACGAAGATGACCTCGCGGAGTTCCTCAGAAGGAAGCAAGAGCAAGCTACTATTGCTAAAAATTCTTCAGTTCCAATGATGCTGGACCCCAAGAAGCTCCTGGACTTCATTGACATCTGGTGCACCAAGCCAGATACGCCTCTTGATGAATTGAATCTACCTCCTGGCCCAAGTCATGTATTATCTGCTTTCATTTTGAATGAGAAACACAAGATTGCACAAGCCAAGTTTGTGAGGAAACAGCAGCTGCAGAAAGAGAAGGAGCTGCGGAAGAACATGCTTTCAATTTCTCCTCAGCATCTTGTGACCTTGCAGTCTGAAATTCAATAGCTATCTGAAGAATTTGAACGCCAGTCAAGTCACCGTTATGGAGTGCACGATAGATTCATCCAAACCACCACCAATGTGGTTACTGAGCACAACAAGCGTGCGGCTGCCAAGTTTGGCATCGTGCCTCCTTCAAGTTCTTCAGCTCATCCACCATCAGCTCCGACCAGTGAGACTACCAGGGCAACAGTGATTGCGCCTGAAGAAAGTGAAAGGGCCACTGACGATGTTGTGCCTGAAGAAACAGCCAGGGCGACTGCATCAGTCGTTCCTGAAGTAACTGAACCATCAAGTTCCTCAGCAGCAGCACCACCAGCGACTTCACCTGTGAAGACTATCACCCTTCCTTCTGCATCAAAAGTGAAGAAGACCAAGGCTGCTGAGAAGGAAGCTAAAAAGAGAAAAGCTTCAGCCCCTACTACCTTCACTGCTACTGTGAAGAAAATGAAGACGACTCCATTGTCTTCAGTCGCTCCAATTGATGCTACACCTATTTCATCAGCGCCCCCTTCTCGTTCAAATGATGATCGTCAGATTGTTCCGTATGGGTTGGATTATGTAATCCCACAGGTTGATGAAGATGATGCTGAAACCTACTCTGCTGCTACCACAGAGCAAGTGGATGAAGAAATTGAAGTCGAAGAAGATGCTTCGCTTCATCAAGTCCTGTCTCGGAAGCCCTCACAGGTTCTGGTGACTGAAGAACATGCCACTGCTTCATCTGGAAGTAGTGAAGAAACTGAAGAGGATGTGGACATTGACGGTGCAACTACCCCTCCAATCATTGATGAATTTTGGGAAGCTTACCATCCAAATTCGCCCTTCACCACTCCTCTGACGCAAGTGCCACAGTCACCCGCTGTCACTGAAGAAATTCCCACGGGCTCTGAGGAAAGACAACCATCACTCCAAAGTATTCCTGAAGAAATTCCAGCTGCAGTAGCTGATGAAATTGCTCAAGATGAGCCAATGGTTGATGTCGTCAATACACCCCCTCAGCGCGATGACGCAATGCCTTCAGCAGATACTGATACAGTTCCAACTGCCACTACTGAAGAGATTGCCAAATCACTTGCCATGACAGACCCGAATGATTCCACTGGGTCCCCACGACCAATGTTTGATGTATGTAAAAAGATGCACAACCTTCAACCAGTACCTGTGATGCCAAAGATTGGCAGAGCCCTCAGGCGGCCTCAGTTTGATAATGCCAAATTCTTTGAACAGAAGAACTTCTTCATTGGTGAGTCCCCATATGACTCAGCCAAGATTAGGTGCTTGCACTTCTGGACAAAAACTCAGATGAACTTCTATGCTTCACTCTTATTCGACAAGAACAAAGTATTCCCGCATCGCCATATTCCTCATGTGGATATGGAATCACTACCGTGCTTTCGACCAGTTTTGGCAGTTCTTCACGATGCTGCATTACTCAGCTTCTGCTCTGACGTCTGCGATTGGAATGAAGAACTCATTCTTCAGTTCTACGCCACAGTGCATTTCTCTGGAGATGCTGACGACATTGCAACATGGGCTCTGGACTGGATGAGTGAAGACACTCGCTACAAAGCACCAATTGAAGAACTACTTCGTGCTCTCCCAGTTGAACCACCCCATGAAGAAGCAAAGAGAATTTATGAAGAAACTGAGCTGCCCAACCACCTGATGCAAGTGCTTATGAAGCCTATAGCTGAAGGAGAAGCTCCAAGGACAACCTTCCTCGTGAAGGATTTGCTATATGTGCCAAGAATGTTCTATCACATTCTGTCCAAAACCCTCAGTCCCATTAAAGGTCACAACTCCAATACTGAAGAAGTTGTGGGAATTATGAAGAATCTGCTATTCCACATCATTCATGGTACTCCCATCAACATTCACGATTTCTTCCTGAGGACTTTGGTCACAGTGGCACAGTCTCCATTTGACTTGAAGCCCTATGCTCAATGGATCATGAGATTCATCAGATCCCGGTCGGCAATTCACTACAAGGCTGATGGTCAAAATCACTTAAGCTATATGCCTGAAGTTGAAGTTCTTCAGAGCACTCTGTCCACTGTTCCTGGCAAGGGCAAGACTGTTATTGATGAAGGAATTCGTCCCTTGGATGAACAATTTCGTCAACCAATTTCAAGCTCGAATGCTGATGAATCTGCTAGCCAAGACACTGCAGCTAAAGCTTCAAGACCAACTTCTTCACCTGAAGCACCATGTGTCATGACGGACCGTGAGTTGCTCATAAGCCTGCACCAAAATGTTGACAAGAATCACCGATGGGTTAAGCGTCAGTTTGCAGCCATTCAAGCCAACATGACTGTGACGCATAATGTCGTCTGCAAAAACTGCTATTATCTCCACGAGATTTTTGACAGATCATGGGCCATCCTCTCGCACCTCAAAACAAATGAAGAACTTGCGGATATGGATTTCCAAATGGACTTTGACTGGGCAGAACCGCCAAGGAAGAAGTTCAAGAATACTAAAGTTCCTCCTCTTATGCCAAGTTCAGAGTCTTCATCGTGCACAACTGACGCACATGAAGCTGTTGAAGACACTGCGGCTGGTCCATCTGCATCACGCGACCCCAACACTGGCGCTCCCTCGACTTCTCCTCGATGATTTTATTCAGGGGCGTTAGTCCTCACCTTTGTCTCCTTTTGGTCATTTGATGACAAAGGGGGAGAAGTGTGAGTTAGTCTTCAAGCGGGTCGTTATATGGGATGTTTTTGCTGAGTTACAACTCTTGAACTTCATTTGATTCGCTCTTTGATGAGTTGTAACTTAAATAACTGTTGGTTGTCTGACTCTTTTGCAATGTTTTATATGCATGCTCTGATCCTAAATATATCTGCTCATGCATGCACAATTTTGTCAGACACCAATTTTCATCATGCATTCATATTCCTCAAATATCTTATGATCATGCATGATTGGATTCCAAGATACAGGGGGAGATCTCCACAATTTCAACCTGCCATGTGCATTTGCAATCCAAAGCAATTTCCTCATATGCACATCTTCAGGGGGAGTTCCTCAATATCTTGTAATCAATTTCTTCAAACTCTGTACTTACACTTCAATTATTTATACTCCTGCTGAAAGCCTAACCAATTTGTCATCAATCACCAAAAAGGGGGAGATTGTAAGTGCATCAAGTGCCCCCTTAGTGGTTTTGGAGTATTGAAGACAAATAGGTTGAGGAACTAATGTGTTTGTGAGTATACACAGGAGACAAAGTACCTGAAGATTTGGTTTAACACATGGAAGACGACCCCTAAAAATAGATTTCTTCAGATGAAGAATTTGATGATGAAATTGGTATGGCCTTTGAAGAAATTGATGTGAAAACTTTGAAGCTTGAAAACTTTGGTTTTTGTAGTTTCTTTTATTGTTATTTGAGTCATAGGAAAAACCGTACTGTTAAAGGGGGTCTAGGTGAAACATATTTCACATTTCCAAAGTGATGCTCAAACTTACTCAAACCTATCTATACACACAAAAGCCACTTCGAGTGAAGCCTTTGGAAATCTCCAGTACAGCTGACGCATTTGCTAGTGACAGTGACGAAGTTCATCTAGTCGCTGACAAATTTGGTCAGGCTGAGGAGTTAGGAGTTCGCCAGTGCGATCTGCCTACCGTGAGGAAATTGAGTGCCCTGACGAAATTGAGAGTTCAATTTTCAGAACATTGTTGTGCCGCATGCCAGCTGTCGAGTGGATCCTTATCCTCACAACGGTCGAATCAGAGAAGGGCATTTTTGACAATTCATGTCGGGTTGCCCCCCTGGCTATAAATAGCCGCCCCCACAACCACTTGTTGGTTGGCTGCTCCGAGAGAACTTGACACTTGTCATTTGAGAGCAACCCATCCTCTGACGACTTTGAGAAATCCCAAGTGAGGAAAAACCCAACCATAGCCTAAGTGATTGAGCATCACTGGAGAGATTGATCTGTGTGATCCGGCGCTTGTTACCTTTGCGGACTGTCATTCCTCCAGACGGTTAGGCGTCATGTTCTGAGCACCCAAGAGTAATTGTGGCATGCCGGTGAACAAGTCTGTGAAGGTTTCGGAAGTCTACCTTGAAGACTTACCACGAGTGATTGGGCGAGGTCTAAGTGACCTGAGCTCAAGAGGAATACGGTGAGGACTAAGTGTTCTCTGAGTTGCGACTCAGCCGCCTCAACCAGACGTACAGTTGATACAGCAACTGGAACTGGTCTACCAAATTCCATTGTCCTCACCGAGCCAACCTGGTTTCAAATTCCTCACCCTCCCTTACTTTATTCCGCTGCTGAAGAATTTGTGATCTATCCTCTGACGAATTTGAACTAAAGTATTTGATCGTGCTATCTTTTATTTCCTCAGTTCATATTCCTCATGCTTGTATGATTGTATGATTGCATGTTCTTCACTCTTATGTATCCTGATCGCATGTACTCTGATTCTGTGATGACTTAGTTTCCCTTGCGTTTCTATTTCTTCACTCTGATCTTCGTCAAATTCATCAGAGTTTGACGAATTTCTAATAATCTCCCATTCACCCCCCCTCTAGGAGATAACCTGCGCTTTCAAGACTCAAATAATATTCATGGATAATCTGATAATAAACTCACAATTCATTGGATCCCAACAAACACACCGCAAAAAGTGATTACATCGGATAGAACTCCAAGAACATCCAGGAGAACATTGTATTGAAGATCAAAAAGAGAGAAGAAGCCATCTAGCTACTAACTATGGACCCGAAGGTCTGTGGTAAACTACTCACGCATCATCGGAAGGGCAGCAAGGTTGATGGAGAGCCCCTCCATGATCGAATCCCCCTCCGGCGGAGTGCTGGAAAAGGCCCCCAGATGGGATCTCTCGAGAACAGGAACTTGCGGCGGCCGAAAAAGTATTTCGTGGACTCCTCTGTTGGTTTCCCGATTTTAGAGAATTTATAGTGGAGGAATTAGGTCAAACGGAGCTGTGTGGGCCCCACGAACCACCAGGGCGCGCCCCCCCTGGGGCGCGCCGTGGTGCCTCGTGGGCCACTGCTTCATGCTCTCATCTCCTCCCGAAGCTTCTAGTGTCTCTTATGTCTAGAAAAAAAAATGTCCAAAAAGTTTCGTGGCATTTGGACTTCGTTTGGTACTGATATTCTAGAAAACCAAAAACAGGCAAAAAACAACAACTGGCACTGGGCACTAAGTTAATAGGTTAGTCCCAGAAAATGATATATAATTGCTTGTAAAGGTATATAAAACATCCAAGATTGATAATATAATAGCATGGAACAATCAAAAATTATAGATACGTTGGAGACGTATCACCCTCTAGGGGGGCAGTAAGCCTGTCCTGCATTGCTGTGCGTGAACAGTTCATCGTTCGCTGCCTCATTATCAAAGTCGTGCAGCAGCCGCCTTTTAGGGTATGATTTGGCGGCAGTACGTCGGGCCTCAAGGTCCGCTTCAATAGTAAGGACTTTTACCCACTTTTCATTGAGCGCGTTTTTGTGAGTGTACAACTCTTGCTGCTTCCGTTTCATGCTCCGTGCGGTTGCAATTAACTGCCGTTGGGACCGTGCCTACTCAGATGGGTTTGTAGGTACCACGAAGTCTTCAGGTCCGAGGCTACCCTCGTCTTCGAACTTGGGGAGGTAATCCCTGTCCGACCCGTCGTCGAAGGTGCCCATGTCCTCGAGATCATCCTCCGCAGGTACCTCTACGGGCTCCTTCTGCTCGGCGGGCGAGGCTTGATTGTCCTCGCCCGGGTTCTTACCGGTGTTGGGGGCAGCGCCGTTATTAGTGGCGCCCGAGGTGTTGGTCGTACTTCTGCTTCCGTTGCTTCCCTTTGTCCGCCTCTTCGGATGACGACGCTTAGGGTTCTCCTTAGGTTTATCCCGAGGGCTGTCTTTGGGAGTGTCGACCATGTAGATGTTGTTGCCCAATGCCCTGTATGGGTTTTGGCGGGTGGATTCGCTCCGGTATCGCCACAGCCATCTTCGTCCATGTTGGTGGCTTCATCGGAGCCGTAGTTGAGCTCATCAGTCAAGTCTTCGATCGTGGCGACTAAGTGGGTGGTGGGTGGGACAAAAACTTCCCAATCGTCGACTTTACATCTGATCTGATCGTAGACGGCAGATGAGATCACCAGGTTTTGGATTCGGTCCAGCACCTCATTTATTTGCGAAAGCTCCTCCGTGTTCAGGACCTGGCTGTAGGTCGAACCGATCTGAAGTAGCTTGTTCCGGCTGCCTGACGCAGCGCCGTCATCCTGCCTATTCAGGGTTGACCCTTGGTCGGCGGGAGAAGAGATCTCGTCGGTCATCGGCGACGAGGATGTTACTGTCGGGCCCATCGACGAGGTTGGCTCAAGGCCAGCGTCCGAGGATGCAGCGATTGGGCAGGGCGTGGCTACCACCGGATCTATCTTCGGTATCGATTCTGCTGAAAGGTCGGTCCCGAGGATCAGATTGGGAGTCAGTTCCGGGGTCGCGACATCGGAGGGATTCTAAAGCTGATCTGAGGTCCATCCCGAAAGGACCAGGTCACCTCAGGCGTCCGTGATGTACTCCAGGCTCCCGAACTTGATGGTTTGACCTGGGGGGGGGAGTTCTTGATGTGGCCTAGGTGGCCGGTCGGATCGGCGTGTAGCATGATGCTGCCGAAGGCGAAAAGCTGGCCGGGGATGGAGATGTCACCGCAACCAATACTGCTGTCGATCTGCAAGCGAGCCATCAATCCGAAGCGATCGCACAGCGAGCTCTCAATGAAAGCACCAATGTCGGTTTCAAAACCGGCGGATCTCGGGTAGGGGGGGGCCGAGCTGTGAGATTGGATCTATGGGTAACAAGAGACAAGGGACACGAGGTTTTATCCAGGTTCGGGCCTCTTTAAGGAGGTAATACACTATGTCCTGCTCTTGCTTATATGATGGATGTATCAAAGTACAGAGTTGATCTACCTCGAGATCGTGAGTTGTGGTCTAAACCCTAGCGGTGATGATGAATGCATATATCCCTCTACAGACTAAACCCTCTGGCTTATATAGGCACCAGGGGTATCTAGGGTTATACATGGTCGGTTACCATCTAGGGATTACCTGCCGAATCTAACATTCTTGGGGTACACACCAAGTCTTCGGTGAGGTCCGATATGCCGGTGAAAGTGCAACTAATCCCCGGGTGGTTTTGGTAATCAATAACAACATATATATCATTGATCTAATATTCGTTGTTAGTAAATTTCAGAAAAGATCAACGATTGGCATGGCAAGGACTCATGGATGTGGACCCCTCAAAATGTCAAGGACAAGATTGGCAACTCCAAGACTCTACATTTTTGGTTTAGTGATTCAAGATCACATTGAGTCCCTTAGGAAAACCAATACTATTAAAAGGGGATGAGGTTTTGATCATGATTCATTTGCTCGAAGTGCTTAGTGGTATTGCTCCAAAAACCCTCAGCCACTTTCTCATAAACACATCTGTCCAAACCCTAAAAGTCTATCTCGGTCCCACAGAAGCTATCCCATCCGGACCCACCGAGATTACCACTTCATATTGCCACTGCCAAACCCTAGCAATTCGGTTTGACCGAAAAGGATCTCGGTCCCACTGAGATGGCCTTGCCAAGTTTCTGTGATGACATTATTTCACTTCGGAATCACCGAGTTGAAATAATCGAAATTTCCAAAACTGGGTTCTGCCCTAGCCTTTGCACTTCGGTCCCACCAAGTTGTTCCACTTTGGTCCCACCAAAAAGCCTAAAGTTCACATCTTTTACACTAGTCGGTCCCACTGAGTTTATATTCGGTCTCACTGATTTGGGTCAAAAGTGTGTAACGGTTGGATTTTTGGTGAAGGCTATTTATACCCCTCCACCCCCACTTACTCTAAAAGAGAGCCATCAGAACGTGCCTACACTTCCACCATGCACTTTCTGAGATAGAATCACCTACTCATGTGTTGAGATCAAGAGATTCCAATCCAACCATTTGAACCTTGATTTCTAGCGTCTTCAAGTTGCTTTCCACTCCAATACTTCTCCTACCCAAGCCAAATCTGTGAGAGAGAGATTGAGTGTTGAGGAGACTATCATTTAAAGCACAAGAGCAAGGAGTTCATCATCAACACAACATCTATTACCTTTTGGAGAGTGGTGTCTCCTAGATTGGTTAGGTGTCACTTGGGAGCCTCCAAGATCATGTGGAGTTGAACCAAGGAGTTTGTAAGGGCAAGGAGATCGCCTACTTCGTGAAGATCTACCCCGAGTGAGGCTAGTCCTTCGTGGATGTAAGCCATGGTGGAATAGGCAAGGTTGCTTCTTCGTGGACCCTTCGTGGGTGGAGCCCTTCGTGGACTCGCGCAACCATTACCCTTCGTGGGTTGAAGTCTCCATCAACGTGGACGTATGATAGCACCACCTATCGGAACCACACCAATAATCATCGTGTCTTCATTGCGTTTGAAATCTCCAAACCCCTCCTTTACTTACATGTGCAATGTTTAACTTTCCGCTGCTATACTCTTAGAATTGCATGTGTAGGGTGATGCTTGACTTGGTGTAATTGCTAAAATCTGCCCGCAACTAAAATTGGGAAAAGGATAGATTTTTATTTGGTCAAGTAGTCTAATCACCCCCCTCTAGACATACTTTCCATCCTACAAGTGGTATCAGAGCTTTGGTCTCCATTGCATTGGTTTCACAACCTAGGATAGTATGGCGTCTAGTGAGGGAAATTACCACTGTAGAGGTCCATATTTTGATGGTACAAACTTTGCTAGTTGGAAGCATAAGATGAAAATGCATATTATTGGTCATAACCCCACCGTTTGGGCTGTTATTCATGTTGGCTTGCAAGGTGAATTCTTTGAGGATGGTAAGGAACCGGATCGTGAAGCAACCGCGGGAGAATTGAAGATGTTGCAATACAACACTCAAGCATGTGACATTCTCTTCAACGGTTTGTGCCCTGAGGAGTTCAACAAGATCAGCTGCCTCGAGAATGCAAAGGAAATTTGGGATACTTTGGTTGATATGCATGAGGGTACCGAGTCCGTTAAGGAATCCAAGTTGGATGTGCTTCAAAGTCAACTTGACAAGTTCAAGATGAAGGATGGTGAAGGAGTCGCCGAGATGTACTCTAGGCTTGCTGTCATCACAATTGAGATTGCCGGCTTAGGAAGTGAAGAGATGACCGACAAATTCATCATCAAGAAGATTCTTAAAGCCTTGGATGGAAAATATGATACCGTGTGCACATTGATCCAAATGATGCCCAACTACAAAGATCTCAAGCCCATGGAAGTCATTGGAAGGATTGTTTCTCATGAGATGTCACTCAATGACAAAGAAGAGCTACACAACGAGTCAAGTGGTGCTTACAAAGCCTCAACCGATGCTCCCACAACTTCAAGCGACAAGCTAATATCCAATGAAGAGATAAGCTTAATGGTGAAAAGATTCAACAAGTTCTACAAGAGTAGAGGAAAAGAAAGGAGCTCAAACTCAAGAAACTATGAGCAAAGATCATCAAGTCATGACCGTAATTGCTACAATTGTGGAAGACCCGGACACTACTCAAATGAGTGTACGGAACCTCACAAGAAAAGAGACGAATCACCAAGAGGAAAGTATAGAAGAGATGAATCACCTCACAAGGGGAGAAGGAGTAGAGATGATCGTTATGAATGAAGACCTTCTCGGAGAAGCAAGGATTCAGAAAGGAAGGACAAGTCATCCAAGAGCTACACTAGAAGAAGACATCAAGCTCATGTTGGTGAATGGATTTCCGGCTCCGACTCCGACAACCAATCCAAGAGAAGTTATCACTCCAACTCCGACTATAGTCAAGATGAAGGTGTTGCCGGACTTGCTCTCGTATCCTCCAACTCCTATGACCTATTTGATTCACCGAATGGGGGAATTGGAAGATGCTTCATGGCAAAAGGCCCCAAGGTATCACACCCCAAATACCTTGACTTTATTAGTGATGAGGATGATTTACTTGGTGATGATGATTTGCTTGTTGATAAGACTAGTAATGTGAGCTATAATGAACTTGCTAGTAATCATGATAGTCAAGAGGAAATGAGTGACAATGCTATGAAGGAGATTGAGCGTCTAACTAAGGAACTAAACACTCTTAAGTTAGCTCATGAAACAACTTAAGAGGATCATAGAGAGCTTCTAAGAACTCATGAGAAGCTATGCTTCGAGAAGCTAAATTTAGAGCAAGAGCATGAGTTTCTAAAAGCTATCAATGGCGATCTTCGAAAGAAGAGTTCTTCATACATTGCCAAATGTTTACTCTTGTCTACTTTTGTGTCACAAGTTAAATCTAAGCAAACTAGTAACAAGGGCAAAAAGGGTTCTACCTCTAGTAGTAACAATAACAATGCTAAATCCAATGTTGTTACTTCTAGTAGTTCAAAAAAACAATTTATTGAAAGGAATTATAGAAAATGATGTCTACAAGAGCCTTGCCGGGAGTAAGCAATTTGAGGAAATTGTACGCAAGCAAGGAAGGCACTGGAAGAACCAAGGTATTGGTTTTGAACGAAAGTTCAATGCCAATGGAGTTGAGTGGGAAGAAGATCAATACCCCAAGACGAAGTTTGTTCCTCAACAAGAGAAGTATGATCCTACTTCCTTCAAGGGAACACAAGCTCAAGATGATCTTCCACCACAAGACCACAAACTAAAAGGCAAGGACAAGCTTCAAACAGAGATTGACTCATTTGAAGAACCACCTCAAGCTTTGGTCAAGTGGGTTCCCAAGGCCTCATCAAGTTCTACTTCATCAAGTGATACTACAACTCCAAGGATTCCCATCAAGTTGATGTGGTCCCAAAGAAGAAGAACTAGAGAGTTCTTGAGGGTGACTCTGCCAACAAACTTCACTCATATTCATTCATGGCAAGGACTTGTTCAACCAACTTCAACATCTTGCACTAGTTCATGGAGTCATAAACCCTCTTGTTGGTAAGACAAGGGACAAGGTATTCAATGCATTCATGGATAACATCATATGTGCATTTCACTCTATGTCTATGGAAATCCTTGTTTGCTTCTTGTGGGACTAACCCATGTAGGTATTGAAAGTGCAAAACTCCAAGGATTGCTCCCAACTCTTGATGGTCTACATCAACATTGAGCATGCACATCTACAACATCTACATGAAGTCATCATCGACAAAACCCAAGGTTAGTTCATCCCTCTTTGGGGGATATCACATCTAGGGGGAGCTTGGCTCTATGACTTGAACTAAAGCAACTCTAATGGTGTGAACACATTAATGCTTTATGTAAAAGTGGTAACCCCACTTGTGCTAAAATGATGAGTATGACCTATGATCAAATGTTCTCATTTGGATCCTATGTCAATATACTCATATATATATGACTATGTCATCGCCCATTGTGTGATAGATGCTAGTGTTGGTTGTGCATGTTTGACACATATTTCATTTGCTATTTTATTGTGTGAACATGTTGCTATGCATATTTCTCATTTGAGGACATCCATTTGTAGTTTGATTGATTTGGTTTTATTTGGCCAAGTGGATGTACAAGAATGCCTAAGCACCTTCTCTAGCTATCTATTCTTGTCTCAAATTCTCTTCATGCTACATCACAAAATTGGAACAAGTCTTTTTCGGACCCTCCGGGTGAGGCTCAGTCGGAGTCACCGATCTATCTAAGACTGAACTCCAAAACCTTCTAAATGCCTTTCGGTTTGACCAACTAACTCTCATTCGGTCTCATCGAAAACATTTAGATTGATCTAGGCTTTCATCTCGGTGTGACCGATTTGAACCATCTCGAAGACACCGATGTGTTGTACTGGTAGCAGTTACACATCTCGGTGCCATCGATTTGTTTCAATCGGAGCCACTGACAGCTGATGGGTATATATATCCAGCGAGACCGTATGGTTCAAATTTCTCAAACGTTTCGCCCTCGAGCCCCACAACTGCCATCGCCCTAGTCTCTGGACAATCGCCGTACTGTCCAGTGTGCCTTCGCCGTTGGATTCCATTGCTGTCAACGGGAATTTCTCCCTCCGTTGCGGCCATAGAGGATTTGCGCCAAGTTAGGGTAAAATTTGACCCCTTAGTGCTTCAATTTCCGATTCAATGCACTAGGGTTTCGCCATTATTCTTGCCACAGTTTGCAATTTCTATTCCACCTATGAATTCCTTAGATTAGATTCGAGCAAAGATTTTAGGTTTAAATTTCCGCAGAATACATCTCGGACTAGTCGATTTGAAATTTTTGGAGTCACTGATCTGGCTTCGATCATTGCACAAGTACGTCTCGGTGCCACCAAGTTGTACTGATCGGTGAGGCCGAAATGAAGTTTCTGTGAAACCCTAGCATCTCGGCGAGACCGAACCACATATCGGTCTGACCGAAACTGTGTGTCAAGTCTCTATTAAGTGCTTCGGCATCACCGAAATTATCAACTCGGTTGTTCCAAAATGTCTTCTGTGAAAACTTGAAACTAAGATTTGAACTCAAATTTTTGAAAAACCAGCTGCATTTTGTGATGACTCATCTTTTCTGCCTATACCCAACTACTTCACAGGTCAGCTTGCAAGATGTCAGATGCCAGTGACAGCCAGAACAGGTCTGAGGAGCAAAATGTTAATCTAAGTGCATGTTCAAGTCCTGAGAGCAGCTATGAAGAAGGTAGCAGAAGCACTCCCAGCAAGTTGCCTAAGGCTGCCAAGTGGACTAGGAAAGACAAGGGCTCTGAATCTGATGAGGAAGATTTTCAGTCGGAAGAAGTCACCTCCAAAAAGAAGAAACCAACTGTTGTTTCCAAGGAATATGGCAATCAGAAGGAAAGGCAGGTGACAAGGAAAGTTCCTGCTTTAGTTGCTGCCAAGAGAGGCATTACCACAGCCAATCCAGAGGAATCTCAGGCTGTGCAAATCAAGGCAAAGCCAAAAGGTGGCAGGCAAGAAAAGGGAAAGGAAACAAGTGGCTCATGTGGTGTTCAAACCCACATCCATGAGAAGAGATGACACCACAGATGAAGAAGAAGAGGAAGAGCCAGCAGCTAACTCTCCTGCTGCCAAGCAACATAAGCTCATGGTAGATGCTATCAAGACTGCTGCTCCCTCCAAGCCAAAACCCAAGGCTCCCTCTTCCAAGCCTAGGAGAACCACAAGAAATGTGCCAGCTAGTGAGAAGAACAAGGCCCCAGTGCCTGTAACTGCTGATGATGAAGATGATGAAGCCAAAGTGCTGCGGAAGCTTAGACCCAGAATGCCAGAGCACAATGATACTCATCCTATTGCTGAGAACATGAAGGAGAGGAAGGACAATGGTCTGAGGAAGTGGAGGCAATCAGATCCATATGCTGTGAGGAGGAGGACTGCTGTAGACTGATACATCCATTTTGCATCATGTTTTACTACTGTTATTTGTAGTGTTTTTAATCAATATAATACTTTGTGGAGCAATTATAATGCCTTTTCTCTCTTAATACGCAAGATTTACATAAGGAGGGAGATTGTCGGCAGCTGGAATTCTGGACCTGAAAAAGCTATGTCAGAGATACCTATTCTGCACATCTCCAAATGGGCTGAAATTTCACGGAGATTAATTTTGGAATAAATAAAAAATATTGGAAGAAATAAGTACCAGAGGGGGCCACCCAGGTTCTCACGAGGCACCAGGGCGCGCCACCCCCCCAGGTGCGCCCTAGTGGCTCATGGGGCCCCTGGACAGCCTCCGGTGCCCATTTTCTGGTATATAAGCCCATTTTCCCTAGAAAAAATCAGGAGAAGACTTTTGGGACGGTGCGCCGCCGTCTCAAGGCGGAACTTGGGCAGGAGCACTTTTGCTCTCCGGCGGAGCGATTCCGACGGGGATACTTCCCTCCGGGAGGGGGAAATCGGAGCCATCGACATCACCAACGATCCTCTCATCATGGGAGGACCAATCTTCATCAACATCTTCAACATCATCATCTCATCTCAAACCCTAGTTCATCTCTTGTATTCAATCTTTGTCTCAAAACCTCAGATTGGTACCTGTGGGTTGCTAGTAGTGTTGATTACATCTTGTAGTTGATGCTAGTTGGTTTATTTGGTGGAAGATTATATGTTCAGATCCAATATGCTATTCAATACCCCTCTGATCTTGGACATGAATATGATTTGTGAGTAGTTACTTTTGTTCTCGAGGACATGGGAGAAGTCTTGTAATAAGTAATCATGTGAATTTGGCATTCGTTTGATATTTTGATGATATGTATGTTGTTGATTCTTTTAGTGGTGTCATGTGAACGTCAACTATATGACACTTCACCATCTTTGGGTCTAAGGGAATGCATTGTGGAGTAGTAATTAGATGATGGGTTGCTAGAGTGACAGAAGCTTAAACCCTAGTTTATGCGTTATTCCGTAAGGGGCTGATTTGGATCCATATGTTTAATGCTATACTTAGATTTATCCTAATTCTTCTTTCGTAGTTGCGGATGCTTGCGAGAGGGGTTAATCATAAGTGGGAGGCTTGTTCAAGTAAGAAGAGCACCCAAGCACCAGTCCACCCACATATCAAATTATCAAAGTAGCGAACGCGAATCAAACAAACATGATGAAAGTGACTAGATGAAATTCCCATGTGTCCTCGAGAACGCTTTGCTTATTATAAGAGATCGTTCCGGCTTGTCCTTTGCTACAAAAAGGATTGGGCCACCTTGCTGCACTCTTTGTTACTATTGCTACTTGTCACTTGTTACAAATTATCTTGCTATCAAACTACTCATTACCGATAATTTCAGTGCTTGCCGAAAATACCTTGCTGAAAACCGCTTGTCATTTCCTTCTGCTCCTCGTTGGGTTCGACACTCTTACTTATCGAAAGGACTACGATTGATCCCCTATACTTTTGGGTCATCAAGACTCTTTTCTGGCGCCGTTGCCGAGGAGTGAAGCGCCTTTGGTGAGTGGAATTTGGTAAGGAAACATTTATATTATGTGCTGAAATTTACTGTTACTTGTCACTATGGAAAGTAATCCTTTGAGGGGTTTGTTCGGGGTATATTCACCTCGACCAGAAGCACAAATAGTTGCTCCTCAACCTACTGCACCTACTGAAAATATTTATTATGAGATTCCTTCGGGTATGATAGAGAAACTGCTAGCTAGTCCTTATGCAGGTGGAACAATACATCCTGATATGCACTTGATCTATGTGGATGAAATTTGTGGATTGTTTAAGCTTGTAGGTTTATCCGGAGATGGAGTTAAGAAGAAAGTATTCCCTTTATCTTTGGAGGGAAAGGCATTGATATGGTATAGGCTATGTGATGATACTGATACATGGGTCTGGAACCGGTTGAAGCTGGAATTCCACCAGAAATTTTATCCTATGCATTTGGTTCATCGTGATCGGAATTATATATATAATTTTTGGCCTCGTGAAGGAGAAAGCATCGCTCAAGCTTGGGGGAGGCTTAAGTACATGATGTACACATGCCCCAATCATGAGATCTCAAGAGAAATTATCTTACAGAATTTTTATGCTCGGCTTTCTCATGATGATCAAACCATGCTCGATTCTTCTTCGACTGGCTCCTTTATGAAGAAAACTATTGAATTCAGATGGGATCTTCTGGAAAGAATTAAACGCAACTCTAAAGATTGGGAACTCGACAAAGGTAATGAGTCAGGTATAATACTTGAGTTCGATTGTGTTAAATCTTTTATGGATACTGATGCTTTTCGTAAGTTTAGCACTAAATATGGACTTGACTCTGAGATAGTAGCCTCCTTTTGTAAATCATTTGCTACTCATGTTGATCTCCCTAAGGAGAAGTGGTTTAAATATCATCCCCCTATTAAAGAAAATATTGAGGAACCCGTTAGTGTTAAAGAAGAAACAATTGTTTACCATGTTGATCCAGTTGTGCCTACTGCTTATATTGAGAAACCACCTTTTCCTGTTAGGATTAAGGAACATGCTAAAGTTTCAACTGTGGTTAACAAAACTAATATTAGAGCACCTAGACCCTCTGAACAAATTAAAGTTGAATCTAATGTTGCTATGGTTAAAGATCTCTTGGTCGATAATATAGATGGGCATGTTATTTACTTCTGTGATGAAGCAGCTAGATTTGCTAAACCAGACCCTAAAGATAAAAACAGACCTGTAGTAGGCATGCCTGTTGTCTCTGTTAAAATAGGAGATCATTGTTATCATGGCTTATGTGATTTGGGTGCTAGTGTGAGTGCTATTCCATTTACCTTATATCAAGAAATTATGAATGATATTGCACCTATTGAAATAGAGGACATTGATGTTACTATTAAGCTTGCAAACAGAGATACCATTACACCGCTTGGGATCGTTAGAGATGTTGAAGTCTTGTGTGGAAAAATAAAATACCCTACTAATTTTCTAGTCCTCAGTTCTCCACAAGATGAATTTTGTCCCATTATATTTGGTACACCTTTCTTGAACACTGTTAATGCCAAGATTGATTGCGCTAAAGAAACTGTTAGTGTTAATTTTGGTGGTATGTCTCATGAGTTTAATTTCTCCAAGTTTCGTAGACAACCTCATGATAAAGAATTGCCTAGTAAAGATGAAATTATTGGTCTTGCTTCTATTGCCGTACCTCCTACTGATCCGTTAGAACAATATTTGCTAGACCATGAAAATGATATGCACATGAATGAAAGAAATGAAATAGATAGGATGTTCTTTGATCAACCACCTATCCTTAAATACAATTTGCCTGTTGAAACTCTTGGAGGCCCTCCTCCACCTAAGGGTGACCCTGTATTTGAATTGAAACAATTACCTGATACTCTTAAATATGCTTATCTTGATGAAAAGAAGATATATCCTGTTATTATTAGTGCTAACCTTTCAGAGCATGAAAAAAGAGATTACTTAAAACTCTGAGGAAGCACCGAGCTGCTATTGGATATACTCTTGATGATCTTAAGGGCATTAGTCCCACTCTATGTCAGCACAAAATTAATATGGAGCCTGATGTTAAACCAGTTGTCGACCACCAACGACGATTAAATCCTAAGATGAAAGAGGTGGTAAGAACCGAAATATTAAAGCTTCTAGAAGCAGGTATAATCTATCCCATATCTGATAGTAGATGGGTAAGTCCCGTTCATTGTGTCCCTAAGAAAGGAGGTATTACCGTTGTTCCTAATGATAAAAATGAACTCATTCCGCAAAGAATTGTAACTGGTTATAGGATGTTAATTGATTTTAGAAAATTAAGCAAAGCCACTAGAAAAGATCATTACCCCTTACCTTTTATTGATCAAATGTTAGAAACATTGTCTAAGCATACACACTTTTGTTTCCAAGATGGTTATTCTGGTTTCTCTCAAATACCTGTATCACAAGCCGACCTAGAGAAAACCACCTTTACTTGTCCTCTTGGAACTTATGCATATAGACGTATGCCTTTTGGTTTATGCAATGCACCTGCTACCTTTCAAAGATGTATGACTGCTATATTCTCTGACTTTTGTGAAAAGATTATTGAGGTTTTCATGGATGATTTTTCCGTTTACGGAACTTCTTTTGATGATTGCTTAAGCAACCTTGATCGAGTTTTGCAGAGATGTGAACAAACTAATCTTGTCTTGAATTGGGAGAAGTGCCACTTTATGGTGAATGAAGGTATTGTCTTCGGGCATAAAATTTCTGAAAGAGGTATTGAAGTTGATAAAGCTAAGGTTGATGCTATTGAAAAAATGCCATGTCCTAAAGATATTAAAGGTATAAGAAGTTTCCTAGGTCATGCTGGTTTCTATAGGAGGTTTATTAAAGACTTCTCTAAAATTTCTAGGCCTCTTACTAATCTTTTGCAAAAAGATGTTCCATTTGTTTTTTATGATGATTGTGTAGAAGCCTTTGAAACACTTAAGAAAGCCTTAACCACTGCACCTATTGTTCAACCACCTGATTGGAACTTGCCTTTTGAAATTATGTGTGATGCTAGTGATTATGCTGTTGGTGCTGTTCTAGGACAGAGAGTTGATAAGAAATTAAATGTTATCCATTATGCTAGTAAAACTCTAGACAGTGCCCAAAGAAATTATGCTACTACTGAGAAAGAATTTCTAGCAGCTGTGTTTGCATGTGATAAATTCAGATCTTACTAAGTTGATTCTAAAGTAACTGTTCACACCGATCATGCTGCTATTAAATATCTTATGGAAAAGAAAGATGCTAAACCTAGACTCATTAGGTGGGTTCTATTGCTACAAGAATTTGACTTGCATATTATTGATAGAAAGGGAGCTGAGAATCCCGTAGCAAATAATTTGTCTAGAATGGAAAATGTTCTTGATGACCCACTTCCTATTAATGATGATTTTCCTGATGAACAATTAGTTGTCATAAATGCTTCTCGTAATACTCCTTGGTATGCGGACTATACTAATTATATTGTTGCTAAAATTATATCACCTAGTTTCACGTACCAACAAAAGAAAAAGTTCTTCTTTGATTTAAGACATTACTTCTGGGATGACCCACATCTTTATAAAGAAGGAGTAGATGGTATTATTAGACGTTGTATACCCGAGCATGAATAGGAACAAATCTTACGGAAGTGTCATTCCGAGGCTTACGGAGGACACCATGTGGGAGACAGAACTGCACATAAGGTACTACAATCTGGTTTTATTGGCCTACTCTTTTCAAGGATGCTCGTAAGTTTGTCTTATCTTGTGATGAATGTCAAAGAATTGGTAATGTTGGTAGACGTCAGGAAATGCCTATGAATTACTCACTTGTTATTGAACCATTTGATGTTTGGGGATTTGATTATATGGGACCTTTTCCTAATTCCAATGGGTATACTCATATTTCAGTTGTTGTTGATTACATTGCTAAGTGGGTAGAAGCTATTCCAACTAGTAGTGCTGATCATAACACCTCTATTAAAATGCTTAAAGAAGTTATTTTCCCGAGGCTCGGAGTCCCTAGATATTTAATGACTGATGGTGGTTCGCATTTTATTCATGGTGCATTCCGTAAACTGCTTGCTAAATATGATGTCAACGATATAATTGCATCTCCCTATCACCCTCAATCTAGTGGTCAAGTTGAATTGAGCAATAGAGAAATAAAATTAATTTTGCAAAAAAACGTCAGTAGATCTAGAAATAATTGGTCTAAGAAACTTGATGATGCATTATGGGCTTATAGAACTGCTTATAAAAATCCTATGGGTATGTCTCCTTATAAAATGGTTTATGGAAAAGCATGTCATTTACCTCTTGAGTTAGAACATAAAGCATATTGGGCAATTAAAGAACTCAATTATGATTTTAAACTTGTCAGTGAAACGAGGTTATTTGATATTAGCTCACTAGATGAATGGAGAACCCAAGCTTATGAAAATGCCAAATTGTTTAAAGAAAAAGTTAAAAGATGGCATGATAGAAGAATTCAAAAACGGGAATTCAAAGTGGGTGAGTATGTTCTATTGTACAATTCTCGTTTGAGATTCTTTGCAGGAAAACTTCTCTCTAAATGGGAAGGACCGTATATCATCGAATAAGTTTATCGCTCCGGAGCCATCAAAATAAACAACTCCGAAGGGACTAATCCGAGAGTGGTGAATGGGCAAAGAATTAAGCACTATATTTCAAGTACTCCCATTAATGTTGAAACTAATATTATTGAAACAATTACACCGGACGAATACATAAAAGAGTCCTTCCGGGACACTCCAGAACCCTGAAAAGGAAGAGGTACGTGATACGGTAAGTAAACCGACTCCAAATTTTTTATAAAAATACTTTCTGTCAGTCTTGGAATATTAGAAATAATACAAAAATAAGAAATAGCCGAGGGGACCCACGAGGTGCACACGAGGCACCAGGGCGCGCCACCCCCCCAGGCGCGCCCTGGTGGCTCGTGGGCCCCTCGTGAGCCTTCCCGACTCCGTTTTCTCCTGGAATACTTGTTTTGCAAGATAAAAATTCTTTACATATACTCCAGGATGTTTTGACCACCGTATCGCAGAAATATCCTCTATTCTTGTTTCGTGTTGTTTTTCTGACAGATATTGGAGGTATGTCGTCCCAAAACTCTGTTGGAGAGAGCCATGTCTCTTATGTTGCTGCAAATCCAAGAGCCTATGAGGATGAAGATCACCATAGGTGGTCAATCAAGGAGGAGGTCGATGCTGACTTAAAGAGGCTAGATTCCATGGAGCAGGAAGAAACTTCTCGACCACAGCCCAGGAACATGCACGTGGAATACGGGGAATCGAGCTTACCGGATATGGTTAAACCTCCCAACACTCAATTTGTTTCTTATCGTAACTTGAAAAAGAGTGTTGCTTCATCTCCTTCAGTCAGGAAACACCCTTGGGTGGATGGTGCATTAATTGTCACTTGGAAGCTCCGGAATGAAATTATGGATCTTAAGCATCAAGTCAATAAGCTTGAAGAGGAAAATCGCATCCTCAAAGACATCAGCGCCAAGAACATCCCACCATCATCACCGAAGAAAGAAACTTGAGTACATGGGTATGGGCACTCCCCTTGGCTTGTGCCAAGCTTGGGGGAGGTGCCCCAGTGTCGTATCACCATCACCTTTATTATCTTTACCTATTTTTAGTTCGATCCTTAGTTATTTCGTGATTTAGTTGAATAAAAATTTAGTATGATCTATTTTCGAGTGCTAGTTTCGTGATCTATCTATCTATGTAATTGAGTTGAGAGTTATATAATAAAGAGTAGTTTGAGTTTTTGCTTCTTTACTTTTATGTTTCAATCCTAGCAATGAAAATAATGAAAAAGATCATATGCTAATCTTATGGAAAGTAATGACATTACATAAAGAAAAGTATAAGTGGTAAAATTTATTGAAAGTTAACAAGCATAGCATTGGTCAATGATGCAATTCATGAAAAAATTAATAAGGGAAGAGAAGATTCACATGCAAATACACTATCTTGGACATCTTTTATGATTGTGAGCCCCCATTAAGTATTTTATGTCAAATTGTTGACGTTGGACAAGGAAGACAACGTAATGAATTATGTTTGCTTATATTCACATAGAAGTTATATTGTCATGGATCCTTCAACATGTGGTGCTTTCCCAATACCTTTGCTAGCCAAAAAATCCGCACCAAGTAGAGATACTACTTGTGCATCAAAAACCCTTAAACCCAGTTTCATGTCATGAGAGTCCACTATATCTGCCTATGGATTGAATAAGATCCTTCAAGTAAGTTGTCATCGGTGCAAAAAGCAATAAAAATTGCCTCTAAATGTGTATGAACTTTTATTGTAAGGGAAAATAAGCTTTGTACGAACTTGTGATGGCAAAGAAATAAAAGTGACGGACTGCATAATAAAGGTTGCTATCACAAGGGGGCAATATAAAGTGACGTTCCTTTGCATTAAGAGGTTGTGTATCCAACAACAAAAAGCGCATGATAACTTCTGCTTCCCTCTGCGAAGGGCCTATCTTTTACTTTTATGTATTTACTTTTTATGCAAGAGTCAATAGTGTTCTCCTCTATTCCTTTTTATTTTTCTCTTTTGCAAGCATCATGTGGTGGGGAAAGATCTAGGCATATATATCCAGTTGGATATGAGTGATCATGAGTTATTATTGTTAACATCACCCTTGAGGTGAATAAGTTGGGAGGCAATATTATAAGCCCCTATCTTTCTATGTGTCTGGCTGAAACTTTTTGCTCCATATATATGTTGTGAGTGTTAGCAATCATAGAAGACTAAATGATGGTTGAGTATGTGGACTTGCTAAAAAGCTCCTACATGAGACTCTTCCTGAAAATATGATGAATTGCAATTGCATTGTTGACTGAGAACATAGTTTGTTAGTTTTCAAGAAAGTTTATGCCTTATACTTCATTGTTGTGATGAATTGTTACTTGCTCATGAGAAGTTTTATGATATTGAATATTGCTGTTATAATAATGATCATGATGCTACTATGTCCGTATTTTGTTTTTATCGACACCTCTCTCTCTAAACATGTGGACATGATTATCGATATCGGCTTTCGCTTGACGACACGCGAGGTCTAAGCTTGGGGGAGTTGATACGTCCATTTTGCATCATGTTTTACTACTGTTATTTGTAGTGTTTTTAATCAATATAATACTTTGTGGAGCAATTCTAATGCCTTTTCTCTCTTAATATGCAAGATTTACATAAGGAGGGAGATTGCCGGCAGCTGGAATTCTGGACCTGAAAAAGATATGTCAGAGATACCTATTCTGCACATCTCCAAATGTGATGAAATTTCACAGAGATTTATTTTGGAATAAATAAAAAATATCGGAAGAAAGAAGTAACAGAGGGGGCCACCCAGGTGCCCACGAGGCACCAGGGCGTGCCACCCCCCCAGGCGCGCCCTGGTGGCTCATGGGGCCCCTGGCCAGCCTCCGGTGCCCATTTTCTGGTATATAAGCCCATTTGCCCTAGAAAAAATCAGGAGAACACTTTTGGGACGGTGCGCCGCCATCTCGAGGCGGAACTTGGGCAGGAGCACTTTTGCTCTCCGGCGGAGCGATTCCGACGGGGATACTTCCCTCCGGGAGGGGGAAATCGGAGCCATCGACATCACCAACGATTTTCTCATCATGGGAGGACCAATCTTCATCAACATCTTCAACATCATCATCTCATCTCAAACCCTAGTTCATCTCTTGTATTCAATCTTTGTCTCAAAACCTCAGATTGGTACCTGTGGGTTGCTAGTAGTGTTGATTACATCTTGTAGTTGATGCTAGTTGGTTTATTTGGTGGAAGATTATATGTTCAGATCCAATATGCTATTCAATACCCCTCTGATCTTGGACATGAATATGATTTGTGAGTAGTTACTTTTGTTCTCGAGGACATGGGAGAAGTCTTGTAATAAGTAATCATGTGAATTTGGCATTCGTTTGATATTTTGATGATATGTATGTTGTTGATTCTTTTAGTGGTGTCATGTGAACGTCAACTATATGACACTTCACCATCTTTGGGTCTAAGGGAATGCATTGTGGAGTAGTAATTAGATGATGGGTTGCTAGAGTGACAGAAGCTTAAACCCTAGTTTATGCGTTATTCCGTAAGGGGCTGATTTGGATCCATATGTTTAATGCTATACTTAGATTTATCCTAATTCTTCTTTCGTAGTTGCGGATGCTTGCGAGAGGGGTTAATCATAAGTGGGAGGCTTGTTCAAGTAAGAAGAGCACCCAAGCACCAGTCCACCCACATATCAAATTATCAAAGTAGCGAACGCGAATCAAACAAACATGATGAAAGTGACTAGATGAAATTCCCATGTGTCCTCGAGAACGCTTTGCTTATTATAAGAGATCGTTCCGGCTTGTCCTTTGCTACAAAAAGGATTGGGCCACCTTGCTGCACTCTTTGTTACTATTGCTACTTGTCACTTGTTACAAATTATCTTGCTATCAAACTACTCATTACCGATAATTTCAGTGCTTGCCGAAAATACCTTGCTGAAAACCGCTTGTCATTTCCTTCTGCTCCTCGTTGGGTTCGACACTCTTACTTATCGAAAGGACTACGATTGATCCCCTATACTTTTGGGTCATCATAGACTACCGCTTTCACACTAAGGAACAGTAGGATTTTTTTGAGACTGTGTTGCTTGACAAGAAGCCCATATTCAGTGACATGAGATGGGTGGACTGGAAGTTCATTGATGCTAATGAAGACAACTTTCCTCATGTGCATGAAAGCTTCAAGATGATTGGGATTGATGATTTCATAGGGAAGAAGTTGACAGCTTGGAATGATGAAATGATTATGTAATTCTACTCCACAGCTCATTTCTATCCAAATGGCAAGATTGTGTGGATGACTGAAGGTATTAGATATGAGTCCACAGTTGAAGAATGAGCTACTTTTCTTGATGTGCCCAAGCCCGAGGAGCATGATATTGATGTTTATGCCAAGCGCAAGATGGATCACAATTCCATGGCCAACATGTACTAGGAGATTCCGTTGGAAGATGTGGAGACACACAAGCTAGGCTCAGTCTATCATTTGTTGGCAGGACTTGCTACCTCCAACACTATCATGAGATACACATTGATGCCAAAGTCAGGAGATGAGAGGATGATCAGAGGGCACTCCATCAACATGCTTCATCACATTTATCAATCTGAGAGATTCAGAGTCATGGATCTTATTGTTGAGACTATCACGAGGACTGCCGCGGATCAGAAGAGGTCATGTGGATTTGCTCCACACATTCAGCTGCTTATCAACTCCAAAGTTGGTAACAAGACATATCTGCTAGACCGTGAGCACTTGCCGCTGAGGCTAGAGTTTGAGGACAACACTGTGACGATGGATCCATCCCATCCCACTTCAGCCACAGCACAGGCAGAGAAGAAAGCAAGAGCAGAAGCTGCAAAGTCTGCACAGCCCAGAGCTACATCTGCACCATCACTGAAGACTAAGAATGATCAAATCAACCATCTTCTTCGAGCTACTCAGAGGATCGAGCAAAGTTTGGCCGACTTAGCGAAGAACCAGAAGAGCCTTGAGAGGATCATTGAGACTAAATTTTATGATCCGGATGTCAAAGTGACAGAGATGCAATCTACAGTGGAGAGTCTAAAGAAAGAGATGGATGATGCAAAGCTTGCTAGCACTGATGATGAGGAACATCATGGTTCAGTACTTCCTACTACTACTCAGTTCAGGACCCAAGCTAGGTCAGCAGCAATTCCAGTCACTTCCAGAGCTACAGTCTCAGCTCCAGCTCCTACACCTACAATTGCACCCTCAGCTGCTCCAGCCATTGCCACTCCTCCACCAGTCCTGCAGACTTCTTCAAAGGCATTGGCAGATGCTCTTCTCTCTACTCCGACATCGATGCACACCGGAGCTGCCAGCCAGAGGACTTCACCACCTGGAGCTGCCGGAGATCGTGTCTAGAGTGGCGTTTAGCTCTATACCTATTCGATCTTTTTGGTACTTGTTGCCAAAGGAGGAGAATTTGTATAGATCATTAGAGCTTCAAGAGAGAGCGTTTTGCTTTTGTTCGTTTGTTTTTCCTTGAGAGTTTCTTGCTACTATTTGGTTTGTGCTACTTTGATCGTTATGCTTGTGATGATACTATCTGGTTGTGTGTTTGATCATACGATGCTTCATGCTATGCACATTGTTTATCATTATCATTATCTATGTATGATCATTCATTCGGTTGTTTGGTGATGAGTGCTTATGTTATTGTAATCATATCATTTTGAGCGCTCCACCAAGATGTATGTGACATGGAAGAGTGACCCATGATCCTAATCGATTGTGCATTTGCATTCAAACGCAAATTTTAAATAATGCACAAATTTAGGGGGAGCTCTTACATATCACATACTTCTCAAAGCAATGATGTATTCCATTGATTATATCATTTGTAGAAGCTTTGATCTATATGTTGTCATCAATTACCAAAAAGGGGGAGATTGAAAGTGCAACTAGTCCCCGAGTGGTTTTGGGTAATCAATAACAACATATATATCATTGATCTAATATTCATTGCTAGTAAATTTCAGAAAAGATCAATGATTGGCATGGCAATGACTAATGGATGTGGACCCCTCAAAAGGTCAAGGACAAGATTGGCAACTCCAAGACTCTACATTTTTGGTTTAGTGATTCAAGATCACATTGAGTCCCTTAGG
Organism: Elymus sibiricus; assembly: GCA_039707655.1. Classification (NCBI taxonomy): domain Eukaryota; kingdom Viridiplantae; phylum Streptophyta; class Magnoliopsida; order Poales; family Poaceae; genus Elymus; species Elymus sibiricus. The sequence goes on along the minus strand of CM077676.1, from coordinate 266,324,138 downwards.
AAAGCCAATACTATTAAAAGGGGATGAGGTTTTGATCATGATTCATTTGCTCAAAGTGTTTAGTGGTATTGCTCCAAAAACCTCAGCCACTTTCTCATAAACACAACTGTCCAAACCCTAAAAGTCTATCTCGGTCCCACCGAAGCTATCCCATCCGGACCCACCAAGATTACCACTTCATATTGCCACTACCAAACCCTAGCAATTCGGTTTGACCGAAAAGGATCTTGGTCCCACCGAGATGGCCTTGCCAAGTTTCAGTGATGACATTATTTCACTTCGGAATCACCGACATGAAATAATCAGAATTTCCGAAACTGGGTTCTGCCCTAGCCTTTGCACTTCGGTCCCACCGAGTTGTTCCACTTCGGTCCCACCAAAAAGCCTAAAGTTCACATCTTTTACACTAGTCAGTCTCACCGAGTTTATATTGAGTCTCACCGATTTGGGTCAAAAGTGTGTAACGGTTGGATTTTTGGTAAAGGTTATTTATACCCCTCCACCCCGACTTACTCTAAAAGAGAACCATCAGAACGTGCCTACACTTCCACCATACACTTTCTGAGAGAGAACCACCTACTCATGTGTTGAGATCAAGAGATTCCAATCCAACCATTTGAACCTTGATTTCTAGCGTCTTCAAGTTGCTTTCCACTCCAATCCTTCTCCTACCCAAGCCAAATCTGTGAGAGAGAGATTGAGTGTTGAGGAGACTATCATTTGAAGCACAAGAGCAAGGAGTTCATCATCAACACACCATCTATTACCTTTTGGAGAGTGGTGTCTTCTAGATTGGTTAGGTGTCACTTGGGAGCCTCCAAGATCATGTGGAGTTGAACCAAGGAGTTTGTAAGGGCAGGGAGATCGCCTACTTCGTGAAGATCCACCCCGAGTGAGGCTAGTCCTTCGTGGACGTAAGCCATGATGGAATAGGCAAGGTTGCTTCTTCATGGACCCTTCGTGGGTGGAGCCCTCCGTGGACTCGCGCAACCGTTACCCTTCATGGGTTGAAGTCTCCGTCAACGTGGACATACAATAGCACCACCTATCAGAACCACGCCAAAAATCATCGTGTCTTCATTGTGTTTGAAATCTCCAAACCCCTCCTTTACTTACATGTGCAATGTTTTACTTTCCGCTGCTTTACTCTTAGAATTGCATGTGTAGCGTGATGCTTGACTTGGTGTAATTGCTAAAATCTGTCCACAACTAAAATTGGGAAAATGATTGATTTTTATTTGGCCAAGTAGTCTAATCACCCCCCCTCTAGACATACTTTCGATCGTACAGCTGGTTCTACAGGTTGGAGGCCTCCGGAGTCCTTATTCTTCAACGGGCCTTGAGTCCGGCCCATGGACTAGACCGACTAGGCCGGGACCCCCTAGTCCAGGACACCGTTACCTTACAAACTTTTTGGTTTCTCCACACGATTTGGAGACTCCCAAGCACACCTAGCCAATCTAGAAGGCACCACCCTCCAAAAGGTAATAGATGGTATTGCTGATGATGAACTCCTTGCTCTTTTGCTTCAAAAGATAATCTTCTCAACACTCAAAACACTCTCTCACAGATTTTGGCTTTTGGGTAGGAGAGGTGGGGTGGAAAGCAATGAGGTGACTAGAAATCAAAGGACCAATGGTTGGAGTGGAATCCCTTTGAAATCAGCACAAGGAGTGGGAGCTTTCTCTAAAAACTATGGGTATGTAATGTGTTTGCTTCGAGAGACAATGGTGGAGTAGGTGGGGGTATATATAGGCATCACAAAAAATTTAACGTTACTCACCTTTGAGCACATCTCGGTGAGACCGACTGAAACACTCGATCAGACCGATTTGTACAAAAGGTTCAAACTTTAGATAATTCGGTGACTCCGGATGAAACTGTCTGGTGTCTCCGAGTTCTGCTGACCTAAGCACTTTAGACACTTCCGTGTCACCGACTGAAACTGTTCGGAAATTCGGAACGCATTTTAGTAGGCAACAAAAGGTTGGCAAGTGCTCTTCGGTGAGACTCAAGGGTCAACTCGGTGAGACCAAAAGTTAGGGTTTAGGACAATGGCTATATCAGTGTGACTCGGTGACTCTGGTAGGATTGGTTTGGTGAGTCCGAGTTGAATGTTTGGTTTGTGATATAGTGGGATCATGTGAAAATGATATGAGTCTTTTGAAGTTTGATCTTTAAGCACTTGAGCAAGAAACTCATTTTCACAACCTCACCCACTTTTTATAGTATTGGCATACCTATAGACTCAATGTGATCTTTGATCACTAAAATAGAAATGAAGAGTCTTGAGGCTTGATCCAACACTTTGTCCTTAGCATTTGAGGGTTCCATCTTCACTTCCCAAGTTGTACCTGAAATGAACTATCCTAAAATATACTTAAGCATTAGTTCAAGGATATGTGTGTTGACATGAATTATCAAAACCACCAAAAGAGTGGATGTGCTTTCAACGAGTGGAGGACGTACGTCACGGGCGTCCGTTCGGACGCAAACTCGGCCCAAATATGGGCCAGAAATGGGTTGACGTGGACGAAAAAGGACATCCGCCCATTTGCGTTGGCGCGTTGAGCCGTGTTGTTTGTCTATGCGGATCCGAATGGTTGCGAACGGACGAAATGCATCCTTGCGTTGGAGTTCGCCTAAGTTAAATATGTTGATGGGGTCATGATCATGTGAACCATATGTGTTTTATATGGTACACGTGTTTTGTAATAATATTATGGAATCACTACCTATTTAGATGTATGCAACATCAAAGTATATAGTGGTTGAATTGTGTATGTGTTAGCTATGAATCTCCTACATCTATACCTATACTAATTAGGCACTCCCAAGAAATTACCACGTTAATCAGTAATTACCATCCGTTTATCTGGTAGGACCGAGTTATTACGGTGTAGATCGACTCACAAAATCCTAGGAAAAAATGATTTTCTTGGTTGTAAAAACAGAAGAGAAAAGAACTCCCGTGTCAATATCTATCTATAGCTCGGCTTAAAGAATAAATGTACAGCTCAACGGCCTCTCGCGTACCTCCACCAATCATCTAACTAAACCAGAAACGAATCCACCTAATCCACAATTCCTCCACTGCTCCAAGCTTTTCCACGCGTCAGCTGTCCCTCATGATCTCAATCAGCATGTCCTCTGCCCCTCTAGCAGACCACAATCCTGCTATCTCCTGTGCCCATCATACTTCTCAATCCCATGCCGGCCTCTTCTATGGGATCAGCTAGCTCGCCGTTGCACCCCAATCACGCGATGCCACTTCCTGTACCACCGCTGCAGAGTCCAGCCTGGTACCCTGCCGCCTTTTCACGGACCTAGATGTGGACTCTGCTGCTGCTTGGCTCTAGGTCCATGAAAACCCTGCTCTAAGGTAACATTACTCTTAAATCTATTAGTAGAACTTCTTCTCTACTCTGATTGGATTATAGAAACCTCCCAGGGAGCAGCATCATGTTTAGTCTGCAACAATTATATGGCCCAGGGTGGCTAAACCTAAAAAGTTCAGGGACGATTCAAAGTTTCCATGTGTATTAGTTTGTGTTGCCTATAATTCTTACACGCAAAAAGGCCTATATCTTAACTTTTGCTAATTGTGCGTTTGGACAAATTTCTACATATAATGGTATATACTATGTGCAGACCGCTCCCTTGACCGGTCCCTTGCACGCGAGCGCGCTCGTTTATCTTGGCTCAAGGAGGGAGACGCGAGCATGGCCTTCCTCAAAATTCATGCCACGCACAGACACCAGAAGAACCGCATCCTAGGCCTGCACCATGAGGGCTCCTATGTCAGCGATGAGGCAGGCATGGCCAAAGTGGCGTTCTCCCACTTCTCGGCCACCCTTGGATCCTCCACCACACGCGAGCACACCATCAATCTACACGTCTTTGACGACCGCCACTTCGACCTACTACCACTTGAGGAGCCATTCACTGAAGACGAGATTTGGCTCGCCGTCAAGAAAATGCCCACCGGCAAGGCGCCTGGCCCCGACGGATTCACGGCAGAATTCCTACGCTCGTGCTGGGCCATCATTAAGGATGACATTTGTGCCGCATTCGACAAGCTTTATGAGATGAATGGCATGGGATTCCGCAAGCTGAACGAGGCGCTCCTGTCCTTGCTGCCCAAGAAGCAAGACGCGTCCACACTTACGGACTACAGACCGATCAGTCTTATTCACCTGATTGCCAAACTCTTCACCAAGGTGCTATCCCTACGGCTAGCACCACGCCTCGGCGACATAGTCTCTACGAACCAGAGCACGTTCATCGCGGGAAGTGCTTGCTGGACTAGGAGCCGGAGTAGTACTCACATCGCCAACAGGCAACAATATTCGCTATGTGCTACAAATCATGTACACAGACTCCAATAACGTGGCCGAATACGAAGCTCTTCTACACGGGCTCCGGATAGCAGTCTCAATGGGCGTTAAATGCCTCGAGGTCCAAGGAGATTCCAACCTCGCCATCTCTCAAGTAAATGGCGAGTTTGACACAAAGGACTCAAAAATGATAGCCTACCAGAATGCAGTGTTAAAAATCTCGGCCAAGTTCGAGGGGCTTGAATTTCATCATATCCCCCGCGATAGCAACCAGGCCGCCGATGTCCTAGCCCAAATGGGCGCCAAATGGGATAAGGTACTAGAAAACACCTTCCGCGAATGGCTTTTCAAGCCATCCGTAACCTGGCAGGACAACACAGAGACATCAACTTCGAATGACTCGAGGCAATTTGCCTCACTCGAGGAAGAAATGGAGGAAGAAATAATCGGCGGATCCGACGTTCAGGAAACGGCCTCGGCCCACGAGGTCATGGCGGTTATTGCACCCTGGACCGAACCCATACTCGCCTATCTACTTCAGAAAGAGCTCCCTGAGGACCAAACCAACGCAGGTCAGATTGTCAGGCAATCTAAAGCCTATAAAGTCCATGAGGGTGAGCTCTACAAGCAAAGCACCACGGGCGTCCTCCAACGATGTATACCCGAAGAGGAAGGGAGATCGCTACTTAGCGAAATATACTCCAGCATGAGCGGACATCACGCCGCTGCTCGAACCTTGGTAAGCAAGGCATTCCGAGCTGGCTTCTACTGGCCAACAGCAGGGGCTGATGCCAAAAATCTGGTACAATGCTGTCCCGGCTGTCAAGTGTTCGCCCAACAAAGCCACATGCCCCCTACAGCCCTCAGGACTATTCCAATCACTTGTCCTTTTGCGGTCTGGGGGCTAGACATGGTCGGCCCGCTCAAGGGAGGATCGAGAAAAAACAAATATCTACTCGTCATGGTAGACAAATTTACAAAGTGGATCGAAGCAAAGCCAGTCACCTCGGCGGGGGCAGTCCCGGTAATTGAGTTTGTTTCTAGACTGGTGCACCGTTACGGTATCCCTCACAGCATCATAACAAACAATGAGACAAACTTCACCGCTAAGGAGGTGAAGGAACGGTGCGCAAAGATGGGCATAAAGCTTGACTATGCGTCAGTCTACCACCTGCAGTCAAACGGGCAAGTAGAATGTGCCAACGGATTAATCCTCAGTGGCATCAAGCCAAGGCTAGTACGCTCCCTTAAAGAGGCGGACTACAAATGGGTGGAGGAACTTGATTCCGTCCTATGGGGCTGACGTACCACACCAAATCGATCCATAGGGTACACCCCATTTTTTATGGTATATGGTGCTGAGGCAGTACTCCCCTGCGATATAATACATGATGCACCTCGGGTACACATGTACGAGGAGTGGGAGGCCGAGCTAGATCGGCAAGATGCATTGAATGCCTTGGAAGAGGAATGCAACGTAGCTCGAGCACGCTCTGCAATTTATCAACAGCAAGCGAGACGCTACCATAACAGGGAGGTTCGCGGAAAAGAGTTCAATGTCGCGGATCTGGTCATGAGGCGCCACCCGGAGAAGCAGAAACAAAAACTTTCGCCTAAATGGGACGGACCATTCATTATAGACCAGATCCTAATTGGAGACGCATATCGGATCCGAGATCCAATGGACAGACGCTTAGAGCCAAACCCCTGGAATGCCGCGCTACTTCGGTGTTTCTATGGATAAACGCCCGAACAACTTCTCCCCATGTACATACCCTTTTTCCTTTACACCCAAAGCATTTACCCTTTGCTCACCTCGGTGAGACATTTTTTTTTCTCTCCATATCATTTCTTATGGAACATGTTAACATACCGCACGTTCTCTACAACGTGCGCCTATTCCACTCCCTTCACCGTATCGCCAATAAAGCCAACATATGCACCAAATTTGACTTAAGATCTGACCAAGATGGGTTGCCTGGCTCCTGTGTTTGCCCTTTACGTTCCCGACTATTCGGCTAAAGGGCAAAGGGAGCACCGCTATGATTGTTATGCCCGGGTCACCCGTCGCAGTACCTCAGACGGACAAAGCCGAAAGCTAGCAATCTTAAATGTACAAATTGGTTGGCCACAGCTTCGGAAAAATAGTGGAAATGGGTCTTTACACCCTGACAAGGGGCTTTATACCCAAAGTCATCTGTCTTCGGACACAAGTGCTGGGCACAATTACCCATGGAAAGGAACTGTTGGAAGAACTATTTTTCTTGGAAGATGTTTCTTAAGTTAAAAAGTAATATAACATAACCTTCTGCCCCACCCTTGTCCTTCGAACCATATAGCCGGATTGCCTGGTCTCCCGAAGTATCTAGTCCGACTAGTTTGGCCAGCAGTAAGGTACACTCCTCGGCCATTGGATGAGGAGGCTGAAGCCAATGGCTGGTTATCAGGGTTCGGATGCGCGGATTGATTCATGATGTAAAGTACTTCAATACATAGAGTCATACAAACATTTAAACTACACTCGGTCTAGCCCGTCTATCAAGGTATCGAGGGTACAATCTTTTTGTGAATAGCGAGCCGCTGGCATGACCTTCTCGTACACCAGGTTGGTAGGAATCTCCTCCCCGTCATGCCCCATGGGCTCTACCTCGGTCAAATGAGCTGTCTCGACTTCGGTGTACCGGGTCTTGACCATGGCCCAAGCCTCCCTCCCTCCTTCACGACACGCCGATACCTTCCAGGCTTGAATCCAGCACCGAGTTCCTTTTAGACGCTCAGCAAGGGCGTCCATGTCTTCAGGCACCTGTTCCTCGGGCCATAAGGTATTAAATACCACCTTCATTGACGTCCGCGCATTTTCATGCTCCTCGGCTACCCGAGTCACGGAATCTTCAGGCAGCGCACCGGGGGCTTCTAAGGACCGACCTGTTAGCGAAGCTGCCAGGAATAAAAAATTAGTCCGACGACCAACTGTAGCACACCTATGGCCAATATATCATTTTCAGAGGGAAAGACGGATGTTACCAAATATTACCTCGCTTGTTTGCTGGTTTTTCGCTTCGGCGGCAGCCAGACGAGCTTTCAGGGTCTCAATCTCCTAAGCCTGTCTGGCATTCTCCGCCTTCAGTAGGTTCGAGTCCTCCCTCCTTTGGGACAATACATGCTGGCTGGCCTGCCGCTGTGCCTCCATGTAGAGCAGCTCTACGCGGGCCTGTTTCAGATCCCTTTCCAGATGGCCAAGGGCTTCCGCTGCTAAAGTACACCTCGGTGTTATACAGCCCACACATTCCCACGAAGGAACTTGTCAAATGATAACACTTACCGTGCGCCTCCCTGGTGAAGGTCTTTACTTGCTCTACCTCGGCTAAAGCAGCGCTCAGTTTCCCTTCAATCCGGGAAAGCACTTCAGCGAGGTGCTCATTTTCCTCCCGAGCACCCTATCAAAGGATACAGAGTTTATGCTGATAAGCCTCACCACAGTTGCTAGCACCCGTACCGAGCCTTAGGGGCTACTGCTGGCACCGGAAGTTTAGTTTGCCGTTAAGCAAACAAAGTATGGTGGGTACAATACATTTCCAAAAGGAACTAGAAGCAGGGACTTACCTGCAAGCCTTGCGAGAGGACACTCACTGCCTTTTCAAAGACATCGCGAGTCGCGCCAAGGTATGCATCCACCGAACTCAGAGCATTAAACTCCTGACTTGTAAAGGCGGAATTCCTTAAAGAGGCTTTCCGCCATCAGTGGTTCATGGCGCTTTCAACGTCGAATGGTGTGGCCGAACAGGTCCCCGAGTCCTCGGGTTGGGGTACCTCGTGAGTGGCCTCCGAGGTGGGGCGAGGTCCGACGTCGCTGCCCGGAGCCGAGGTCCCCTTGGCCCTAGTGTCCTCCGTTGTTGGAGGAGGAGCGGAGCTGACGGCCTACACATAAAATTAAAGGAATTGAAGTCCGAGACTTTGCTCCTGGAGGATATAATACTAAAAGCATTACCTGTTGGTTATGGAGCCGTCTTGGTTTGCCTCCACGGCCGCCGCTGACGCCCGAGCTCCGCGCGCCCCCGATGGAGGAGGCCTGGGGGGAACTGGCTTGATGACCCACAAGTATAGGGGATCAATCATAGTCCTTTCGATAAGTAAGAGTGTCGAACTCAACGAGGAGCAGAAGGAAATGACAAGCGGTTTTCAGCAAGGTATTCTCTGCAAGCACTGAAATTGTGGGTAACAGATAGCTTGGTAGCAAGGTAATTCGTAACAAGTAACAAGTAGTAACGGTAACAAAAGTGCAGCGAGGTGGCCCAATCCTTTTTATAGCAAAGGACAAGCCGAAACGAACTCGTATAATAAGCAAAGCGTTCTCGAGGACACATGGGAATTTCATCTAGTCACTTTCATCATGTTTGTTTGATTTGCGTTCGCTACTTTGATAATTTGATATGTGGGTGGACCGGTGGTTGGGTGTTGTTCTTACTTGAACAAGCCTCTCACTTATGATTACCCCCTCTTGCAAGCATCCGCAACTACGAAAGAAGAATTAAGATAACTCTAACCATAGCATGAAACATATGGATCCAAATCAGCCCCTTACAGAATAGCGCATAAACTAGGGTTTAAGCTTCTGTCACTCTAGCAACCCATCATCTAATTACTACTCCACAATGCCTTCCCTTAGGCCCAAAGATGGTGAAGTGTCATGTAGTCGATGTTCACACGACACCACTAAAGGAAGCAACAACATACATATCATCAAAATATCAAACGAATACAAAATTCACATGATTACTTATGACAAGACTTCTCCCATGTCCTCAAGAACAAAAGCAACTATTCACAAATCATATTCATGTTCAAGATCAGAGGGGTATTGAATATCATTAAGGATTTGAACATATAATCTTCCACCAAATAAACCAACTAGCATCAACTACTAGATGTAATCAACACTACTAGCAACCCACAGGTACCAATCTGAGGTTTTGAGACAATGATTGAATACAAGAGATGAACTAGGGTTTGAGATGAGATGGTGCTGGTGAAGATGTTGATGAAGATTGGTCCTCCCATGATGAGAGGATCGTTGGTGATGTCGATGGCTTCGATTTCCCCCTCCCGGAGGGAAGTATCCCCGGCGAAATCGCTCCACCAGAGAGCAAAATTGCTCTTGCCCATGTTCCGCCTCGAGACGGCGGCGCTTCATCCCAAAAGTCTTCTCTATAATTTTTTTAGGGCAAAAGACCTTATATAGCAGAAGGAGGGGGCCAGAGGCCATCCAGGGGCCCCAGAAGGCATCAGGGCACACCTAGGGGGGGGTCGCGCCCTGTTGCCTTGTGGGCAACTGGTGGGTCCCCTCCAGTATCTCTTTTCTCCAGTATTTTTTATATATTCAATAAAAAATCTCGGTGAAATTTCAAGTCAATTGGAGCTCTGTAGGATAGGTATCTCTGATGTAGCTATTTCAGGTCCAGAATTCCAGCTGCCGGTATTCTCCCTCTTCATATAAATCTTGCAAATTGAGAGAGAAAAGGCATAAGAGTTGCATCATAAAGTGAAATAATGATCAAATACATTATAAATAACAGTAGGAAATCGTGATGCAAATTGGACGTATCAACTCCCCCAAGCTTAGACCTCGCTTGTACTCAAGCGAAAACCGAAATCGATAATCATGACCACATCTTTAGAGAGAGAGGAGTCGATAAAAATAAAATACGGACATGAAGGCATCATGATCTTTATTATAACAGCAATATATCATCATAAAACTTCTCATGAAAAAGTAACAATTCAATCACAAGTTAAAGTATGAACCATAAACCAAATTGAAAACTAACATACTATGATCTCAGTCACTGAAGCAATTGCAATTCATCATATTATCAGAAAGAGTCTATGTAAGAGCTTTGTTTAGCAAGTTCACGTACTCAACTATCATTTAGTCTTCTATGATTGCTGACACTCACGACATACTTATGGAGCAAAAGTTTCAGTCAGACACATAGAAAGATAGGGGCTTATAATTTCACCCCCAACGTATTTACCTCAAGGGTAATGTCAACAATAATAACTCATGATCACCTACATCCAACTGGATATATATGCCTGGATCAATCCCCACGACATGATGCTTGCCAAGAGAGAAAATAAAAATGGAATAGAGGAGAATACTATTGACTCTTGCATGAAAGTAAATACATAAAGTAAAAGATAGGCCCTTCGCAGAGGGAAGCAGAGGTTGTCATGCACTTTTTGTTTTTGGATGCGCAAGCTCTTAATGTAAAGGAACGTCACTTTATATTGCCGCTGGTGATAGCGACCTTTATTATGCAGTCCGTCACTTTTATTTCTTCACCATCACAAGATCGTACAAAGCTTATTTTCCCTTACAATAAAAGATCATACATATTTAGGAGCAATTTTTATTGCTTTGCACCGATGCCAACTAACTTGAAGAATCTTATTCAATCCATAGGTAGATATAGTGGACTCTCATGACATGAAACTAGGTTTAAGGGTTTTTGGATGCACAAGTAGTATCTCTACTTAGTACGGAATTTTGGTTAGCAAAAGATAGGGGGCAAGCACCACATGTTAGAGGATCCAAAACAATATAACTTCTATGTGAATATAAGCAAACATAACTCATTACGTTGTCTTCCTTGTCCAACGTCGACTAATTGACATAGACTATTTAATGGGGGCTCACAATCATAAAAGATGTCCAAGATAGTGTATTTATATGTGAGACCTCTCTTCCTTTATTACTTTTTCATGAATTGCAACAATGACCAATACTATGTTTGTCAACTTACAACAAGTTTTATCAATTATACTTCTTTTATGTGAAGTCATCATTCCCCATGGGATTAGCATATGATCTTAATTTTTATTCCCTTTTTTTTATTTCCAAGATTGGATCAACAAGAGCAAAACACTCAACTCAAACTACTCTTTATTATATAACTTCCACACACGATTACATATATAGATAGACCACAAAGCAAGCACTCGAAACTAGATCATACTAAAACTTTATTCTTCTAAATCACGAAATAACTAAGGATCGAACTAAGATAAATAATGATGATAAAAAGTGATGGTGATACGATACCGGGGCACCTCCCCCAAGCTTGGCACAAGCCAAGGGTGGTGCCCATACCCATCTACTCAAGTCTCCTTCTTTGGTGATGGTGGTGATGAAGTGATAGGCTTGTCCTCCGTCTTCCAAGGCATAGGTTCTCCATCATAAAAGGACGAGCGCGTTTCTGGAGTCCTGAAATTTGCAGCTAAACTCATACCTTTGAACTTGGCCTCATACTCAAAATTTTGGTTTTGTAGATCATAGATTTTGGCCTGAAGATAGTCAATCCGGTCATTGAGCTTGAAGATGACGTCCCCAATATTCTTGCCGTCCACCTTGTGCTCATGGATGAACTCCGTGATCATGGAGTGGTTAGCAATAAGTCCGCGCTCCACCATCCCTTGACACTTGAAGATCTCCTGTTCCACCGCTTCCAGCCTGGCCTTCTCGCTCCCGATCTTCTTAGGTCCTTGCATGTCCCAGATGTGGAGCACCCCATCACGCATCTCGATGGCCTGAGGGTGCTTCATCACCTCTGGTAGGTACGGGTTGATGACCTTCTCGTCAAACTTGTCCTTGGACGAGCTTGGAGATGCCATGATGATCTAGATCTGTTAGAAAAATAGCCCGAAACAAGAACAGAGGGAAAACTTGCGATGCGGTGGTCAAAACACCCGTGAGTATATATAAAGAATTTTTATCTTGCAAAACAAGCATACGAGAGGAAAACAGAGTCGGCAGGGCACATGAGGGGCCCACAAGGCATTAGGGCGTGCCCAGGGGGGTCGCGCCCTGTTGCCTTGTGGGCGACTCGTGGGTCCCCTCGGCTGTTTCTTATTTTTGTATTTTTTTCAATATTCCAAAACAGACATAAATAATTTTTATGGAATTTTTGGAGTCGGTTTACTTACCGTATAACATACCTACCCCTTTTCAGGGTTCTGGAGCGTTCCGGAAGGACTCTTTGTTGTGTTCCTCTGGTGTCATTGTCTGAATAATATTAGTTTCAACATTAATGGGAGTACCTGAGATATAGTGCTTAATTCTTTGTCCATTCACCACTCTCGGATTGGTGCCTTCAGAGTTGTTGATTTTGATGGCTCCGGAGCGGTAAACTTCTTCGATGATATATGGTCCTTCCCATTTGGAGAGAAGTTTTCCTGCAAAAAATCTGAAACGAGAGTTGTACAATAGAACTTGCTCACCCACTTTGAATTCTTGTTTTTGGATTCTTTTATCATGCCATCTTTTAACTTTCTCTTTAAACAACTTGGCATTTTCATAAGCTTGTGTTCTCCATTCATCTAGAGAGCTAATATCAAATAACCTCTTTTCACCGGCAAGTTTAAAATCATAGTTAAGTTCTTTAATTGCCCAATATGCTTTATGTTCTAACTCAAGAGGTAAATGACATGCTTTTCCATAGACCATTTTATATGGAGACAACCCATAGGATTTTTATAGGCAGTTCTGTAAGCCCATAGTGCATCATCAAGTTTCATAGACCAATTCTTTCTAGATCTATTAATGGTCTTTTGCAAAATTAATTTTATTTCTCTATTAGTTTATTCAATTTGACCACTAGACTGAGGATGATAAGGAGATGCAATTCTATGATTAACATCATATTTAGCAAGCAATTTACGGAAAGCACCATGAATAAAATGTGAACCACCATCAGTCATTAAATATGTAGGGACTCCAAACCTCGAAAATATAACTTCTTTAAGCATTTTAATTGAAGTGTTATGGTCAGCACTACTAGTCGGAATAGCTTCTACCCACTTAGTAACGTAATCAACAACAACTAAAATATGAGTATACCCGTTGGATTTAGGGAAAGGTCCCATATAATCAAAACCCCAAACATCAAATGGTTCAATAACAAGTGAATAATTCATAGGCATTTCCTGACGTCTACCAACATTATCAATTCTTTGACATTCATCACAATAAAGGACAAACTTACGTGCATCTTTGAAGAGAGTAGGCCAATAAAAACCAGATTGTAGTACCTTGTGTGCAGTTCTGTCTCCTGCATGGTGTCCTCCGTATGCCTCAGAGTGACACTTTCGTAGGATTTGTTCCTATTCATGCTCGGGTACACAACGTCTAATAACACCATCTACTCCTTCTTTATATAAATGTGGGTCATCCCAAAAGTAATGTCTTAAATCAAAGAACTTTTTCTTTTGTTGGTATGTGAAACCAGGTGGTATATATTTAGCAACAATGTAATTAGCATAATCTGCATACCAATGAGTATTACGAGAAGCATTTATCATAGCTAATTGTTCATCAGAGAAATTATCATTAATAGGCAGTGGGTCATCAAGAACATTTTCCATTCTAGACAAATTATCAGCTACGGGATTCTCAGCTCCCTTTCTATCAATAATATGCAAATCAAATTCTTGTAGCAAAAGAACCCACCTAATAAGTCTAGGTTTAGCATCTTTCTTTTCCATAAGATATTTTATAGCAGCATGATCAGTGTCAATAGTAACTTTGGCATCAACAATATAAGATCTGAATTTATCACATGCGAACACAACTACTAAAAATTCGTTCTCAGTAGTAGCATAATTCCTTTGAGCACTGTCTAGGGTTTTACTAGCATAATGAATATTCAATTTCTTATCAACTCTTTGTCCTAGAACAACACCAACAGCATAATCACTAGCATCAAACATAATTTCAAAGGGTAGGTTCCAATCAGGTGGTTGAACAATAGGTGTAGAAATTAAGGCTTTCTTAATTATTTCAAAGGCTTCTACACAATCATCATCAAAAGCAAAATGAACATCTTTTTGCAAGAGATTAGTAAGAGGCCTAGAAATTTTAGAGAAGTCTTTTATAAACCTCCTATAGAAACCAGCATGACCGAGGAAACTTCTTATACCTTTGATATCTTTAGGACATGGCATTTTCTCAATAGCACCAACTTTAGCTTTATCAACTTCAATACCTCTTTCAGAAATTTTATGCCCAAGGACTATACCTTCATTCACCATAAAGTGGCACTTCTCCCAGTTCAAGACAAGATTAGTTTCTTCACATCTGTGCAAAACTCGATCAAGGTTGCTCAGGCAATCATCAAAAGAAGTTCCGTAAATGGAAAAATCATCCATGAAAACCTCAACAATTTTTTCACAAAAGTCAGAGAATATAGCAGTCATACATCTTTGAAAGGTAGCAGGTGCATTACATAAACCAAAAGGCATACGACGATAAGCATAAGTTCCAAAAGGACAAGTAAAGGTGGTTTTCTCTTGATCTTCAGGTGAAACAAGTGTTTGAGAAAAACCAGAATAACCATCTAGGAAACAAAAGTGTGTATGCTTAGATAATCTTTCTAACATTTGATCAATAAAAGGCAAGGGGTAATAATCTTTCCTAGTAGCTTTATTTAATTTTCTAAAATCAATTACCATCCTATAACCGATTACAATTCTTTGTGGAATAAGTTCATTTTTATCATTAGGAACAACGGTAATACCTCCTTTCTTGGGAACACAATGAACATGGCTTACCCATCTACTATCAGCTATGGGATAAATTATACCTGCCTCCAGAAGCTTTAATATTTCAGTTCTTAATTACCACATCCTTCATTTTATGATTCAACCTTCTTTGATGATATACAGCGGGTTTAGCATCTGGCTCCATATGAATTTTATGCTGACATAAGGTGGGACTAATGCCCTTAAGATCATCGAGGGTATATCCAATAGCGGCACAGTGCTTCTTTAGAGTTTTAAGTAATTTCTTTTCTTCATGGTCTGAAAGGTTAGCACTAATAATAACAGGATATATCTTCTTTTCATCAAGGTAAGCATACTTAAGTGTTTCAGGTAATTGCTTTAATTCAAACACATGATCACTCTTCGGTGGAAGAGGATCTCCCAAAGTTTCAACAGGCAAATTATGTTTAAGGATAGGTGCTTGCTTAAAGAACAACTCATCTATTTCATTTCTTTCATTCATATGCATATCATTTTCATGGTCTAGCAAATATTGTTCTAAAGGATCAGTGGGAGGCACAGCAATAGAAGCAAGACCTATAATTTCATCTTTATTGGGTAATTCTTTATCATGAAGTTGTCTACTAAACTTAGAGAAATTGAATTCATGAGATATATCAGCAAACTTAACTCCAACTTTCTCTTTAACACAATCAATTTCAGCATTAATGGTATTCAAGAAAGGTCTACCAAATATAATGGGACAAAAATTATCTTGTTGTGAACCAAGTACAAGAAAATCTGTAGGGTATTTGATTTTACCACACAAGACTTCAACATCTCTAACAATCCCAAGTGGTGTAATAGTATCTCTGTTTGCAAGCTTAATAGTAACATCAATATCTTCAATCTCAACGGGTGCAATATCATGCATTACTAATTTCCGCCTGACGAGTCCCGCTCGGCCACGTCTCTGCCAGGACCTTCCGCCTTAATTTCCAACAGCCGGAGCTCATCCGCAGCGCACCGACCATCTCACCGACCTCCGTCGCCCTCACCGGCCTCGCCACTGACCGCGTTTTGCCATCAATGGCTGCCGCCACCTCGGCCACTCTCTGGAAGCAACGAACCGACCTATCCGCGCCTATATAAGGGCCACTCGAGCTCCCCTCAGATATCAGCACACTTCAATTTCCCTGTGTGAGATCTCTCGAGCAACAGAATGACTGGAAAACGTCATCTTCCGCGTCTCTGGCCGAGACGGCCGCCGCCACTCACTCGATAAATTCCATGCCTCCAGATCCTCCCTCTCTTCATTTTCTTCTCCAGTGGCTCCCTCTTGATCTCACGAATCCATTCCACCTCTTGATTCTGCTCGGGATCGATCATGGGAGAAATCCCCTTTCACCCAACGCCGCTGTCCGCCGGAATTAGCATCGCCAGCAACTCCGTCCACCCCGGTGAACAAGACTCGTACCCAGGGAATCGCCTCGGTCTCCTCAACTCGAAGGTGAGCTCAGCTCGTCGAGGGGCGCCGCCATTCGCCGACGAGGACCGCCGGAACGACACCTCTGTTCTGCTGCAGGAGGAAGGGCGCGGTTGGACCAGTCAAACCTGACTAGTGGGCCCGCGGGACCCACTGTTAGCGAGCAAAGCCGTCCCGACTCGACTATAAGTGGAGACGGGCTCCCCTGAAGCCGTCTTCCCGCGGGGAAAACGTATACCCATGAATATGCCTTCGACGTTGGCAGCCCTCCCGCGCGGCCGACCGACTAGGCCTGGCCCAGTGGCGCCATGCGGCTAAACCACGCCCAGGGCGCGGTTCTGCTTGCCAGATACAGCCCATCAGGTTGATGCCCTTTTCTCTTTTTCTTTTCTAGCAGGTTTCAAATAATCCTACAGTAATCATTTCAAAACCAAACTTGATGATTCAAATTTCCGCATACTCCTAAATTCATGCTCTACCCATTGGAGTAGCTTTCACATTTTTCTGGTAGGGTTTCGTGTACAGGCAATTAGCAAATCTGGTTTCTTTCATATATAGATCAACCTTGAAAAATCATAGACCAATCATTTGAGCTCTAGATGAGTTGGTTTCAAAATCCAGGGATCTCTTAAACCATTCTCTATTAATCCAGCTAGGGTGCACATTTTTCCTAACCTTTATTTCTGTTGGATCTATTAAATAGTCCACTTCTTCATTTATTTCAGCTTAGAAATTCCCTAGGAAAATCATCTGAACTCAAAATTAATTAATTCTTTTTCTGAAGTTCTTTATTTTTCCTCTAGTTTATTTTAGTATTTATTTCAATATTTTCCAAACAACTTTTTTGTACCGTTTCAAGTTTATGTGGTAATCTCAATATTTTGAAAATAGGAAAATGGAGGGAAGATAAAATTTTCAAAGTTTTGGAGTGCACCCAATCTTTCTGCATGCTCAAGGCAAGCATTTTTGAACTTGGGATATCGTGTTTGCATGCATGTTTGCATCAGTTCGAAATAATCACCGGTTATGTAGTGGATAACAAGTGCTGCATGGTCATACCTCATTTTGTGCATTTCTTGCATGCATTAAAGAACTTTCCTAACTCAGATGAATTGGTGAGAAATCAGGGGTGTACCCCTCTCTTTGTCGTGCCGGTGGGCACAGGTCACATCATGACATGATGGTGTCACTGTGACATGAGAAGCATGCTAGTCATAATAATAACACCTCCTGAGTCGACCTAGATCGAGTCTTGTTCCGTCATGCCTAGCTAAAATTCGTGCTGCCACTTCTCTTCCCGTGAGGGGAGTACGGCTTAGTAAGTTGCTAACCCCTTTCCAAGTGCACACCATATAGAGGGGCCATGATGAGGGTTCCATGGCCATGGACTAATGCCAGTCATCGGGTCAGGGGGCATGGGTGTATCCGGAGAGGGGGGGGGCAGCCCTTGTAATCCGCGCGTTATAAATTGTGATCCCATGCTATTCGAGAGGATGGTCTCCCCGTCTTAGAGTTTTTCTTGAATGATGCTTTGGGTGATTCCTGGCATCCGGAAAGTTAATCTAGTGTGTGCTAAAGACCGTAATGGGAATTAGTCAGCGTCTCGGTGTTGGCTAAAGAAATCCTATACACGTGGGTAAAGAGTACACCCTCGGCAGAGTTATACCTATTCAAATAGGCGTGTCCACAGTCAAGGACGTTAGCTGGGAAGGGTCAAGTGTCGGTCCCGGTGTCGGTCTTCAGAGGAAATAATTAAAATTGAGCATGATTCATTTTTGCAGGATAATTATTGTCACTACTGATGCCAGCATGAATATTATTGTTAACTTGAATATTATTGTGGACTAACCTTTCTTCTATGTGCAACCCTGGGTATCTCTTGGGATGGTTAATCCACCTGGATACTCATTTCTATTTTCTTTTATGAGTATCTCTTGGGATGGTTAATCCACCTGGGTAGTCATTTCTATTTTCTTTTCTGAGTATCTCTTGGGATGGTTAATCCACCTGGATACTCATTTCTATTTTCTTTTCTGAGTGTCTCTTGGGATGGTTAATCCACCTCGATACTCATTTCTATTTTCTTTTCTGAGTATCTCTTGGGATGGTTAATCCACCTGGATACTCATTTCTATTTTCTTTTCTGAGTGTCTCTTGGGATGGTTAATCCACCTCGATACTCATTTCTATTTTCTTTTCTGAGTATCTCTTGGGATGGTTAATCCACCTGGATACTCATTTATATTTTCTTTTCTGAGTATCTCTTGGGATGGTTAATCCACCTGGATACTCATTTCTTTTCAAGACCTCTCGAGGCATCGCATTCAGACACCCATTTGGCATTTCTTTTCAAGACCTCTTGAGGCGTCGCATTCAGACACCCGTTTGGCATTTCTTTTCAAGACCTCTCGAGGTGTCGCATTCAGACACCCGTTTGGCATTTTTCTTGGAATTCCTCGGGCGGTCCAACGCCCGATGTTCCATTTTATTTTCTCGGAATCCTCGAGCGGTCCAACGCCCGATGTTCCCCATTATATTCTTGGTTTATTACTAAAATGATATATTTATTCATCCACACCGTATTAATATTTATCATACCATGCTTTAATTTCGGTCAGCATATGCATATAATTTAGTCCATCATGAACATATGCATTCGGTATATCTTTTGTTCATGATGTTTGCGAGTACATTCAAACGTACTCACTAGCTTGTCCCTGGCTATTGTCTTGGCCAGATCACGATTAGGAGAAGGGCACTATGAAGGCACACCCCACAACCTAGGAATCGAAGATAGCAGCCACGTGGGATAGGAGTTATCCAGGTCAGCTGTTCCTGTGGAACTAGAGCACCACCAGGGATGGAGATCCGCTACCCGCCTCCGCCATCCGCTGTTAGAAATCATTGTTGTATCATTAGACCTTTATGGTCTTGTATCCAATTCTTGTAATTGCTTGGTAATCTGTAACAAGGACATGTCCACCAGTAACAATGATCTTGGGGCTGGTGACGACACGAGGGGTTAATTTCTGGGATAATGTGTCCCGGAAAACAGGCCCCGACAGCCTTGGTATCAGAGCCAGGCTGACCATTGGCTAATTCTATCTTAGCCTAGTCGCTATCCCTAGGTTTCCACACCATCTAAAACCTTTCCTGTCCGTAGCCAATCCTATCTCATCCGATAAGCCTACACAGTGGCCATCCGACATCTTTTGACAGTCGGTGCCCAACCTATCAGCCTGTCCGTAGGCCGTGTGCCTGTGGCCGACACCTGAGTTGTCCCATCCACAAGTGTGCGATGGAAGACTCCATTGATCTATAAAAGAAGCCTTGCCCCAACTCAGCACATCACAGCCTCACTCTCAGTTCGATATCCAATCACCAAGATGCCTGGTCCCATCGTTTGTAACGAGACCACCGCAACCGAGCTTGGAGACTTTGTAGTCATCCTCACCAATCTCACCCGTCGAGCTTTTGGCATAGAAGAGCCACCTGAGTATGTTGTGTACCAGGAACACACGAGTGATGCCATCCACCACTTCTGGCCATGGTGCACATCTACGGGAGGAGCACCACATCAGAACGCCCCTACCGGTTCACCAGGAGGACGACCTCCGACGAGCCCCAAGCCATCCAACTTGCAGCCCGAGAGGCTGTAGTTAATCTTCGGCATTTGTCGCCGAGGGTTAACATCCGTCCTTTCTACTACTACCCCAGTCGTGAAGGCTATGGTAGCCCGACCCAAGTCGCCAATGGAGACCATGAGACGGATCCTGTTCTAGTGCATCTGGTGCGCTACCTAAGAGCACAAGAGGCACTATTCGATCAGGTCACCCTTGATCTGATTGCCACCCACAGGACGCTCGCTCTCCTGACCCCAGTGAGAAGTGAAGTTGCACCCGCCACCGACACCCCAATAGTGCTGCTTGGGAGGCCAGTTGAGCCCCCAAGGTCTGCTCCTGTTATCCACCCGGGCAATGCCTTCGCCTCCCTAGGGGAACTCCGTCGTCTCTTGGAGACCTACTCCAACGGGACTGTGACCTTGACACCCCACAAGGGGCACCACCGCTACCCCAGCCCTGTAGCTCCCCACCCTACCCCGGCCAACTCCGACACTGAAGCACATGGAGAAGCCTCGACATCTGCGGGACGCGCCCAGCTAGATGTCAACGAGGTGGACTGAGTCCACCAGAATCGTTGTAGAGCCTTAGTAGCCCTGTTGCCCTGTATTTTCGTAGTAGCAGTTGTCTGGCATGGTAAGTTTGTAAATTACTTGTGTGCCATTGTCTTAATAGTAGTATGCATGATCTAGCGTTAATTGTTGGCATGTGGTGGCAGAGTAAATTCTAGACGTGACTGCCGAACCCCCTTGACCGACACGCACAGTAATACGTCACATTCCTTTTGGGAAGTGAGGTCCGAGAATTTGACTTGGACAACCCTATGCCGGAACCGATACACAAGTCGTACTAGCGCCGCATCATGTTTCCTAACCCAGGCACTTTATAAGAGGCCATATCCGTAAACAACACCAGCCACCATCAACCTTGAGCACTGCTTTTCCCCATCCATCACTCCATGTTTCACTCCGGAGCCTACCTAAGAACCCCAGATGAAAGCCCTGGTAGTTTTGTTAAGGTTTTGTGGGATTTTACCCTGAATACCCTTGGTTCCATCCACCCACCCCAATATGAGTTGTACAAGATGAGGATCACCTCTGATTCCTCAAAATACTGGGCAGTTGTGCAAATCCCACCAGCGGATTTAAACTAAGGCCCTTCATATGTTGTCTTCATCGGGAGATCCATGCCAACCTCAGGCATGGCCATTGAGGCTGCTGCTTACGAAGCAGTTACCCGTCTTCGATTTGCGGTACCCTGTGCTAGCGAAAGGAAATACTGCTATTTTCTGAGCCACGCAGCTTTTGGGGTAGAAGCTATGTTCCGCTATGAACGTATAGAAAGAGATCCAACTCTAGCCAATCTCATTCAGTATGTGATGGCCCAGGAGCATTTCACTCAGCAACTAATGGATTATCTCCATTATCTTGCAATCCCGAATCCCCACATCGCCATTGGTGGACCACCTCTGCCAACTTAGGAAGGGCATGTTCTTCGTCTGCTTCCCCCACTTCCTCCGGAAGAAGAAGAATGTGCTCCAGCACCAGGAACCCTTCCGCAAGACCCCGTAGTTCTTACCTTCGAACCATAGACGGTCATAAGTATGGTTGTTACTGTGTCTAGCACTTGTTTACATGATTCCATCTTGCGACGTATTTTAGGGCATAGGTCATGAATGCATTAATATGATTGCAGTTTGCCTACGAATATTCGATTGTGGTGATCTGCATTTGGTTCATCCGCCCTTAAGGGAGAAAAATTTCTGAAGGGCCATTATCACAAAAAAATTCCCAGCATAAATTCAATTCGCGTACAGCCACGGCGTCCGTCTTACAGTCACACTGACTCTACCACATGCGCTGAGTGTAGAGACCACACACACACACACATAACGCCCAATCAGCCACTTCATCCACTGGATCACTCTCACCACACCACAGTTTTTCCGAAGAAAAACTCGTGGGTTTTTATTTCTACGAAGCCTGCTGCAAAACTCACTAGCACTTACTCATAACCAACACTAATGCCTAGTCCCCATGATCACCGCCGCCTCGGAGAGCCACCACTCGAGCAATGGCATCACGGCGATCATCAAGGATCATCGCACACAGCAGCAGCAAGAAGCCAACCAACGCCGCCAGCATACCAGCCAGGAGGATCGTGATCAGCTCCGGAACCACGTCCTCCATTAATGCCTCATCTCGAGCTCCTGCAACCAGAAGGAGAAGAAGAAGAAGAAGAAGAAGAAGTGAGGTGAGGTGTGAGGTAGAAGGAAGAAAAAACCGCGGTCATTTTTATAGCTCGAGCTCGGTGCACGGTGAGCGAAGTCCACCAGCGCCGCTCATCGCTCGATCACCGGTGTTCGGAGGCGAATCTGCGAGCAGTGCCGACAGGGTACTGGCCCGCGAGGTGAGTGCACGCTGCACCGGCAACAAGCGTGCCACGCACTACCACGGTACGACCCTAGATGACCTACGCACTAGATGCCATAGGAGGGGAAAGTGCGAGAGAGCACGCAGGAGAGAGAGGAGAAAGGAGACTCAGAGGAAGAAGAAGAGACTGACAGTGGGCCCTAGGCCCACCTATCAGCCGGAGAGAACACTGTACACTGGAGTACAACAAGCAAAATTAGGAATTAGAAATTATACTTTTTCCAAATTTGTCGTACAATAGAACCACAGCACCAGTACCTCACTGGAGTTGCACCAATTACCAGTAGCCCGCATCAACTGTGCCTAATTAGGTTATTTAAATAATTAGTTCTGAAAAATCTCCTCGAAAAGGTGGGCTTAATTCTGGTAACCACCTTAACAAATCTCGAGGGCGAGATTTTCTTAATGGGGTAGAGTTTGTAACACCCCAAAATTTAAACCATGTTTTTATTAAGTAAAAATTGGCCAGAAATAAAATTTTGAATTATATGAGGTCATTTATTGTTTCAGAATCTTCTTTGTTATTGGTTTTCTAAAATTCTTCCCTTCATATAGAAATTTTTGAAAAATATTATGGGCTTTGGTTGTTTTCTTAAATCATTTCATTTATACTTTAAATAACGGTAGGAAATATTTTCATAATAAAATTTGCCCCAAAATAATTATTTTAATAGAATTTTCAATCTTTGAAATGCTTTTGTTGCACTATAACTATTTTAAATAATTCTCCTAAAATTCCACAAAAATTATGAGGGTTCATCTCATGCTTGTACATCACTTTTATGCAAAAACCCAACATGGTCCTTTGAAAATTTTGAGCACAACTTCCATTTTTCAATTATGTCCTATTCTTAGGTTATAACTACAACCCTATTTTCCTTGCTCAAACAATTCTGAAATTTTTCCACCTTATAGTCCTTCCAACCAAACCCTTAATTCCAGAAGACAAGCTCCATTAGCATAACTTAAGTTCACCAAATAATTCCCTGTAGTTTCTGTCCAGAACTGAAATTCTTACAAATTTGCACTAGCAAGTTTTTATTTTTACAGAACCAACCACACCATCATCTCTACCATCTTAGGAGACACCAACCTGCCAAGTATCACATCCAAAAATGTTCCCTAGCTAGCCCTAGCATTTCATCAAGCACCTTGTGAACATGGCTGAAATCTTGCAACTCTCTGAACCCTATCTGGCACTAGCTCCTCTGGCCAAACCAACATGTCCATTAGCTCTCCCATAACCAGGTTCATAACCATGTAAAATTTTACTTTCATCAGAACCCTCTAGACTACCCTAGCATTTGGTCGAGCACCATGCGGGCACTGGTCAGAGCGCGGCCGGAGCTCCAGTATGGCAGTCGTCGGCACCGCCCTGCATGGCCACTCTGCTGCCTCCCCCTCTCATCCCAGCCTTCCGCTAGATCACCCCGACCACCTAGAAGCTCGCCGGCACCTCCCCCTCGTCTTCTAGCGCCAGCCACCACCGCCAAATCGACCAAAATCACCGCCCGACGAGTCCCGCTCGGCCACGTCTCCGCCAGGACCTTCCGCCTTAATTTCCAATAGCAGAAGCTCATCCGCAGCGCGCCGACCATCTCACCGACCTCCGCCACCCTCACCGGCCTTGCCACTGACCGCGTTTTGCCATCAATGGCTGCCGCCACCTCGGCCACTCTCTGGAAGTTACGAACCAACCTATCCACGCCTATATAAGGGCCACCCAAGGTCCCCTCAGCTCATCACCACACTTCACTTTCCCTCTGTGAGATCTCTCGAGCAACAAAATGACTGGAAAAGGTCATCTTCCTCGTCTCTGGCCGAGACAGCCGCCGCCACTCACTCGATAAATTCCACGCCTCCAGATCCTCCCTCTCTTCATTTTCTTCTCTAGTGTCTCCCTCATGATCTCACGAATTCATTCCACCTCTTGATTCTGCTCGAGATCGATCATGGGAGAATTCCCCTTTCACCTGACGCCGCCGTCCGCAAGAATTAGCATCGCCGGCAACTCCGTCCACCCCAGTGACCAAGACTGGTACCCAGGGAAGCGCCTCGGTCTCCTCAACTCGAAGGTCAGCTCAGTTCGTCGAGGGGCGCCGCCGTTCGCCGGCGAGGACCGCCGAAACGGTGCCTTTGTTCTGCTACAGGAGGAAGGGCCCGGTTGGACCAGTCAAACCTGATTGGTGAACCCGCGGGACCCACTGTCAGTGACCGAAGCCGCGCCGACTCGACTGTAAGTGGAGATAGGCTCCCCTGAAGCCGTCTTTGCGCGAGGAAAACGTATACCCATGAATACGCCTTCGACGTCGGCAGCCCTCCTGCGCGGCCGAGCGACTGGACCTGGCCCAGTGGCGCCATGCGGCTAAACCACACCCAGGGCGTGCTTCTGCTTGCTAGTTCCAGCCCATCAGGTTGATGCCCTTTTCTCTTTTTCTTTTCTAGCAGGTTTCAAATAATCCTATAGTAATCATTTCAAAACCAAATTTGATGATTCCAATTTCTTCATACTCCTAAATTCATGCTCTACCCATTGGAGTAGCTTTCACATTTTTCCGGTAGGGTTTCTTGTACATGCAATTAGCAAATCTGGTTTCTTTGATATATAGATCAACCTTGAAAAATCATAGACCAATCATTTGAGCTCTAGATGAGTTGGTTTCAATTTCCAGGGATCTCTTAAACCATTGTCTATTAATCCAGCTAGGGTGAACATTTTTCCTAAGCTTTGTTTCTGTTGGATCTATTAAATAGTCCATTTCTTCATTTATTTCAGCTTAGAAATTCCTAGGAAAATCATCTAAACTCCAAATTAATTAATTCTTTTTCTGGAATTCTTTATTTTTCCTCTAGTTTATTTTAGTATTTATTTCAAAATTTTCCAAACAACTTTTTTGTACTATTTCAAGTTTATGTGGAAATCTCAATATTTTGAAAATAGGAAAATGGAGGGAAGATAAAATTTTCAAAGTTTTGGAGTGCACCCAATCTTTCTGCATGCTCAAGGCAAGAATTTTTGAACTTGGGATATCGTGTTTGCATGCATGTTTGCATCAGTTCGAAATAATCACCGGTTATGTAGTGGATAACAAGTGCTGCATGGTCATACCTCATTTTGTGCATTTCTTGCATGCATTAAAGAACTTTCCTAACTCCGATGAAGTGGTGAGAAATCAGGGGTGTACCCCTGTCATTGTTGTGCCGGTGGGCACAGGTCACATCATGACACGATGGTGTCACTGTGACATGTGAGGCATGCCAGTCATAATAATAAGACCTCCTGAGTCGACCTAGATCGAGTCTTGTTCCGTCATGCCTAGCTAAAATTCATGTTGCCACTTGTCTTCCCGCAAGGGGAGTATGGCTTAGTAAGTTGCTAACCCCTTTCCAAGTGCACACCACATTGAGGGGCCACGATGAGGGTTCCATGGCCATGGACTAATGCCAGTCATCGGGTCAGGAGGCATGGGTGTATCCGGCTGGGCCGAGAGGGGGGCACCCCTTGTAATCCATGCGTTATAAATTGTGATCCCATGCTATTCGAGACGATGGTCTCCCCGTCTTAGAGTTTTTCTTGAACGATGCTTTGGGTGATTCCTGGCATCCGGAAAGTTAATCTGGTGTGTGCTGGTCAGGTGTGTTTTCAACCCAAATACCGTAATGGGAATTAGTCAGTGTCTCGATGTTGGCTAAAGAAATCCTATACACGTGGGTAAAGAGTACACCCTCTGCAGAGTTATACCTATTCGAATAGCCGTGTCCACGGTCAAGGACATTAGCTGGGAAGGGTCAAGTGTCGGTCTTCGGAGGAAATAATTAAAATTGAGCATGATTCATTTTTGCAGGATAATTATTGTCACTACTGATGCCAGCATGAATATTATTGTTAACATGAATATTTTTGTGGACTAACCTTTCTTCTATGTGCAACCCTGGGTATCTCTTCGGATGGTTAATCCACCTGGATACTCATTTCTATTTTCTTTTATGAGTATCTCTTGGGATGGTTAATCCACCTGGGTACTCATTTCTATTTTCTTTTCTGAGTATCTCTTGGGATGGTTAATCCACCTGGATACTCATTTCTATTTTCTTTTCTGAGTGTCTCTTGGGATGGTTAATCCACCTGGATACTCATTTCTATTTTCTTTCCTAAGTATCTCTTGGGATGGTTAATCCACCTGGATACTCATTTCTATTTTCGTTTCTGAGTATCTCTTGGGATGGTTAATCCACCTGGATACTCATTTCTTTTCAAGACCTCTCGAGGCCTCGCATTCAGACACCCGTCAAGACCTCTCGAGGCATCGCATTCAGACACCCGTTTGGCATTTCTTTTCAAGACCTCTCGAGGCGTCGCATTCAGATACCCGTTTGGCATTTTTCTTGGAATTCCTCGGGCGGTCCAACGCCCGATGTCCCATTTTATTTTCTTGGAATCCTCAGGCGGTCCAACGCCTGATGTTCCACATTATATTGTTGGTTTATTACTAAAATGATATATTTATTCATCCACATCGTATTCATATTTATCATACCATTCTTAAATTTTGGTCAGCATATGCATATAATTTAGTCCATCATGAACATATGCGTTCGTTATATCGTTTGTTCATGATGTTTGCGAGTACATTCAAACGTACTCACCGCCTTGTCCTTGGCTATTGTCTTGGCCAGATCACGATTAGGAGAAGAGCACTACGAAGGCACACCCCGCAACCTAGGAATCGGAGATAGCAGCCACACGCGATAGGAGTTATCCAGGTCAGCTGTTCCTGTGGAACTGGAGCCCCACCTGGGATGGAGATCCGCTACCCGCCTCCGCCATCCGCTGTTAGAAATCATTGTTGTATCATTAGACCTTTATGGTCTTGTATCCAATTCTTGTAATTGCTTGGTAATCTGTAACAAGGCCGTGTCCTCCAGTAACAATGATGATGGGGCTGGTGATGACACGAGGGGTTAATTTCTGGGATATTGTGTCCCGGAACACCGGCTCCGACAAGCCGAGGGGTTTAGCCCTTAGAAGGGATCTCAACGCAATCTCATTCACCTAGCCTTAGGACTAGATCATACGATCTCGAGGTAGATCAAAAATGTACTTGATACTTTTCCATCAATATAAACAAGAGCAAGACGTAGGGTTTTACCTCCATCAAGAGGGCCCGAACCTGGGTAGACAACGTCTCCCTGTTCCTGTTACCATCTGTCCGAGATCCACAGCTCGGGACCCCCTACCCCGAGGTCCGCCGGTTTTTACACCGACACTGGTGCTTTCATTGAGAGTTCCGCTGTGAGATCTAAAAAAGGATCGATGGGATCATTGGCTTACAACTCTGATCTCGCGGGCATGGTTCCCGCATCTGAAGCTATTGTCACAGAAGCACCCTTCCTTCCCCCGGGATCAGGAGTGATCCATGGCTCCTCCCCAGCTCTGGCCGACCACCCCTTCAAGGGCGAAGGGCCGAAGTATTTTCGGGAAAGCAATTCAGACGACGACCAGCCAGCCACGGCTGACGAACCTGATCTTCGAATCAGTTTGGCCAGGCCGATGACCGTAGGCCTGTCACGTGATGCAGATACCAAGGACTCGAGCCCGCGGTCCATAGATATCGAAAACCCACCCACCTCCCACATCGAGTACTGCCCCGATTACTCAGGGCCTCCAGACATCTGGGACCTAGCCTATGTGCAACATTTCCCCGACGAATCGATCAGACAGTTTTGGGCCAGATTCTTGTCAGTTAAAAACAAGATACCAAACTACCGGGACTCAGACATAATAACAGCTTTTCAGCACGGATGCAAGGATAGAGGCATCTCGAACGCCCTCGCCCGCCACTGTGTACAAACCACCTCAGAGTTGTCCGACCTGGTGTCTAAATTCTGCACCATCGAGAATGCTTGGATTGCCAAGAAGAGCACAGATTCGATCTGTGAGTGCAAGTTAAAGCGAGAAAGACCCACACCACAAGGTACACCCCGCTCAGGGGATGTACCAACCAAGCAACCTCGGAAAAAGAAGAAAACCTCTGCCCTCCCCAGGACCACCCTCGATGGTCTCCTGGATAAACCATGTTCGATACATGCTGTTTTGCTTAATTCCTGCCCAACCCACAGCCTTCGCGACTGCTGGGTAGTGAGGCAAGTGGCAAAAGGAGGACCCGCCCTACTTATGGGCACCCCCAGTCACGTGGAAGAATCCTTCGACGATGGCGAGGTCTTGATGATCTACGAGACCTTTGCGTCCAATAACTAGCGCAAGCGGGCCCTGCGAGAAATTAATTCCATCCGTTAGGTACCAACTCGGGGCGCATGGATAGACACGCCCATCACCTTTGATCATAAATATCAGCCGAGGTCAACCCCGAACAGGTGCCCCGCCGCCCTGGTCCTTGACCCAATTGTGGGCAGTTGCTGTATCCGAAAAGTATTAATGGACGGAGGCAGCAACCTAAATCTTATATATACAAACACTCTGGATAAAATGCAAATCGATAAATCACGCATCAAACAGAGTAGCACCACCTTCAAAGGCATCGTATCTGGGAGAGAGGCACGCCTTCTCCAAATTCCAAGGAGTATCGCACTATGGCTATATGAAGCTCAAAATGTCGGGCCCGAAAGGGATAATCACTGCTTCGAGCGACCCCGATAGAGCACTCAAAGCTGAAAATAAGACGGCGTAACTTGCCCTCGAAACCCTGTTTGAAGCCCTCATGGCCGAGGAACTGAGCACATTACGAGCCGAAGTCGATCGAGATGATGTCATCCTCGACAAACGGCCGAAGTCCACCTCATTCAAGCCGGCCGACAAAATAGTCAAATTCCAAGTACACCCCACGGACCCAGCTAAAACGGCGTCCATAGGGGCGAACCTCGATCCAGAGATTTACGAGGCTCTATGTAGTTTTCTTAAGGAAAATTGCGATATATTCGCCTGGCACCCTTCGGACATGCCAAGAATACCCCGCAGGCTCGCGGAACACAGCCTAAACATACTGAAAGGCTACAAGCCCGTCAAACAATCACTTTGGCGCTTCTCCGAGCCCAAGCGCCAAGCAATGGGCGAAGAACTGGCCAAATTATTGGAAGCCGGATTCATCCGAGACACTAAACACCCCGATTGGCTTGCCAACTTGGTCATGGTACCAAAAAAGGATAGGTCCTGGCGCCTGTGCGTCCATTTTAAAGACCTCAATAAAGCATGCCCCAAGGACCCCTTCCCTCTACCAAGAATTGACCAAATTGTGGACGCCACAGCCGGGCATGATTTGCAACAACTACCAGTTTCAAATTGTAGTTGTAAAAACATGTTCCTTATTCATACCATCCACATTAATCAGAACAGATCCATTGATTTTCTTTAGCCCTACATGTATGCATGTGTTCTAGATCTCTAATCCAGTGGTGTGGTGAAGCTGCCCATGCCTACATCATCTCATTTGCCGCTTTGTCTTAACTGATTTTGCCGATGATATGGATAATGTCGTATTATGTTAATGCTATTTTAAATTGTATCTCTGAATTTGCCAATATAAAATGGGATGGAATTGTCAGCACACTGACCATCGTTGCTTATATATTTGTGAAACCTGTTCTCTGTCTCCTTGTTTCTCTTTTAGAGTAATATCTCTAATGCCAGGCAGAACTTTCGGGAAGATAGTGAGCCAAATCCATCGCTGGTACCTATCACTTATATTGCAGGGAAGAAGGCAAACCATCTTGAAAAGAGCGAGATGACCCCAAGGGCATGTCTTGATGAAGATAGTGAGTTCAAGCTACTCACCAGCAACTGTGACACAACCTCGATGAAGTTGCTGCCTGAATTAGTTCAACTTCTTTAGTCTCAACTTCAAGCTGAAAGACTTGGTGCAGCTCAGGTCCGACTTGAAGTCCAATCTCTAACGAAGATCATAGTGGACACCCGTGTGTGCTTTATGGGTACGCGGCTAGAGCTAGAGGATATAACGTTCACACAACTGAGGTCTCATCAGCTTGTTTAGCTGCTTGCACTACAGCACCGGGGCAGGGCTAACGTTTCTTGAACTATGTTGAAGTGTTGTCAGTTTTGTATATTATTTTGTCTGTGCGTTTTTTTACACTGGTGGTGACCTTTGATGCCCAGTGTATGTAATCTGTGGTCTAGTTGCCATTTATTATCACTGGTGGCGAACTTTGATGCCCAATGGATGTAATATGCCGTAATTTCTTTATTGTATAGTCTTGGTTTATTCTTAGTCAGTATGATGTAACTTAAGCCGAAAGCTTCAACGGAGCTCAACGGCCCAATACGTTATCGGTCTGTCAGCGGTATATAAAAAGAAATTACGCTACCCAAACGGGACGGCCCATAACTAGCTATATATGGGCCGGAAAGTCGGCCTATAATCATCTCAGGCCAATATTAGGCCTAAACGTAAAGTAGTTTTGGGCCTTTAACAGGCCGAGTAAAACGCGGGCCTCAGTTGGGCCAGAAAATACCATGGGCTTTTAACTGGCTGAAAAGTTGATTTGGGCCTGAATTGAGCCGAACAATTCACGGGCCGAAAACAGGCCGAAACGTATGTATGCCCATGATTGGCCCAATTACATACGAGCCATTAACAGGCCAAAATTTATCTCAGGCCTTGGTTGGCCTAATAAAATTATGGGCTGTAAGCAGGCCGGATACAAAGTGGGCCATAATTTGGCCCAACTGTGTCACGGGCCTTTAACAGGCCGATAGTCAGGTTGGGCTGAAATTTATCCATGAAGAGTACGGGCCGTTAAGAGGCCGAAAATCACTTCGGACCAGAAATAGCCCCAGATGCAACACGGGTCGATAAATGGCCGAAAGTGAAACTGGGCCGAAAACGGCCCATATGGACCAAGGGCGGCTAACAGGCCGAAACGAATATTGGACCGAACTGTTAAACGTGCATTTAATAGGCCGAAATACAAACCGGGCCTACAATGGGCCCAATAGCATAGTGGCCTGTTAACGGGCTGGATCTAATATGGGTCGTAATTTGGCCCAAAACACGGCAGGCTATTAACGGGCCAGATCCGATATGGGCCGTAATTTGGCCCTAACCATGGCAGGCTGTTGATGGGCCGACCCACTAGTGTCTGAAAAAATCTTATGGGCCTTTGGCTGGGCCGGCCCATTTAGGTTGAATGGGCCACTCTTCGGCCGTGCCACGTGTCGATGTATCAAAGGCGCGTCTTGTCCATTGGAGGAATGACATCTATCGCAACGCCGAGCTCACACGTGGATCCGCCGGCGAATGAGAAATTTACACATGGAAGATCGCCATTGGTTAGGGCTACTAACAGGTTATCGAATCCAAATTGGAACCCGATAGCTTAACGGCGACCCGTTACGGTGGATTCCACGTGTCGGTTACCCTTGACGAAAACACTTCCATGACGCGACAATTATGGGCCACTGTTGGGCCGTGCCATGTGTCACAGTTCCATTGGTGCCTCTCATCCACTGGATGGATGACACCTGTTGCGACGACGAGCTGACATGTGGTTCCGTTGGCGAATGAGAATTTTACACATGGAAAATCGTCATTGGTCCGGGCTGTTAACGGGTTATCGGATCCAAACCGGAACCCGATAACTTAATGGCGACCCATTACGGTGGATGCCACATGTCGGTCACCCTTGACAAAAACACTTCCATGACGCGCCATTTATTGTCATGGAAGTGGACACTTCCGTGATGATAACTTGAGTATTGTCATGGAACACTTCTACGAGAGCACAGGTATGACTATCTTGATTCTGTCATAAAATCATCACGAATGTACATGCATGACAAAAAATGTGACATACTGTGACAAACACGTATCAGAACGGAAGTGTTTTTTTTGTAGTGCACCTAGCAACCCGAAAGTCCACCGTATTATAGGAAGTGACTATGATACTCTCATGGTCTGAGGAACTAAAACACATGCTAACACTCATTGTTATAAAAATTGATTTCAGACGATATTATCTCAATGCATAACAAACAAGTTTGGGTCGATTCAATATGATCGTTCTTCTAACGTCATACTCTCAATGTTGTTTTAGGACTATCATTACACTTAATGATATCCTACGATCCGGAAAACATGATCACCAAAAACACTTGTGCCATTCTTAGAGGGGAGACTAGGAACCTATTCTTTACCATTTATCATTCCACACATGCATATGAGTTTTCCACTGACTCGCATATTCCAGGATCATAGCAGTTATAGCATGAAATATAAACTCTTAATTACGAACACGAAAATATAGTAATACAATATTATTGCCTCTATGGCTTATCTGGTGTTCCTCATGCTTTGCTTGTGGTAGAGCCTTTGTCATCAGTTTTGACACATTCAAAACTATGTAATATTTGTGTTAGTCATGTCTGATATTGTAGGATCTTGATTCCTATTGCTTTACGCAATGGTACTATTATTCATAATATACTGTCATTGGTTTCATCGCACTTTGGATCACAACAATTACATCAAGACACTTCTTGATTAACTGTATTCATAATAAAGTGTTATTGGTTTCATCACACTTGGGATCATATCAAGACACTTCTTGATTAATTATATCGAGGCACTTCTTGATTCAGACTATTTTGAAACATCTAATGCTTTCAACATATTCTTCTTACGTTATAGAATCCACAATATCGTTCACACTTGAAAACTTATTCCAAACAATTATAGCCCAATAATAATTTATATCAGTCATGAAGCTAGTGTTCTTGTAACCACTTACAATGAACTTCTTCATCTCCTCTATAGGAAATGCCTTTGTCCTTCTGAGGCACTTATATTAACAATTACTTAGTGAACCATTCAGGATCACTTTGGTACCTGCTACTAACATTTAGTACATAAAAACCCTTGGCCTTTTAACATATCATAACATTCATGATGGATTCAATAATCCAGTCATATGCTCATCAACTGTCATAGGACATTGATTTCTCCTAAGCATCATGTTATGTGACGTTGAGAGAAAGCACATTCTCAATTTTAAATCCTTTTAAAACCTAGTCAATGTATCCAATTCAGGTTAGCGCAATCAGACGTCTTGATCTATCTCCATAGATCTTTATGTCCAATAATTTGCTTTGCTTCATTCTTTCATTGGAAACATATTCCTAAAATTTATTGTGCTTAGAACCATTATATTATTTCCAATCTATAATATGTCATTCACATATAAGATTTAGAAATGCTATATAGCTCCCACTATATCCTTTTAACAAAACCAAACTCTTTGACTATTTCATTAAAATGTTGATTCCAGCTCCTTGATACTTACTTCAAACCATATAGAGACTTTTGAAGTTTGCACACCCATCCGGTATCCTGAGGATCTACAAAACCTTTCCGGCTATATCATTCGTACATCCTTTCCATTCAGGAAACTAGTTTTGATATCCATTCCATTTACTTTATACCTTTTGGAGTATCAACCAAGTTCCAAACTTAATTGTATATGAACTCCATTCATGTGTGCATGGCTATAAGCCATACTTTTTGAGCTGGGCACCGCCATCGCTTCCTTGTATTGTGTAGATTCATCTTCTTCCAAGATGAATATCTCATTGTGAGATCACTCAAGGAGTTCATTAACTCTTTTTGATCTACGCAGTTCAATTACAAGCTTTAATTCTAGTTTCTACATCTGGTGTAGTAACTTCTGGTTCAATTTTTCAGACAACTTTTTGGGAACAATTTCCGTTTTGTTAATCCTTCTAACTTTTGCCTGAGATTCAATAATCTTTATCAAGCTTGCACTATCCTCCCACTTACTTCTTTAGCGAGAAAACTCTTTCTCGAAGAAGTGTTCATTCTCTGTGACAAACCTTTTTGTCATTGAACTTTTGGCAGAAGGAATATCCAATTGTCTCTTTTCGATAACCTACAAATTAATATTTGTCTGGATTGTTAACTCCATAACTCATATGGTGTCGTCTTGCCAGACTGTTAGGCGGTGCTCTATTTAGTGTATATGTTGTTGTTTCAAGTACATATCTCCAAAATTAATAAAAGCAGATCAGTAAAATAATTCCACAATTATTCGAGTGTTTTGCTAAACTCACGACTGAGATAATTTTCTTCATGATTGAAGAACTTTTATCTTTTTTCACAATGATTATTATCTTCATTATGAATTTCTTTGAACCTTTCAAATATTTCATTCTGAATTCCTTTGAACTCTTCAAATATTTCAGATTTATATCAAGTAAATCATATTTACTCAAATTATTAATGAAGCATAATTATTCACCACGCCCTGGTCTGCTCATCGGATTATATCACCATGTATTTTGTCAACTGATTTGACTTCGATACTTCATCTATATGAAGATTATTTTCTGATATAACAAAGCAGTGCCACATTTAGGTGGTGTTTATCAGTCTTCTCAAGACGTTTAGCATTAATGTTATAAACTTTTCAATTCAAGATTTCATGAATAAACCACCAATAATAGAGGTAAATTCAAAACATGTTCTTATAACAACTTGAACAACCATTGTTAAAAACTTATAAGAATATCCATCGCATAACCCAAAATATATTGTTTTACACAACTCCAGAATGAAATAACTATTATTCGGTCCTAAGACAAATCTTGAAGATAAACTAAAGGCATGACTTCAACAGTCTTGAGTAGAGATTCCATCACCATTCCTGATTTGCATCACATCTTCATTTCTTCTCAACTTGTGAGCTTTATGTAGTCCTTGCATCGGTTTGCAAGTAATAGCAAACGATCAGTATCAAATACTTATGACATACAGTAAATCAACAAGTAGAATAACATTAACTTTGTATAACTTTTATACCTTTACTGGAAGAACCGTTCTTCTTATCCGTCAAGTACTTCTTGCAGTTGCGTTTCCAGTGTCCCTTCTGTTTGCAGTAAAAACATTCAGTCTCCTTACTGGTTCCGCCCTTGTTCTTCTTCTGAGAGACGGTCTTACCGGCACCAGTAGACTTCTTCTTGGACTTGCCCTTCTTCTTGAAATTGGCGGTCTTATTGACCATCAACACTTGTTCTTCTGCATCCCAGCTTCCGCAGTCTTGAGCATAGCAAACAACTTGTTTGCACGTTTCTCCTTCCCATTCATGTTGTAATTCATGATAAAACCATTGTAAGATGGGGGGACTGAAGCAAGCACAATATCTATAACGAGTGTTGGGGGAATTCCAAATTCCAGAGAAGCCAGTCTATCAACTTAGCCAGCAAGCTTCACTATGTGCTCACTCATTGAGGAACCCTCTGCCATCTTGCATTCAATCAAGGCCTTGGTTATTTCAAAACGTTCGGTCCTTGCTTGCTTCTTGTACAGAAGTTCCAGAGACCCAATTATAAATTGAGTGGTAGATCGCTCAAAGCGCTTCTGTAGTTCACGATCCATGCAAGTCAACCTGAGGCACTGGTCTGACTCATAGTCTCTCAGCAGTGAAAGCATCTACAACTTCTTTTGGTGCATCCTTTGCAGGAGGATCATCTAGGGGCTGATCCAACACATACTCCTTCTTTGCACTCCTGAGGACAGATCTCAGGTTCTGGATCCAATCTGCATAGTTTCCACCATTAGCAGCCAACTTTTCTTTCTCTAACATATGTAACACCCTGGTTTTCGCTCCTTGTTTTTTTCCTTCGCGGGATTAGGCTCCCGTCTTTTTTTCGAGGTTATCGGATTTTCTCTTGCTCTTGGGTATATGAAGATGGTCATTTAGCCTTGCCTTTCCTATCCAACCAGAGATTCTCTCCAGACCAACCTTGCCACCCAAAATTTATTCTCAGGATTTTGCCGCCGAAACCCTACCTTCCGAGTTACCGGAAGGGAAACCCTAATTCCTTCCATTACACAGGAACCCCAATTTCCTTTGATCTGTTGCCTCCCAAACTTTTCCCAGTGATCACCCCACATCTATAAACCCTGGATATGCAAAAATATTGCCAAGTCATTTGCAATATTTTTCATTTAAAATTAATTCCTTTTTCTCCTATTTAAAGGAATTAAATCCAGGAAAATACCTATCCATCTCCAAAGTTCATGAAAACTTGTGGGAATATTCTTTGTGATCATATTGAGCTCCCATAAAAATATTGGCAATAATTAAATAAGGGAAATTGCCTTTTCCTATTTAAAGCCAATATTGCAGTTTGGGCACTTTCTAAAGGAACTATCATTTTGGTAGCCAGGAAAATTCCCAAATAATTTGTGGAGCTTCTCTTATTCATATCTTCACCATTTCCATCAAGAACCCAAGTTCCATAGATCAAATTTTGAGCACAACATCCATTTGCAAATTCTGTCCAGATTTATAGTTTGCAAAGGAAGTGCTTGAACCCTTGATCTTTTTGGGCTGAAATTTTTCAGGGTCGTTAACAATGGTAAATCACCCCTGGATACCAAAAATCAGCCCATTTAATCTAGCCAATTTTCCTCAGTAAATTATCTAATTTTCTGTCCAGATTCTAACTCTGTGAAGGAAGTACCATTTTGGTATGTCCAAATGAGATTAAATTTTGCCAGTACCTCCACACCTCCAAATCATCACCCTACACAAAAATTCAGCTCATTTAATCAAGCCAGTTGAGCACAACATGAAAATCCAGTTTCTGGACCAAAATTTGCATTACAAAGGAGGTATATGCAAACTTGGTCCAAATGGCCTCAAATTTTACCAGCACCTACTCCTTACTACCCTATCTCATTGTGACAAGGATCCAGCTCCTCTCCTTCATCCATCTCTCCAGAAATGTCCACCCAAGTTTACTGTTAGAATCTTCTTTTGCAAGTTTCTCTCACCTCATCGCCTTCCAGTCGATTCCAGCCACATCTCTCATCTATATGAGCAGTGAGACACCCCGTTGACATGATGTAGCACTCAGAAAAACTCCAGAGCACGTGGCACCCATGGTGATCATGCTTGGGATAGGCCAACACAGTGGTCAGCGCACTGTTCTCGTCGGCAGGCCAGCTCCGGCGTGTCCCGGCGTGTCAAACGGCTCCGCGGCGCCCACCTGCCGCTCTCTAGACTCTTCTCCCCTCCAGTTTCTTTCTCCTCACACCACGGCGGCCGAGCTCATCCGCTCGCCGTTGGGCACCTATAAATAGGCCACCCCCGAGCCCTTCCCGTGCATCCCCTGCCCCGCAGCCACTCCCTCTCCCTCCTAGCATCCTCCCCAACTCCTCAACTGAGCTCGGGGAGCTTCGACTCCTTCCCACGGCCACCATGGCCGCCGCCGTCGTCCTCTCAAATTCGGGCGTCTTCGGCCTTCCCCAACTCCACTGACCCCACCACCGGAGTCCCCGCTCGCCGTAAGCCACCTCCGCGCCCTCGCCCGGCCTCCCCATTCACCGGAGTACCATGCCCAACACCGGCCGAGCTGCCGTCCACCGCAGCCGAAGCTCTGCCCGAGTCCGAGCTCCTCGGCGTCCAAGTCCTGCACCGCTAGATACGCGTCTTCGCGGTGAGCTCATCCATAGCCGGAGTGTCGCCGGAGGTGCCCCGTAGCTCCGGCAATCGCCGTCGTGGTCGCCAGCCTCGCCTGTGCCTCTGTTCGTCAGGGAGAAGCAGAGGAGGAAGAAAGAGATCAAAGTCAATGCGGGGCCCACCCGTCAGAGACTCAGCCGGCCGGGCCCGGTACGTTAAGTGGAAACGTATTCGTGAGAATACGCTTTCTGCTAACCGAAAGCGTAATCGGCTGCTTCTCCGGGCAAAAGTGCGCTTCCACTTCTGTGAAAGCGTATTCTAGAAATATGCTTTCTCTCTCAGCCCACTGCCGAAACTGCTAAATTATGAACGTTCATCGGCTAAGGGCAAAAATGAACAGTTTTTGTTTATTTTCTGCCTAAACAACGAACGGCCACAACTTTTCGCTCGTACCTCCGATTGAGGTAAATCCAACGCCCACGTTCTCTATTCGTCGAGCCCGTTCCGATGACATCACTTTCACCATGTTTACACTTTTTGAAAATGCCCATTTTTCCCCTGCCCTATATTTAGCCCCTCCGAGAGGGAATCTTTTCCGGCGAATTTTTCCGCGAGGTGATCGCACTTCTTCCCGGAGTATTCCTCGACCCCCAGGCAAGCCGACCATCTGATATATACCCTAAAGCATTGCTCTGTGTTATTCTTGCGTGTTTAATTAATGAATATGCCTGTGTTAGAATTAATTAAAACTCCTAATAGTTTGTATTACTATTTGCAATACTTGCTAATGCTCATCATATTACCGCACTAATGACTCGTAGATGACAGTATGGAGATAGGCTGTTATGTTTTCATGGTGTATGACTACTGTTATTGTAATGTTAAAGAAATGTGATTTAATTATGACAACCTCCTCCGTCGGCTGGATCGAGTCATAGTGCCACCGAACCGAACGTTCCAGTGCAGCCACACCTGTCGGTATGGGACGGCCTTAGCTTGGTCTAATAGCGTGCTCTTTTATCGGTACCACCAAAGAGGGAAGGTTATGCGTGCGCGCTACCCTGGCCCGGTAGGCGGCGATAACCTTGTGAGCCCAGTTGAGTTATTTGCCGGCGTCCCCGTTTGGGACAGTTTAGTTGGCCACGACGGTGGCAGGTGTCACGGGGTGACACAGGGGCCACCCAGGGCATGAATCCGGGGGAGGATGATTGTCGGTGGTACGGTGGAGGAGTCACGGGTTAGGCAAGTTTCGTTGGAGCAGCACCGGTTCACCCAGAAGGGAACTGTACCGAGGTACGGGACCCGGAGCTCCATGGTGTGGGTAAAGTGCGCAACCTCTGCAGAGTGTAAATCTATTCGAATAGCTGCGTCCTCGGTCATGGACAGGTCGTACTAGGTCACACTATTTGGTCTGCGTCGAGTCTGGAGGAACAAACCCAATGATGTTAATAATGAACCAGAGAAAGGTAATGTTTGTCTGACTTGCAGTACAAAGGCATGGGCATCGGATGATGTCAGAGGTAGGAATGTTAGCCATGCGATGTCTATGAGATGAGCAGTCGAGTGACCGCCAATTTTGGATCGAATTGGATCGTGAGAATATTCAGAGTATGAATTATTTGCTTGATATGCTTTACTTTACTGTATTTACTCCAATAGGTATCACGATAGATAATCTTGCTATGACATGATGATTAATACTGCTAGATGATTAATCCTGCTAGATAACCCTGCCATAACATGATAGTTAATATTGTTAAGATAATGAATGCATGCTTGAATGCCATGGATTGCATTGCTTGGTGTATATGTTGGTTTGGTTTGCTTGCGAGTACATTCAAAAGTACTCAGCGGCCTTCAATGTGGCCAGGTTCACCTAAGGATCCGCCGTCCACTAGCGAGGAGCCGGAGTGTTCGCGGGCTAGAAGAGTAACCCAGTCAGATCCCTGTGGATTGGAGCTGCACCAAGACCATGTTGCCTTAGATAGAGCTTTTCCGCTGCCATCACCCTTGTAAATATCATGTAAGACTTATGTATCCATTAATAGAAATGCTTGTGGTCATGATACTTGTTGTAAAAGCGCATGTCAGAGTGATTTTCCTGGGCTGGTATGTGCGGTGACCGTCTGGCTACAGTGGTATTCAGGCGGGGTGCCAGAACAGATGGTATCAGAGCCAGGCTGACTGTAGGTTACCCTAGCTGGACTTCATTGCCCCTTGATCAGTAGGAAGCCTAGATGGATTTTAGCCATCTTTGCCAAACATGCACGGCTACTATTGATCATAAGGCAACCCCATAGGTTTTGGCTCCATCAGACCCCAACTCTCGTGGTCTTTGTCTTCGGGATGAAATGTCCGCACCAGGCAACGACCCGTGAGCCCTGAACCTCTAGGTAAACCAGATATCCCCACCTTGCTTGCTAACCATGGCATTTCTCTTCTCAAATCTAGTTTCCTTTGGGAAATGCCGGTAAATTCCATCTTTCCATGACAACCCTAGGATCGTTGACTAAGCCACTTTGGTTGTGGTCATGCGTCGAGTGTGGTGTTGCCTAAGGAAGTAGTAGGAGCTTGACCCCAATTGCTACTAGGAGCATTGTGTGGTTTTGCTTCTAAGTCCTTAGAGGTGCATCGAGTGCGCTAGGTTAGTTATACTAGTGAATCCTTGGCCACGTGTGTAAGGTCCGCAACATTTGAGCTTTATTTGCTTTTTGGATCTTGCTGCTTTTCTCGATTCCGTTCTCTTGCTCCGACTGGATCCATCCGCAAGTGCTGTCAAGAAGACCAGTATACAACTTGGATAATACCCAATAATCCAAATTCGACAAGGCCAGAATATATCTGAGAGAGTTTGCCGCAGAACAAATCACATTTAAGGAACAGCCAGATGGGCTATCGGGAAGGGACACCAGTAAGAGCAAGTTATTCGGCCCTCGACACAAGGATTGTTTCAGTCAGCGGGGTGAACCTTGAGTCTTTTCTCAATGGACTCAAGAATCATTTATTATCCACAGAAGATTTCAAGAAGGTGAATGTGTCGAGAGCAACAACAACACTCTGGTATGTTGATACAAATTTCCAAGCATATTCAGGAATTCTTCGATGCATATATAAAATTCTGGGCATGGTGAGCAAGGTCTGCGAGAAATATGGATAAGTTCATGGCTGCCCAGAATCAATGAGAATTTCAAACACCTGGAGGCTCAGCTAAATCGAATGGAATTATCCGTCAACTACTTACTACCGGCAACACTTGGCTTGGATGCAAAGGGTATTCTAAATTAATTGTCAACATAACGTCGGCATCAGTTGTGCAGCCTTTATAACAACAGTGATCAGACCAGTAGAAGGACTAACGGTGTGCATGACCCACAGAATATCTTCAGTCAAGGTATGGCCTGTACCAAGTTTTGGCTCTGCTATGAGTAAATTCCGGGTACTTCAGAAGGAAGCCAGAATCAGCCACAGGTCCGATTGCATATCACAGTGAAAGGCTTCTGGTATAAGGAACTCAGTCTTCCTCCGCAAGCTATTGGGAAGAGCTTACGACGCAAGACTCCCAATCATCTTCGCTACACCACTTGGCAAGAAAATCTTTTGGGGTACGACACTCCCATCTTCCTCAACGTGCTATCACAGAAAGTTTTCGGCATAAGGCACCAGACCCTCCACGGTAAGCCACATGAGGGAAAGCTTCTGAGGTACGATACCCAGACTTCTTCGGCACACTAACCTGGCAGAAGCTTCGAGCGTAAGGTATTCAACCTTCTTCAGCATGCCGTCATGGCCACAACAATCTTGTCAGAGGCACGAACTAGTCCGGACACACATCCGCCTCAGAGCTCAATGGTTATGAAAAGATTCGTCCTACCTTGCATATGTTGTGAGCATGCAATCCAGTGGATCAGTTCATGCGAGCCAATGGTACACGGGAATGACTGTGTTCAGAGAAATATTGGCCCCACACTTCAAAGAAGGATATGAACGCAGCAATCCCTACAAGATATGCAAGAATAAGTTATGATACGACCAAGGAGCCGTGTTGGCTGGTCATGACAGCTCCATAAACGGGAACCTTCAGGAATAAAGAAGTTTTGGATAAACAACTTCTGTGACGGTCAACAAGGTAAAGCTTCATGGATAAGGTGATATTACCAATCCATATCAGGCTCTTGCATATGCAGCCACAACAATGCACAAGTTGCGGTTACAAGTGAGCTTGCCACACTCATCATGAATACGGGCCCTCAACCAAGACAAGAGGCTATGCTCAGAAAAATACACCGGATGTTAGCCATACTATGCCCAGCTCAGTGGTCATAACAAGGACTACAAAGGCTATATATGGAAGAGCCACCTCAGTAATTGACAAAGTTTGACAGTCTGAATTCACTTGGAAACAAGACATTTAGATAGAATGGCTAAAAGCACATACATGTCGGCATCGACGGTTCGTAGACGCCATGAGATCATTGGAATAAGAGATTACCATCTATGATTACTTTGTGATCATGCCTGACATTCCAGTTGGGGATATAGTAGCAGTAGCTTGGTCATGCTGGATTGTGGGTCACCTAAGGACAAAGCCCGAATGCATATGACAGAAGAAAGCATCCGCCAGACTAAGAATTTATCCTGAGCAAGACCCGGGGACAATTGTCCATAGATACTCAAGAGGAATAATGGGTGTATGCATGCAATACTATGCACCAAGAAAGGATGACTTGCCCTTGGCAGGTAGTGTACCAAGTATCGCAATAAAAGCCAAAGAAGCTAGCTCCAGGCCATGGAAGTCAAGCTATTTGTTGCTATTACCCGCTACCTCACCAAGCAACAAACTATCAGGACAAAAGGTACACCTAACCGGAAAGAGAAGGATTCAATATAGCCGTTTGAGAAGACAACACCTGAGCCATCAGAAGAGGTAGTTAAAAGGACCAGCAAATCAATGAAGACAAGACAGTTGATGGATCCAAGTCACACACAGGTAAGTCCCCCTTAGTCGGGAGGTAAGCTCGGAAATCTCGAGGACGAGATTTTCTTAAGGGGGGTAGGTTTGTAACACCCTGGTTTTCGCTCCTTGTTTTTTTTCCTTCGCGGGATTTGGCTCCCGTCTTTTTTTCGAGGTTATCGGATTTTCTCTTGCTCTTGGGTATATGAAGATGGTCATTTAGCCTTGCCTTTCCTATCCAACCAGAGATTCTCTTCAGACCAACCTTGCCACCCAAAATTTATTCTCAGGATTTTGCCGCCGAAACCCTACCTTCCGAGTTACCGGAAGGGAAACCCTAATTCCTTCCGTTACGCAGGAACCCCAATTTCCTTTGATCTGTTGCCTCCCAAACTTTTCCCAGTGATCACCCCATATCGATAAACCCTGGATATGCAAAAATATTGCCAAGTCATTTGCAATATTTTCCATTTAAAATTAATTCCTTTTTTCTGCTATTTAAAGGAATTAAATCCAGGAAAATACCTATCCATATCCAAAGTTCATGAAAACTTGTGGGGATATTCTTTGTGATCATATTGAGCTCCCATAAAAATATTGGCAATAATTAAATAAGGGAAATTGCCTTTTCATATTTAAAGCCAATATTGCACTTTGGGCACTTTCTAAAGGAACTACCATTTTGGTAGCCAGGAAAAATCCCAAATAATTTGTGGAGCTTCTCTTATTCATATCTTCACCATTTCCATCAAGAACCCAAGTTCCATAGATCAAATTTTGAGCACAACATCCATTTGCAAATTCTGTCCAGATTTATAGTTTGCAAAGGAAGTCCTTGAACACTTGATCTTTTTGGGCTGAATTTTTTTAGGGTGGTTAACAATGGTAAATCACCCCTGGATACCAAAAATCAGCCCATTTCATCTAGCCAATTTTCCTCAGTAAATTATCTAATTTTCTGTCCAGATTCTAACTCTGTGAAGGAAGTACCATTTTGGTATGTCCAAATGAGATTAAATTTTGCCAGTACCTCCACACCTCCAAATCATCACCCTAAACAAAAATTCAGCTCATTTAATCAAGCCAGTTGAGCACAACATGAAAATCCAGTTTCTGGACCAAAATTTGCATTACAAAGGAGGTATATGCAAACTTGGTCCAAATGGCCTCAAATTTTACCAGCACCTACTCCTTACTACCCTATCTCATTGTGACAAGGATCCAGCTCCTCTCCTTCATCCATCTCTCCAGAAATGTCCACCCAAATTTACTGTTAGAATCTTCTTTTGCAAGTTTCTCTCACCTCATCGCCTTCCAGTCGATTCCAGCCACATCTCTCATCTATATGAGCAG
Organism: Elymus sibiricus; assembly: GCA_039707655.1. Classification (NCBI taxonomy): domain Eukaryota; kingdom Viridiplantae; phylum Streptophyta; class Magnoliopsida; order Poales; family Poaceae; genus Elymus; species Elymus sibiricus. The sequence goes on along the minus strand of CM077676.1, from coordinate 266,279,973 downwards.
TGAGACACCCCGTTGACATGATGTAGCACTCAGAAAAACTCCAGAGCACGTGGCACCCATGGTGATCATGCTTGGGACAGGCCAAAACAGTGGTCAGCGCAGTATTCTCGTCGGCAGGCCAGCTCCGGCGTGTCCCGGCGTGTCAAACGGCTCCGCGGCGCCCACCTGCCGCTCTCTAGACTCTTCTCCCCTCCAGTTTCTTTCTCCTCACACCACGGCGGCCGAGCTCATCCGCTCGCCGTTGGGCACCTATAAATAGGCCACCCCCGAGCCCTTCCCGTGCATCCCCTGCCCCGCAGCCACTCCCTCTCCCTCCTAGCATCCTCCCCAACTCCTCAACTGAGCTCGGGGAGCTTCGACTCCTTCCCACGGCCACCATGGCCGCCGCCGTCGTCCTCTCAAATTCGGGCGTCTTCGGCCTTCCCCAACTCCACTGACCCCACCACCGGAGTCCCCGCTCGCCGTAAGCCACCTCCGCGCCCTCGCCCGGCCTCCCCATTCACCGGAGTACCATGCCCAACACCGGCCGAGCTGCCGTCCACCGCAGCCGAAGCTCTGCCCGAGTCCGAGCTCCTCGGCGTCCAAGTCCTGCACCGCTAGATACGCGTCTTCGCGGTGAGCTCATCCATAGCCGGAGTGTCGCCGGAGGTGCCCCGTAGCTCCGGCAATCGCCGTCGTGGTCGCCAGCCTCGCATGTGCCTCTGTTCGTCAGGGAGAAGCAGAGGAGGAAGAAAGAGATCAAAGTCAATGCGGGGCCCACCCATCAGAGACTCAGCCGGCCGGGCCCGGTACGTTAAGTGGAAACGTATTCGTGAGAATACGCTTTCTGCTAACCGAAAGCGTAATCGGCTGCTTCTCCGGGCAAAAGTGCGCTTCCACTTCTGTGAAAGCGTATTCTAGAAATATGCTTTCTCTCTCAGCCCACTGCCGAAACTGCTAAATTGTGAACGTTCATCGGCTAAGGGCAAAAATGAACAGTTTTTGTTTATATTCTGCCTAAACAACGAACGGCCACAACTTTTCGCTCGTACCTCCGATTGAGGTAAATCCAACGCCCACGTTCTCTATTCGTCGAGCCCGTTCCGATGACATCACTTTCACCATGTTTACACTTTTTGAAAATGCCCATTTTTCCCCTACCCTATATTTAGCCCCTCCGAGAGGGAATCTTTTCCGGCGAATTTTTCCGCGAGGTGATCGCACTTCTTCCCGGAGTAATCCTCGACCCCCAGGCAAGCCGACCATCTGATATATACCCTAAAGAATTGCTCTGTGTTATTCTTGCGTGTTTAATTAATGAATATGCCTGTGTTAGAATTAATTAAAACTCCTAATAGTTTGTATTACTATTTGCAATACTTGCTAATGCTCATCATATTACCGCACTAGTGACTCGTAGATGACAATATGGAGATAGGCTGTTATGTTTTCATGGTGTATGACTACTGTTGTTGTAATGTTAAAGAAATGTGATTTAATTATGACAACCTCCTCCGTCGGCTGGATCGAGTCATAGTGCCACCAAACCGAACGTTCCAGTGCAGCCACACCTACCGGTATGGGACGGCCTTAGCTTGGTCTAATAGCGTGCTCTTTTATCGGTACCACCAAAGAGGGAAGGTTATGCGTGCGCGCTACCCTGGCCCGGTAGGCGGCGATAACCTTGTGAGCCCAGTTGAGTTATTTGCCGGCGTCCCCGTTTGGGACAGTTTAGTTGGCCACGACGATGGCAGGTGTCACGGGGTGACACAGGGGCCACCCAGGGCATGAATCCGGGGGAGGATGATTGTCGGTGGTACGGTGGAGGAGTCACGGGTTAGGCAAGTTTCGTTGGAGCAGCACCGGTTCACCCAGAAGGGAACTGTACCGAGGTACGGGACCCGGAGCTCCATGGTGTGGGTAAAGTGCGCAACGTCTGCAGAGTGTAAATCTATTCGAATAGCTGCGTCCTCGGTCATGGACAGGTCGTACTAGGTCACACTATTTGGTCTGCGTCGAGTCTGGAGGAACAAACCCAATGATGTTAATAATGAACCAGAGAAAGGTAATGTTTGTCTGACTTGCAGTACAAAGGCATGGGCATCGGATGATGTCAGAGGTAGGAATGTTAGCCATGTGATGGCGATGAGATGAGCAGTCGAGTGACCGCCAATTTTGGATCGAATTGGATCGTGAGAATATTCGGAGTATGAATTATTTGCTTGATATGCTTTACTTTACTGTATTTACTCCAATAGGTATCACGATAGATAATCTTGCTATGACATGATGATTAATACTGCTAGATGATTAATCCTGCTAGATAACCCTGCCATAACATGATAGTTAATATTGTTAAGATAATGAATGCATGCTTGACTGCCATGGATTGCATTGCTTGGTGTATATGTTGGTTTGGTTTGCTTGCGAGTACTTTCAAAAGTACTCAGCGGCCTTCAACGTGGCCAGGTTCACCTAAGGATCCGCCGTCCACTAGCGAGGAGCCGGAGTGTTCACAGGCTAGAAGAGTAACCCAGTCAGATCCCTATGGATTGGAGCTGCACCAAGACCATGCTGCCTTAGATAGAGCTTTTCCGCTGCCATCACCCTTGTAAATATCATGTAAGACTTATGTATCCATTAATAGAAATGCTTGTGTTCATGATACTTGTTGTAAAAGCGCATGCCAGAGTGATTTTCCTGGGCTGGTATGTGCGGCGACCGTCTGGCTACAGTGGTATTCAGGCGGGGCGCCACAACATAGGGGCTAAGTTGAATATATTGCGATCCATTAATCTACAACAATAAACACAAATATATCTAGACACTGTTCATAATTATTTTGCACTAGTGTTTTAAACAAATTTTAAAATAAAGTGCACCCCCACTGAAATCAACATCTCTCATAATTGATAGTGAGTGATTCAAGATCCTGATCTAGTTCTTAGCCATTGATGTGTACATCACTGATGACAAGAATTTTGACCGGCAGGCAAACTTTTGCCGATCATATCTCCATATGACTCTTGTTCATCTTTCGATGCTTCTTGCTCCGAGCTCAGAACGATTCTGCTAGAACTTCAAGACAACCGAGTGCTATCTGCTCACATGGTCTGACCATCCACCCGTCTTACACCTCACAACCCGTTTGTACTCATGTGGACATGACGCACTCCGGAATGTTACGTGTCATAGATGGTAGCAACACTGGGAAGAGCACCCTAATAATTGACTACTGCACAATCAAAGGGTGCAAACAACAGAGGGATAAACATCGCAGGAAATTCATAATAGCATGATATGGTATATCCCTGGGCACCAGGAATGTCTTCATGGTCCACCGAGGTCTTCATGAAGTTTTCGCCAGAAGCGTTGTCGTGGCGACAATTTTGAAAACTATCATCGTGGCAATGAATTTGTTCTCCTGCGCCTGGTGAAGCTCCGGGTCCTCCATGTAACCTATAGGCTATCTCTACATATATTACATTAAGGTGGCAATCCCGTGGCTCCAGCCATCATGCCGTGATGCACAGGCCACTTAACATTACAACATATAACCATCTCATACATAAACTTATTATCATGACGAAGGCTATACCACATAATATGCAATCCTGCAAAACCAAGTTAGACGTCCTCTAATCGGTTTGGCAAATTTTAATTACATGCCTTCAAGGGTTTCCGGATAACACTAGCTACCTACGCACACCATCAAGGCGATAATTCTTGTTGCTAGATTAACTTTTGGGGTGTGTGAAAGAAGAGACTTAGTTAAAAATCTCTGCCCCCACACTAAACTTCATCACCCTCTTGCGTACGCGATGGTTCACTATTCTTGACTATGATGATGCCCAAGGAACTGTTAGCAGATCGTCGACAGCCAGAGCCAATCGATTGTCAAAACCTTGTAAAAGCGACATCATGCCGTCAATGAACTGAACCGAAGCAACACTCGAGGGAAGCATAGCATGAACATCAAACCCTCACATCCAAATGTGATCTCGATCGAAACCTGCATCTACTCATAGAACCGCTCATGATGCCACTGTTGGGAAACATAATAGAAAACAAAAAAATCGCCCTATGATCACCCAGGAACAATATGAAGATGCATATAAGGTTTGGATCACGATCGTTACCGGCTCCGGAGTGCAGCGGAAGTAGATGAGTCAGTGTAGATCGTACTTGGAGTCCCTCGTACCGTCGATGGTGATCCCGCGAACCGCCCTCGAAAGGTGTAGCGACCCGGTTCCAAAAAGGATCCAAGTCTCTGTGCTTAAGTGCCATCCCTGGATCGGTATGCTAGCACACACAGTACTCGATGAAATGACAGAAAATCACATGTATAAAATAGCGTAAATACTATTACCTTAATCCATACAACGGAAATAACATCAAAGGTTGTGGAGTCCCATCAACACCAGCGGCAAAGTTGAGTGTAGACAACGTAACCTAACGCAACAATTACTCGTCGTATAAATCCTGCAACATGGGATGTTGCAGCCATGTAGGTCAGTACATTGAATGTACTGGCAAGTCACACCACAAGAGATTATGAAAGTCCAACTTCTACATGCAATATGGCTGGTGGAAGGCTCTAAGTTTAATTTGCATAAAGCTGATTTTTCCCTATCATCAAAAAGAATATCAAATTATTACTACAAAGCTTATCATAATATGATTGAGATGGTTTCTCCACTCAATCTATACCCAAGTTGATTAAAATCCATGAAATTAGTAAATGTGATGAGACTGCTCAAATTCCCAATTTCTAGATTCTCAAGTTGTCCATAACCGGGGACACGGCTAATCGATTAGTTTTACACTCTGTAGAGGTTTGCGCACTTTTCCGCACAAGACTCGATCACCTCCTATGTAGTCCTTGCACTGCCTGGTGTTTGAGAACTGGAAGATCGAGACAAAGTCTTTCAGAAGCATTTCCCCTTAACCATGGGTAGACTGGTACACCTACATATATAACTACATCTGCTAGCCTACCCGGAAAGAGGTCACGCAACGTACTCAACTAAGCCAGAGCCCATATTAGCTTGTGGCTGTGCAGATAAGCTTCTAGTCATGAAAAATTGATAAATCTCTTTGAGCCTGGGTGGCATTCCATAGGGTGATCTCACAGGTACTCCGAGATCCCCTTGGGCAAGCATTGGTTTCTCCAGGTGCCTGGGCTAGTCCTGTCACGCCCAATATGCGATCCTATCCTCGATGGACTCGGAGGCCCCACCAGGGATAGAAGCGCATATCAAAGACGCTTGCAAGGTGGATATCATTACATCGTATCATGTACATAATAGATGGGGATACATACAAATACATACAGTCACCGCAGGAATACATCAATACATAGCAAACACCATACATAAGAGCAGAATCGGACTACGGATGAAACACAAACGAAAAACACGAACGACATCCACCCTGCTAGCCCAGGCTGCCGACCAGGAACCTATCCCAAGATCGACGAAGAGGAAGAAGCAGAAGAAGAACCCCAAAAGAAAACACGCATCGCTCTCGCGTTAGATCATCGCATTACCTGTACCTACATCTGTTGTTGTAGTAATCTATGAGCCACGAGGACTCAGCAATCCCATAACCATGGGTAGCAAGACTATCGAAGCTTAATGGGTGTGGAAGGGGTAAAGTGGTGAGGTTGCAGCAAGCACTAAGCATTGTATGGTGGCTAACTTACGAGTACCAGAATAAGAAGAGTAAACTACGCATAACGGTCGCAAACTAATAATGATCAAGAAGTGATCCTGAACACCTACCTACGAGTCAAACATAACCCCACCGTGTTCTCTTCCCGAACTCCCTCGAAAAGAGACAATCATGGTTACGCACGCGGTTGGTGTATTTTAATTAGAATTGGTGTCAAGTTCTCTACAACCGGAGGTTATAAATTTCCAAGTCGCCACATAACCGCGGGCACGGCTTCGCGAAACATTTAACCCTGTAGGGGTGCTCCAAGTAGTCCATTATAAATTACCACACGCATCCAATCACTACAAGGGAAAAGCCTAGCAATAGCATTGGGTTTGTAGCTATCAGTAGCACGGGCGGCCGTGCTACTGGTAAGGCGCTACAGCTAAGTTTTATCAGTAGTGCTTGTCGGACCAGTGCTACTGCTAAGTATACATAGCAGTAGCGCGGTTCAATCAAGCGCTACTGACACATATCTGCAGCGCTGTCTCTCCACCAACGCAACTCATAAGACAACGCTGTTGCTATCCTCCAACCAGCGCTACTGCTATTTATTTTATTTCCAGTATTAATTTTTCCTCTATGTATTTCTGTTGTATTTGTACAGGTTTCACACAGTTGTCTCATCATATCATAAACATACAATATTGTCATCATGTCATACACATACAGTAGTCTCGTCATATCATCATCATCATCATCATCATCATCCAACACAAAATATCATCATCTTGAAAATAGCGGTACACAAGTTATGACATGTCTCGAATAAATGCAACTGCATGGTCATGGCACACACACAAGTTTCATCATCTCTATCTAAACCATGATGTAGAAGAGAAGAGCGATCAGTATGAGCAAGAGCGCGAATATGTAGTACTTCTTGAGGCGCCAGTTTCACTCCCTCTCTTGCCGGAGCGTCCACCTCAAGTAACTTTTTTCCGCTTCGGCTCTGCTGTCGAACCCTCTGTGGCTAGCGCCCGGGTACCTGTCCACCTGGGCCTTAGCGTCTGGCCAGTGGTCGTAGACTCCTAGAACCCTCCCAATGAATACGGCATAGCAGTCCTTTGCCATCTCTGATCTATGTACCTGCATCGTCAGTTGATGAATTCATCGATAATATGCAACATAATGTACTTGAGAAACACGAAGAGACAGAGTTAGCAAAATACAAGCAACATATAGTAAACATAAATAACAAAGTTCCTCGTACCCAAACTAATTAACTAGAGCGATCTACGCTAGTTTAGGAGGACGGTTTAATTACATCACAGAGTTTCGTCATGCATAAATTCAAAGTTTTGTCATAGGAAGACAGTAGTGACTCAACAGACACATTGTCATCGTCAATCACTCGTCCATGTCGGCGCTCCAATCTTCATAGTCAGGGAGGAAGCACCCAAGCTTCATGAAAGGCTTCAGGTCCAGACGCTGAGCGACTAGCAGTGCCCGGACATCATCCCGCGTCATTGGCCCATGGTAGAACATCCCTCTTTGTTCGAGGACCTCCTTCATGATCACTTGGGCAAGTTCACACTGTACGTGATAAAACTCAGCTCGGCTTCGATGATCCGGTGTCCTTCCTATGCTTGTGGCCCAGTTGACAATCTCGGCATCGTTGGAAGTAGGTGACATGCGAAGGCGTTGATTATCCCTTCTGTAGTCCAGGATGTGATGCATGAGGTAGAATCCATCAGCCTTACTATCCATCGTTTGCTGGATGCAGCAGAACTCGGTCTTATGGCCGAAACCCAGCCCGTTATTCCTGTACTTTTTCACCTTGATATATCCACCAGACAGGCTGAAGGTTATCATGGCACTATCGAGAACACTCCTTATGTGCGTGTAATCCTTTTTCTTGATGTTCTTCGATGAGTCCAAGTACAGAGCATGGGAGTATTGTGGGTACAGAATGATGTGGACGGCGCCCCCCCCCCCCCCCCCCGCTGTGCAAAATAAGTACACCTCAAATTAGCCTCCATGCATGCAAAGGAATGATTAAAACTTACGGAAGGATATCCACGGATGACTTACGTGGGATGATAAGGTAGGAGAATCGTTTCCTTGTCCTTATTGGCGACCATGAACTCGCCGATGTACTTCCTCGCATAGTCACGGTGCTCTTTGCAGACTGCCAAGAATCTCTCATGCATATAGTACGGGTCCACGACGCAGATATATTTTATGTTCTCGCGCCTGATGATGTAGTTCAGATACATCGCATACATGCGGATGAACTGAAAATCCAACTTGGTCATGTGGAACATGTCGTAGATGTAGTCAAATCGCAGGATGAACTTATCCGTAGGCCATTTCTCGACGTACAACTTCCCATACGGCACATGAGCCGCGTAAAGCGGGTATCCTGGATTTTTCGAGAGGAGAAGGCTTTTCTCTCTCGCCAGCACATCTTCATGAAGTCTCCTTAGATCCTTGTTCAGTATGTCCTCTAGCGCTTTTCGAGGTAGGATCGGGTGGCCGGCGACATGGAACTGCTCCGCACCTTGGACAGGTATTCTTTCTACCTTCCGGGGCTGCAGAGGTGGCTGGCTGCTTGAAGTAGCTCTGGCGCCTTTAGAGCCTTTCCTGTCCGGTCTCCTCCTTTGCTTCTTGGCGGGTGGCGGTAGTGAGCCCACCATACCTTCCCTCACCACCACCCCAGTGTCGTCGGGCTCATCAGTGGATGGCCCTCGCGTTGTTGTTGCTGGGTAGAGGCGGCATCAGGAGGCGTCTCCTGCGAGGATCGCATGAAGAGAGACTTCTTGCAATCAGCCTTAGGACGTTCCGGCTCCGGCAAATCAGGCAGCATCAAGTCATCTCCACGCTCATAGCCCGAGTCATAGTCCCGAGCCATCAATCCTCCATCGTCATAGCCGGTATTGATATACTTGAGAGGGTCATCATCATCCTCCTTCATGACATCATCAGCATTTGCTTCTTCGACGGGGGTGATGTCGTCAGGCAATAATGGAGGCTCTCCCTCGTGTCGTCCGCTATCACCCGGCACAACAGGTGCAAGTAATTGGGTAGGTGGGGTGGTGTTCATACCTTGTTGAGGCGTTGTCGTTGGTGTGCTCCCGGGCGCCTCCACACGAAGAAGAGTCTTCGGCCAAGGTAGGAACCAACTCTTGCATGCGACAATCCGTTTAGGGGTCTCGTCGTCTCCCTCGAGTGGTACCGGAGGAGGCAAATCCTCGAAGCCCGCTTTGACACTGGCCACGCAAACCTTGAAGACGCCATCGGGCATCTGTCGGTTGTGCAACATGCGGTCCTTCAGCTTCAAGATCGTTGCCTTTCCCACATTCACCTTCTGGCCGTTGATGTCGTACAGTATGGTGCACGGGGTTTCGTCGGCCTGCGAAGACATGTCTGCGACGTCAGACATCGGAAAGGCAACTGAAACGGAAGACTATAGATATGCTGGTGAAGAGGGTATGACGCGTAATTACCGTGAGGGCGTCAAGCTCAGCCAAAGACGAAGCCCCGCCGAGCACGCCAGAGATGGAGGACGGGCTGCTATGAACAGGAGCAGGACCAGGTACGGGAGCATGTGCGGTTGCGTGAGCAGGTGCTGGTGGTGCGATGTTCACCGAATTGCTCCCGACGTAGCTGGGAAGGGGAAAGTCCGCTGGCCCTTTATCTGGATTGTTCTTTGTCCAATTGATAACTACCGGAATCAAGCTGCTAATGGAAGATGCGAAGTCAGCCCTGACACCAGCTACCGCTGCACTGACCGCTGCATCGACTACCTTGACCAACTCTTCTTTGGTCCCAACTTTGTTCTTATCGACCGCAAGCGCGACCTTCTCGTCGATGGTCTGTTGAGGCGCCATGGTAGCACGTCTTCCACGAGGCGCCATCTCCGACGCCGTGCACACGTCCATACGACGGCGGTTTGTCCTCCGAGACCCTTTTCAGTATGTTCAGGGCCCGGTTGAAAGGGGTGTCCCACTTGGGCCTCGCCGATGACTGAGACGACTCGTCGCTTTCGGCCGCATTTTGGTGCTGCTCTTTCTGCAAAAGGAACGTGGATGGTTTACAAATGTGACAAAACTTGTAGTCGAATTGATTAGAAGCTAATATAAGGTGGTAATATAACAATTACCATTAGTCTCATGAACTCCCTCGTGTTCGGGTCCGTGTAAAAGATCTTATTGACGGGGTCCCACTTGTACCGGGCCCTGATCCAGTCATGCTCCTGCGGATCGGTGAACTCCGTGACTTTCACGTTCGGCGTCCTCCTTGGCCCATACATGCCTCTTCCCCTCGTAACCACGGCTTCTGAGGCGGTGGGGAAGCGTGTTCCTGGCCTGGAGCGCCTTCATTTTCTTCGACTTTTCCTTGACTTCATCTTTAGCGCAAGTCTCCTTGAATTTTTCGATGTCCTCTTCCTTTAGTGTCGGATTGTTAGCATGAATCTTGGACCACGGTTCATTCTTCGCAATCGCTTTTTTCACCCTTACTTTCCAGGCAGCCAAGTCGTTGCTGAACGTCCCCATCGCCTTGTTGTTTATCTTTATCATGGGTTCATCTTGCCACGGAAGTTTGCTTTCATCCCGGCCGGGGAACAAGAACCTATTGTGCAACTTCGTTAGGAGCATGTGCTCCATATGTGGTATCTTCCTTAACTTTTCGTCGTTGATGTTGGCGGTTTCCCTAAGGATGCATCCTAGTTGATTGCCGTAGCACGCGCGTGCTTCCTCCGGCGCCATTGGCTCTAATTTAACGGGGTGCATCGCCGTGACCACAATTTTTCTGATGCCGAGCTCGTTTGGTTTTCGTGCCCTCTTCGGCTTCGGTCCTTTACCGGCTTCGCCAGCATCGTTGCCGGTCTCGGGGGTAGTGTCGGTGCCAGTGCCGGTGTCGTTGTCGGGGTTGGTGCCACTGTCACCCTACACCCGCAACCAGTGTTCGTCCAGGTATTCGAAATAATGATTTGCTGCCTCGACGGGGTCTTGTTCGGGGTGACCAGAACCCCCGGCTTCCTCGTGGCTAGACATGTTTCCTACGATTAATTAAGTATGCTAGTTTAATTCTAGACCGAATAAAATGAATAATGAAGAAAAAAAGGGCCTATGTTTTGCCGGAATGTTGATTCATTCCCCTTCCGGCAAATCTCGGGCACTCGATATGTCCTAGTTTCTAGCACAAGTCATGCCGAAATTCATGGAAATTTTTGGCATGACCTTTGCTAAAAAGTGGACATATGGAGCACCTGAAATTTGCCAGAACGGAAATGAATCAACATTCCGGCAAAACATAGGCCACTCGGATATTCTTCGACAATTGTCCATTGAACCAACATTAATCATATCATATTCAACAATTGTAAATAAAAGATATAATCAACAATAATGGAATATGCAAATGAACATCAATGACATATATCATATAACATCAATCTTGTTTTTTGTTTATATAGCAATAATTACTTTAACCAAGTTTTTGAAAAGAAAAACAATTCTGTTTTTTGTTTATAGCTAAATGCCATAGCTACTATTTTTTGTTTATAGCTAAATGCTACTGTTTTTTGTTTAAAGCTAAATGCTACTGTTTTTTGTTTATAGCTACTAGCTACAAGGGTTCAAATATAAAACAGCTACTGTCCTCATAAAAAAACCTAGCTAAATGCCTAGCTACTATCCAACATAAAACTTCTATGAATTATCTGAATTTTCTGTCCTACTTCTAATTTTGCATCTTTTTCCCCAATCTTAAAAAAGCCATGGGTTCAAATTTTATTCTAGCACTAGGGTTCAAATTTTAATCTAGCACTAGGGTTCAAATTCTAATCTAGCACTAGGGTTCAAAATTCTGCCTAGGGTTCATACTACTGCCTCCTAGGGTTCATATGAGATAGAGAGCAGAGAGAGAGAGAGAGAGAGGGAAGAGGGGAGGGGGGAGGAGGGAAGAGGGGAGGGGAGAGGCTTATGGGGCGGCGGCGGCGATGGTGGAGTAGGGGCTCAGGCGGTGGCAGTGAGATCGAGGGCGGACGGCGATGACGATGGACCGGGCGGCCGTGAAGCAGGGGCGGGGGCGACGGCGACGGAGGGTGGGCGGCGGGCGACGGCGACGGAGGGCAGGCGGTGGGCGACGGACGGGGCCGGCGAGGGAGGGTGCACGTAGGGCGACGGAGGGCATGCGGCGTCGGGAGGAGACGGGGGTTTGGGATGAATGGAGAATTGGGGGGGGGGGGAACCGCGCGAGAGTTAACTCAAAATAGCAGTAGCGCGGATCCAGGACCCGCGCTATAGCTATGTTATTTATAGCGCGGGTACTAAAAGCCGCGCTACTACTATCCTCAGTAGCTGTAGCGCTGGTTTACCAAACCTGCGCTACTGATAAGTTAGCTATAGCGCGGGTTACAGACCCGCGCTACTGCTATTCCTTTCTCCTTTTCATTTTTTTATTCTTTTCATTTTCTTTTCTATTCCTTTAATTTTTATTTTTATTTTCTTTTTCTTTTTCTTTTCCGAAAGACGACCGAGCCGAAAACATGCACACACACACACACACACACACATATATATATATATATATATATATGGTGGGAAGAAGGCATACAATGTATATATATTACATCATTAATTTGACCGATAATAAATGCGTACACAAAATAGATACATATATATATAAATGATGGTTTCTCAGCTGCGTCGACGACGTTTCACATTGAGCTTCTTTCCTTTCTTGTTCGTTGTCGAATAATTGAGCCCCTCGTTGTGACTTTTTCGGAACCATGGAGTACGATCTTTCTTACGTAATGTAGTCTTGATTCTTGTTTTGACGTATGCTTCATCGTCATCGTCATCTTCCCTCATCGGGTTGCCGTATTGGTCGTAGTCTTCCTCGTTGGCGACTCCATCCATTCCGACGCTGCTCCTTTTGCCTCTCCTCACGACAACACGGCTAGGATTGGTCGGGTCAGTTATGAAGAAGCATTGTGTCACGTGCTTAGCGTGTACCCATGGCTCAGTTTTGGCGATGACGTTAACGTTCACGGTAGCGCTCTTCGCGTCGGGTATACACATGGTAGTGAAATACTTGTTTTCTCTTACGATGGCCTTAGCCCATATGACACGGAACATCGTCGCATCGTGCAGTCCAGCGTAGTCAAGCTCCCATATCTCTTCGACCCTTCCATCGAATCTTTCAGTTGTGCCGTTGGCGTCGGTCATGCATTCAATTGTCACCCCTGAGTTCTGGTAATCACTGTTCATGTCTTTGGCCTCCGTGTAGAACGTGTACCCATTGATATCGTATGCCTGATAGGTCGCGAGGTTGGGCGCGGGGCCATGTGCTAAGGCGTATATGAGCAATCTGTCCGCACTGCCCTTTTCCGGGGGATTAGCAAGAACTTGCTCTTTGAACCAACGCAAGAAAGTGGAGTTGTGCTCTACAGTAACTTCGGCGTCCGTCTTGAGCATCCCCTGATCACGGTACTTCTTTGCGATGGTTTCTTTGTGCGGTGTCACATAATCTTCTACCGCATCTAGGTGTTGTAGCACAACTAAGTTAGCCCTGTCAAAGTCGTTCCGTCAACCCGAGTAGTCCACGTGCAATTCCCTCTGACCGTTGTTGTGACCTTCTCCTCCGAGCCTCCCATGGTGCTTCTTGACGGGCAAACCAACAATAGGGTCTCCGACGCCTAGATAATTCTCGCAAAAGGAGATGCACTCTTGGGTCAGATACCCCTGGACGATGCTCCCATCGGGACGGGACATGTTACGAACGAATTCTTTGATGACCCCATTCATCCTCTCGAACGGCATCATGCTATGAAGGAATGTCGGCCCGAGGTCGATGATGTCGTCCACGATGTGGACACACAGATGCACCATGACGTCAAAGAATGCAGGCGGGAAGTACATTTCAAGCTCACATAGTATGACAACGATCTCTTCCTGTAGCCTTCGGAGCTGCTTCACACTGATGGACTTTCGAGAGATAACGTCGAAGAAGTTGCAGAGACCAGTAAGCGTGTCACGGACGTGCTTGTCCATTATCCCTCTAATGGCAACCGGGAGTATCTGCGTCATCATTACCTGACAGTCATGAGACTTCATCCCGCTGAACCTTTTCTTCTTGGTGTCTAGAAATCTGCTTATCTTCCCACAGTAACCGGAACTGACTTTGATTCCCGTAAGGCACTTGATGAATTGCTCGATCTCCTTCGCACTTAAGGTGAAGCAAGAAGGGGGGCAATAATTCTCCTCCTTCTTGTTGGCTTTTCTGCCCCTTTCCCCCGCCTCCGTCTCCATCTCCGTCTCCTCCGTCGACTTTTTACGGGGCGGCATGTGGAGATCTCCCCTGATCTCCAAATCTTCCAAGTCTTTCCTTGCCCTCGGCCCATCCTTGGTCTTCTCCGGCATGTTCATCAGTGTGCCAAGCAAGCTCTCGAGGACATTCTTCATGCTATGCATTTGATCATGGCAATGAGGCGTGTCGTGATTGGGCCAGTAGTCCAAGTCCCAGAAAACAGACCTCGTTTTCCATACCTTCAGCAGCGGCTCCGGCACCTTTTTCATCTTTCCCGGCGCGGGGCACTGTTCCCAGTTTTTCAACAGCTCGTTGATTTTGGCGCCGCTCCTCTTACGTGGAGGTCCTCAATGCTCAGCCAAACCATTGAATAGATCTCCACGTTTTCTCCACGGGTCATCCTTCTCGAGCCATCTCCGATGCCCCATGTACACGATTTTCCCAGACCCGCCATCTTTCGTTAACGTAAGCTGCTGACACGTTGTATCATCCATGCGCCTTGTGCATCCGCAGTATCCGTGGCACACCTGGCCTGAGACATACCCGTAACCGAGATAGTCGTGCACCGTCGTCATCAGTGCGTCTCTCATATAGAAATAATCTCCTGTGCTAGCGTCCCATGTCTTGACCGGTGATTTCCATAACGTGTGTAGCTCCTCTTTCAGTAGCCCCAGATACAGGTTAATATCATTTCCCGGTTGTTTCGGCCCTTGAATCAGCATGCTCATGTGTATGTACTTTGTCTTCATGCACTTCCATGGGGGGAGGTTGTACATCCATACAAAGACAGGCCATGTGCTGTGGTTGGTGTTCTGGTTTCCAAACGGATTCATGCCATCGGTACTCTCACCAAGCACGATGTTCCTTGCGTCTTCTACGAAAAATCGATATTCGGCATTGAATGCTCTCCACTGGCTAGCATCTGCGAGGTGTCTCAGCTTCGGATCATCTCCATCGTCGGGCTTCTTCCTCTCCGCGTGCCAGCGCATGAGCTTTGCTTCCTTAGGATCTACGAAATACCGCTGCAGACGGGGAGTGATCGGAAAGTACCATACACCTTTCTGAGGAGCTTTCTTTCCGGCCTTCTTGTATCGAGAAGCATTGCACACTGGACAGCTGGTTTTTTCTGCGTGCTCGTCCTGATAAATGATGCAATCGTTGATGCATGCGTGGTATCTAATGTGCGGCAGATCAATAGGGCAAACGATTTTCTTGGCATGCTCGACACTAGTAGGACACACGTTCCCCGCGGGAAGAACTTTATTATGTAGATGATTCAAATGCTCATCGAGGCTTGCGTCTGTCCATTTGTTTTTGGCCTTCGTCTTTAGAAGTTCGAGCGTGAAACTCAAGCGGGTCACCTCGGGATCGCAACCGTCATACAATAGAGTCTTCGAGTCTACTTCCAGTTGCGCCAGCTTGTCCTCCTCTCTAGAAGCAGCTCTGTCGGTAGTCGTGTTCTTGCGAAGCAGGTCTCGAACATGAGGGTCCTGCACGACTGAACTTAGTCGCGTCGAAGACTGCGGCGTGTCCGCCGCCTCTTCTCCGCCATGTCCGGACTCTTCTTCGCCGTGTCCGGAATCTTCTCCGCTGCCATGTCCAGACTCTTCCCCGCCGCCATGTTCGGCGCCATCGTCTTCGGGTCGATCGGTCATCTCTTCGTCGTGCCCCATGTCGTTATTGCCTGCCATGTGGACGTTCTCATCATCATCTTCACTTATCCACCGAGTATAGCCATCCATGAAACCATTCATGAGCAGGTGCGCCTTCAAACTGCCACAATCAAAGGGGTCCAAAATGACTCCTTCTTTGCATCTTGTACACGGACATCTAATCCCAGTCCGATTATTTGCATACATGTCCGTCACCGCAGATTGCAAGTATCGGTCCACCTTCCTTCCACTCACCTTCATGACCGACTGTGCGGTATAACAAGCAAAAGGATTATAAACAAAATGCATGCATGCATCAAAGTCATACAAAAATTTGGCATGACCTTGCCTAAAAATAGGACATATCGAGTTTGCTTGAAATTCGCCGAAACGAAAATATATCGACATTTCGGCAAAACATAAGCAACTCAGGGGGCATGTCACTCGCACAAATCCCTTCATATTGCAAACACACATATTCCCATTCTTGAAATGCACAAATTTTTACTCACCTATCTCCCGAAAGAGATCGAGCACGGTTAGATGAGGCCTTCGCTACCTATACGGATCGAAAGTGGATGGCTAGCTAGCTAGATCTAGTTGTTGGGAGGAGCTAGAGATGACTCTAGCTAACTAATGGAGAGGGAGAGAGATGAGCTAGGTAGCTATGAGACAAATCTAGGAGTGGGAAAGGGATATATATGTATGGAAGGAGGGAGAGCCAAATAAATGAGGAAGATAAAGAAAAGAGGCCATTTATGGAGGAGAATTATGGTGGAGGGGGGCATTAATGGGGAGAGAAGAGAGGTAGAAGGAAGAGAGAAGAAGGGCAATAATGGTGGAGAAGTAACTTAGAGAGGGGAGAGGGCAA
The DNA here is from genome assembly GCA_039707655.1 of Elymus sibiricus. NCBI lineage: Eukaryota > Viridiplantae > Streptophyta > Magnoliopsida > Poales > Poaceae > Elymus > Elymus sibiricus. The sequence goes on along the minus strand of CM077676.1, from coordinate 266,263,497 downwards.
AGGGGGGGAGAGGAAGGGGGAGGGGGACAGGGGGTGGGTGAAAAGGTTGCAGCAGCCACGCCTAGTAGTAGCGCAGTATTTATGTCGGCGCTACTGCTAAGGTGCATAGTAGTAGCGCTTGTTCGGAGCAGCGCTACTACTAAGTGCATGGGGCCCATTAGTAGTAGCGATTTTGTCAGAGCCGGCACTACTGCTAAAACTTTAGCAGTAGCACTGTATTTTGGAGGGCGCTACTACTACAGCTAGCGTCGGTGGGCACGTTGGGGCCCACTTAGCAGTAGCGCGGTTAGTATTTCCAGCGCTACTGCTAAGGCCTTACTTGTAGCATTGTCGAAATCCCACGCTACTGCTAATTAGCAGCAGCACTGCTTATTTTCCTGCGCTACTACTAATGTTCTACCTATAAGATTTTCCCTAGTAGTGGATGGAACATCCTCACACCATGATAACACGATGCTTACGATAAGGAATCCCGGTGGACAAGTCACTCGTAAAAGGTAAAACTAAACTAGCAAGACCTCCCGACGTGTCGACGATCCCGATAGGAGCCGCGTATCTCATTCTCAGGACACGGCGGATGAGCTATGGTTACAACGACCAAATCCACAAGTTGCCCCGGGTGGCGCCGCAAGCTGCTCTAGTTTGGACCAGCACCATCAGCATTGGCCCACCTGGATTATGTTGAATTAAGAATCCTTGGGTTCATGACGCCCTATGCAAAATTAATTATTTAGTTCAGTATTATTATGTTGGGAAATGTTAACACCAAAGATGGGCCTTGCTGGAGAAGTTTATCCTAAAACGAATGAACAGGGGTGGTTCCCATATGCCCCACATGTGTTAGAAGCGCTCATCAAGGAACATAACACCGGTATTATGGAAACTAGGGCGGCATGAGTGGAACAAAACACCAGGCAAAAGGCCGAGCCTTCCACCCATTACCAAGTATATAGATGCATTAATTAAATACGAGATATTGTGATATCCCATGATATCCATGTCCCAACATGGAACAAACTGCAACTGCACCTGCAACTAGCAATGATATAAGAGGGGCTGAGCAAAGCGGTAACATAGCCAATCAACGGTTTGCTGGGTAGGGTGGTTAGAGGCTGTATCATGGCATATGAGAGGCTGACATATATGTGGTAGGAAGCGCGACATAGCGATAGCAACGAGACAACTAGCAAGCAAAGATAGTAAAGATATCCAAGGTCATGATCATCTTGCCTGAAATCCCGCTAGGAAGAAGACCGAATCCATGAAGAAGACGAACACGCGTAGTCGAATGAATCCTCACACTTTGCAACATAACCGGGACTATCAAGAAGAAGCACAACCGGAAAGAAGGAAACAACATGGTAAACACATAAGCACAAACATGGCATGATGCACAACCAAGTATGATGCATGTCAAGTTCAAGGATGCATGGCATGGCAAAATGCAACAACCAAATACTACACATTAAGTGAATCTCAATATGCAACGAGTTGCATATTGACGAAACTCCACATTCCAATGTTTAGTTCACTCTCGTTTATGCTACTCAACAATATTAAATGTTGTTAATCATGGCAAGAGGTGAAGCAAAATTAATCTACCTATCTAGGCAATTTAAATGAGGCCGGAAACAACACAAAACAATTCTGGAAAATCCCCATATGTAAATTTCGAATTTGGTACTGTTCTGCCTAGAACATAGTTTTAATGTTGTTAAACTGCAAAATAAAGTGCACCATGTTAATCTACACATTTTTCTAATCAAGTTACATATAAAGTTTATTTAATTCGGTGCTACGGTTATTTAGTTATGAAATAAACCATTTTAGCATGTCATTTATTCAAATTAATGCAAACAACAAGTTTAAACATTTTTAACATGGATGAAAGTTGGAAATTGTGAAACTACAGAAAATTCTAAGCATTTTACATATATAAATCATTTTAATCCGATGCACAGTTGTGGAGTTATTATATTCATGAAGTGCAAGGGTTTTTCTGTAAACCTGCAAACACTAGATAATGCTAAGATCGCAACAGGGAAGAAAAACAGATCGGGCCGAAACTGGAACAGTGGCATGGGCGACGGATATCAACATTGCGTACACGGTCACATGATAGGGGAAGGGTGGCTGGGCGCTCACCATGGGCCTAGCCCAGACGATGGAGGGGCTGGGCGCTCACCAACGCGGGCGCTCGCGAGCGGGACGAGCTGCTCCTCTGCTCATCCCCAAGCAGGGCCATGGCGGTAGTGGCAGCTGGGCGAGGTCCCGGCGACGGCGCGGACGCAGGGGAGGCGCAGACGGGCGGATCTGGCCGGGGCTCTTCGGATCCATCCGTTCCCGGTCGGATCCGGCGGGAAGGTGGCGGCGGCGGTGCTCCACTCCGGGCGGTGGCGGCTCTGCAAACACGGCGGCTGCATGACAAGCATCAGAGAGAGAGAGAGAGAGAGAGCACAGGAGAAGGGGAAGGGAGCAGGGGGCAGCGGCTGGCCTGGTCGGAGCTCGTGCTCCGGCGAGCTGCTGCTCGGGTGGCCGGCGCGATGAGGCGAGGCGGCGCGGCGCGGCTGTGGGCTCTCGGGAGCTCGTCCCCCGCGGGCGAGCAGCGGCTGCGGGCAGCGGCGCGCGCTCGGGCTTAGATGGGCTTGGGCGGGCTTAGATCTGGGCCGCGGCGGGCCCGCAGTGGAGGTGGGAGACAGGGCAACGTGGCAGCACGAGAGAGGCCGCGGGCGGCGGCTGGTGGCGACGCTGGCAGTTGGCGGAGCGCCAAGTGGCGGTGGGGCAGAGGGCCGGCGCGGAAAACGAGGGAGGAGGTGGGAGGCTGCCAAAAGTGGAAGGGTGGCCTTCCTTTTATAGGCAGGGAGGGCTTGGATAAGGGTTTGAGGGTGTTTCGGAGCCCTCCGATCGCGATCCGACGGTTCCGGTCGGAGGGGGATAGGGTAGGTTTAGTGGGCTGTGTAGGAGGGGATTGGGCTGAGAAGAGAGGGAAGATGGCAGCCCGGAATGGTTTTCGAAATACCGAAAACGTCCGTCGTTTTATCCGGCTATAGTGCCGCTATAGTTATCCGTTGGGGCATCAAACGACCTCCGAATGGAACGAAATTTGGCAGGCGGTCTACCTATAATATAATAAGACCGCACGCCAACTTTCACTCCATTCCGAGAACATTTTTATCCCACTTGTAAAATAATATTTCGGAAGTGCCGCGGGCGCGTGCGAGTGTGTCGGGTTTCGAAATGGACAACGGAAGGAACGGAGAGAAAGACACTACGAACGGATGCAAGTTTTATGAAAACATGCGGATGAAATGCACATGATGACATGACGAAGTACAACAAGCAAACGAATCACATGGCACCGACGGAAAATAAATGGAAGGCATCTGGACCATCGGTCTCGGGGCGTCACAACTCTCCCCCACTAACAGAAGATCTCGACCCGAGATCTTAGGAAGGAACCGGAAGATTTAAGAGCAAGATGAAAACAAAGTTGCTGTTGGACAAATGAGTGAAAAGAAAGAACCTTGAGAGGTTGAACAACTCGAAAGAAGGGGTGCAACGGTGATGAACGAAGTTGAGAGCACTCCGGTAGAAAAGAGGAATGGAGAATATGATGAGAGTCAAGAGCTCAAGAGAAAAGATAGACTATGTAACCACTCCGGTTAGAACACGATAGAAAAGGAATAAGAACGAAAGAATTCGGATAGCATCCCGGTAGAAAAGAAAAGCCTAGTTGACAAGAAGGAAGACTTGAAAAGAGGACACAACACTCTGGTAAAATGGATAAGCAAGGAAAAGAACATGGTCTTGGCGAAACGAGATAATGGGTCGAAGAGAGAAACGCCACAATGCCTCCGGAACAAAGAATAGAAGCTAGATCGTTGAAAAGAAAAGAAAGGGGAAACAAAAGACAACTTCCACCATAATTGAATTTGAAAAGCAGCCTCACAAAGAAGGATTGAACGGAGTTGTTGGAAAATCAACAACAAAAAGAATAATATTGTTGTGGGCTTATGGAAAACATCTCCTAACTTGAGGTGAAATTCTGCCACAAACGGAACAATTGATTGCTTGAGAGCGACATGGAGATGAAAAACTTCTTGCACCGAGAGGATAAAGAGCAAGATTGGATCATGGATAATCACCACAAATAGCAACAATCCATCGGAAAGGCTTTAGGTGAAATCTATACCAAGATAGCTACGAGAAAGAAATGATGGTTTTAAATATATCATTCTTGACAATTTTTCTTCGGGACTCCTCATGAATCAAGAATGGTATAACACCATCTCCAAAGATAAGGGAGAATGACTTGCACTTCGGAATGCGAGGCGAAGAATACTTGAGCTCCTCCAAGAAGAATCTTGAAGAAGACTTTGAGAACGGATTAAATACTTAACGAGCCACCAAGAAGAAACTCTCGAAGAACTCCGGATAGAAATGATGCTAGAAAAGAAGTGAAGATTGAAGAACATGATGAAGCCTTGCAATGATTTTAGATGGAGCTTCATGACGAGATAATGAGAAAAACTCTGAACTCCAGAAAAGAAAGGCGAGCAACCTTGAATCGAGAATTTATTCATCAAGAACAAACTCCGGAAGAAGGAATTAAATCACCTCTATAAAACAAAAATAAGAATTATGATATGTCTATCCTTCATCAAAATAAATTGATGAAAAACAATGGATTTGCATACTACTTATTCTTCTTGAAAAGATTAAAGAGAGATATAGCGCAAACTTGGGAAGGTCTTCAAGGAACCACCGGTAGGATTTTGAAAAGAACAAATGAATTGATACGATAACAAAGGAAGAGGAATCTTGAACGAACCACCGTAAGAATTGAAAACAAACGAAGAAAAAGAGAACGAATCACCGGGAAGAATTAGAAAACGCACGAAGATACTTGAGTGAATTCAGATACAAGAGAACGTAGAGATAACGAGCTTATTAGATAATACTTGAACGATGCACCGGAAGAATTTGAGAACGAGATGAGCGTTGAGAATGAATAATTCTTCTGAATGACGGCCTCCGGAGAATCGAAAATGGAAAGAACTCATGAAATGCTCCGGATGGGTATGAAAAGAATTTCTCACAATCGAAAACAATTGTGAGGATGGCATGAAGCTAGAACCACAAATGTTCAAGAGAACGGATGAGAGAAATTCTTCTTCGGTCTTCAACGTTGAGAATAATGACGAGAACCACCATGAAGAATTTATGAGATACTCCGGAATAATGACGAATAGAAAAGTTGAGCCAAATTTGAAAAGAATTTGAAAGAGATCTTGGAGAGGGATATGACTGATGGATTCCATTCTTACGTCACCTTTGAAAGAATTTGAGAATAACTCCGGGAAAATTAGAAGAGTCAGGTAAGATTCTGGGAAAAGACCTGTGGGTTATTGGCCCACTCAAAGAGAACACCGTTGGAAATGATTGCTCAGAAAGAGATAAAGCACCGAAAAGATTTAAATGGATTGAATCAAGGTAACAATCCCGAAATAGCTCGAACAGATCTTGAATGGAAACACGAATCTTCTGAGACCATTTCTTCGCACCGGAAAAGAATAGAGAGAGGCGAATAAACAAGAGAGGCTTGGGTAAGAATTTCCAAGATGGAAAGCATTTGAATCAAAGAAAGAGATATGATCAACACCGAAAGCTTGAATTAAATCCACCGGAGAAGAAAACGAGAATGAAGAATGATGAACATGTAGCTCCTGAGCATCTTCACGAGAAATCACCGGCTAAGAACATTGAAGGAAAAGAATGGAAAGACTTCTCACGAATAATATGGATACTTGATTTGAGATCTCTGACTCCACGAAGAAAAAGGGTGGGAGGGTGGGGGAAAATAAAGACAACTTGGGATGGGTGAAACGAACGTCGTTGAGAAAACTGAGAATTGATCTGGCAAATGTTGAAAGGATCGGATTAACTGAAGAAAAGCACGTCGGTTGAAAAAGAATTGTCATGACAATCTCGATGATCAAAAGGATTAGCACTCCCATAGAAATATGAGAGCACCACTTAGGAAAGGTATGGACTCAACACTTGACTTCGAAGCAACTCGAATACCGCAACTCAAAACAAAACAAAGGATTTGGCTTGCAGAATAAGCCGGAACAAACATATGATAGAGATTTCGTCCGAAATTTTCATGGTGGGGCCCACATGGGCTCGATCGTACAGTGACCATCACGTACAAGGCAATGTACATGACTTATGAATCGTCCCTGAACCGTAGCAAAGCTACAAGGGCTCTTTAAGACACAACGAGACCCACTGTAAAAACGACCGTGAGCAGGCGGACCACTAGACGTCGAACCCCAATCTCATATCATGCATCTGTCGGAAAGATATCCTAGGTAAATACTTGAATTCCCACCTAAGAACTCCCGAAACTTCTTGATTATGCGATCAGGTTACTCAGCAATCAACAACCTAATCAGCTGCAACTGCATCCGCAACCCTTAACACACAACCGATAAACTTCGCAAATTCGTCTACCTCAGACCTTCGAAAACACAGCGATACTAGTCACGGTGGATCATCCGAGCTATCTCCTCCAGTACTGGGGAAAAGTCACAGCACTATTTGCCACCACAAAAAGTATAGAAGCGTTTCGATGTCGGCGTCCTCTGGTATTCAAGAACTGGAACGATAGCGAATGTGACAAGAACCCCTTGGAGCTCAACTCCCCGGGTCCAATCCATATAGTCAGGAGGCACCAAGAACAGAATTCTGTCACACCGATATCGCAACGATTCCAAAAATACCCGCGTGATCCTAAAAAAAAATTGAGTGAGAAGAGTAGTAGAATTAAAACACCTACGTCACAATTCCTCACCAGAGCGACGAAGGGGATAAGGAGTAAAAAGAATTCCTACTCTCCGATATATAGTTGGACTCAAAATAGTTTTTCTTCTAGACTCGCCAACGGTTCGATCAATCAAGGGGGCTCCTATGGTCGGTCGAGGCTCTGATACCAACTTGTCACGCCCAATATGCGATCCTATCCTCGAGGGACTCGGAGGCCCCACCAGGGATAGAAGCGCATATCGAAGACGCTTGCAAGGTGGATAGCATTACATCGTACCATGTACATAATAGATGGGGATACATACAGTCACCGCAGGAATACATCAATACATAGCAAACACCATACATAAGAGCAGAATCCGACTACGGATGAAACACAAACGAAAAATATGAACGACATCCACCCTGCTAGCCCAGGCTGCCGACCAGGAACCTATCCCAAGATCGATGAAGAGGAAGAAGCAGAAGAAGAACTCCAAAAGCAAACGCGCATCGCTCTTGCGTCAGATCATCACATTACCTGTACCTGCATCTGTTGTTGTAGTAATCTGTGAGCCACGAGGACTCAGCAATCCCATAACCATGGGTAGCAAGACTATCGAAGCTTAATGGTTGTGGAAGGGGTAAAGTGGTGAGGTTGCAGCAATCACTAAGCATTGTATGGTGGCTAACTTACGAGTACCAGAATAAGAAGAGTAAACTACGCATAACAGTCGCAAACTAATAATGATCAAGAAGTGATCCTGAACACCTACCTACGAGTCAAACATAACCCCACCGTGTTCTCTTCCTGAACTCCCCCGAAAAGAGACAATCACGGTTACCCACGCCGTTGGTGTATTTTAATTAGAATTGGTGTCAAGTTCTCTATAACCGGAGGTTATAAATTTCCAAATCGCCACATAACCGCGGGCACGGCTTCGCGAAAGATTTAACCCTGCAAGGGTGCTCCAAGTAGTCCATTATAAATTACCACACGCATCCGATGGAACATCCTCACACCATGTTAACACGATGCTTACGATAAGGAATCCCGGTGGACAAGTCACTCGTAAAAGGTAAAACTAAACCAGCAAGACCTCCCGACGTGTCGGCGATCCTGATAGGAGCCGCGTATCTCTTTCTCAGGACACGGCGGATGAGCTATGGTTACAACGACCAAATCCACGAGTTGCCCCGGGCGGCGCCGCAAGCTGCTCTAGTTTGGACCAGCACCATCAGCAATGGCCCACCTGGATTATGTTGAATTAAGAATCCTCGGGTTCATGACGCCCTATGCAAAATTAATTATTTAATTCAGTATTATTATGTTGGCAAATGTTAACACCAAAGTTGGGCCTTGCTGGAGAAGTTTATCCTAAAACGAATGAATACGGGGGTTCCCATATGCCCCACATGTGTTAGAAGGGCTCATCAAGGAACATAACACTGGTATTACGGAAAATAGGGCAGCATGAGTGGAACAAAACACCAGGCAAAAGGCCGAGCCTTCCAGCCATTACCAAGTATATAGATGCATTAATTAAATACGAGATATTGTGATATCCCATGATATCCATGTCCCAACATGGAACAAACTGCAACTGCACCTGCAACTAGCAATGCTATAAGAGGGGCTGAGCAAAGCGGTAATATAGCCAATCAACGGTTTGCTGGGTAGGGTGGTTAGAGGTTGTATCATGGCATATGAGAGGCTGACATATATGTGGTAGGAAGCGCGACCTAGCGATAGCAATGAGACAACTAGCAAGCAAAGATAGGAAAGATATCCAAGGTCATGATCATCTTGCCTGAAATACCGCTAGGAAGAAGACCGAATCCATGAAGAAGACGAACAAGCGTAGTCGAACGAATCCTCACACTTCGCAACATAACCGGGACTATCGAGAAGAAGCACAACCGGAAAGAAGGAAACAACATGGTAAACACACAAGCACAAACATGGCATGATGCACAACCAAGTATGATGCATGTCAAGTTCAAGGATGCATGGCATGGCAAAATGCAACAACCAAATACTACACATTAAGTTGCATATTGACGAAACTCCACATTCCAATGATTAGTTCACTCTTGTTTATGCTACTCAACAATATTAAATGTTCTTAATCAGGGCAAGAGGTGAAACAAAATTAATCTACCTATCTAGGCAATTTAAATGAGGCCGGAAACAACACAAAACAATTCCGGAAAATCCCCATATGTAAATTTCGAATTTGGTACTGTTCTGCCTAGAACACAGTTTTAATGTTGTTAAACAGCAAAATAAAGTGCACCATGTTAATCTACACATTTTCCTAATCAAGTTACATATAAAGTTTATTTAATTCGGAGCTACGGTTATTTAGTTATGAAATAAACCATTTTAGCATGTCATTTATTCAAATTAATGCAAATAGCAAGTTTAAACATTTTTAACATGGATGAAAGTTGGAAATTGTGAAACTACAGAAAATTCTAAGCATTTTACATATATAAATCATTTTAATTCGATGAACGGTTGTGGAGTTATTATATGCATGAAGTGCAAGGATTTTTCTGTAAACCTGCAAACACTAGATAATGCTAAGATCGCACTAGGGAAGAAAAACAGATCGAGCCGAAACTGGAACAGTGGCATGGGTGACGGATATCAACATTGCGTACACGGGCACATGATAGGGGAAGGGTGGCTGGGTGCTCACCATGGGCCTAGCCCAGATGATGGAGGGGCTGGGCTCGGAGGTGGTTGGGCCTGGCGAGGCCGTGGCCCACGCAGGCGCTCGCGAGCGGGACGAGCAGCTCCTCTACTCATTCCCGAGTAGGGCCACGGCGGCGTCGGCGGCTGGGCAAGGTCCCGGTGACGGCGCGGACGCAGGGGAGGGGCAGACGGGCGGATCTGGCCAGGGCTTCTCGGATCCATCCGTTCCCGGTCGGATCCGGCGGGAAGGTGGCAGCGGCGGTGCTTCACTCCGGGCGGTGGTGGCTCTGCAAACACGGCGGCGGCGCGACATGCATCAGAGAGGGAGAGAGAGAGCACAGGAGAAGGGTAAGGGAGCAGGGAGCGGTGGCTGGCCTGGTCGGAGCTCGTGCTCCGGCGAGTTGCTGCTCGGGTGGCCGACGCGATGAGGCGAGGCGGCACGGCTTTGGGCTCTCGGGAGCTCGTCCTCCTCGGGCGAGCAGCGGCTGCGGGCAATGGCGTGCGCTCGGGCCAGATGGGCTCGGGGGGGCTCAGATCTGGGCCGCGGCAGGCCCGCGGTGGAGGTGGGAGACAGGGCGACGTGGCAGCACTGGAGAGGCCGCGGGCGGCGGCTGGTGGCGGCGTTGGCGGTTGGCGGAGCGCCAAGTGGCGGCGGGGTGGAGGGCCGGCACGGAAAACGAGGGAGGAGGTGGGAGGCTGCCAAAAGTGGTAGGGTGGCCTTCCTTTTATAGGTAGGGAGGGCTTGGATTAGGGTTTGAGGGTGTTTCGGAGCCCTCCGATCTCGATCCGACGGTTCCGGTCGGAGGGGGCTAGGGTAGGTTTAGTGGGCTGTGTAGGAGGGGATTGGGCTGAGAAGAGAGGGAAGATGGCAGCCCGGCACGGTTTTCGGAATACCGAAAACGTCCGTCGTTTTATCCAGCTATAGTGCCGCTATAGTTATCCGTTGGGGCATCAAACGACCTCCGAATGGAACGAAATTTGGCAGGCGGTCTACCTATAATATAATAAGACCGCACGCCAACTTTCACTTCATTCCGAGAACATTTTTATCCCACTTGTAAAATAATATTTCGGAGGTGCCGCGGGCGCGTGCGAGTGTGTCGGGTCTCGAAACGGACAACGGAAGGAACGGAGAGAAAGACACTACGAACGGATGCAAGTTTATGAAAACATGCGGATGAAATGCACATGATGACATGACGAAGTACAACAAGCAAACGAATCACATGGCAGCGACGGAAAAAAAATGGAAGGCATCTGGAGCATCGGTCACGGGGCGTCACAAGTCCACTGGTTACTCCAGGGTGCCCCTACAAATCCACCCAGATGCGTGTTAATATTTCCACCTTAAGGTTACCCAAAATTATTATATCTCTCGCAACTTTCATGAATCACACATACCAATCCCTGCCTACAAAAGCATAGCAAAACTCCTACAACGTTGCTGACAATGGAGTAAAGGCTCAGACCTACCTCAATGAACTACTGGGTTTATAATAATATAGCTAATTTATATTTTCATTCAATCCTGCATCAAAAGGACTAAATGCATATGGAAAACATAGGTATTAAAGGGGGCATGATCAAGATGTAACTTGCCTTGTACTATTGATGAAGATTTGTCACACTCAAAATCCTGATAATTCAACTCGTCACACTCCGATCAATCTATCGTGATCAATAATAGCAACACAGGAGCAATCACTCAAAACCCAAAAGGTATACAAATAAAAGACTATGAAAACTCAAATGAAACCCAAAGAAAGCTTCTGGACAGAAACAAATTTTTAACAGTAACAAAATTATGTGATTTTGATACTAACATAAAGTACATGTCCTAAGCTTCAGTTTGCAAAAATATTCAATTAAATCGGAGTTATAGATCTCAAGTTATAGCCAAAACAAGTTTAAACTTGAATTTGATCAAATTTAAATTTTAAACTGTCAAAACTATTTTTGGTTTAGGCCACTGGATAGATGGGTTCAATATGAATCGGTCAAAAAAATAATCATCTAATTTGGATCTACAGAACTAAAGATGCAATAAAAACAAAATTTGGTTTGAATCTGAAACTGAAAACATTAGCCATCGGCCAACCATGGCAGACGTGCCACATGGCGAACGGTGAGTGGCTGCGGGCGGCGACTGCGAACGGACGGCCGAAACTTAGCGGATTAGGCGGCTGTGGCTAAATAAAAAAAATGTGCCACTGGTTTTATAAAACGCCAAATTGTTTTAACTAAACCGATGAAAACCAGAACTAAAACCGATCTAAAAAAAAAAACATAGTTGTTCGCTAGATCTAATTTACGCCGTCGATGGAGATCGAACGGACGGTGTGCAGCGGTGGCTTACCGCGGCGTCGGCGGCGAGGAAACGACGGCGATGGCTCGGGCGTCGGTGGTGGAAGCCTCTCCGGTGGTCGGCGGTGGAGGTAGAGTAGTAGAAGAGGTGCAGCGTGACGATGGGATCTCGGAGGTGGTGGTTACGAGCGTCAGTGGCATCGGGGCAGAGAGGGCGAGGTGATGATGCTCCGATGCTCTGGCGAGCATGGCCGAGCACGAGGCGGTGCTCCGGTGCTCCCTGGGCATCGATAAGATGTCAAATAGAATCTAAAAGAGGAGGGAAGGCAATAGCCGGAGATTGAGGACTCGAGGGTGCTCACCGGCATCGGGTTTCTCTGGCGAAGACCTTTTGCCAATGGAGATTGGGATGGCGCGAGCGTGCGGCATGGGTGGTTTTGGTGAGGGTTTTATGGGGCAAAAGAACAAGGGAGGTCTCAGCTTTTACGGAGACACAGCCTTGGGCGAGGGGACAGACCAGGGAATTGAATCCCGGAGAAAACAGGCGCGGCGGCGCTCCCGTGCACAAACTGGACTCGGGTGCGTGGCTTGCGGAGGAGGAAGAAAGGCGCGGGCCCCGCTGTCAGCGAGATAGGGCATGCGGGAGTGGATTGGGCGGCCGGTCAGTAGCAGGTTCGGCTCGGCGCGCGCGGCTGTGGGCCGAAAGGCTAGCTGGGCCGGTTGGTTGGCGCCTGGCCTGGCGCGGCAGATTTTTTTTAATAGAAATGGAGAACAAAAAAAGGAAATAAATGAAAATAAAATTGAATTTGCCATAGGCAATATATATATATATATATATATATATATATATATATATATATATATATATATATCAAAATTCTTAGAATAAAATATAGAAAAATATGAACTATTTTTTCAAAGGCAAATATATTACTTTTTTTAAAACATATTTTTTTAATAACTTCAAATTGGATTTGAATTTGATTTTCAAATCTTTGGCGAATAGCTTCTGTTTTCTTTCTCCAAATACTTTTCACATCTACTCTTAATTTTGAAGGGTCATATTTCCTTCACTCATATATTTTTAATTCAGAGAATTTGAGATGATTCAAAATTCCAACATAAAAGAGAAAAACTCCAAATGGGTTTTCAAATAAGTTTTGAAAGTGGTACTAATCACTCCGCACTCTATTTCATAAATTTTCAAGAAGTCCTATTATCTTCTCTCATGAAAATCCTTGAGTGGCATAAAGCTTCTGAGTTTGAAATATTTTCAAATAGAATTCAAATCTTTTCAACCTTTTTCAAATGGAAGAAGTCATGTTATCTTCACTCTAGGATTTGTTTTGAATTTGAATTTTGGATTCCATGGGAACTAAAAGCAAGAATGAAAGTTTGGGAAAGTACTTTTATTCCCTCTCATTTAACTTTCAAAAAGTTTCAAATTCCACTCAATTTCACACAGCACTCATTCAAGCAATCATTATTACTCAATTAATATAACATTCCAAAATTTAGAATTTTGGGATGTTACAAACCTACCACCCTTAAATTGAATCTCTCCCTCGAGATTCGAAGAGGCTAGAAGGAAATAGGTTAGGTTCAGGGGTCTCCTAAAAAATCCATTGATCGCCACAAGGTCTGAGGTGCTACCACCCTTAGAATCAAAGTCACGAGTCCATCCAAGACTCGGGTACTTTCGTTGTACTGTTAACACCATCGGTCTTCTCACACATCTTGAATAATGCCGTCATTGATGCTTTTAGGGTATATGCATAATGTTTCCTCGAGATCTTGAGTCCTTTTCCAAAAGAATGTTCTTCCATATACTGAGTCTTCTTGGCTGACAGGTCTTGCGCCAACAAATATCGATATTCTCATGGTGGTCCTCAAATAATCTGACTGGGGTTCCTGCAGAAAACGGGTTTGGGTTTCATTCTTACCGTATAACCTACGGGGGGGGGGGGGGAGGGGCAACGGCTACCTTGTACAAGGTTGAAACGTCGTAACATTCTAAGGTTTAGGCTTCACATCGTCGTCTCTCTACTATAGGTAAGTCACTCCAGATTTACCATCCCACATAGCAAAGGTGAATAATAAGAGTAAGTCGGGATGGTGATCAATCCATTCCACACCCAAATTATTACCTTGTATATGGTTTAGTGAATCTCGCATTTCTAACAATCGGTCATCCTCACAAGCATTGCAGAATTTCTCTTGTCGACGAACTAAGTTTGGATAAATCCATTGGTTCTGCAAGCCAAGCAAAACATCTATCGTTTCTTCACAACTCTCAGGTTTTGCGTAAACTCCTCTAAGATCGTTGTTGTTAAACTCGTAGCTTCTTCTAGGGTTCTTCCTTCAGCAAGAGTGTGCTTGCTTCTTGTCAGGTTCTGTGGCATGTGGGTTGTGGCCCATCTCGCCACTTGTAAAGATTTGAACTCCTCATCGGGTTGCAACTGGTCATGATTCCCACATCCAGCTTCCCTAGCAATTCATCCAATTGTACTGTATTCCTTCCTTCTCCACATGAATAGCATGCCTTGGAGTAAAGTTTGATTGGGTCTTCTTCGTGTGTGTCTTCAACATCTTCCTTCATCACAGACTCTTCTAAACATTCCTTGAGGGCTTCCTTCATGGCTTCCTTCTGTTGTTTGATGACTTCTTGTACCTTGGGGTAAATTTGGCACTGAGCCGGCTAATAAGTAGTTCCTTCACACAAGAAACATGTCGCCTGCCTAGTTGGGCATTCTTCCTCTAGGTGATTTTCTTCACAATGAGGGCATCCATCCTTGTGTTCTTCATGGGTGTGTCCAATTTCTCCACAAATCTTGCATGCACAAGATTTCTTCATTTTGATGTCACAGTGCTTCCAGATAAGACGGGATCTTAACAGAGTCTTCTTGAATTCCTCCCAAGTTTTTGCTCCATTCCATCCTTGTATAGTTCGATGCATCCTTCACCATGTTGCAGCACTTTTTGCAAAGTACCGAAGCGCATTTTGAACCTCATCCTTTCTTTCAACAACATTGTTCCTGAAGTGATTCTCCATGTTCTGAATCATTGTTCTACCTCCAACTGAGTCATCGATCCGAAAAATATGAGTCCATCTTCATTCATCATCTATTGGGTCCAAGGGTTTTGGGATGAGATAAGAGAGAGAAAGATGCCCATACAAACAACATAGTTTTGAAAATCGATTTTATTTGTTGCTGTTAGAAAACACACACAAATGACAGCTCACAAATCATCGCATCTAACGAGAGTACATCAGGGGTTTTGGTCTTCTAAAGGGTCATATAAGTCTTGAAATTCTTCAGGGTCTTCAAATTTTTCGAGTCCTCGGAGCCTTCAATACTTGTAGCTTCCATTCTTCAAATGTCTGGGGAAATCCTCTTTACTCAGAATTGGTCATCAGTTGCCCGATATCTTGTCCTTCTCGAAGTGGTACCAGTTGATCCTCCTTGTGGTCAAAAGGGAAATGGGTATTTGTGTAACTATTTGAAGTAAGAGGGAATATTTGTTAAAGCTCGGAAAATGTGAGAGGTAAGAATCTTTTTGAAAGTAAAGTTTTAGAGATATCCTTTCCTAGGGGCTTTCCAGTTTCTAGGGTCACGTCCTACAGTCAACATGTGCTCTGATACCATCTTGTAGCGACCCAGTTCCAAAAAGGATCCAAGTCTCTGTGCTTAAGTGCCATCCCTGGATCGGTATGCTAGCACACACAGTACTCGATGAAATAACAGAAAATCACATGTATAAAATAGCGTAAATAATATTACCTTAATCCATACAGCGGAAATAACATCAAAGGTTGTGGAGTCCCATCAACACCAACGGCAAAGTTGAGTGTAGACAACGTAACCCTAACGCAACAATTACTCGTCGTATAAATCCTGCAACATGAGATGTTGCAGCCGTGTAGGTCAGTATGTTGAATGTACTGGCAAATCACACCACAGGAGATTATGAAAGTCCTACTTCTACATGCAATATGGCTGGTGGAAGGCTCTAAGTTTAATTTGCATAAAGCTGATTTTTCCCTATCATCAAAAATAGTATCAAATTATTACTACAAAGCTTATCGTAATATGATTGAGATGGTTTCTCCACTCAATCTATACCCAAGTTGATTGAAACCCATGAAATTAGTAAATGTGATGAGACCTCTCAAATTCCCAATTTCTAGTTGCTCAAGTTGTCCATAACAGGGGACACGACTAATTGATTAGTTTTACACTCTGCAGACGTTTGCGCACTTTTCCCCACAAGACTCGATCACCTCCTATGTAGTCCTCGCACTGCCTGGTGTTTGAGAACCGGAAGATCGAGACAAAGTCTTTCGGAAGCATTTCCCCTTAACCATGGGTAGACCGATACACCTACATATATAACTACATCTGCTAGCCTACCCGGAAAGAGGTCACGCAACGTACTTAACTAAGCCAGAGCCATATTAGCTTGTGGCTGCGCAGGTAAGCTTCTAGTCATGAAAAATTGATAAATCTCTTTGAGCCTGGGTGGCATTCCATAGAGTGATCTCACAGGTACTCCGAGATCCCCTTGGGCAAGCACTGGTTTCTCTAGGTGCCCGGGCTAGTCCACTAGTTACTCCAGGGTGCCCCTACAGATGTGTGTTAATATTGCCACCTTAAAGTTACCCAAAATTATTATATCTCTCGCAACTTTCATGAATCACACATACCAATCCCCGTCTACAAAAGTATAGCAAAACTCCTACAACGTTGGCGACAATGGAGTAAAGCCTCAGACCTACCTCAATGAACTACTGGGCTTATAATAATATAGCCAATTTATATATTCATGCAATCCTACATCAAAAGGACTAAATGCATATGGAAAACATAGGTATTAAAGGTGGCATGATCAAGATGTAACTTGCCTTGTACTGTTGATGAAGATTCGTAGCACTCAAAATCCTAATAATTCTACTCATCACACTCCGATCAATCTATGATGATCAATTATAGCAACACATGAGCAATCACTCAAAACCCAAAAGGAATACAAATAAAACACTATGAAAATTTAAAAATAAAACCCAAAGAAAGCTTCTGGACAGAAACAAATTTTTAATAGTAACAAAACTATGTGATTTTGTTACTAATAGAAAGTACATGTCCTAAGCTTAAATTTGCAAAAAGATTCAATTAAATCGGAGTTATAGAACTCAAGTTATAGCCAAGACAAGTTTAAACTTGAATTTGATCAAATTTAAATTTTAAATTGTCAAAAATATTTTCGGTTTAGGCCACTGGATAGACGGGTTCAATATGAATCGGTAGGAAAAACAATCATCTAATTTTGATCTACAGAACTAAAGATGCGATAAAAACAAAATTTGGTTTGAATCTGAAACTGAAAACATTAGCCATCGGCCAACCATGGCAGAGGTGCCACGTGGCGAATGGTGACTGGCTGCGGGTGGCGACTGCGAACGGAGGGCCGAAACTTAGTGGATTAGGCGGCTGCGGCTAAATAAAAAAAATGTGTGGCTGGTTTTATAAAATGCCGAATGGTTTTAACTAAACCGATGAAAACCGGAACTAAAACCGATCTAAAGAAAAAAAAACATAGCCATTCGCTAGATCTAAATATTATTTATCGGGAATACCTGGCATTGCCCGATAAACTCCGAAACCCTTCCGGTGACCCCGAAACGCTTTTGGTTCCTCTCGAAATTATTCCGATTATTAATGAAACAATTCCACAAATAAATCGTTCATACTCTCGTCCTACTAACACTTAGCAGATCGTGATTACCTTATGCTTGTGACCCTGTAGGTTCGGTAAACCAGAGACATGAACGAAACCCCTTCGTTCAATGACCGACAGTGGAACCGTGGACGTCCATATCGATCCCTATGATTACACGAATGATATTCGAGTAAACCTTTGGTTATCATGTGATGTTCCCTTTGCTTCACGATACTTTACAAAACCCGAGATGATCGGTATCCTCCTAAGTCATGCACATGCTCACTATACCATTTTCCGCGTTACCGGTTTTGTTCTTCTTTCACCTCGAAGTGTTCCGGCATCCCCGTGACATAGTCACCTGTGTCTGGCAAACGATGATGGATGCCGTCACACCGAGAGGGCCCTAAGAAAATCTCGCCATCATCAGAGGAGCAAATCCCACTCTCGAGCTATCTAGTCCCTTGTCAAACTTTTCAATGAACCTGTAAGTTGTCATTATGATCACCTAGTTACAGATGATGTTTGAGCAACCCCAAAGTCCACCGTATGGTAGGAAGTGACTACAATACTCTCATGGTCTGAGGAACTAAAACACATGCTAACACTCCGTGTTATAACAATTGATTTTAGACGAAATTATCTCATTGCATAACAAACAAGTTTGGGTCGATTCAGTATGATTGTTCTTCTAACACCATACTCTCAATGTTGTTTTAGGACTATCGTTACACTTAACGATCCTAAGATCTGGAAAACATGATCACCAATAACACTTGAGCCAGTCTTAGAGGTGAGACTAGGAACCTATTCTTTACCATTTATCATTCCACACGTGCATATGAGTTTTCCACTGAATCGCATATTCCAGGATCATAGCAGTTATAACATGCAATATAAACTCTTAAGTATGAAAACGAAAATATAATAATACAATATTATTGCCCCTAGGGCATATTTCGAACATGGGGATGAGCACGAGGTCTCACTAGAGGTCGCCTCATCTAGTGGGGATAGAAGCCTCTGCTTATCCTTTCCCGTGCAAGTTTGTTTGCGGAGGATTGGTTTCTGATCTTTTGAACCCGTTGTGATGGAGGATGATGAAGGTAAGTGGTGGCGAGGTCTGGACAGAAACTGTCGACGCGAGCCCCCCGGCTCCTGGGAAAGCTGCTAGTCCTCAAGACGCCGTGCCACAGGTGGTTGACATCTTAACTGCGGAGGAGCCCCCGGCTTCCAAGGCCGGTGACTCTTCCAGCCGTAGAGACAATAGAGGAGCCCGCTATTAAGGCTGCGACGGCCCAGGTGCACACGGAGAGCATTCAACAAAGAAGGCGAGAGAGGCCGCTGCGGTGCCATCGTCGGCCCTTCTTACTGGGCCATCCGCGACATCAGAGGCCAGGGCCTCTGATTCTACACCACAAAAGAGGAAGAGGGGGGAATTGGAGGATCAAGTGGTGGGAGCCCCTTCATTTTCCCAGAGATTGGTGATTTTGAGCCCGACGACCAGAGGAGCTCGTCACCGCTGGCGAAGGAGCCAGCGAGATCCTGAAGCAGTTCTGCTCTGCCATCCAGTGGGTGGAGAAGCCTCCAAGTCTAGCTAGTAGGTAGGCGTTAGTATTTTGTGATTTTGATTTGGAATAGTGGTAGTAGCCACCGAGACTAGGGTTGGTTTTATGCTGAACTGGGCCTAGTTCCTGTGTATTCTTGGAGCTCCATGATTGAAGCGTGCTTCTGCTTGTTTGTTTAGGCCTTGTCGCGGTGGAACAATGAGCTTGACACCAACGAGGCTTTTCTCCACAAGCAGCTTGAAACGCAGCGCCAAGAAAATGAGCGTTTGACATGCCTCATTGATGGTGCTATCTCTGAGTCTTTCTGCATTTATTTATGCTACCTATATCTTTGTTGTTGCCTGTTGACCGCACATATATTTTTACTATTTTGTTTGGCAGCCCTGGAGGAGGCCCTGAAAATCTGGCGAGAGTTGCAGGATGCCAAATAAGCGCGTGGAAAGGCCGAGGAGACCTTTGAGGCCCACCAAAAGGAGCTCTAGGGTCTGATTGATAAGAAACTCGAGCTTCAGGCTGAGGTGGAGGCTGAGCGGAATGCCTCTGCTGCACTGTGTGGGGTTCCACGGGGTGAAGGAGCAACGTGAACTCTTGCGTAAGGACGTTAAGTCTTAGAAGGAGGAGCCGTGTCTGACGGTGCAAAATATCGTCGGATCCCTTGGTGGGGGTCCAAGCGTAATTGGAAGTCTTAGATCGGAGATGACATGAGGGTTTTACCCAGGTTTGGGCCTCCGAAGAGTAATGCCCTACATCCTGCTTGTTTTGGTTATTCATAGTAGAGGGATACCTCGTGCGAGGGGTTACAATGGTGTGTGAGATTGCTACCGAGAGTTTTTATCTGAGAATAGATGGGAATGAGGGTCCCCTGGCCTCCACTTATATAGGCGGTAGAGGCCTAGGGTTTACAGAGAGATAGATGTGACCTCCTCTGCCACTGCCTTTGTCTTGGAGGGCAAGAAGGTCTTTGGCACCCTCCTAGGGTTTCTCCTTCGCTTTGTGCCTTGTGGTCCCCTGATTGAACCTGAGGTCGGGCTCCCTTGGGTGAACCACCCCCGGTGTATGACCCCATCAGCATCGTTAGGGCGACCTATGTCAGAAGCATGAGCAAGAGATTGCGCAGCTCCGGATATTCAAGATTGATGCAGCGGCGTAGGTGAAGCAACTACAACAACGTTGTAAGGAGCTAGAGGCTGCTACCCGATGTAAGTCTCTTTTTATGTGTATCTGTTGTGCACTTTTAAATGATCCTCCATATTCTTCCTATTGATAACTGCGTTAATGGCCTGCAGTGCCAATTCCTAAGATCAGACAAAGCATCATGGAAGCCCGACTACGGGAGGTCGAAGATGTCACGGAACAGATGCGGGTTGCACTTGGGATTGCCGTCGGGACACTTTGGTACAAAGATCTAGAGCTTAGGAATGATCTCGATGGTGTGCTCTCATTCCTTCAGAAGGTACCTTGCCAGATGACTGACTGGCTATTCTCTACGATGTTCGAGGGAGCTCGCCAGGTCCTGGCTTGTGTAAGGGCGCGTTATCCAGACATGGCCCTCGGGCCACTTGTCTAGGAGGTCCTAGTGATCAGGACTTGGAGACCTTCTTTGTTGAGGTCTATGCGGATGCCGAGTTTGCTGCTGGAGCCTGTGAGCTGCATGAGATCGCTAAGTGAGTTGAGATGGATGTAAATGGGTCCTGGCATCTTGAGTTTCATGAATGCATAGCAAGGGATTTCCATGAACTTGATGAATGTTGGCCGACCTAGCAGGGCGTGGTATCCCCCCTTGAATGGCACCACCTCAAAGCAAAGTGACTCAGCTTGGAAGTTTTCTTCTGATCAAAAAATGACTTCCAGAGTGATCTGGCCGAGGGGCTCCGCCTTTTTCCTGGGTACTATTCCGTGGAAGTGCGTTGGCAAAGGACAGAAGCCAGTGAGGGGAAGACCCATTTTCTACATGGTGCAGGCATAAATGATCTTGATCCCTGACCCACCGTCCATCAAGACCTCAGATAGTTGGCAGCCCCCAATGATGGGGTCGATGACTAGATCATTCTTGCTAGGGTTTGGGATGTATTCTAGGTTCTTAGTTAGCATGAAGGAATTTTTGCAGTCTGACCAGTCGAAAACTGGGGGACTTCCGGTACGAGTACTTAGACCTCCCAGAGGGCCTACTTTTTTGCACGCATTAACTCGAGGCTACAGAAGATCATATTCAACCTCCGTACATCTTTCGGGATGGTCTTCTGGCTTCCTCCTCCGGAGCCATGGGCCTGAGACCCAGGTCAAGCTAGTGGTAGCGGGGGGGACTCTATTCGTCGGCGGCGTCGCCACCTGACGACGTCATACACTGGGGGTGGCTCACAAAAGGGAGCCTGGCCTCAAACTTGACCAGGGGCCCATGAGGCCCAGGGCAAAGGGCAACCCTAAAGAAGGGGACAGAGGCCTTCTTGCCCTCCAAGACAAGCATGACGGAGGCATGGATCGCATCTACCTCTCTGTAAACCCTAGACCCCCCCCCCCCCGATGTATATAAGGGGACGCTAGGGAGATCTTATTCCCATCTATTCCCAGAGTGAAAACTGTCGATAGCAGTCCCATACACCATTGTAACCCCTAGTACAAGGTATCCCTCCACCATGAATAACCAAAAGAAGCAGGACATAGGGTATTACACTCTAGAGGCCCGAACCTATATAAACCCCTCGTGTGACCTGCGATCTAAGACTTCCAGCTACGCTTGGACACCTACCGATGGATCTGATGGTATTTTGCACCGTCACCACCATTATGCACTTATGATTGGTGGGAGAGGCCTCTGCTAACATACTATCCCTTTCTCGAAATTTTATGCACTTATGATTGGAACTATTAGAAAGCATACACAACTACTAACAAGTTCATTAAGGTAAAACCCAACCATAGAATTGACATAAATTGGTCCCCCTTCATCCCATATGCAATGACTCACGAAGTGGGGTTTAGGTTTCTATCACTCCTGCAACCCACCATAGGCAAATCAATCACATATTGCAACACCCTAAAGTGTAATCCATATACGTGCGCGCTCATATGATGGGCACCATAGGACAGCAACAAAATAAAGCATGCAACTCAAACTAATCATGATCATCAATTAACCCATAGGATAAAAGGAAACTACTTAGACATAATAGCGATGAGACAAGTCGTTGGATAACAATTTATTGCATCAAAAACCATGTTCAAGTAGGGGGTTACAATGGGTTGCGGGAGAGTTGACCACTGAATAAAGAGGGTGGATGTTGATGGATGTGTTGATGAAGATTGCGAAGTTGATGGAGCTGCTCGCTGTGATGATGGTTCCCCCGGTTGCGCTCCAGCACCACCTGGAGAGAGGGGGAGAGAGGCCCCCTCCATATTTTTCTTCCTTGGCCTCTCCCCTAGATGGGGACAGGGTTCCCCTTATGGTCCTTTGCCTCCATGGCTCTCGAAGGGTGGGAGCCCCTCCAAAATTGGATCTCTCTCTCTCTCTCTCTCTCTCTTTGTTTTCTTCTTTCTCTTCACTTTCACCGTTTCTTTAATAGTCGGAGATCCATAACTCTGGTCGGGCGGAAAGTTTGAGGGTATTTTTCTCTGGAAAATAGCTTTATTGCAGCGGAAGAAGGGCTCCAAACGACTTAGCCACAAGGGCCCATGGCGCTGCCAAGGGGTGGTCGCACCACCTGCTCTTGTGGGGCCCTCGGGCACTATTTTTCGTTGATTCCTTTGCCCAAAAATCACATACCTTCCTAGATATTGATTTTTTGTAAAAAAAAGTGCAAAAAATAGGAATTGGCACTAGGCACTAGATTAATAAGTTAGTCCATAATAATAATATAAAACTGCACCAAAACTATATATAATTGATGTAAATATAGCATGAATACTTAAAAAATTATAGTTACATTGGAGATGTACCAGCATCCCCAAGCTTAATCCATGCTCGTCCTCGACTAGGTAGATGACAAAAAGAATAATTTTTGAACTGTGAATGCTAGAATAGAACAAACCTTTGATCACACAGGCAATGATAATTCTAATAAAAAGTAGCATCATTCCATTAGGTTCAACATATCATTGGTAATAAAGTATCTTGCGAATCTTTCAAGATTATATTACAAACATAAAGCAACCAATGAAATAGAGATGATGACTAGGTACCCCAATTTGAACATAACCATCATACTTATACAATGCTCAACAAATTACTGTTAGAAGCATGGATAGAAAGCTAAGAGTGATCCCCATGCGCAATACGTGGTGCCGCAAGAAAGAAAGATGGAATTGACTCAGCAATAAAGGTAAATAGATAGGCCCTTCACATAGGGAAGCAGAGATTAACATATACCAGAGCTCATTTGGTTTAAAACAGAGATAAAATTATTTTGGGAGGTGTACTTTTCCTTTCAACGGTTTAACGACAAAGGTTTCCAATATCTTCCATGATAAACATGTAAATGGTGGTTCCTATGATTTTACATTCCCCCTCCACCATAACCAACACAAACCATGGCTAGCCGAATCCATGGGTGCCTGCCAACTTTCAAATTTTTCGGAGGAGTGCCTTTTTTCAATATTTTATTATTATTACACTGGTGCAGCGATATCCTATAGAAACGGTTTTTACCCCCTTTCCATGACAGAGTTTTAAACCGTCACCTTGCCTGTGTGTGCGATAAGGGGGGGGGGGTCCATCCCACACGGCCTAGAAATCATCTGCAATAGCTCCTCTGGTCAAACACGCATAGCGCATATGCTCTTGTGCGATCGGGGGAGCTAACGCAGACGTTTTGTCAGACAAGCCGTTTGAGATCGTCTTGCCATCCCACACAGTAGTTATGGAAAAAACATTTGTGTTGGCAGACCGCATCACAGACAACTTTCTGTATAGACTTGTCTCTGATAGGTGGAGCGATCACACACGCTCAACCTCAGTCAAGTGTTTGCGTTATTCAAGTATATCACACATGGTTCGGTGAACAAAACTATATGACATTGGGCTATCAAATCACACACGCTTTTACTGCTAGAAACGTTTGTAAAGTGCCATGACCCATTTAGCAGGTTTATTAGTTCACTATTAATACTCCCAGTATTAAGAAAATTCACATTTCATATCGAATAGTTGTTTACCGCTTTCATATCGGGCACACAAATATATTTTAACATCACAGTATGATAGCTACGTCACAACTGCACGGTACACCATATAGCTAGTTCACCTTCATAAGCACAAAGTATTTTGAGCACAGTATTACAACAATATATTCATTAATTTTCCTAATCGGCTGATGTATGTTGGTGGATGCGTGCATGATCAGCCAAATTCGTCTTCTCCAGCTCTGTTTTCAGTTCAGTAAGAGCTTGTTTTGCACTGCCCAACTGGGAAAGTGCCTCCTCCTTCTCAAACACCATCTCGGCAATGTATAATTTAAAAAAATCTAAGCTCATTCTCCATCTTCCTCTTTTTTCCCCGTATCTTAAAATATTCTTCTGCGTTGAGAACATTTTCTCTAAGCCTATCTCTATTCTCTTCCTCATACATGCTCGAAAGGTTTGCTAGGCACATCATCAAAGATTGTGTCCACACCTGATCAACCCACTCCAGGTAAGAACACTTCCGTTCATCGTATAATATTTAAAACTAAATCAGCTACAATTGTAGGAAAAAATGGGTTCTAGCAACTTAGAAAATCACCACATACATATAGTGAAAACTGAAGAAACACATTAATTGTGAAATATCTTCTCAAAAAGTTCGATGTGCAAATGAATGAATTGCTAGTGAGACAACAACCAAATTCAGGAACATCACAAGCTAAAATTAACTGCAACAACGCTACAAGTTCTTAGTCACGTGTAATAACAAATTGACCATTTTATGACGAAGCTAAATATAACAACAATAGCATAGTGATAATGTTTGAATGACAGCACTAAGGCCCTCCACTATGTAGGCCAAAAACGGTGCCTGAGCATCTATTGCTACATTTGGCACCGGTGCCCTACACTGCCGAGCCGAGTTCATTCATGGAACCCGAGCACCTAGTTGCTCCGATGCCCAGTTCCTTCATGCCATAAAGTATTACTCCCTCCGTCTCGTAATGTAAGATGTTTCTCAACACTAGTATAGTGTCAGAAAACGTCTTATATTCTGGTAGAAAGGGAGTGGTATTTTACTGCTTGGCTGCTCGGATGTGTGGAGCAAAGATAGTTGCACAAACTGCGGAAGCAGTGCTAAATAATTTTCTCAGGGCACCGCTGATGAGATGGCAAATTTTTTAGATACTAGGTAAACTGTGGCAGTGTCTGAATCACATCCAAAATAACCTAGCACAGTGACAGTGTCTTAATCACATCTAACAAATGATTTCTAACAACAAAAGTGGAGCTAACCTTCTCTGCACATGCCAGAAACTTCCTCCCACTGTCCACAGATTCAAAGGCCACTAACTTCATGCATGGAGATTGATGCTGACAACGAGCAGGCAGTCAGCTACCCTGCTCCATTCCTTGCAAGTGATGGTCCTATGGAGCTACAAGAGGAAGAAATGGGTCAAATTGGTTGTCAGGTTAAAATCCTCAAATCCAAATCATAACCCTAAGCCTAGGGGAGTGAAAGAGAGGAGAGAGGCATACCCGGCTGGTGACAGAGTCGTAATCGGAGGAGGAATCACTGGAGAGGTCATTCAAGAAGACCATGGCATCCGCGGCGGTCGGATGTGAGACGGCGAGAGAAAGCAAGCAAGAGAGGAAGCGGCTATAGCTTAGGAAGGAAGGAGGAAATAGGGGAAATATGGCTTGTGGTCGGGGAGAAAAGGGGGTGGGGAGGGGGGAAGAGTTTGATATTTTGCGGTAGGCAAACATTTTCGAAAGGTGGAGGGAAACTTGGCCCGCAAAGTGTCATGGAACACCATTCACATTGAACAAATGTGTGCATTGCAAATGATTCTTTTGCTTTACGCGCATGCAATGAGTTTGAGCATTCAAATTTTGGTCCAAATTTCCCTGGGTACAGTGCTCATCTATGTCATGGCATAATTTAACATCACTTGCTAATTTGGGTACACAAAAGAGCCTACAGCACACAGACCACACTTACTTAATCGAGCAATTTTAGTAATTAAACAAAGCAAGTTGACCTAAACATTGCTGTAACAAAAGACCAGTGTTATAAACAAAGGCTAAGTACGCATAATTTTAACAAATCCGCTGATGTGCCGCCCTATGCCTCGCCGGTGTAAGATGAGATGTCGATGACTTGTCCTGGCGACATTCCGCCGTTGGTGGACTCTGCGTTATCCTCATCCTCGTCCTCGGCGTCGCCCTCAATGTTGTAGTACTCGTAGTGGTGGCGGCGCCAGAGTTTGTGTTGGTACTCCACCGCTGATTTCTCGATGGACAGGCGATTCTCTACCTCCTCCTTAGCCAGGTGCAACTCCTCGTCCTGGCGCTCGTCGCTCTCCGCCGCCTCCTACATCTCCAGCTCCCGCTCGGCGATCTCATGAGGAACGGGCTCCATGGCCTCCGCCGCGGCATCGTCGGCAAGCATCTCCATGGCCTCTTCGGACATGAGGTGCATGCTGGATTCCGAGGAGGCCTGGAATATCTTGGCATCGGCGTCCTCGATCTAGGCATGGATGGCCTCGACCCGAGTCAGGGCGACCTCCGCGGCATAGACGGCCGCTCGAGCGCTCTCGGCGTTTGCAGCCGCCGTCGCAGCAGCTGCTGCAGATGCCCTCTCGGCTGCCACAGACGCCCTCTCAGTGGATGGGACCGCGCTCAATGCGGATGCAGCCGCGCTCTTGGCGTAGGCGGTCGCGTTCTTGGCGGAGGCGAAGCCGCTCGGGGAAGACGCGGCGATCGTACAGGCCCTCACGAAGCGTCTCCATGGCGTCATTCTTTGTAAGAAGGTGTTGGGGAATGGGGATCAGGGATTCATGGATTCGGGGGTGAACGACACTTGAGCAGACAAAGCCGGCGAAGCTCATGGTGGAAGACATAAATAGACCCACAAATTTTCATCACAAACGGTTCCCATAACCAACTGTGTGTGATGTAGTTGATTTTTTGTATTAGCTGTGAAAGACTAATTTGAAGTACAGTGGCAATGGATGGTGTTTTAATTGTACGAAAAAAATTGTAATGTTAACATGCACTAATACAACTGTCATGTTAAAATTTGCAAATTTTCAGGGTTTATTTGACCTTTTTAAGACATTAAGTGAGTTTCTAGCCATATAATGCTCCTAATTTAAATTTGAACTACATGTACATGTAACAGCAAACCATCATGGGTTGAAAATCATATTTGTGTCCTTGTGGGCAAGTTAATGCCCTGTGTAGTAAATTGGATGTAATTTTCAAACGTATTGGTGTCACGGCTTGGACACAAACATTGAGAACCATGCCTTTTAAATTCCAAAAAATTCTAAAATATCAGAAATACAGGAAACCTTGCTTGATGTCATGACATGGTACCAAGGTGCCGTGGTAAAACAATTGGCCTGTTTGACAAAAGTTCTAACACATACCTCTCACAAATCGGAGCATCTCACGAGAAGACTCGTGGTTCCGAGCGGGAACAATGCATGTTTGATGACAAATTGACGGTCACTTCCTCTTATGGTGTTGAATTTTTTTTGCATCGTAAACATGCACGAATACAACTGTCATGTTAAAATTTGGAAAAATTTCAGGGTTCATTTGACCTTTTTAAGACATTAAGTGAGTTTCTAGCCATATAATGGCTGTAATTCAAATTTGAACTACATGTACATGCAACAGAAAACCATCATGGGTTGAAAAATCATATTTGTGTCCGTGTGTGCAAGTTAATGTCTTGTGCTGTAAATTGGAAGGAATTTTCAAACATATTGGTCTGATGGATTGGACACAAACATTGAGTACCATGGCTTTTAAATTCCAAAAAATTCAAAAATGATCAGAAATACATGAAACCTTGCTTGATGTCATGGCACCAATATGCAGTGGTAAAAAAATTGGCCTATTTGAAGAAAGTTTTGACACACACCTCTCACAAATCAGAGCATCTCACGGGAAGACTCGTGGTTCCAAGAGGGAACAATGCATGTTTGATGACGAACCGGCGGCCGCTTCCTCGTATGGCCTTGAAATTTTTTGTACCATAAACATGCACTAATACAACTGTCATGTTGGAATTTGGAAATTTTCAGGGTTCATTTGACCTTTTAAAGACATTAAGTGAGTTTCTAGCCATATAATGGTCATAATTCAAATTTGAACTACATGTACGTGCAACAGCAAACCATCATGGGTTTGAAAATAATATTTGTTTCCTGTGTGCAAGTTAATGCCATGTGCATTAAATTGGAAGGAATTTTCAAACATATTGGTGTCACGGCTTGGACACAAACATTGAGAACCATGGCTTTTAAATTCCAAAAAATTCTAAAATGATCAGAAATACATGAATCCTTGCTTGATGTCATGAAATGGTACCAAGATGCCATGGTAAAAAAATTGTCTTGTTTGTCGAAAGTTTTGACACACACCTCTAACAAATTGGAGCACATCTCACAAGAAGACTCGTGGTTCCGAGAGGGAACAATATGCATGTCTGATGACGAACCAACAGTCGCTTCCTCTTATGGCCTTGATTTATTTTTCTACCGTTCACATGCACGAATACAACTTTCATGTTAGAATTTGGAAATTTTCAGGGGTCATTTGACCTTTTTAAGACATTAAGTGAGTTTCTATCCATTTAATGGCCGTAATTCAAATTTGAACTACATGTACATGCAATAGCATACCATCAAGGATTAGAAAATCATATTTGTGTCCATGTGTGCAAGTTTATGCCATGTGCCGTAAAATGGAAGGAAAATTCAAACATATTGGTGTCACGGCTTGGAAACAAACACTGAGAACCATGGTTTTTAAAATCCAAAAAATTCAAAAATGATCAGAAATACATGAAACCTTGCTTGATGTCATGACATGGTACAAAGATGCTGTTTAAAAATTGGCCTATTTTGACACACACCTCTCACAAATCGGAGCATCTCATGAGACGACTCGTGGTTCTGAGAGGGAACATTAATTGCATGTTTGATAACGAACCGACAGTCACTGCCTCTTGTAGACTTGAATTTTTTTTCTACCGTTAATATGCATGAATACAACTTCCATGTTGAAATTTGGAAATTTCAGGGTTCCTTTGACCTTTTTAAGACATTTAGTGGGTTTCTAGCCATTTAATGGCCTTAATTCAAATTTGAACTACATGTACATGCAACAGCAAACCATCATGGGTTGGAAAAAATCATTTGTGTATTACATTTTACAAGAATATCATAGTAACACAAAATAAGCATTCGTGCCTTACATTTGGAAAGAAAATGTAAATATCTGGCAAGATAACTGGGCCCCACATGATTGGCACTCTGTTTCATGTCTCGAGGTTTGGAAGGTGAGTGGCGTGGATTTTTAACCAGACGCGGTTTTGTATTGGGAACCGTCAGCGATGTAATTCATACACGGCTTTTGCTCTGGGAATCGTGTGTAATTCAAACTACAACACTTGTAAATTTCAGCGACCGGCGCGTGTACTTCTCCCGTCGATCTAGATTCCGGCAGGCAATAAATATTACTCTGCCCATGTCGTCCTGCCTGCATTCTCTCCTCGCTCGCCCCCCTCTCTCACCAAACTCTGCCATGGCGCCGTCGATCTGCCCATGCGCCGAGGAGGAGGCGCCACCCTGTGAGGAAATCAAAGCGCAGAGCAGCAACAAGGAGGACCCCTACGCTCCACCAGACGAGGTTGCGCCGGAACCCCCAACTTTGGAGTGGTTTTGGGGCCAGTACAATCTGGATCTGTGGAAGACGCTGCCGCCGGCTGACAAAGCCAGGCAAGTGGCATTCAAGAAGGAGTTGGCAGAGGAGCGCGCCAGGTTCCAGGCGGCCCGTGAAGCCCGTGAGGCCACTTGGGAAAAGGAGGAGTTGGAGCTTTGGTGGTGGGCGCGTCGACGTGTGGAGGAGGTGTTCGAAAACGGTCGGTACTTCGCCAGGAGGGCCAAAGGTGCTAGGCTCCTCATCGCTACGTGGAGGTCGGCCGATATGCTCCTACTTGCTACCGCCGAGGAGCTCCGATGGGCGCCCAATGAAATGGCAAGATCGGTCGCGCACGTCCGCCAGCAAGAGTCCAACCGGCACGTCGCGCGTTGCGAGGCGGATGAGGTGGAGAACTCCTTCCACGCTGGGAAGCTGCCGCGCACCAAGGAGCTGGTGGCGAGGGGCTGCCAGAATACTAGCCCCCTAAGGAGGGATTATTATTTTTAGTATTGTTCGTTTTCTGTATGCATTGTACGTAGTTGTTAAGTATCATCACGTATATTTGAAGATATATATGTGTGTGTGTGTGTGTGTGTGTGTGTGTGTGATGAACTACTGAACAATTAATATATATTATTGATTTCACATTTCTATCTGTTTTCGTACTAATATCTATCTAGCTGTTACCAGCCACATGTACAGAATGGAAAGCATAAACACATTGAAACAGAACAATATATAAGAACGGAAAACAGAGTACACACATTGAAACAGAGCAATATTATGATTGTTGTGAAGACATAGCGATCAACATCGAAATGACCCAACAAAATAAAACGCGTCCATGACCACCACCCTTGCCTGCGGAAGCTCTTGGCTCTTCCTGAACTCGTGCAGGCGTTCGTTCAAGCGGTTGACACGCTCGCGGTACATCTGCAGTGCGATCTCGAACTCCAAGTTGGCTATTTCATCGGAGATCACCAGCTCGAGGATGCCATGGCCATGTTCCTCTACTGCGCCTCGGTGGACATCTGGGCCAAGGAGGCGCTTGAGCCTAGCGACCAGTGCATTGGCATCAAGCAGGTCGTGGACAAGGCGAACGACGCGAACCATGCAAACGGCGTGCCCAGCATCCGGTGCAAGTATGGCGTGGCCGGCCTCTGGGTTAAGAATGGCACAGACGACCTCTGCCCACTCCTGGCGAGGAATTGGGCTACTGACGGGCCGTGTACTCAGCTGGAACGCCCTGCCGACAGTAGGCAAGCGCCGATGGATCCACTCTTGCTGTGTGGCACGCTGCGCCTCTCATTGTGCGGCGCTCCATCGGTCTAGCTGTGCGGCGCACCGTAGCCTATCGGCGTGGACGCGCCTATCTTGCTCTTTGGCACACCACTGATCATGTTGTGCGGTGAGCTGCAGCCTCTCGGTGCTGACACGCCTATCTTGATCCGCGGTACTGCCGCATCCTGCGCCAAGGGTCTGCTCAACCCTGGCGATGACGCACAACATGGTGTCGTCCATCGCGTTGCAGAGGCGGCGCTTCGGTGGATTGGCATGCTTGGAAAATGTAGAGGATCTCACTACAAAAAGAAAGACACATCCGTGACATTATGGCCCGAACGAAAACTTTTTCTGTCATGATTGTGACACTTCTATGACGATAATTGTGACAAAAACACATATCATCATAGATGTAGTGGGCTCCTACTTCTATGACAAAAAATTATGACAGAAAATGGGATTTTCAGACTAGGTGGGCCGGAGACTCACCCGCATGACATTCTTTGGGCCATCCATGATGTAAAAAATCGTGGTAGAAGTGAGGGCGAGGATATTTTTGGGGAGTTCCCGGTTACAGTGGGTGGTCGGGGCCGAGCGATGCAGTGTGGTTTGCACGTTTCTCTCGTACGAGCGCGTGTGTGTGAGGCATTCGCTAACTGAACCCGAGCGAGGCATTCGCTTACTGAACGGAAGCGATCGATTGATCGATCCCTCGCACTACTACACGTACTGAACCTGAGAGATCGATCCCACTGCGTACTGAAGCCGAGCGATCCCTTCACAGCTAACTGAACTCGATTGATCCCTTCGCTGCTAACTGAACCCGAGCGATTCCTTCGCTGCTAACTGAACCCGAACGATCCTCGCTGCTTACTAAAGATGATCGAGCCCTGTGCGAGACGTAGTGAGCCGGTGTTGGGTTGCCTCTCGATGAACAGTGCTCGTTGCTGCCGCGTGCACAATACGTAGAACAAGTTGAGACTTGTATCGATCGAACCCCTTGCGTGAGATGTCGTGAGTTGACCTAGCCGGTTGGTTGGCTGTGGATGAATAGTTCCTGTTGCTGCCGCCCGCTCGTACGCCCCACCCCAGCCGGTGGGGGTTGGATGAATAGGACCCTGTGGTAGTACGCTGGATGAATAGGACCCCGAGGAGGCCGCCACACTCGAGCCGGTTGGGGTGGATGAACAGGACCCCGTGGAGGCTGGATGAACAGTAGCCGGTGGAGGCTAGAGGAAGTCAACGGTGGATGAACAATAGCCCGTGGAGTCCTGTTTTGTGGTACGCCACACCCCTCCCGATGAACAGGACCCCGTTTGGACCGTAGGCGCTCGAAGAGAAGTCCGTTTCCTCCGTTTTGCGGTACGCCACACCCCTCCCGATCAACAGGACCCCGTTTCGACAGTAGGCGGTTGAACAGAAGTCCGTTTCCTCTGTTTTGCGGCATGCCCGACCCCCAGCCGATGAACAGGACCCCGTTTTGACCGTAGGTGGTTGAACAAAAGTCCGTTTCCTCCGTTTTGTGGTACGCCAGACCCCCAGCCGATGAACAGGAGCCCGTTTCAGCTGTTCCGTCCAAGTTGGTTGGCTCCCGATGAACAGGACGCATTCCAACCCAGTTGCTTGGCTCCCGATGAACACGGCGCTATTACCTCCATTCTGACCCAGCCGGTTGGCTGCCGATGAATAGGAAGCCGTTGCTGCCGTCCAGTGCAGCCGTACGTATGCGCGGCTTTGGCCGTACGTATGCGCGAGTACGCGTTCGAGACCCCGCCCGAATGTACAAACATGGCCTTTTTTTCCATGTGGTTGAATGTACGTGTACACGATTTAGATGGGACAGCCTGAACTGCTATGTCGGGGGCTCTACTACGACATGTGCCGCTACTTACTCGGCCACAGTTCATCCTTGCAGAGAGACCGATCGACCAGTATGTACGTACACGTTCGCGACCAGAGAAACAACGCTATGTACGCTTCGACCGGGTGGGTCCCAGCTGTCAGGGAGGATAAGGAGGCACTTCGTTGCGTGCCAAGATATAGCTGGTGGGTCCCAGCTGTCAGGGGGAGGAATCCTTTTTTTGCGCGTAATAAGGAGGCACTTCCTTGCGTGGCTGGTGGGTCCATCTGTCAGCCTCACCGCGTACAGTCCTCTTCCGATGGCTGTCGTTCATTGACCAGGTTGACTATGCCGCGCCAAGAGCACCAAGGCGATGGACGATGGCGAGGCCTAGGAAGGGAACGACGCGGAGCCGGGGAAGATGTGGAAGTCGATGCCCACGCGGAGGGGAGTACGAAGGTTGACTGGTTCGGCTGCGGTGTGAGGCTGTCATCACCAGAGAATAACAGGGGATGTGGGTGAGTAGAGGGAAGGCCTAGCCAGCGGTGGGAGTAGGGTGGGGCGATGAGGCCTGTGCGGCAGCATAGTCAGCCACGGGAGGCAGGAGCAAGCGGTCCCGCCGGTGCTGGTTTGGGCGGCTCGAGCAAGAAGATCAGAAGAAGCAGCACGGTCGTTGGATGAACATCCAACGGTCACTGCTGCTAGAATTGTTTGTTGACTAAGTTGACAAAGCCCTGCGTACGCGTCAACTTAGTAGGCCCACAAGCCAGCCTCCAAATCTGGTGGGTCCTAGTTGTCATGGGGAGGAATCATTTTTTCACGTAATAAGGAGGCACTTCCTTCCGTGCGAAGATATAGCTAGTGGGTCCCAGCTATCAGGGGGAGGAATCATTTATTTTTCGTGTAATAAGAAGGTACTTCCTTGCGTGCGAAGATGTAGCTTGTGGGTCCCGGATGTCAGGGGAGGAGTCATTTTTTTTGCGCGTAATAAGGAGGCACTTCCTTGCATGCGAAGATGTAGCTGGTGGGTCCAAGCTATCAGGGGGGCAAATCATTTTTCTTCCGCGTGTTAAGGAGGCACTTTGTGGTGTGCGACCATGGACCTCGTGGGTCCCTGCTGTCAGCCTCTCCACGTACATCCCTCTTCCAATGGCTGTCATTCATTGACCGTGTTGACGACGCCGTGTGGAGAGCACCAAGGCGGTGGATGACGGCTAGGCTAAGGGTGGGAACGACCCGGAGCCAGGGAAGACTCGATAGTGGATGCCCACGGGGAGGGGAGTACGAGGGTTGACTGGTTCGGCTACGGTGTGAGGCTACCATCTCCGGAGAATAATAGAAGGTGTGGGTGAGTACAGGTATGACCAGGCAACCGGTGGGAGTAGGGTGGGGCGGCGAGGCCTGTGTGGCCACGGGAGGTAGAAGCAGGTGCTCCCGCCGGCGATGGTTTTGCGCTTTTGACGGATGGAGCAAACAAATCAGACATTGAAGAAGCAGGATGGCCATCGGATGTCAATCCAACGGCTACGGTTTTCAGAATAGTTTGTTGACTTTTCTTTTTTGACCATTAAATCATTTTGTTGACTAAATGGACAACGCCTTGCGCAGGCTTCATCCTCGTGGGCCAACATTTTTTTAAGAACTCCTTGGCATGGGCCAAAAAAGTCAGCTTCGAAAGCTGTGGCAGACATGCAGCCCATTTATTTAGTTTTTACAGCCCATTTGATTTTGTTTTCTAATACATCTATTTCCTGGGCTGGGTGAAAAAAATAATAGCCGATTTAATATTTCTGAGAATTTACAGCCCATTCGATTATTTGTTCGAACACACATATTTACTGGGCTGGGTGAAAAAATAATATTGCGGACATGCAGCCCATTTATTATTTCTGTTAGTATACAACCCATTTGCTTTTAGTACAAATAGACCCGATTATGAAAAAAAGTATAAATAGACCCATTTTCTGGGATGGGTGAAAAAACAATGTTGGTCTGGACACAAAATTTCCTATAAAAAATTAATTCTGAGCTAGGAATTTTATTTAAAAACTTAAGTTGGGCTTGGCATTCTTGTATAAAAATAGAACTGAGTTGTGCATATTTTTATAAAAAAAACATAGGCTGGGCTGCGCTTATTTTTGGTCAAAACATAACCTGGGCTAGCTCGCGTCTTTCGGCCCAGTTGCGTTGCTGATGTTCAACGAACAAGGCCTGTGTAGTATAGTACAACTTTACATAGGTACTCAGCCCACATTCAACAACGCCTGAAATGGCCCAAACAAGGGTTGCATACATTTTTTTAAAGTCACTGAACTCAAATTATAAGTTAAGAAAAAAGGTAGAGTCCAGTGAAACCGAATTAAAAGCTGTCACGAGCAAAGAAATAATGCAGCGGGTCCCACTTGTTAGCGGGAGAGAAAGAGAAACCAATCGGTCGATGCTCATGCATACATCTTTCAACCATATGCATTGCTGATGCTCGGTAGAAACTTATATAGTTCACACAATCATGTACAACATCATAGCACATTGAGCTTGCATACAGAAATTTCACGCGGGCAGCACAATAGGGGTGGAAGCAGTGGATCGCTACGGGTAGGGCTATCTTGAATCCAACAATCTCCTACATCACCATTCATCGTCTTGATCAATGACGTGAAAATATCTTGAATGTTGTGCAAAGAAAACAGACATACAAACACAATAAGTTCTGCTAGCACATTAAGTTAACGTACACCCATTCCGAAAAAAAATTAGGCACAAAAATAGAACAGGTCATAATCAAATGTATTGGCACATAAGAGCCTGACACCTATAGCTCGGATATAACTAGTATCTGAGAAGATTCAGTTGTTACCTCAAATTAGAGCACATCTAGGCAGCCATCCCGGCCTCTTCTCCCAAAGAAGCAGTGGCCTCCGCCGTGCGATGGAGTAGGCCCTGTGCCATCCATCGTTCCGAGCAACACGGGGAAAGTCTGATGTTCACTCCTGTAATGGATGTCGTCGATGGACCCCGCCACCAGCGGCGGTGGCAGGACTTCGATTGATGGATTGACCACTTCTTCGACATGCACGAAGACTCGATAGAGGTACATACCTAATGTGGTCCGTGGCGGCCTTGGTGGCGACGAATAGTACAACCCCGGTCCCTGTACCGGTATCTCAACAACAATCACCTTCGATATGGTGGACAGCTTCTTCATCCATGCCATAACCGTCAGAGCTGAGCTGTCTGGAGGAACAAACATACTTAAGAGCTCACCTCCTAGGTCGTTGATAAGCTCATTCCTGGACTCGTTGTTCCAAGCCAGTCGAGGCATGCTATGGAAGGTAAGCTTTGTTAAAAACTCAAACTCAGAGGGAACTGAGCCCCATCCTGGGTGCCACCGATCGAAGCTCACCAGCGCACCATCACAGAACAAATGCCGGGAAGATTTGAACACACGACTTCAGTCGAAAGTTGTCCGGAATCTGACAAAAAAATCAGCCGGTGGCGGACAGACTTCGATGAGAAAGTCACTTATTTGGATGCCGTGCACAATGCCAATAGCTTTGACCAGGTCGTCCGGCGAGACGGGAGGCCGGTCGCTTTTGATTGTTACCATCAGCACTTTGCCGGCAAATTGGTCATCAAGTGCCGCCATGCCACTGTTGAGCGACAGCACACAGTGCCCGAAGGCAGGACGGACATCAGGATCTCCGGCTGGGAGATCCGCGTTGACCGGCGACATGATAGTGCGCTTGAGTACTGATATGTCCAAATTGCATCATGATTTCCTACTGTTATTTATAATGTATTTGATCATTACTTCACTTTATGATGCAATTCTTATGCCTTTTCTCTCTTAATTTGCAAGATTTATATGAAGATGGAAAATACCGGCAGCTGGAATTCTGGACCTGAAATAGCTACAGCAGAGATACCTATTCTACAGAGCTCCAATTGACTTGAAACTTCACGGAGATTTTTTATTGAATATATAAAAAATACCATAGAAAAGAGATACTGGAGGGGACCCACCAATTGCTCACAAGGCAACAGGGTGCGCCTAGGGGCGCGGCCCCCCTGGGCGTGCCCTGATTCCTTGTGGGGCCCCTGGCTGGCCTCTGGCCCCTTCCTTCTGTGATATAAGCTCATTTGCCCTAAAAAAATTAGAGAGAAGACTTTCGGGACGACGCGCCGCCGTCTCGAGGCGGAACCTGGGCAGGAGCAATTTTGCTCTCCGGTGGAGCGATTCTGCTCGGGATACTTCCCTCTAGGAGGGGGAAATCGAAGCCATCGACATCACCAACGATCCTCTCATCATGGGAGGACCAATCTTCACCAACATCTTCACCCGCACCATCTCATCTCAAACCCTAGTTCATCTCTTGTATTCAATCTTTGTCTCAAAACCTCAGATTGGTACCTGTGGGTTGCTAGTAGTGTTGATTACATCTTGTAGTTGATGCTAGTTGGTTTATTTGGTGCAAGATTATGTGTTCAGATCCTTAATGATATTCAATACCCCTCTGATCTTGACCATTAATATGATTTGTGAGTAGTTACTTTTGTTCTTGAGGACATGGGAGGAGTCTTGTTATAAGTAATCATGTGAATTTGGTATTCGTTCGATATTTTAATGATATGGATGTTGTTGCTTCCTTTAGTGGTGTCGTGTGAAAGTCGACTACATGACACTTCACCATCTTTGGGCCTAAGGGAAGGCATTGCGGAGTAGTAATTAGATGATGGGTTCCTAGAGTGACAGAAGCTTAAAGCCGAGTATATGCGCTATTCCGTAAGGGGTCGATTTGGATCCATATGTTTCATGCTATGGTTAGATTTATCTTAATTCTTCTTTCGTAGTTGCGGATTCTTGCGAGAGGGGGTAATCATAAGTGGGAGGTTTGTTCAAGTAAGAACAGCACCCAAGCACCGGTCCACCCACATATCAAATTATCAAAGTAGCGAACGCGAATCAAATAAACATGATGAAAGTGACTAGATGAAATTCCCATGTGTCCTCGAGAACGCTTTGCTTATTATACGAGTTTGTTCTGGCTTGTCCTTTGCTATTAAAAGGATTGGGCCACCTTTCTGCACTTCATTATACTTGTTACTTGTTACTTGTTACGAATTATCTTATTATCAAAACTATCTGTTACCGCTACTTTTAGTAGTTGCAGAGAATACCTTGCTGAAAACCGCTTGGCTTTTCCTTCTGCTCCTCATTGGGTTCGACACTCTTACTTATCCAAAGGGCTACAATTGATCCCCTATACTTGTGGGTCATCAAGACTCTTTTCTGGCACCGTTGCCGGGGAGTGAAACGCCTTTGGTGAGTGGAATTTGGTAAGGAAACATTTATATTACGTGCTGAAATTTATTGTCACTATGGAAAGTAATCCTTTGAGGGGCTTGTTCCGGGGTATCATCACCTCTACCGGAAGCAATGAGAGTTGCTCCTCAACCTACTGAAAATATTTATTATGAAATTCCTTCGGGTATGATAGAGAAACTGCTAGCTAATCCTTATGCAGGAGATGGAACGGTGCATCCTGATGTGCACTTGATATATGTGGAAGAAATTTGTGGATTGCTTAAGCTTGCAGGTTTATCCGGAGATGGAGTTAAGAAGAAAGTATTCCCTTTATCTTTGGAGGGAAAGGCATTGACATGGTATAGGCTATGTGATGATACTGGAACATGGGATTGGAACCGGTTGAAGCTGGAATTCCACCAAAAAATTTATCCTAAGCATTTGGTTCATCGTGATCGGAATTATATATATAATTTTTGGCCTCGTGAAGGAGAAAGTATCACTCAAGCTTGGGGGGAGGCTTAAGTATATGTTGCACACATGCCCCAATCATGAGCTCTCAAGAGAAATAATTATTCAAAACTTTTATGCTCGGCTTTCTCATAATGATCAATCCATGCTCGATACTTCTTCTGCTGGTTCCTTTATGAAGAGAACTATTGAATTCAGGTGGGATCTTCTGGAAAGAATTAAACGTAACTCTGAAGATTGGGAAATCGACAAAGGTAAAGAGTCAGGTATAAATCTTGAGTTTGATTGTGTTAAATCTTTTATGGAAACAGATGCTTTTCATAAGTTTAGTACTAAATATAGACTTGACTCTGAGATAGTAGCTACCTTTTGTGAATATTTTGCTGCTCATGTTGATCTCCCTAAGGAGAAATGGTTTAAATATCATCCACCCGTTGAATTAAATGAAGAACCTGTTAGTGTTAAAGAAGAAACAATTGTTGACAATGTTGATCCAGTTGTGCCTACTGCTTATATTGAGAAACACCCTTTCCCTGTTAGGATTAAGGAACATGCTAAAGTTTCAACTCTGGTTAACAAAAGTAATATAAGAACACCTAGACCTTCTGAACAAATTAAAGTTGAACCTAATATTGCAATGGTTAAAGATCTTTTGGTTGATGATATTGATGGGCATGTTATTTACTTTTTTGATGAGGCTGCTAGAATTGCTAAACCTGTTAGAAATGAACAAGACATGTTAGACAAGAACAAGCCTTAGTTGGCATGCCTATTGTTTCTGTTAAGATTGGAGATCACTGCTATCATGGTTTATGTGATATGGGAGCTAGTGTGAGTGCTATTCCATTTTCTTTCTATCAAAAAGTAATGCATGATATTGCACCCGTTGAGATTGAAGATATTGATGTTACTATTAAGCTTGCAAAAAGAGATACTATTACACCACCTGGGATTGTTAGAGATGTTGAAGTCTTGTGTGGTAAAGTCAAAAACCCTACCTATTTCTTAGTACTTGGTTCACAACAAGATAATTTTTTTCCCAGTATATTTGGTAGACCTTTCTTGAATACCATTAATGCTGAAATTGACTGTGTTAAAGAGAAAGTTAGAGTTAAGTTTTGTGATATATCTCAAGAATTTAATTTCTCTAAGTTTCGTAGACAACCTCATGATAAAGAATTACCCAATAAAGATGAAATTATAGGTCTTGCCTCTATTGCTGTGCCTCCTACTGATCCTTTAGAACAATATTTGCTAGACCATGAAAATGATATGCATATGAATGAAAGAAATGATTCTTTAAGCAAGCACCTATCCTTAAACATAATTTGCCTGTTGAAACTTTGGGAGATCCTCTTCCACCGAAGAGTGATCCTGTGTTTGAATTAAAGCAATTACCTGACACGCTTAAATATGCTTATCTTGATGAAAAGAATATATATCTTGTTATTATTAGTGCTAACCTTTCAGAGCAGGAAGAAAAGAGATTACTTAAAACTCTGAAGAAGCACCATGCTGCTATTGGATATACTCTCGATGATCTTAAGGGCATTAGTCCCACTCTAGGTGAGCATAAAATTCATATGGAGCCAGATGCTAAACCCGTTGTTGATCATCAAAGAAGGCTGAATCCTAAAATAAAGGATGTGGTAAGAACTGAAATATTAAAGCTTCTAGAGGCAGGTATAATTTATCCCATAGATGATAGTAGATGGGTAAGTCATGTTCATTATGTTCCTAAGAAAGGAGGTATTACTGTTGTTCCTAATGATAAAAATGAACTTATCCCACAAAGAATTGTAACCGGTTATAGGATGGTAATTGATTTCAGAAAATTAAATAAAGCTACTAGGAAAGATCATTATCCCTTGCCTTTTATTGATCAAATGTTAGAAAGATTATCTAAGCATACACACTTTTGCTTCCTAGATGGTTATTCTGGTTTCTCTCAAATACCTGTATCACCACAAGATCAAGAGAAAACCACATTTACTTGTCCTTTTGGAACTTATGCTTATCGTCGTATGCCTTTTGGTTTATGTAATGCACCTACTACCTTTCAAAGATGTATGACTGCTATATTCTCTGACTTTTGTGAAAAGATTGTTGAGGTTTTCATGGATGATTTTTCCGTTTACGGAACTTCTTTTGATGATTGCTTAAGCAACCTTGATCGAGTTTTGTAGAGATGTGAAGAAACTAATCTTGTCTTGAATTGGGAGAAGTGCCACTTTATGGTGAATGAAGGTATAGTCCTTGGGCATAAAATTTCTGAAAGAGGTATTAAAGTTGATAAAGCTAAAGTTGATGCAATTGAGAAAATACCATGTCCTAAAGATATCAAAGGTATAAGAAGTTTCCTCGGTCATGCTGGTTTCTATAGAAGATTTATAAAAGACTTCTCTAAAATTTCTAGGCCTCTTACTAATCTCTTGCAAAAAGATGTTTCATTTGATTTTGATGATGATTGCGTAGAAGCCTTTGAAATAGTTAAGAAAGCCTTAATTTCTGCACCTATTGTTCAACCACCTAATTGGAACCTACCCTTTGAAATTATGTGTGATGCTAGTGATTATGATGTTGGTGCTATTCTAGGACAAAGAGTTGATAAGAAATTGAATGTTATTCATTATGCTAGTAAAACTCTAGACAGTGCTCAAAGAAATTATGCTACTACTGAGAAAGAATTTTTAGCAATTGTGTTTGCATGTGATAAATTCAGATCTTACATTGTTGATTCCAAAGTTACTATTCACACTGATCATGCTGCTATTAAATATCTTATGGAAAAGAAAGATGCTAAACCTAGACTTATTAGGTGGGTTCTTTTGCTACAAGAATTTGATTTGCATATTGTTGATAGAAAGGGAGTTGAGAATCCCGTAGCAGATAATTTGTCTAGAGTGGAAAATGTTCTTGATGACCCACTCCCTATTAATGATGATTTCCCTGATGAACAATTAGCTGCAATAAATGCTTCTCGTAACACTACGTGGTATGCAGATTATGCTAATTACATTTTTGCTAAATATGTACCACCTAGTTTCACATACCAACAAAAGAAAAAGTTCTTCTTTGATTTAAGGCATTACTTTTGGGATGACCCACATTTATATAAAGGAGTAGATGGTATTATTAGATGTTGTGTACCTGAGCATGAACAGGAACAAATCCAACGAAAGTGTCACTCCGAGGCATACGGAGGACACCATGCGGGAAACAGAACTGCACATAAGGTATTACAATCTGGTTTTTATTGGCCTACTCTCTTCAAAGATGCACGTCAGTTTGTCCTTTCTTCTGATGAATGTCAAAGAATTGGTAATGTTGGTAGACATCAGGAAATGCCTATAAATTATTCACTTGTTATCGAACCATTTGATTTTTCATGTTTTGATTATATGGGACCTTTTCCTTCCTCTAATGGGTATACTCGTATTCTAGTTGCTGTTGATTACGTTACTAAGTGCGTAGAAGCTATTCCAACTAGTAGTGCTGATCATAACACTTCTATTAAAATGCTTAAAGAAGTTCTATTTCCGAGGTTTGGAGTCCCTAGATATTTGATGACTGATGGTGGCTCACATTTTATTCATGGTGCTTTCCGTAAATTGCTTGCTAAACATGATGTTAATCATAGAATTGCATCTCCTTATCATCCTCAGTCTAGTGGTCAAGTTGAATTGAGTAATAGAGAAATAAAATTAATTTTGCAAAAGACCGTTAATAGATCCAGGAAAAATTGGTCTAAGAAACTTGATGATGCATTATAGGCCTACCGAACTGCTTATAAAAATCCTATGGGTATGTCTCCATATAAAATGGTTTATGGAAAAGCATGTCATTTACCTCTTGAGTTAGAACATAAGGCTTATTGGGAAATTAAAGAACTTAACTATGATTTTATACTTGCCGGTGAAATGTGGTTATTTGATATTAGCTCTCTAGATGAATGGTGAACCCAAGCCTATGAAAATGCCAAGTTATTTAATGAAAAGGTTAAAAGATGGCATGATAAAAGAATCCAAAAACGGGAATTTAAAGTGGGTGAGCAAGTTCTATTGTACAACTCTCATTTCAGATTTTTTGTAGGAAAACTTCTCTCTAAATGGGAAGGACCATATATCATCGAAGAAGTTTACCGCTCCGGAGCTATCAAAATCAACAACTCCGAAGGCACCAACCCGAGAGTAGTGAATGGACAAAGAATTAAGTATTATATCTCAGGTACTCCCATTAACGTTGAAACTAATATTATTTAGACAATGACACCGGAGGAACACATCAAAGAGTCCTTCCGGAACGCTCTAGAACCCTGAAAAGGGGTAGGTATGTGATACGGTAAGTAGACCGACTCCAAAAATTCCATAAAAATTATTTCTGTCCGTTTTGGAATATTAGAAAAAATTCAAAAATGAGAAACAGCCGAGAGGACCCACGAGGAGGTCACAAGGCAACAGGGCGCCCCCCTGGGGCGCGCCGTGTTGCCTTGTGGGCCCCTCGTGTGCCCTCCCGACTCCGTTTTCCTCTCGTATGCTTGTTTTGCAAGATAAAAATTCTTTATATATACTCATGGGTGTTTTGACCACCGCATCACAAGTTTCTCCTCTATCCTTGTTTCGGGCTATTTTTCTGACAGATCTAGATCGCCATGGCATCTCCAAGCTCGTCCAAGGACAAATTCTACGAGAAGGTCATCAACCCGTACCTACCGGAGGTGATGAAGCACCCTCAAGCCATTGAGATGCGTGAGGGGGTGCTCCACATCCGGGACTTTCAAGGACCTAAGAAGACCAGGAGCGAGAAGGCCAGGCTGGAAGCGGTGGAACAGGAGATTTTCAAGTGCCAAGGGATGGTGGAGCGCGGACTTAGTGCTAACCACTCCATGATCACGGAGTTCATCCGTGAGCACAAGGTGGACGGCAAGAATATTGGGGACGTCATCTTCAAGCTCAATGACCAGATTGATTATCTTCAGGCCCAAATCTATGATCTACAAAACCAAAATTTTGAGTATGAGGCCAAGTTCAAAGGTATGAGTTTAGCTGCAAATTTCAGGACTCCGGAAACATGGTCATCCTTTTATGATGGAGAACCTATGCCTTGGAAGACGGAGGACAAGCCTATCACTTCATCACCACCATCACCAAAGAAGGAGACTTGAGTACATGGGTATGGGCACCACCCTTGGCTTGTGCCAAGCTTGGGGGAGGTGCCCCGGTATCGTACCACCATCACTTTAATCATCATTATCTATCATAGTTCGATCCTTAGTTATTTCGTGATTTAGAAGAATAAAGTTTTAGTATGATTTAGTTTCGAGTGCTTGCTTTGTGGTCTGTCTATCTATGTAATCGTGTGTGAAAGTTCTATAATAAAGAGTAGTTTGAGTTGAGTGTTTTGCTTTTGTTGATCCAATCTTAGAGATAAATAAAGATAATAAAAAAGTAAAGATCATATGCTAATCCCATGGGGAGTGATGACTTCACATAAAAGAAGTATAATTGATAAAACTTGTTGGAAGTTGACAAACATAGGATATATACACTAAACGAAGAGAGGTCTCACATATAGATATACTATCTTGGACATCTTTTATGATTGTGAGCCCCCATTAAATATTCTATGTCAAATAGTCGACGTTGGGCAAGGAAGACAACGTAATGAGTTATGTTTGCTTATATTCACATAGAAGTTATATTGTTTTGGATCCTCTAACATGTGGTGCTTGCCCCCTATCTTTTGCTAGCCAAAATTCCGTACTAAGTAGAGATACTACTTGTGCATCCAAAAACCCTTAAACCCAGTTTCATGCCATGAGAGTCCACTATATCTACCTATGGATTGAATAAGATCCTTCAAGTAAGTTGTCATCGGTGCAAAAGCAATAAAAATTGCTCCTAAATATGTTTGAACTTTTATTGTAAGGGAAAATAAGCTTTGTACAATCTTGTGATGGTGGAGAAATAAAAGCGACAAACTGCATAATAGTGTTCTCCTCTATTTCGTTTGCAAGGGGCAATATAAAGTGATGTTCCTTTGCATTAAGAGTTTGCACATCCAAAAATAAAAAGTGCATGACAACCTCTGCTTCCCTCTTCGAAGGGCCTATCTTTCACTTTATGTATTTACTTTTATGCAAGAGTCAATAGTGTTCTCCTCTA
This sequence comes from Elymus sibiricus, assembly GCA_039707655.1. Lineage (NCBI taxonomy): Eukaryota > Viridiplantae > Streptophyta > Magnoliopsida > Poales > Poaceae > Elymus > Elymus sibiricus. The sequence goes on along the minus strand of CM077676.1, from coordinate 266,218,505 downwards.
TTCCGTTTTTATTTTCTCTCTTGGCAAGCATCATGTGGTGGGGAAAGATCCAGACATATATATCCAGTTGAATATAGGTGATCATGAGTTATTACTGTTGACATTACCCTTGAGGTAAATACGTTGGGAGGCGAAATTATAAGCCCCTATCTTTCTATGTGTCTGACTGAAACTTTTTGCCCCATAAGTATGCCATGAGTGTCAGCAATCATAGAAGACTAAATGATAGTTGAGTATGTGAACTTGCTAAACAAAGCTCTTACATAGACTCTTTCTGATAATATGATGAATTGCAATTGCTTCAGTGACTGAGATCATAGTTTGTTAGTTATCAATACGGTTTATGGTTCATACTTTAACTTGTGAATGAATTGTCACTTTTTCATGAGAAGTTTTATGATGATATATTGTTGTTATAATAAAGATCATGATTCCTTCATGTCCGTATTTTATTTTTATCGACACCTCTCTCTCTAAACATGTGGTCATGATTATCGATTTCGGCTTTCGCTTGAGGACAAGCGAGGTCTAAGCTTGGGGAGTTGATACGTCCAATTTGCATCATGATTTCCTACTGTTATTTATAATGTATTTGATCATTACTTCACTTTATGATGCAATTCTTATGCCTTTTCTCTCTTAATTTGCAAGATTTATATGAAGAGGGAGAATACCGGCAGCTGGAATTCTGGACCTGAAATAGCTATAGCAGAGATACCTATTCTACAGAACTCCAATTGAGTTGAAACTTCATGGAGATTTTTTATTGAATATATAAAAAATACTAGAGAAAAGAGATACTGGAGGGAACCCACCAGTTGCTCACAAGGCAACAGGGCGTGGCCCCCCTGGGCGCGCCCTGATGCCTTGTGCGACCCCTGGCTGGCCTCTGGCCCCTTCCTTCTGCTATATAAGCTCATTTTCCCTAAAAAATTAGAGAGGAGACTTTCGGGACGAAGCGCCGCCGTCTCGTCGCGGAACCTAGGCAGGAGCAATTTTGCGCTCTGGCGGAGCGATTCCGCCGGGGATACTTCCCTCCGGGAGGGGGAAATCGAAGCCATCGACATCACCAACGATCCTCTTATCATGGGAGGACCACTCTTGATCAACATCTTCACCGGCACCATCTCATCTCAAACCCTAGTTCATCTCTTGTATTCAATCTTTGTCTCAAAACCTCAGATTGGTACCTGTGGGTTGCTAGTAGTGTTGATTACATCTTGTAGTTGATGCTAGTTGGTTTATTTGGTGCAAGATTATGTGTTCAGATCCTTAATGATATTCAATACCCCTCTGATATTGAACATGAATATGATTTGTGAGTAGTTACTTTTGTTCTTGAGGACATGGGAGGAGTCTTGTTATAAGTAATGATGTGAATTTGGTATTCGTTCGATATTTTGATGATATGGATGTTGTTGCTTCCTTTAGTGGTGTCGTGTGAACGTCGACTACATGACACTTCACCATCTTTGGGCCTAAGGGAAGGCATTGTGGAGTCGTAATTAGATGATGGGTGGCTAGAGTGACAGAAGCTTAAACCCTAGTTTATGCGCTATTCCGTAAGGGGCTGATTTGGATCCATATGTTTCATGCTATGGTTAGATTATCTTAATTCTTCTTTCGTAGTTGCGGATGCTTGCGAGAGGGGGTAATCATAACTGGGAGGCTAGTTCAAGTAAGAACGGCACCGAAGCACCGGCTCACCCACATATCAAATTATCAAAGTAGCGAACGCGAATCAAACAAACATGATGAAAGTGGCTAGATGAAATTCCCATGTGTCCTCGAGAACGCTTTGCTTATTATACGAGTTTGTTCCGGCTTGTCCTTTGCTATAAAAAGGATTGGGCCACGTTGCTGCACTTTATTATACTTGTTACTTGTTACTTGTTATGAATTATCTTGTTATCAAAACTATCTGTTACCGCTATTTTCAGTACTTGCAGAGAATACCTTGCTGAAAACCACTTGTCATTTCCTTCTGCTCTTCGTTGGGTTCAACACTCTTACTTATAGAAAGGACTACAATTGATCCCCTATGCTTGTGGGTCATCAAGTATAGGGAGTAGAGGAGGCCGATTTGGGGGAACTGGAGTAGGAATCGAGATTTCAGAGGTGGGGGAAGGGCGGGGTATTCGGGATGAAAAGGTAGCATGAATTTCGAACTCGTGCGAGTATGCTCTTGCTGTGCAAGCGCATGAAAACAGCGGTGGTGCCCACAAGTCGGGCTAATATTTCTTTTGTTTTAGCGCCCGTCATCAGAGTTCATAATTGGCCTGCTTGGCATTGCGTTACTACTCGGCCCATATTCAACATCTCACATGGCCCAATCAAGTGTACATCATTGAAAAGTCACTGAGCTCAAATTATAACTTGAAAAAAGGATATATACACTAAACACTAGTGAATGGTGATGCACTCATTTAGCACATCAGCAGTTTGAAACAAAAATAGTTTGAAACAACGATATATACAACATGCAAACACTGACTAGCGTCTACTACTGACATAAATAGCGAGACATGAAAGTTCACAATTCTTGCTAACACACCAAAACGTACCCATCTGAAGCGCTCAGACTCTCGTGATCTAGACACAAATCACAAGTTCTAAACAGAGCGAACTAGTACATAGTAAGAGTGACATAGACAAGGATGACCAAATTACAAGGAGTCTGCATAACAAAAGAGAACATGACCCATCCAGAACAAGCAGCAAAGACAGCAAGTCATTCGAAGAGGGATGATCCAACGCCATAATAATTTATAGCTCCCCTTCAGCCACCAGTGATTCGTAGACACCAGGACTCCACGCTTTTGATGCAACAGCCCCATTACCTACCAACCTCAAGGCTTGAACCACATCACTGCCTTTCGGAGTTGAGACATCCATGGATCAAAGTAAATCTAGATGCCTTTCTCATTCTCGCCTTCTTTTGGCTGCATGCTGTATCGTTGACAATCAGGGGCGGCTAATCCCGTAGACCTGGGGTTCATAGTGTACACACAGTTTTCCCTAGCAAACAGAGCCTCTCTGCCATCAGGATCCTTGAAGGTGATCTCCTGGTTAATCAGATAATTGAGTCCGAGAAAGAGAGAGTGTCAACCAAGGCTATTTACCCGCCTCAAACTCAAAAATCCTGAAGGCCCCAACAAGTTGGTATCCTGCTCATAGACGTAACAGCCATTCTCTATTTACTCACATATTTCACGCTGCTTGTACACAGTGGGGTTTTTGCCATATAAACTTGCCGGCTGATGCGTGCGAATGATCATCATTCTTTCGTCGTCGTCTGATCGAGCAAGGAACCAATTGTACTTCCCTGTTTTCAGCAAAGGTGGTCTAATTACAAAGGGCAGGAGCCATATGGACACTGCAACATATCAAAAAGGACAAGTGGGGAAGCTCTCCCCCCCAGTGACCGTTCAAAAAAAAACATATCAAAAAGGAGACAAAAAGGACAAACATTGTTAATGTAAGATCAGCATTGTTTAGAGTATGCGTAGGATAATGTAAGAAACAACATTGATCTGGCCCTGTTGGAACTGAGAGGAAAATAGAGGGAAATGTATACTGGGGTCGAAAATATAGTAGTACCATGCATGGTTGTACTCATGTTATCTCGCAGTCGATTCTTCAGAGGAAACTAATATAGCCATGCATGTTATGTAGTCATGTTCTGTTCTCAAAAATAAATTCTTCAGAGGAAACTAACACACCATGCATTGTTATATACTCATGTTTTGTGTGCGAAATTTTTGTGAGGATAATATTCTAGCCATTGATTACTGAAGGGCGAATATAGGCATGTAGACATGATAAGCATGACAGGATTTCACTACTTCCAAGTATAGAGTTTTCCGTATGCACTTTTACTTCCCTACTAATGTATGGTTAGATGAAACCAACAGTGTTATGCATGTTTCTACATCATGAAAATGAGGAAACTAACATGGCTATTGATACACACTCATATTTAGTAGTATAAAGATTACTATAAAGTTAGGAGAATATCCATATCTTCCTAACCGTTTGGTTAATCAAGGGTACAAATTGGCTGTATAGACATGGTCACAATCACATGATTTAACTACTTCCAAATATAGAGATTACCATTTGGACTTCCAAATCTCCCTATTTTATTTCCTGATTCACGGTGTCTCTAATACATTACCATAGTTCTACTCAAATTCTGCTGTAACAGGGATATGCCAATCATCACAAAAGTTCAAACAATGTCATGGCATTATCATTGAAATCAGACGAAAACAACTTACACGAGGCGTCCCAGCAATACATGGTGCCATCTGCATTGTCGATCGCGTAGATGATGCCATTGTGTTCAATAGCATCACAGAACTGTGGATCACCATCGATGCAGCTCTTCGAGGGGAGTAGTGTCCACCTACAATCGGCACGGCCGCAAAGATAGGCGACTCCGCGGTCGAACAAGGCAATTATTTTGAAGTCTGTGTAATTCCCAGATGCCGTGTGCACTTGGCAGATTACAACCTTCAGCAAAACAAGGTTCGTCCAGCTGACGTGGTAATCTACAGGAAGTTGGCCGCGATGGCAAATCCCTATATGATCCAAGGAAGGTGTGGACGTTCACGAGCACCCACTTGTTCCGGTATTCTCCGACGGTAGCCATCCAGTGGGAGTTCATGCCGACCCAGTACATACCTGACAAGAAGTTTCGGGTGATGGTGGTCGCATCGAAGTCGAGGGGCATGATGTACGCCTCCGTATCATGGTGACAGTGGTGAGCATAGTGGTGAGCACGCCATCCTGCAACATCAGATAGCAGCAAGCAGGGTGTCTTGAAAATCTCAGGCCTCGCTTCGACGATGGCCGCGCGCAGGTCCCTCGAGCATGCAGCTAGCCGCACGGCACTAAACATATCCATACGCGAACAACAGAGGTGGAGGTTGTCCCTGGGGAGATTGCTCCAGCCACAGCTCATACGGATACTGCACGGTTCGGGTTCAGCCATGGTGGACTTTGGAAGGTGGGTTTTTTTGGGGCTTGATTTATGGGGGAGAAGGCGCTCGGTGCTGGAGCAGTTAGCGAGTATAATAGTGGTACTGGGGGAGGCGAGCGAGGCGAGGGTACACGGGGGCACTGTGAGATGAAGAAGAGTGACCTCAGGTTCTCTGGCGAGATGGAGATGAAGGAGTGGTGCTAGGGGAGAGGGAGACGAGGCGAGGCATGCTATACAGCGGCGGTGACAGTGACTGCATAGGGTGAGGCTGACTTTGGTAACCCGAACACGCCGCCTTGACTAGTGTCACCTTGGGCGCAGGGTCTTGTCACTTCACTGTGAGGACCGGATGAATAATATTTTGACAAACAAGTACTACACATGTACTAATACTAGTAGTAACGTAGTACTACAGTAGTATATCGGAAAGAGGTCGTGCTAGCATGCCTCTGGGTTCACTTCATCCTCCAGGTAGCATCCATATTGCGAGCAGACCAAAATTCTCATGCATGCGGAAGTGCGAAGAAGGCCTTTTTTTTAGGATAACCGCATATTCCTTAACCAGAAAAAGTTACACATAGCACACATGCAAAATCATCGAGAAACCACCAGAAGAAGACTTGGGATCTCGAACTCAGTGCCATGTTCTCTGATAACACACATGAACTGCCTATTGTCCCCCCAAAAAATGTCTCGAGAATTAGAGCAAAGTGTAACGGGAAATGCCGAACCGATACGTGTACGTGGAGTAGCACTATAGTATGGGAAAAAAACTGAAACAAAATGGTTAGCTCTGTGGGTATTCGAACGCAGAAGTTGTGTCTCGCATGCACGAGCCAATATCCATCCGAACCGGCTCCTACTCACATAGGTTTTTCGTTCTGCAGGCCGGTCTACCTAGCCGTCTAATCAACTGCCTGCATGCCACTTCTCCATTAATTCTCCATCGGGAACCAATTTTCCTCGGCTTCTTCACCTCTCCTTCATTTGCATTCAAACCCCACTGGATTCACACTATTTTAACCACTTCACATACCTCTGAAACCCCTTTAAATAATCATCTTCTTCCACTCTGTTTAACAACCTAATCCCATCTTCTTCCACTCTGTTTAGCTACGTAATCCTAATACTCCAAACCATAGCCCTCCGGTCCGGCGGTTCCAAATGGAGAAAGAGATCAGTATGCAGGTTTTTAGCATCAAACATGTGATCAACGAAGGCTCGTTGAGGATAGCCGCCACTGTCACCAACCACGCAAGGGTTGTTCGGGAGTGGATCAACAATGTATCCAACTCCCTCGAAAATGTGGAGATGAAGATCATTGGTCTCGACGCAGAGTACACCATGCGTGTCACTGGGAAGATTCAATGCACCACCGTCCTTCAGCTGTGACTCAGAGATGAAGTTTTGGTGTATCACATCATGCACGCGCCCTCCATACCAGGTGAGCTCCACGATTTCTTGTCTCGGGAGGACATATTCTTCTGTGGATCAGCCATCAATGGGGACAAAGAAAAGCTGGCGTCGTACAACCTTGATGTGAAAAAGACCGCCGACCTACAAACCAAAATTCCTGTAGAGGGTTGTAAGAAACCAGCACCATCCTTATTCGACGTAGCAAATTATGTACTCGGAACAAAGCTTGAGAAGGGCGACGAGACACTGGAATTAAGGTCATCTGTGTGGGAGATTTATCCCTTGACCTATGAGCGGATAAAATATGCGGCCCTCGATGCCCGTGTGAGTTTCGAGATAGCTGCAAGGTCGAAGGAGCTTGTAGCGAAGCTATCCCACACAGAAAATGAGAAAAGGAAGAGGAAGAAGAAGAAGAAGAAGAAGAAGAAGAAGAAGCAGGGCACTATAGATGGATGAACTATTTCCTCTCTTATTCGTAAAAAAAATATTTCCTCTCCGTATATATGGATAGATAACTATTTCGCTGGTGTGCATGTCTTTCAAACAAATGTACTAGTAGCGTAGGTCCGCTTGAATATAATGAAGTATTTATCCACCTAGTTTACTCTCCTACTCCTTGCAATGATCAGTATGCAATGCATGTGTCAGACGACATGACAGCTTGTCCATTGATGCTGAACTACGATGACCATCATGTTTCCACAACTGGCACACGCGATTCCCACAACGCCGCTCGAACCCACGACACCACGTCCCCCGATGTGCGCCTCACCCCTCATGGCCCCATCGCCCCTCCGCCGCGTGCGCCGAGAGGGGAGTGTATCTGCTGCACCCCACCCTTGTGGTGCTCGTCTACCACACCTTTAAATGCTATTGTGATACAACATTCTGAGCCATTGGATCGTGGATTGAGTGGCCAGCATCGGTAAGTGCGAGTTATGCAGAAAACTCCCAATTTTTTTCGAAATGGCGCTTTGGTCCACAACCTGAGATGTTGTCCGTTGGATCACAGATCTAATGGCCCTGGTGCCTCCATATCACGGTACCATATAAGGTGCGGTAGCACCAGATATTTTCCCACTCGTGCCAAACTCGAGATTTGTTTCTTATTTTTTTCAAACATTTTGTAATGTAGCATGGCATCTGGTGCACCTAAGCCTCTGAAAAAATATTGGAGCGCACTCTAAAGATCTTTATATGCTCCAGAGCAACTGTGCATGTGGATAGTATCTTCTATTCCTAAATATCTATACAACGCATTATCTATTTTCTTTCCTAGCCATGTAACCATACCACACAAGCTAGGCATGCATGCAATCCATAAATTGCAATATATTGCCTTACTCTCCAGCATGCAATGCTGCCATATCATCTATTCATGCATGTTAGTCATAGGTTGTTTTTTGCATTAGTCTTAATCCATCACAATTTGTTAGAAATGACATTCTTTTAAGTAGTCGTATGATTAATCCAAATATTCATGTTCCATAGTACAACTAAACTCCAAAGGTCCGCCGGAACCGAGGCAGAGGATGTAGGACAGGCGTGCTGGAGGCGTTGTCGTAGGAGGACGAGAGCTCGAAGGATAATCTTGCATGTCGGCCGCCACCTGTATATCGGCGCGGAACTTGTCGAGCGCCCACTGGAGCTCGTGCTCCTCTAGGGCGTGGCGAAGTCATGGGATTTTCCTGAACCGTGATGGCCACCATGCAGTACTCCTCCTCGCCGGGGGCGCGGTGCTCGCATCCTGACTCCTGGGGTACTGTCTGGAGCACGCACTCATCCACCTCGTGAGCAACAAGGGTGCCATGCTCGCGGCCGTGCTGTTGGAGAACACGCTCATGCGCCTGAGTGGCGAGGATGCGATGTTCGCGGGCATGCTGCCGAAGCACGCACTCGTCCACGTCGAGAGTGGTGAGGATGCAATGCTCGCTGGCGTGCTGCTAGAGAACGTGCTTGTCCACCTTGTGAGCGGCGAGGACGCGATGCACCTCCTCGTGACCGACCAGGGCGTGCTGCTGGAGCACGCGCTCCCCCTCATCGCCGACGAGGGCGAGCCGCTGGATCACATTGTCCTCCGTGTGGGCGCGTTGCCAATGAGGTCACGCTACTCGCGGCCGTCGATTGCATGCTCCACCTCGGCGAGGTCGGAAGACTCCGTCGTCCTCCCAGGCCACGGCGCCGTCCACTTCGGCAACGGTTGTGTGTTATGATGGGTGTTGTGTCCGTATGGGAGCTTGGAGCTACAATACCAATGGGGGCGAGGGTTGACCTTTTCGTGGTTACACTTACACATCGTCTGACCGAGAAAACTAGAATCTCAAGTAGCACAATATGTTGGAATGTGTCGGGGGCTGGCTAGTAGGAGCAGTACAATAAACATCACATGTACACCATATTTTGAGAAGGGTTTAATGTAATATGTGTGAATTGGGTCAGTGTGGATGTACGAGTAGTAGTACATCCATATCATTGACATGCATGCACGCAACAAACATTTGTGTGGAAGATTTCACCCTATGTTCATATATTCTGTTTGGGAGTGGATTCGATTTTTGTAATTGGAGCTCATTTTTTCAAGAGAGAATCAAGAGAAGTGTGGTCCTTGGCTTGATTCCAATTTAGACTATCCATGTATTATTGCGAGAGATAGCTAGATATAGAGAGAATATTTGTGTCACAAAGACGCCGGGGGGGGGGGGGGAGGTGACAGCGAGACCTAAAGAGAGAGGGGCATATGTGTCGTGGTTTTGTCACGACAGATGCCCTTGTGAAAGAACTTAGTGATGAGGCCATCAATCGAAGGTGGAAGCTTAAAGGGGTTGATTGGAAAACGAGAGACGCAAATTTACCCAGGTTCGGCCCCTCACGACGGAGGTAAAAGCCTACGTCCTGCTTGATTGCTATTGCTTTGGATCTCGATTACAAGAGTGCGGAATCACTAACCTAGCTCTCGAGAGATTGCAACCTAACCTTTCTGCCCTAGGTAACCCCCTTTATATAATAGGTCGAGCCCTTAGGGTTACATGAGAGTCCGGGTTGTATTGCTAACCCGGATCCTACTCTAACTCTAACCATCTTGTTCCCCAAGGTAAATCCTCTCTCGACTGGTCCTTTCTTCACGAGCCGGCCCACAGGATGAGCCGGCCTTTGTATTGGGTCTTGCTTAAGCCGGCCCACTTGTTGATCCTCAACCTGGCAGGGAGGTGACCCACTGAGCTTCATAGCCTAAGGCCGGGTTACCATCCTGCCGGGTCTAAATGCCGGGTAATATCCCCAACATTAGCCCCCAGTTTGACTTGGATTTATCCATGTTAAACTTCAACCATTCTTCAAGCTGTTTGTCCGGGTCATGCTTTTGCCGGGTCTCATAATTCCTCCATACTTGGTGATTGCTGCAACCTCATGCCATGACAACACCTTCTCTGCTTTGACATGCGCATACATCATCATAACGAATCTTTGAGTGGATATGTCAAATCTTGTCAACGGGAGAATCGAGGCAACCTTTTAGCCTAAATTTATTGCATCGCCTGGGGTTTCGCTCCTGCCGTTTCGGGTTCCACCTCCCCTATAAAAGCCAACAGGGCCCCGAGGCTCATTTTTACCTCTCGTGTGCTACTGCTTCGTCTTCATCTCACCTTCATTGGCACTGTGCCTCCTTGAGCTTGCCAAACCAGAGAACAAGAACAACGCCGTCGCCGAAGCCAGCGTCTACAGCTGCCGCCGCCGGAGCCTGTCAAGCGCGCTGCAGCCACATTCACAGAGCTCGAAGCCCTCAAGCTCTTCCTCACAGATATGTAAGCCCCTCATTTTCCCTTGCCATCCTCCATTGCTATATCTTGCCAAGTTCATCAATGTTCTTAGATAATGCAATGGTAGATCTAGCTTTTCCATGAACCGCTGCCGTAGATGTAATATTACATCCGCGGCATATTAGGTACCTTTTTTAGATCCCCTCTGTAGTTGAAATGGATCTCTCTTTACATCTTTTTTGCGAACACTACCATAGCTAGGTCTTTTAATTTTCCCTTTTCAGGCATTTTCCAGATCCGTAACCTTATTGTAATCTGAACAGTAGCTGTTTGTAACACCCTAACCTGGATCTTTACTTCACACTCTTTTCCGGGTTTCAATTTTCCATTGATAGGCTCACTGGCTCATACTTTTAGCTAATTTTTACCGGCTCTCAGTTACTTTGGCCAACTCAATATCTGCATTATTCTTTTGCCGACTCTCAAACCATAATTGTCGTAAATATGAACTCTATTTTCGTGACCCGGGTTATAACCGACTTGTAACCCACTTCTCTTATTTTTAGCAATCAACGGCTCCCAAAGTTAGCAAGGCTGCCAACTGGTCAAAGTCATGTATGTCCAACCTGATGCTAGAAGACCTGGTAACCACCGGGTTACTTCCCGCAAAGAATCAAATCAATAGGCGGGCTCCTGAAGAAGAGACCCGGCCTACCCCTGGCCCCAACAAGATAATAATCTTTAAGGATCACTTGGACAAAGGATTTCGACCGCCGGGTTCCAAATTTTTCCGCGATGTTCTCCATCATTTCAACATCAGGCCACAAGACCTCGGGCCTAACTCGGTCCTCAACTTGAGCAACTTCCAAGCCTTCTATGAAATATATCTGCAGATGGAACCCACAGTCGGCCTATTTCAAGACTTCTTTCATTGCAACCGCCAAACTGAATGCAAGAACGGCTCTAGCCTGGAATGCGGTGGAGTTACTATTCAGCGGAGGAGAAACTCATATTTTCCTGAGATGGCCCTGGCGAGTCATCCAAAGGACTGGCACAAGACTTCGTTTTATTGCCAAGACACTTCCCCAGCTGACGAACACCCATTACCGGGATACAGATTGGACCGGCTTCCAGCCTCAATTCAATTTGACGCCTATGCCCCGCCAGAAGAACGAGAAACATTTCAGCCTATCTACACCAAAATCAGCGCCCTCATAGCTCATGGGATTACCGGGGTCGACTTGACCCGGACATGGATGGACTGGCGGGTTCAGCCACTCAGCCTAAGGAGCCGTTTTCTGCACACATATACTGGTGAGACAAACGACGAGTTGCATTTCAGTATGCAAAACTTGACAAACACCGAATTAATCAAGGCCACCAAGAAGCTACTTGGTGAGAAAAAAGAAAAAATCGCCCTAGTGGGTCTTCCCGCCTTTTAGACTGGCAACTCGGCTCCAGCTGTGAGTCACCCTCCTTCATCCTTTACTAAAGCAAGTATTATTTCTCTTTAACTGACAAACCAGCCCTTTTGTGTTCAGGAGGGCTCTGAATGGTGGCAAGCTGGAACAGAAGCCACCACTCCTCCTCAAGATCGAAATGAAGAGGAAGAGGAAGAACTTGAGGTAGATCTTGACTCTCTTGGCCATCTTTTAAACGAACTTGCTGACGCCGACTTGTCCCAGGACCAGACCGAAACCAGTAGAGCCGGCGCCGTAGAGGTAACCCTGATCTCTTCAGACTCAGATTCAAAAACATTTGGTCAAAGAAAAATCTGGGTTGCAGTCCGTAAAGTTCCGTTTTCGCATTCATCTGCTCACCTGGACCATCATTCATCTTTGAAGAAAATGCAGCACACCGCTAACCTGAAGCGGAAGACCCAGAGCAGCTCAGGCAACTTGTCAGAGAGCTTATCTCATGATAGGTCTTGTCGACCTTGTGTTGACGTTCCAATAAGTCCTACGGCGAGTCATCCTCAAGCCGGTTTATTCAAACAACCAATGCTAAGGGAGGATTCAGCTTATTTGACTTCTCCGTCCTCCGACAAATCCAGCGCCGCTCAATTGCTGGCTTTCACCATCAACAAGGGGTAAGAACAAAAATAACTTGCCTTGCATTAAGAATCATGGTTTGTTCCCCCCTTCAAACTATTAATGTCTTTCATTAATATAGTGCCAAAGCTATTATTAAGAAGAAAACTGGCGAGTCTTCTGGTGCTGAAGTAGAGACTGAAGTGAATCCATCTCATGACTTGGAGATGGACAACATAGAGCTTGAAGATAATCAGGCAACTCAAGAGGAGGTGCCAATCCAGAACAATCAGGCGGGTCAAGACGAACCGCCCCTCCAAGACAACCTGCCAAGTCCTTTTCGAACTTCCACACCAGTGGCGCGAATGGAGACTTCCCCAATAGAGCAACCAATAGGCCAGACTCAAGATAATATGGTTATCACTGGTGAGAGTCAAAGCATTCCTCCAGAACTTTCCAATGTCTTGGTCAAAGTTGCGGCAAAGAATGAGTTGCCAAAGGATAAGGGCAAGGCCAGTCTTGAGTTCCCGTCCTTTGAAGATCAAGATGTGGATGCCCTGCACCAAACTTTCCTAACCCGGCTATCTTAGAGCCGGGAAACTGAAACAGCCATTTCCAACAGCTTAAGAAGGAAATATGATGTAATTTTCATTGCTTCCTTGCTAGTATGTATGTAACCTCAAATCATTTCTGACTCGCCTTATCTTGTAAACATAAGTGTAGTCATACTATAGCCCCCAAGAGCCGGGCCACTATGCAATAGCGGGCTGGATCTTACGTACTTTCAAGATATGTCTTTAGAACAATTGGTATCCCCCAAGGCCCGGCTCATCATTCTGTGATGAGGCGGGTCTTGATAATCTATGTGGTAGACAAAAAATGTCAATGCATTAGCCCCCAAGTGCCATGTAGAATGCTTGCAACTGCATGGGACTTGTATCAATCATAGGTAGAAGACTGGCTGATGTCGCCCCCAAGTGCCGGGTCGATCGCCCACGACGGCTCGGGACTAGCAAGTATGACGTCTAACTTTCCTTTTAAACTGATACACAGGATATGCTAAACCAGGCCGAGTCATAGGCAGCCGGCTTACAGAAAGATCTCAAGTCCGAAAAGAAGCTACGTGAAAAGGCAGAACATCTATCGTCAGATTTTCACAAGTCGTTGCTGGCTGTGACTGATACCCTGGAAAAACTAGGGCAGCATATGAAGAGGAGAAAGCTGCCTTGCTAAAACAAGCAGAAGAGGCCGAGTCAAAGCTCAAGCCAGTGACTCAAGAGCTATCCATACTCAAGAGCCATATAACAGACATGTGCACTGCTATCTTTGGTAAGTATAGAACTCTTCAAGCCACCACACGTGTCGGCTTAACATGTTGAGCCGGATTACTAATACTTGTTGACATGTGTATGTAGGCAGAAGAAATCATAACTTGGTTGAACTTCCTCTGGTAAAACTGAAGGCGGTGTACAAGTTCCTTGAGCAGCTGTATGTGGGTGGCGCCTACTGTATTATGGCAGTCAAAAATACTAAGGCCCCACCACACTACATCATGGATATGTTGAAAGAACTGTTCATCATTCCGCAATGGATCCATGAGTTGAAGAAATCCACAAGCCACCAAGGATCAATGTATGCCCTAGCGCATGCAAAGGCATATCATCCTGAGATGGAGCCGGCTCTGCTGGCCGATGGTTTTCCAGAATTCAATGCGGATGGCTCAGAATTCACCAACAAAGACTATGTGTGTTGCGTTAAGGAGACCTGGGTAGCAGCCACCAGTATTGCAGCAGAGGTTAACTTAGAGAAATACCTAGCCGGCTATGCTGAAGATGGCAAACGCATGAGCCTTCCTGACCCCAAGCCGGTCGAACTTATGCCTCCGCGCCGTAAGCAAAACTTCACCCCTGACGTTAATCCTTCCACTGTGATGAAAGCAGACACTGTATTTGAAGCGTTGCATTCTATTCAGTGGGTAGTAGACAAGCCGGCAAGTCAAGCAGAGGCGGCAGCTCATGACAAACGTGAAGAATCGGCAAATACTGACCCCTCTTCTTCTGGCACGAACAACGAACCGGAGGGCCGTGCTACCGGCTCACAACCGTGACCTTCTTGAACATTTCATAACATGCCCGACTATGGTGTTGTAATAACTTTAGCTATGAACCTTCTTGTGCTGGCGTTGGTGCCATTGTGCACATATTGCTTTGGTTGTAAAACTGGTAATAACTACAATGAATGATCAACTTTTACTGTGTTTTAAAGCAAACATCAGTCTTTTTACTGAAGGATTTACAGAGACAACCCGCCTTCAGAGGCCGATAGTAACTAGGAGGGCCCTTTGATATGCCCGTGTTTGAAAACAGCCAGACCGAGTTCTGAGACCCGGCTACTACGGCGACATGCGGTAACATCTCTAGCACACATAAATAGCTGTGGCTACTGTGCAACCCGGCAATTATGCGGTCGTTATAATATCACAAACAATGTGAACTGGTTTCTGCAAAAAACATTGAATATGCACAAGTATATGTAATAAATGCATGATAAAAATTTTAACAATGCAATAAAGCCGGCTTTTGAGGCACGACATAAAAACCGACTTTCGAGGTTCAAGTCAGTTTTGCTTTAGTGAAGCAGACTTTTTTAGTTTGTCCTAGCTTTCTAAAGGCTGGCTCTCACGTGACTTAACCAGTGTTTTAACTTTGATGAGTTCAGGGTCACCTCTGTGATTGACTCATCAGGCGTATACTGGGTCACCTTTCCGAAGTAGCATCTTGCCAAAAGGCAGGTACAACCAAGTATATAATGGCATTTGCCAGGTTAAGAGGGATGTTAATAGCTAAACTCGATGAGTTAGAAGCCCCCAAGTAACCAATGATCAAAGAATAAAGACTCAACACACAATTTTAGACGAAATGACAAACTCTCTTATACATGATGAAGGTATGTACAAAAAATACTGCCAAGTCTGTGACTTAGGTATAGTATAGCCTGAGATGTGCAATATTCCAGGGTTGGCTGCCCTCCTCCTCAGAGGTACGTGACTTATTCGCTTCATGTATGTCAACAAGGTAATATGACCCGTTGTTGAGATTCTTGCTGATAACGAAGGGTACTTCCCAGGAAGGCGAAAGCTTATGCATGCCTGCCTGGTCTTATATCAGATGGAGCACTAAGTCACCTTCTTGAAAGGTATGACTTCGAACTCGACGGCTATGATAGCGATGTAGGTCTTATTGATATACAGAAGATCTGGATGCGGCAAGTTCGCGTTCTTCTTCCATGGCATCAAGAGCATCTTGGCGAGCTTGTTCATTATCAGCCTCCACATAAGCTGTGATTCGGGGAGAGTCATGATGAATATCACTTGGAAGTACAGCCTCTGCACCATAGACCAAGAAAAACGGCGTATAGCCTGTCGATCTATTGGGAGTACTCTGTATGCTCCAAAGTACTATAGCTAATTCCTCTTCCCAGCAACTAGGGGTATGTTGTAAAGGCACCATGAGCCTTGGTTTTATTCCACCGGAGGGGTAGTAGTAGTCGTCGACTGGGGCAGCTGGCTCCGGGGCTCCATCATCTGATTGCAGCAATCGAGTATGGGAAAAGAGGTAGCAAAGGAACTGTGAGTACTCATCCAAAGTACTCACAAGACTTACATCAGAACTATGCTAAGTATGCATCGGTATCAAAAGAGGGGCTGTATATGTGGACTAGACTGCAGAATTGCCAGAAAAGAAGGGAAGGCCTAGCCTATTGAAGACTAGCATCCTCAGCGTCTTGCAGCATTAGAAGAGTGCAGATTAGCATATAAATAAGCAATAATTATATAATAGTAATGCCTAGAGATCCTTCCTCGACTCCCTGCGAGAAAGCGATCCCGAAGCTAACATATTAATTAAAACATCACCAGTATCCAGTTCTAGTTGTAGTAGATCGGGATACTCTTTGAGCGTCCGTTACCGTGGACACGGCTATTCGAATAGATATACTTCCCTGCAGGAGTGCACCAACTTACCCAAAATGCTCGATTAACTCTGGCCGGACACACTTTTCCGGGTCATGCTCGGCCTCGGCTGATCGACATGCCGTAGCCCTACCTAGGCTCAACAGAGAGGCCAGCACGCCGGTCTACACCCTAAGTGCTCAGGGTTCTTGGGCCCATCACCCTTTGCACTCCTGCGCGTTGCGTACACGACCGGGACCAGACCTATCCCCTGTATACACATGTAGGCTTTCGCGGTCCACCCGGGCGCGCGCTGCTCAACTGCTGACGTCTGAAGAACTTCGGCTGATACATACGACGCCGAGTGCCCATACTATTCCCGCATGGTGGTTAGTGCGAAAAGGCCAGAGGCCTACTTAGATCACATATCCTAACCCATTAGTGTGTTGGGAGCTCGCGGTGATCATCAGTGCTCCAGGATCTGTGGTCCCGTCGCCTCGTCTCGTGGACTTGTGGCAAGGGCCAAGCCCAATCCCTCTCCTCCCTCTCCTGAGGCAATCTACCTGCCTGGCCGCGCCTCGTAATTATTTCGCGGGTACCCTCACGATCAACCCGTCTTCATAACTCTCGCGGGTACCCCTCTGGGTCGACCCGACTTCACATTTCTCGCGGGTACCCCTCGGGGCCGACCCGACTTTAATCAGGGGCTGAGATAAAAGTCAAGGTATCCATGTGTCCATCACATCAAGGAGGAACCCGAGGAATCACCCTCGATGGATTCCCACTAAATGTATCCGTCAAGGTGAACTCAGAGGAATCACCCTCGATGGGTTCACACTTGAGGGGGTTGTACGACAAAGGCATCATTGGAGGTGGTGAAGGAGGAATCACCCTCGGTAACTGATACGTCTCCAACGTATCTATAATTTTTTATTGTTCCATGCTGTTATATTATCAATCTTGGATGTTTTTATATGCATTTACATCAATTATATATCATTTTTGGAGACTAACCTATTAACTTAGTGCCCAGTGCCAGTTGCTGTTTTCTGCCCTGTTTTTGTTTTACAGAAAATCAATACCAAACGAAGTCCAAATGCCACAAAAAATTTTGGAGATTTTTTTCTAGACAAGATAAACACTAGAAGCTTCGGTAGAAGACCAGACGCCAGAGGAGGTGGCCACGAGCCACCAGGGCACACCTGGGGGGGGGGGGGGGCAGGCGCGCCCTGGTGCCTCGTGGGCCCACCTCAGCTCCGTTTGACCTAATTCCACCACTATAAATTCAGGAAAAATCAGAAACCCTAAAGGAGAGTCCACGAAATACTTTTTCCGCCGCCGCAAGTTTCTGTTCTCGAGAGATCCCATCTAGAGGACTTCTCCGGTACTCCGCCGGAGGGGGAATCGATCACGGAGGGGCTCTACATCAACCTTGCTGCCCTTTCGATGATGCTTGAGTAGTTTACCACAGACCTTTAGGTCCATAGTTAGTAGCTAGATGGATTCTTCTGTCTTTTTGATCTTCAATACAATGTTCTCCTCGATGTTCTTGGAGTTCTATCCGATGTAATCACTTTTTGCGGTGTGTTTGTTGGGATCCGATGAATTGTGAGTTTATGATCAGATTATCCATGAATATATTATAGCCTCGTATTTCTTCTCCAATCTATTGATTTGGTTTAGCCAACTGAGTTGATTTATCTTGCCATGGGAAGAGGTGCTTTGTAATGGGTTCGATCTTGCGGTGCTCAATCCCAGTGACAGAAAGGGACATGACACATATGTATCATTGCTATTAAGGGTAAAAAGATGGGGTTTATTCATGCATGAGTTTATCTTGTCTACATCATGTCATCGTTCTTAAGGCGTTACTCCGTTCTTTATGGACTTAATACACTAGATGCATGCTGGATAGCGGTCGATGTGTGGAGTAATAGTAGTAGATGCAGGCAGGAGTCGGCCTACTTGTCTCGGACGTGATGCCTATATACATGATCATTGCATTGGATATCGTCATGATTATTTGCTTTTCTATCAATTGCCCAACAGTAATTTGTCTACCCACCGTATGCTATTTTCTCGAGAGAAGCCTCTAGTGAAAACTATGGCCCCCGGGTCTATCTAAATCATATTACTAAAACCCTAAAAATATTGCTGCCATTTTCTTTTATTTATTTTATTTTGTACTTTTGTTTCAATCTATCTATCTATCACATACAATTTAATCTTGCAATTGACCACCGAGGGATTGACAACCCCTCGTTTGCGTTGGGTGCAAGGATTTGTTGTTTGTGTGCAGGTACTGCTAACGAGGTGTTGCGTGATTCTCCTACTGGTTCGATAACCTTGGTTTCATAACTGAGGGAAATACTTATCTCTACTGTGCTGCATCATCCCTTCCTCTTCGGGGATAAAACCAACGCAAGCTACAAGTAGCAGGAAGAATTTCTGGCGCCGTTGCAGGGGAGACATCATCAACATCTATCAAGTACCTTTGCATAAACTCTCATCTCCTTGCATTTATTTTATTTGCCTCTCATTTTCATCTCCCCCACTTCTAAAAAGTTTTTACAAAAATAAAAAAATATTTTCCGTTTGCCTTTTTGCTCGTTTGCTATCTTTGCTTGTGTGCCATGTGCCTTCTATTTGCTTGCATCTTCGCTTGCTAGAAATCTATTGATATGGATCCTCATCCACTTGCTAATCTTTTCAAAACATCCAATTATGATGAACCAATTGCTAGTGAGTTGAGTGCAATTGATTATCTCTATGAAGTTTTGCTTGAAAATCTTGAACCGGAAAATTGTGATGAAGTCTTGAAAGAAGAAATTTATAAAGTGATTCATGATAGGTCCTTCAATGAAAAGCATGATTGCAATAATGTTATTATAAATTCTATTAATGTCAATTGTGCTAATAATATGCAAAACTACGAGCTTGGGGATGATAATTTTGTTATATCCACTACTTATTGCAATGATCATGATTGGGGTGATAATGCTTCTTATGATCTTGAAAATTTATTTAAGCCTCATGATGAATATGCTATTGATAATAATGTTTGCAATAATATTGAAAGTGGGTTTGGAGAGGTCATGACTTTAGTTGATGTTAATCCCACTATTTTGGAATATTATAAGAATTTTATGCATGTGGATCATGGAGAGAAAATTGTATATGATAGCTATATTGTTGAATTTGATTATGATCCTACATATAATTATTATGAGAGAGGAAAATATGGCTGTAGAATTTTTCATGTTACTAAGTTACCTCTTGTTATGTTGAGATTGTCAATGTTTTATTCCTCTCCTTTGCATATGCTAGATATTTCTCGTCTTGATAATTTGTTTTCCTATAAAATGCCTATGCATAGGAAGTATGTTAGACTTAAATGTGTTTTTCACATGTTTCATGATGCTCTCTTCGTGTTTCAATTACTATCTTTCATGTGAGCATCATTAAAATCTCGAGCCTATCTTAATGGCTTTAAAGAAAGAGCTTGTTGGGAGACAACCCAATGAATAAAATATTTTTTTTACTTATTTCTGTTATTGTGTGTTTTCACAATTATACTACTGGTATGAGTGTGTTTTTGTGTTTTTAATTAGTGTTTGTGCCAAGTAAAGCCTTTAGGATGATTTGGAAGATAGTATAATTGATGCTGTTTGGAAAACAGAAAGTTTTGCGTCCAGTACCCGAATTTTGTTTCTGTGCTGAAGTGTCAGAAAAATCTGAAATTTTTACACAGTATTGGTAAATGTATTTCCCACGTTTTACTAATTTTTCAGAATTTTTGGAGTTACAGAAGTATGTCTTTTAAATAGATTGCTATAGACTGTTCTGTTTTTGACAGATTCTGTTTTTGATGCACTACTTGCTTGTTTTGATGAATCTATGGATTGTATCAGGGGGTATAGGCCATGGTGAAGTTAGAGTACAGTAGGTATAATTCAAAAATAAAATATGAATGGGTTTGCAACAGTACTTAAAGTAGTGATTTATTTTGTTATACTAACGGATCTCAGAAGGTTTTGTTGAGTTTTGTGTGATTGAAGTTTTCAAGTTTTGGGTGAGATCATGATGGATGAAGGAATAAGGAGTAGTAAGAGCCTAAGCTTGGGGATGCCCAAGGCACCCCAAGGTAATATTCAAGGAAGACTCAAGCGTCTAAGCTTGGGGATGCCCCGGAAGGCATCCCCTCTTTCTTCTACCAACCATCGGTAATTTTACTTGGAGCTATATTTTTATTCGTGACATGATATGTGTTTTACTTGGAGCGTCTTGTATTATATGAGTCTTTTCTTTGTTTTCTTTTTAGTTTGTCACAATCATCTTTGCTGAACACACCTATCTTGAGAGAGCCACACGTTTATCATCATTTGTTAGAATACTCTATGTGCTTCACTTAATTTTTTTTTTGAGCTAGGCAGTTGCTCTAGTGCTTCACTTAAATCTTTTTGAGCACGGTGGTGGCTATATTTTGAAGAAATGAACTCTCATGCTTCACTTATATTATTTTGAGAGTTGATTAAAAATTTAAAGAAATAAATTCTCATGCTTCACTTATATTATTTTGAGAATTGATAAGATTGAAATTTTGAAGAAATATTTGCACTCTCATGCTTCACTTAAATCTTTTTGAGAGTTGATGATAGTAACGGTAATTTGCACAAGATATGAATTTGGTCCCAAAGTGATGAATATTCAAGAGGGATATAATAAAAACTTTCATATATATCATTGGATATGATAAGTGTGATTCCTTGCAATGTTTTGCGATATGGAAATGATAATATGTGAGTCATGTTAGTGAGTAATTGTGATTTAGTAAGAATATTAGTGTTAAGGTTTGTGACTCCCTATGCATGCACATTAAGTCAATAGTTATGCAAAGAAATTATATCCTACTTATGGTGCATTATTCGGTGTTAGTTATGTTCAATGCATGTTTCTGACCGTTTTCGTTTTTTGGTTGGTTGCTTCTCAATCTATTTGCTAGCCTTCATTTGTACTAAGTGGAAATACTGCTTGTGCATCCAAACTCCTTAAACCCAAGTTGTGCCAAATGAGTCCACTATATCTACATATATGCGGTATTTCAATGCCGTTCCAAGTAAATTTGCATGTGCCAACTCTAATTTTCAAAATATTTTTTCTGTTTTGTGTGCCCGTACCATTCATGAAGCGGCAGGGGGTGGCCATTTTTTTCCATGCTAGGTGTGTTATTCTCACGATGAGTGTTTATTCACTTGTCATTGCACGAGAGAGTGGCTGGTAATAGGGATGCCCAGTCCCACAATGAAATCAAAAATTAATAACAACAAAATTCCTTGGAAATGTTGGTATGGAGGGCACCCGTGGATATGGCTAGCCATGGATTGTGAAAGAATGGTGGAAAGGAAATAAACTTTACTTTCTGTTTGGGAACCGCCTATGATGTGTCTAGCATGGAAAATATTGGGAATTCTCGGTCGTTTTCGTTGACAGGAAAAGCATGCCTCTCAAAATATTTTATCTCTTTAGTTTCAGCTTTGAGCTCTGGCACATTTGACAAATCTCTGCTTCCATCTGCGAAGGGCCTATCTATTTACTTTTATGCAATTTTTATTTTTATTTGAGTCTCCATCTTCTCTTATAAAGCACCAACTAGAGAGCACTATTATCATACTTGTGCATTGGATGTAGCTAATATTTGAGTGTGTTTCATGAATGGATCAATGATGCTAGGGATAACTTTCTTTAGCATTAATATTTTGAAAGACATGGTTGCTTGTTAGCAAGGTTGAGTATTTATATCTTCATGTCAAATTATAGACTATTGCTTTGAATCATTCAAGTCCAATGTCCATGCTATAAAAGAAAAGAATATGTGATGAATATGATAGGCAGCATTCCACATCAAAAATTCTGTTTTTATAATTTACCTACTCGAGGACGAGCAGGAATTAAGCTTGGGGATGCTGATACGTCTCCAACGTATCTATAATTTTTGATTGTTCCATGCTGTTATATTATCAATCTTGGATGTTTTTATATGCATTTACAGCAATTATATTTCATTTTTGGAGACTAACCTATTAACTTAGTGCCCAATGCCAGTTGCTGTTTTCTGACCTGTTTTTGTTTTACAGAAAATCAATACCAAACGAAGTCCAAATGCCACAAAACTTTTGGGAGATTTTTTTCTGGACAAGATAAACACTAGAAGCTTTGGGAGAAGACCAGATGCCAGAGGAGGTGGCCACGAGCCACCAGGGCGCGCTGGGGGGGGGGGGGGCAGGCGCGCCCTGGTGCCTCGTGGGCCCACCTCAGCTCCGTTTGACCTAATTCCACCACTATAAATTCAGGAAAAATCAGAAACCCTCAAGGAGAGTCCACGAAATACTTTTTCCGCCGCCGCAAGTTTCTGTTCTCGAGAGATCCCATCTGGAGGCCTTCTCCGGTACTCCACCGAAGGGGGAATCGATCACGGAGGGGCTCTACATCAACCTTGCTGCCCTTCCGATGATGCGTGAGTAGTTTACCACAGACCTTTGGGTCCATAGTTAGTAGCTAGATGGCTTCTTCTCTCTTTTTGATCTTCAATACAATGTTCTCCTCGATGTTCTTGGAGTTCTATCCGATGTAATCACTTTTTGCGGTGTGTTTGTTGGGATTCGATGAATTGTGAGTTTATGATCAGATTATCCATGAATATATTTGAGTTATTGCTGCACTCTTTTATGCATGATTATTATAGCCTCGTATTTTTTCTTCGATCTATTGATTTGGTTTGGCCAACTGAGTTGATTTATCTTGCCATGGGAAGAGGTGCTTTGTAATGGGTTCGATCTTGAGGTGCTCAATCCCAATGACAGAAAGGGACATGACACGTATGTATCATTGCTATTAAGGGTAAAAAGATGGGGTTTATTCCTGCGTGAGTTTATCTTGTCTACATCATGTCATCGTTCTTAAGTCGTTACTCCGTTCTTTATGGACTTAATACACTAGATGCATGCTGGATAGCGGTCGATGTGTGGAGTAATAGTAGTAGATGCAGGCAGGAGTCGGCCTACTTGTCTCGGACGTGATGCCTATATACATGATCATTGCCTTGGATATCATCATGATTATTTGCTTTTCTATCAATTGCCCAACAGTATTTTGTCTACCCACCGTATGCTATTTTCTCGAGAGAAGCCTCTAGTGAAAACTATGGCCCCCGGGTCTATCTAAATCATATTACTAAAACCCTAAAAATATTGCTGCCATTTTATTTTATTTATTTTATTTTGTACTTTTGTTTCAATCTATCTATCTATCACATACAATTTAATCTTGCAATTGACCGCCAAAGGATTGACAACCCCTCGTTTGCGTTGGGTGCAAGGATTTGTTGTTTGTGTGCAGGTACTGCTAACGAGGTGTTGCGTGATTCTCCTACTGGTTCGATAACCTTGGTTTCATAACTGAGGGAAATACTTATCTCTACTGTGCTGCATCATCCCTTCCTCTTCGGGGATAAAACCAACGCAAGCTACAAGTAGCAGTAACCCACAACCGACTAGCTACGTTACAGAGATTTCATCAGAAGCGAAGTAGGAGGTATCACCCTCGACACTCGATATTATCCCTGCAGAGTCGTACAACTAAGGGGGAAGGTGCGGTGATGTGCCGGTCTCTTCCCATCGATCACACTGATCGGGGTACCAGTACCAAAGCGGGGCAACAAGGACAAGGGTGAGGGGTCACTGGTGGATTACTAACCAACCTATACTAAGCATTTAGGACAGTAGGTAAGGTATCAACAACAGTTACAAAAACAGGCTATACATCAGAATAGGAGCAATTAATTACAGTAGCAAAATCTAATGCAAGCATGGGGGAGAAGGAATAGGCGATATAGGAATGATCAAGGGGGTTTGCTCGCCTGGAAGCTCTGCGGTGAAAGAGGGGTCGTCGACGATGTAGTCGTACTCAGGAGCTGCGTCGGTCCTGGGGTCTACCAGAGAGAAGAGGGGGAAGAAACAATAAATACAAAGAAAACAAATGCAACACAATGCATGGTATGGCAATATGCTGTGCTGGGGTTGACCTAATGCAGTACTACACGTTGCAGACGGAGCGGGGAAATATCTGGGGATATTTTCCCGGCTATAGGCATCTGCCAGACAGATGAACCAGAGGGGAAGGTTCCATGTTTGAAGTGTTGTTGGCATGTGACAGCTACATGGAGTGCATATTCGGATTCGTCTCGTTTTTCTGATCAACTTTCATGTAGAAAACTTTTTCATCCGAGCTACAGTTTATTTTCTATGATTTTTCAAAGTTTTAAACAATATTCTGAAATTCCTGGAATTAATTTTAATTAGAAAATAGCTTTATTGCGTCAGCAGTGTGTCAGCGTGACGTCAGCAGTCAACCCAGCCGGTCCAGGTCAAACCTGACCGCTGGGACCCACATGTCATACACAGCAGACTAATTAGGGGGGTTAAATTAACTAATCCGGGTTAATTAAAGGGTGGGGCCCCACTGTCAGTGACTAATTAGCTATTAGATTAATTTTAATTAGAAAATTAGTTTATTTAGTGGGTGGGGCCCGCCTGACAGTGGCACAGGGCTGCCCAGTCAGCATGTTGACTGGGTCAACCCAGTCAACTAGGCCCCTGGGACCCACTGGTCAGCGACCCAGGGGTGGGCCCTGGCCAGCCACGTCGGCGGCGACCGGCGTTTAAATGCCAGCGACGTCAATCGCGGCGGAGGTCCTCCGGACCTCATCGGAAATGCGCTACGGTGCGCCATTTCGCGCGTGGCTGGGCTCGTTCGAACGAGCGGAACGAGCCGCGTCGTTCTACGGTGGTGGCGGAGGCTGAGGTGGCCGGGAATGACGGCGGCGAGCTCGCGCGCGGGCGCCGGTGTTCGGGCAAAATCGGAAACGGCTCTAGGGAGCACTGGGAGACGTGCGCATGTGTGCGTTGGGCTGCTGAGAGCGTGCTGAGCACGATGCCGTGTTCGGACGCGAGCTGCGGTAGCTATGGCTATGACGCTGAGCTCAACGGCAGCGAAGGGTTCGGCCATGACGAACGCGATGGCTAAGGGCGCGGAGAATGGCAGGGGAGAGAGGGGTTCGGTGTGGGTGCTCACCGCGGTCCTGCAGATGTGCTTAAATGGGCTCGGGAAGGCTCGACGGCGGCGAATCGACTGCGAAGGCGACGGCGGCCAAGGAGGAAGAAGACGATGTTGGCGACGGCGCTGGGGCTCCTCAGCTCAAACAGCTCGGCATAGCCAACGTAGAGGACGACGGCGAGGAGTTAGGACATGGCGGTGAGGCGGGAGGCGGTCGGTGGCCGCGGGATCGATGGCGAACGGCGATGACCGCGTCGGGCGAACTCGAAAGCGGGCGAGAGAGGACGAGGGAGGAGGGGAAGAGGACGGGCGCGAGCCCCGAGGCATGCGGTGGGGTTCTTATCGCCTCCCGCGGCGCTGTAGCGGCGCGGAGCGGCGGGCTGGTTCGGCGGCGACGGCGTGCGGCGTCGGGTGCGCGCGTCTGAATTGACACGGGGAGGAGAGAGGAAGGGGACGGCAGGGAGTGGGCTGGGCCAGCTGGGCCAGGCACTGTGCACTTAGGCCAGTGCACAGTGGCCCTTTTCCAATTCTTTTTCTATTTCTTTTTACAGAAACAATTTTGCATTTAGTTCAGCCACCAAATGACTTTTGTAAAATATTCCACTTGCCACATTAAATACTTTGCAATACCTGGCACTGCCACAAAAAGTTTGGGAGAGGTTTGAATTCAATTGGATTTTTCATAAATGAATTAGCATTTAAAATGCTGCTTTAGCACTGATTTAATTGCCATAGCCCACATTTAGCTCGATGGTGATGTTGTTTTCCTGAACAAATAATTATTTTGGAATATTTGCTAAATAATGAACTATTTTGCAGCAACTTTTGTGCAACTTCAAATTTCACTTGCAATTTGAATTGAATTCAGTGATGGAAATTGAAATGAGATATGAATCCAATATGATCAAGCATTGCAAATCAAGGTGACTTAGCATAATCATTATGGATCACTATAGCTCAATACACAGGGGTGTTACAATTCTCCTCCTCTAAAAGAAATTCTCGTCCCGAGAATTCAGTAGGTAGAAGGGAAAAGATCGGGGTATTCTTCGCGAAGACGATCCTCGTGTTCCCAAGTGGCTTCATCTTCAGTATGATTTGACCACTGCACTTTAAGGAACTTGGCTGTCTTCTGACGGGTCCGACGTTCAGCTTCATCAGGAATGCGGATCGGATGCTCCTTATAAGAGAGATCATCTTGCAATTTGAGCAATTCATGATCCACTGCTCGGTGCGGATCCTTGAAGCAACGGCGAAGTTGCTACACATGGAAGACGTCGTGGATATGAGAGAATTGCGGCGGCAACTCCAATTTATATGCCACATGTCCACGTCTGGCGAGAAAGCGAAAGGGACCAATGTAGCGAGGAGCTAACTTGCCCTTGATTCCAAAGCAATGAGTGCCCTTCATAGGAGTGACACGCAGATAAGCTTGTTCACCAGGTTGATAGATCGATCCCCAGTGTTTACGATCATAATTGCTCTTCTGGCGAGACTGGGCCGCCTTGAGATTTTCCTGGACAATACGGACTTGCTCTTCAGCGTGTTGGATAATATCCGCACCAATGAGCGGCCGTTCCCCAATTTCTGACCAATTCAGAGGGGTTCGACACTTACGCCCATATAGTACCTCGAAGGGGGCCATCTTCAAGCTAGCTTGATAGCTGTTGTTGTACGAGAATTCAGCATACGGGAGAGATTCCTCCCACTTCTTGCCGAATGAAATGACACAAGCATGCAGCATATCTTCAAGCACTTGATTAACTCGTTCAACTTGGCCTTGGGACTGGGGGTGATAGGCTGAGCTCCAGGTTATATGAGTTCCCATAGCCTCTTGGAAACTTGCCCAGAACTTAGAGGTGAAAAGGCTGCCACGGTCTGAACTGATCTCCTTCAGAATACTATGAAGAGTTACAATTCTGGAGATATACAAATCTGCTAACTGACTAGCAGTGATCGTCTCCTTGACTGGCAGAAACTGTGCAACTTTGGAGAGTTGGTCGATGATGACAAGAATAGCATCATGACCCTTTGGTGACCTGGGAAGGCCAGTGATAAGATCCATTTGAACCTTATCCCATTTCCACTCAGGGATAGGGAGCGGTTGCAGAATTCCAGTAGGCTTCTGATGTTCTGCTTTGACGTGACGGCAAATGTCACATTCAGCAACATATCGAGCAATGTCTTGCTTCATTTTAGACCACCTGTACATTTGACGGAGGTCGCGATACATCTTGGTACTACCCGGATGAATAGACAGTGGTGTATCATGTGCCTCCTTCATAACTTTGTCGGTCATAAGCTCGAACTGAGGTACTACAATGCGATCTCTGAAGTACAATGTTCCATCTTCAGCAAGCGAGAAATCCCTGGCCTTTTCAAGGACAAGATCCCTTTTCATCTTATCAACTTCAGCGTCCTTTGCTTGCGCAGACTTAACAACTTTCTCAAGATCTGGCTGTAGAACAAGAGTATTGAGAAAACCCTATGGAATGATATGAAGGTTCAACTTGCGAAGTTCTCATAAAGAAGGGGTTGAGCTCGCTGAACCATGAGATTGTTGCAATAAGACTTGCAGCTCAAGGCATCGGCCATAACATTAGCCTTTCCAGGGGTATATGTAATACCGTAGTCATAGTCGGTAATTGTTTCCATCCATCTTTGCTGACGAAGATTCAAGTCTAGCTGAGTAAACAGATATTTCAGACTTTGATGATCCGTGTAGATCTCGCAATGGTTACCAAGAAGGTAATGTCGCCACAACTTTAGTGCATATATAACTGCAGCAAGTTCGAGATCATGCACTGGGTAGTTCTCTTCATGAGGATGCAACTGTCATGAGGCATAAGCAATCACCTTGCGCTCTTGCATTAGGTTACAACCTAATCCTTGACGAGATGCGTCGCAATAAATGATGAATTCCTTGCGGGAATCGGAAGGAGCAAGAACTGGTGCAGAAGTCAGCTTGTCCTTGAGAGTCTGGAAACTTTCCTGACATTTGTCTATCCACTCAAACTTAACGCCTTTGTGAAGGAGATTAGTCAGAGGCTTGGCAATCTTTGAAAAGTTCTCAACAAAACGGCAGCAATAGCTTGCTAGTCCGAAAAAACTTTTGACTTGCTCAACATTCTTTGGGGGAGTCCAGTCAAGAATAGCTTGAACTCGTTCTGGGTTGACAGCAATACCATCCTTGGAAATCACATGACCAAGATAGGTTACTTCAGATAACCAGAATTCAAACTTGGAATATTTGGCGTATAGCTGATGCTCTCGAAGCTTTTCCAGAACAAGACGAAGATGTTCAGCATGTTCTTCCTTATTCTTGGAATATACCAGGATATCATCCAGATAAACCACGACGAATTTGTCGAGGTAATCCATGAAGATATAATTCATCAGGTGGGAGAACGTTGCTGGAGCATTAGTTAGGCTGATGGACATGACAGTGTACTCATATGAACCATAGCGAGTAACGAAAGCCGTCTTCGGAATATCCTCTTCTTGAACTCGGATCTGGTGGGAACCCAACCTCAAGTCGAGTTTAGAGAATACTGAGGAACCAGCCATTTGATCATACAGATCGTTGATTCGAGGAAGCGGATATTTGTTCTGGATGGTTGCTTGGTTGATAGGTCGGTAATCTGGGACCAACCGGTTCGTACCATCTTTCTTCTTGACAAAGAGAGAAGGTGCTCCCCAAGCAGAGGAACTTGGACGAATGAAACCTTTGCGGAGTGACTTATTGATTTCCTCCTTAAGTTCAAGGAGTTCATGTGGTGGCATCTTATAGGGATGCTTCGCAATAGGAGTGGTGCCTGGTTTTAAGTCGATAACAAACTTGACAACTCTAACAGGGGGTACTCCTGGAAGTTCTTCTGGGAAAACATCTTGGAAGTCGTGAACGACTGGAACATTTTCGATCCCCTCAAGAGGAGAAGCGTTCAACGCATTCAGGGCATAAATTTGAGTCTCGGCACTTTGAATGAGATGAGCATGGTAGTTTACTATCTCATCCGAGGGGTGAAGAAGTTGGACGGCTTTGGTGGCACAATTGATTAAGGCGGTATGAGCCTTCAACCAATCCATTCCCAGAATGAGGTCAACTTTGGAAGACTTCAAAATAATGGGAAAAGCATGGAATTCCAACCCTTCAATTTCAATGGTGACATTGGGGCTGAACATAGAGGTTTGGCATTGGCCCGCGGGAGTGTTTACCACTAACGGTTGGTGCAGTTCCTCACATTTAATGTCATGCATGTATGCAAAAGCTTCTGATATGAAAGAATGCGAGGCTGATTGCTACCACGGCCAGCAGATGGAAGTGCCAACTGATTCTGACGACAGTCTTTAGCACGATGACCTGGACGACCAGATGTGAAACACAGCCCGTCATTGGGACGGGGAGCAGGAGCTTGAGGTGGGGTAGCTTGAGGTCTTGGCTGCCTCGGAGGTGGAGGAGGCAGGCGAGGCGCAGCATAGGATGGCCTTGGTGTAGGAACAATTGGGCGGTACATGCTGTGAGGAATCCATATGCGGCGCTTCTACGAGGACGAGCCCGAAGATGAACCCGCTTCATGGGTGCGCTTGAGCACCTCCTTGTGATCCTTCAAACCAGTCTCAACCTGTATGGCCTTCTTCACCAAGGTGGCGAAGTCTTGGACTAGGAGTGCGAGCTTGATATCTGGGTTGAGCCCTTCACGGAACTTCTCCTGTCTGCGGGCATCAGCAGCAATATCCTCTTTAGCATAGCGAGACAATTCAAGGAACTCCCGCTGATAGACCTCCACATTCTTGCTGCCCTAAGTGAGGTTGCGAAACTCTTGTTTCTTCCGATCCATGACTCCTTGAGGAATGTAGCAGGCACGAAAAGCAGCCTGGAACTCCAGCCAGGTGATGATTGTTCCAACAGCTAGGGTACGCCTGTGACTGTCCCACCATTGAGCTGCGGGTCCCTTCAGGAAGTAGGATGCGAAAGTGACATAGCTGGCAGGGGCAACATTGGCTGACTCCATCTCGTAAGTGATGTCACGAAGCCAGTCATCAGCATCAAGTGGCTGAACTGAGTTGCGGAAGATAGTTGGGTTGAGGCGCACAAAATCTTGCAAGGTTATTGAGGCTGGCTGCTGGTTAGCATTTGGACGAGGAAACTGATCCATAAGCCCTTGCATAAATTGACGGTTCAGCTCAAACTGTTGCATCATTCCAGCCATATAGTCGGACGGTGGTGGATTGTTGGCACCACGGCCACGACCTGCGGGTCTAACCATCCTGCTAAAATCAATAGGGGGTAGTTTAGCAACGAGCAATTACAGGTGTATGGAATCATTCATGAAGTAACACGCACAACAAATGGAGTGTAATGGATACATCAACATAGTCAAACATGACATACAGATCCATACATAGGTTCGGTTACAAGCCAGCGGTACAAGTTCAAAAAGGAAAAGCTAGACACACTAGGCGGCACGCAGGCACGCGGTGGAGGGATACAACAATGGGACATAGCGATAGCTACATCAACGTCGGAGAAAACCACTGAAGCCAGGCAACTGCAAGTGACGACGCAGGGTACCCTCGACACGGGGATCCTACGCTCCGTGAACACTCTGGTGCAGAACCTGGTCCCGAACTGGAAGAAGAGGACCACGTGGAGGAGTACAACCTCCAACAGCAGGCCACTCAAGACCTGGTGGCATCTCTATCCTGCGCGAGTAAAGGATGTACTTTGGATGTATCCCTGCACTGACTGCTGGCAGCAACTATGTCAGAGCGTTGTAAAGACGAGCACGAGTGGCGTACAACTCGACAGCAAGAGCTCGGGCAGTGCGATCCAGAGCCTCAGTGTACTGAACCAAAACTTGCGGGTCATAACGATGTCGCACGTAAGGGGTACAGACAGCAGTGTAGTATCCACTCTCATCCCCACGGGGGCATACGGGATATATCTGAAAGCAGTCTCCTCCAAGCGGTTGTGCTCTCCACGGAGATGGGCAATAGCAGTATAGGCAGCATCATGGACTGCCATGTCAACAGTCACTCCAACACCATGAAAGGTGTGCAACTCAGTGATGGAGTTACCCTGCCGATCAAAGATACGAACCACAGCATGGTACTGCTCCTGGTTGAACTCGCGGTAATCCTCGTAAAGAGAGTACTCAGGGTACCAGCGATATCCCAGCCTGATCAAGAGGTCGACCGGAATAGCGGGGAACCCAGTCGCATCAACAGCCATAGTTTGGCGTACGAGCTGTCTTGCGGGACGCATCTGAAACAAGGAGTGCAAGATGTCAAATGATAGTGTGAGAAGCACAAGATAACTTTGAAAGGAATGATTGCAGATAATCCAGCTCTCTGGGTGAATGTGATTACGAGAACCTAGTGTTAGAGTTAGCAAAATCTTTAACCCGAATAGAAGAGAGATCAGAGTCCTAGAGTAAGGAAGAGGAATAAAAGATCCTACACCAATCCATTGGCGACGTGGGCCCGTAAGCCACACAGCCATGTTAGTAAAATCATTTTCAAAGACTAGACTCAACTTCGGCCAAGGAGTTGGAAAGGGGGGGGTTCCTACAGGCAGTCGGCTCTGATACCAACTTGTGACACCCCCGACTCAATCGTGCACTAATCATACACGCAAATGCGCACGATCAAGCCCAGAGACTCACGGGAAGATATCCCAACACAACTCTAAACACAAATAAAAGTCATACAAGCTTTATATTACAAGCCAGGGGCCTCGAGGGCTCGAATACATAAGCTCGCGAACAAGCGTTAGCGGAAGCAACAACAATATCTGAGCACAGACATATAGTTAAACAAGTCTGCCTTAAGAAGGCTGAGCAAAACAACGACACTGGAACGAAAAGGCGCAGGCCTCCTGCCAGGGAGCCTCCTATCTACTCCTGGTCGTCGGTCTCCATGTAGTAGTAGGCGCCACCGGAGGGGTAGTACTAGTCGTCGACTGGGGCAGCTGGCTCCGGGACTCCGTCATCTGATTGCAGCAATCGGGTATGGGAAAAGAGGTAGCAAAGCAACCGTGAGTACTCATCCAAAGTACTCACAAGACTTACATCAGAACTATGCAAAGTATGGATCGGTATCAAAAGAGGGGCTGTATCTGTGGACTAGACTGCAGAATTGCCAGAAAAGAAGGGAAGGCCTAGCCTATCGAAGACTAGCATCTTCAGCGTCTTGCAGCATTAGGAGAGCGCATATTAGCATAGAAATAAGCAATAATTATATAATAGTAATGCCCAGAGATCCTTCCTCGACTCCCTGCGAGAAAGCGATCCCGGAGCTAACATATTAATTAAAACATCACCAGTATCCAGTTCTAGTTGTAGTAGATCGGGATACTCTCTGAGCGTCCGTTACCGTGGACACGGCTATTCGAATAGATATACTTCTCTGCAGGGGTGCACCAACTTACCCAACACGCTCGATTAACTCTGGCCGGACACACTTTTCTGGGTCATGCCCGGCCTCAGCTGATCGACACGCCGTAGCCCTACCTAGGCTCAACAGAGAGGCTAGCATGCCGGTCTACACCCTAAGTGCTCAGGGGTCTTGGGCCCATCGCCCGTTGCACTCCTGCGCGTTGCGTACGCGGCCGATAGCAGACCTAGCCCCTGTATACACACGCAGGCTTTCGCGGTCCACCCAGGCGCGCGCTGCTCAACTGCTGACGTCTGAAGAACTTCGGCTGATACATACGACGTCGAGTGCCCATACTATTCCCGCGTGGTGGTTAGTGCGAAAAGGCCAGAGGCCTACTCAGATCACATATCCTAACACATTAGTGTGTTGGGAGCTCGCGGTGATGATCAGTATTCCACGATCTGTGGTCCCGTCGCCCCGTCTCGAGGACTTGCGGCAAGGGCCAGGCCCAATCCCCTCTCCTCCCTCTCCTGAGGCAATCTGCCTGCCCGGCTGCGCCTCGTAATTATTTCACGAGTACCCTCACGGTCAACCCGTCTTCATAACTCTCGCGGGTACCCCTCGGGGTCGACCCGACTTCTTATTTCTCGCGGGTACCCCTCGGGGCCGACCTGACTTTAATCAGAGGCTGAGATAAAAGTAAAGGTATCCGTGTGTCCATCACATCAAGGAGGAACCCAAGGAATCACCCTCGATGGATTCCCAGTAAATGTATCCGTCAAGGTGAACTTGGAGGAATCACCCTCGATTGGTTCACACTTGAGGGGGTTGTACGACAAAGGCATCATCGGAGTTGGTGAAGGAGGAATCACCCTCGGTAACCCACAACTGACTAGCTACGTTACAGAGATATCATCAGAAGTGAAGTAGGAGGTATCACCCTCGACACTCAATAGTATCCCTGCAGAGTCGTACAACTAAGGGGGAAGGTGCGGTGATGTGCTGGTCTCTGCCCATCGATCACACTGATCAGGGCACCAGTAAGAAAGTGGGGCAACAGGGACAAGGGTGAGGGGTCACTCATGGATTACTAACCAACCTATACTAAGCATTTAGGATAGTAGTTAAGGTATCAACAACAGTTACAAAAACTGACAATGCATCAGAATAGGAGCAATCAATTACAGTAGCAAAATCTAATGCAAGCATGGGGGAGAAGGAATAGGCGATATAGGAATGATCAAGGGGGTTTGCTTGCCTGGAAGCTCTGCGGTGAAAGAGGGGTCGTCGACGACGTAGTCGTACTCAGGAGCTGCGTCGGTCCCGGGGTCTACCGGAGAGAAGAGGGGGAAGAAACAATAAATACAAAGCAAACAAATGCAACACAATGCATGGTATGGCAATATGTTGTGCTGGGGTTGACCTAATGCAGTGATACACGTTGCAGACGGAGCGGGGAAATATCTAGGGATATTTTCCCGGCTATAGGCATCTGTCAGACAGATGAACCGGAGGGGAAGGCTCCATGTTTGCAGTGTTGTGGACATGTGACAACTACATGGAGGGCATATTCGGATTCGTCTCGTTTTTCTGATCAACTTTCATGTAGAAAACTTTTTCATCCGAGCTACGGTTTATTTTCTATGATTTTTCAAAGTTTTAAACAATATTCTGAAATTCCTGGAATTAATTTTAATTTGAAAATAGCTTTATTGCGTCAGCAGTGTATCAGCATGACGCCAGCAGTGTGTCAGCGTGACGTCAGCAGTCAACCCAGCCGGTCCAGGTCAAACCTGACCGCTGGGACCCACATGTCATACACAACAGACTAATTAGGGAGGTTAAATTAACTAATCTGGGTTAATTAAAGGGTGGGGCCCCACTGTCAGTGACAAATTAGCTATTAGATTAATTTTAATTAGAAAGTTTGTTTATTTAGCAGGTGGGGCCCGCCTGACAGTGGCACAGGGCTGCCCAGTTAGCATGTTGACTGGGTCAACCCAGTCAATTGGGCCCCTGGGACCCACTGGTCAGCGACCCAGGGATGGGCCCAGGCCAGCCACGTCGGCGGCGACCGGCGTTTAAATGCCGGTGACGTCAAACGCGGCGGAGGTCCTCGGGACCTTGTTGGAAACGCGCTACGGTGCACCATTTCGTGCACGGTTGGGCTCGTTTGAACGAGCGGAACGAGCCGCGTCGTTCTACGGTGGTGGCGGAGGCAGAGGTGGCCGGGAACGACGGCGGCGAGCTCGCGGGCGGGCGCCGGCGTTCAGACGAAATTGGGCACGACGCTAGGGAGCACGGGGAGACGTGCACGTGTGTGCGTTGGGCTGCTGAGAGCGTGCGGAGCACGATGCCGTGCTCGAACGCGAGCTACGGCAGCTGAGGCTACAACGGCGAAGGGTTCGGCCATGACAAACGCGATGGCTACGGGCGCGGAGAAGGGCAGGGGAGAGAGGGGTCCGGTGCGGGTGCTCACCGCGGTCCTGTAGATGTGCGTAAATGGGCTCGGGGAGGCTCGACGGCGGCGAATCGACGGCGAAGACGACGGCGGCTGAGGAGGAAGAAGATGATGCTGGCGATGGCGCTGGGGCTCCTCAGCTCAAACAGCTCGGCGTAGCCGACGTAGAGTACGATGGCGAGGATCTAGGACATGGCGGCGAGGCGGGAGGCGGTCGGTGGCCACGTGATCGACGGCGAACGGCAATGACCGCGTCGGGCGAACTCGAAAGCAGGCGAGAGAGGACGAGGGAGGAGGGGATGAGGACGGGCGTGAGTACCCGAGGCGTGCGGTGGCGTTCTTATCGCCTCCCGTGGCGTTGTAGCGGCGCGGAGCGGCGGGCTGGTTCGGCGGCGACGGCGCGCGGCGTCGGGTGCGCGCGCGCGAACTGACACGAGGAGGAGAGAGGAAGGGGACGGTGGGGAGTGGGCTGGGCCAGCTGGGCCGGGCACTGTGCACTTTGGCCAGTGCATAGTGGCCCTTTTCCAATTCTTTTTCTGTTTCTTTTTATAGAAACGATTTTGCATTTAGTTCAACCACCAAATGACTTTTGTAAAATATGCCACTTGCCACATTAAATACTTTGCAATACCTGGCACTGCCACAAAAAGTTTGGGAGAGGTTTGAATTCAATTGAATTTTTCATAAATGAATTAGCATTTAAAATGCTACTTTAGCACTGATTTAATTACCATAGCCCACATTTAGCTTGATGGTGATGTTGTTTTCGTGAACAAATATTTGTTTTGGAATATTTGCTAAATAATGAACTATTTTGCAGTAAGTTTTGTGCAACTTCAAATTTCACTTTCAATTTGAATTGAATTCAGTGATGGAATTTGAAATGAGATATGAATCCAATATGATCAAGCATTGCAAATCAAGGTGACTTAGCATAATCATTATGGATCACTGTAGCTCAATACACAGGGGTGATACAGCTAGTTATGCTCATCGTTAGTTTCCTCACATGCGGTCCCACATGTTAGTGATATATGCCTAGCCAATGCGTGTTGACCAGCGGGTCGGAACGACCGTGTGGGATGCGATGCGAACGGGACAGGCTTGTTGTACGCGTTCCAGTTTCTCGTCTTGAACTTGCAAACGGGACAGGCGTGCTGCATGAATAGTTTTGAATTTATAAGTTCGGTCGTAGTTTTGAATTTACGAGTAGTTCGGTAGGTTGGGTCAAGCATCGTACGTAAATTACGAAGTTCGTGCAAAAGGTAAGCACAACGTCCATCCTAGTTGGTTGGTCCCCTTTGTGCCATATTTTAACCATAGATTTAACTAACAAAAAATTAATGCATGTTACCAAAAAATATATCGTTGGATTCGTACTTGACATAGTTTTCAATGATATTATTTTTTGTGACATGCATTAACATATTGTTAGTTAAATCTAAAGTCAAAATTTGGCACAAACACACGAAGGTGACCAATAACCCAGGACGGTGGTACTACTAGTTACAGTGATGCATATAGTTGATGCCAAATGTGGGCAAAGGATCACACATGTCTTTATCGACTGGAATGAGAATGCGATACAATAAGATTTAAGGTCGCGACAACGCGATCGCAGTGGTGGTTACAGGAGGCAAGAAGAAAGATGCATCCATCAACAACCTCCTCCTCCTCGACTCAGTGCGCCGGGCCACCGACCGGCGACTGAGGAGCAGCGAATTTTGTGGTGAGGTCAAGGTGCTTCTGAAAAAGGGCGTCCAAGGCTTCTAGCCGCTAGACAAAGGCCAACGTCGTAGCGTCCTCACTGTCCTTGTAGAGGCCTACGCACACGACTAGCTCATAGACATGGATGTTTAGGTCGATGAATGCTTGCTTAGCGAGGCGCCTAGCGGCGAGCGCGACCTCGATGTGGACATTCTTCGTCGCGTCGGCGGGCAGTCATAGGGCCTCCAGTGCTTGAAAGACGTTTTCACCATGGAGGCCAATTAGGGTGGCAGGCAATGAGGAGCCTGGGCACGCGGGCTGGAGGAGTTCCGCGATGTCGTCTGCGAGCTTCTTGATGACGGTGAAATTGTTGATGGTGTCGACGATCATCTTGTCCAACTGAGAGTCGTAGCTGGCGTTGATGCGGGCCATTAACCAGCCGATCTAAAGCACCGGCTGTAGACGATCCGCGGTGCCGTGCCGTAGGCCGGTGATACGTCCAATTTGCATCCTGATTTCCTATGAATAATTATTATGTTTTTAATCATTATTTCACTTTATGGTACAATTCTTATGCCTTTTCTCTCTTATTTTGCAAGATTTACAAGAAGAGGGAGAATGCCGGCAGCTGGAATTCTGGACCTGAAATAGCCACATCAGAGATACCTATTCTACAGAGCTCCAATTGACCTGAAACTTCATGGAGATTTTTTATTGAATATATAAAAAATACAGGAGAAAAGAAATATCAGAGGGGACCCACCAGTTGCCCACAAGGCAACAGGGCGCGGCCCCCCTGGGCGCGCTCTGATGCCTTGTGGGGCCCCTGGCTGGCGTCTGGTCCCCTCCTTTTGCTATATGAAGCCATTTACCCTAGAAAAAAATCAAGAGAAGACTTTTGGGACAAAGCGCCGCCGTCTCGAGGCGGAACCTGGGCAGGAGCACTTTTGCTCTCCGGCGGAGCGATTCCGCCGGGGATACTTCCCTCTGGGAGGGGAAAATCGAAGCCATCGACATCACCAATGATCTTCTCATCGTGGGAGGACCAATCTTCATCAACATCTTCACCAGCACCATCTCATCACAAACCCTAGTTCATCTCTTGTATTCAATCTTTGTCTCAAAACCTCAGATTGGTACCTGTGGGTTGCTAGTAGTGTTGATTACATCTTGTAGTTGATGCTAGTTGGTTTATTTGGTGGAAGATTATATGTTCAGATCCTTAATGCTATTCGATACTCCTCTGATCTTGAACATGAATATGATTTGTGAGTAGTTAATTTTGTTCTTGAGGACATGGGAGAAGTCTTGTCATAAGTAATCATGTGTATTTGGTATTCGTTCGATATTTTGATGATATGTATGTTGTTGCTTCCTTTAGTGGTGTTTTGTGAACATCGACTACATGACACTTCACCAACTTTGGGCCTAAGGGAAGGCATTGTGGAGTAGTAATTAGATGATGGGTTGTTAGAGTGACAGAAGCTTAAACTCTAGTTTATGCGCTATTCCGTAAGGGGCTGATTTGGATCCATTTGTTTCATGCTATGGTTAGAGTTATCTTAATTCTTCTTTCGTAGTTGCGGATGCTTGCGAGAGGGGGTAATCATAAGTGGGAGGGTTGTTCAAGTAAGAACTGCACCCAAGCACCGCTCCACCCACATATCAAATTATCAAAGTAGCGAACGCGAATCAAACAAACGTGATGAAAGTGACTAGATAAAATTCCCATGTGTCCTCGAGAACGCTTTGCTTATTATATGAGTTCGTTCCGGCTTGTCCTTTGCTACAAAAAGGATTGGGCCACCTTTCTACACTTTTGTTTCCGTTACTACTTGTTACTTGTTACAAATTATCTTGCTATAAAAACTATCTGTTACCGCTACTTTCAGTACTTGTAGAGAATACATTGCTGAAAACCGCTTGTCATTTCCTTCTGCTCCTCGTTGGGTTTGACACTCTTACTTATTGAAAGGACTACGATTGATCCCCTATACTTGTGGGTCATCAAGACTCTTTTCTGGCGGCGTTGCCGAGGAGTGAAGCGCCTTTGGTGAGTGGAATTTGGTAAGGAACCATTTATATTACGTGCTGAAATTTATTGTCACTTGTCATTATGGAAAGTAATCCTTTGAGGGGCTTGTTCGGGGTATCTTCACCTCGACCGGAAGCAATAAGAGTTTCTCCTCAACCTATTGAACCTACTGAAAATATTTATTATGAAATTCCTTCGGGTATGATAGAGAAACCGCTAGCTAATCCTTATGCAGGAGATGGAATGGTACATCCCGATATGCACTTGATCTATGTGGATGAAATTTGTGGATTGTTTAAGCTTGCAGGTTTATCCGAAGATGGATTTAAGAAGAAAGTATTCCCTTTATCTTTGGAGGGAAAGGCATTGATATGGTATAGGCTATGTGATGATACTGAAACATGGGACTGGAACCAGTTGAAGCTGGAATTCCACCAGAAATTTTATCCTATGCATTTGGTTCATCGTGATCGGAATTATATATATAATTTTTGGCCTCATGAAGGAGAAAGTATCGCTCAAGCTTGGGGGAGGCTTAAGTATATGTTGCACACATGCCCCAATCATGAGCTCTCAAGAGAAATAATTCTTCAAAACTTTTATGCTCCGCTTTCTTATAATGATCGATCCATGCTCGATACTTCTTCTACTCGTTCCTTTATGAAGAGAACTATTGAATCCAGATGGGATCTTCTAGAAAGATTTAAATGTAACTCTTAAGATTGGGAAATCGACAAAGGTAATGAGTCAGGTATAAATCTTGAGTTTGATTGTGTTAAATCTTTTATGTAAACTGATGCTTTTCGTAAGTTTAGTATTAACTATGGACTTGACTCTGAGATAGTAGCTACGTTTTGTGAATCTTTTGCTGCTCATGTTGATTTCCCTAAGGAGAAATGGTTTAAATATCATCCACCTATTGAATTGAATGAAGAACCTATGAGTGTTAAAGAAGAAACAATTATTTACCATGTTGATCCAGTTGTGCCTACTGCTTATATTGAGAAACCTCCTTTCCCTGTTAGGATTAAGGAACATGCTAAAGCTTCAACTATGGTTAATAAGAGTAATATTAGAGCACCTAGACCTTCTGAGCAAATTAAAGTTGAACCTAGTGTTGCAATGGTTAAAGATCTTTTGGTTGATAATATTGATGGACATGTCATATATTTCTGTGATGAAGCAACTAGAATTGCTAAGCCAGACACTAAAGATAAAAACAAACCTATAATTGGCATGCCTGTTATTTCTGTTAAAATTGGAGATCATTGCTATCATGGTTTATGTGATGTTGGTGCTTGTGTGAGTGCTATTCCTTTTACTCTCTATCAAGAAGTTATGAATGATATTGCACCTATTGAGATTGAAGATATTGATGTTACTATTAAGCTTGCAAATAGAGATACTATTTCACCACTTGGATTGTTAGAGATGTTGAAGTCTTGTGTGGTAAGATCAAATACCCTACTGATTTTCTTGTTCTTGGATCACCACAAGATGATTTTTGTCCCATTATATTTGGTAGACCCTTCTTGAATACTGTTAATGCCAAGATTGATTGCACTAAAGAAATTGTTAGTGTTAATTTTGGTGAGATGTCTCATGAGTTTAATTTCTATAAGTTTCGTAGACAACCTCATGATAAAGAATTACCCAATAAAGATGAAATTATTGGTCTTGCCTCTACTGTTGTGCCTCCTACTGATCCATTAGAATAATATTTGCTTGAGCATGAGAATGATATGCATATGAATGAAAGAAATGAAATAGATGAGCTGTTCTTTAAACAAGAACCTATCCTTAAACATAATTTGCCTGTTGAAACCTTGGGAGATCCACCTCCACCCAAGGGTAATCCTGTGTTTGAATTGAAGCAATTACCTGATACACTTAAATATGCTTATCTTGATGAAAAGAAGATATATCCTGTTATTATTAGTGCTAACCTTTCAGAGCATGAAGAAAAGAGATTACTTAAAACTCTGAAGAAGCACAGTGCCACTATTGGATATACTCTCTATGATCTTAAGGGCAATAGTCCCACTTTATGTCAGCATAAAATTCATATGGAACCAGATGCTAAACCCGTTGTTGATCATCAAAGAAGGCTGAATCCTAGAATGAAGGATGTGGTAAGAACTGAAATATTAAAGCTTCTGGAAGCAGGTATAATTTATCCCATAGCTGATAGTAGATGGGTAAGTCCTGTTCATTGTGTTCCTAAGAAACGAGGTATTACCATTGTTCCTAATGATAAAAATGAACTTATCACGCAAAGAATCATAACTGGTTATAGGATGGTAATTGATTTCAGGAAATTAAATAAAGCTACTAGAAAAGATCATTACTCCTTGCCTTTTATTGATCAAATGTTAGAAAGATTGTCTAAGCATACACACTTTTCTTTCTTAGATGGTTATTCTGGTTTTTATCAAATACCCATGTCACTTGAAGATGAAGAGAAAACCACCTTTACTTGTCCTTTTGGAACTTATGCTTATCGTCGTATGCCTTTTGGTTTATGTAATGCACCTGCTACCTTTCAAAGATGTATGACTACTATATTCTCGGACTTTTGTGAAATGATTGTTGAGGTTTTCATGGATGATTTCTCTGTTTTTGGAACTTCTTTTGATGATTGCTTAAGCAACCTTGATCGAGTTTTGCAGAGATGTGAAGAAACTAATCTTGTCTTGAATTGGGAGAAAAGCCACTTTATGGTGAATGAAGGTATAGTCCTTGGGCATAAAATTTCTGAAAGAGGTATTGAAGTTGATAAAGTTAAAGTTGATGCTATTGAGAAAATGCCATGTCCTAAAGATATCAAAGGTATAAGAAGTTTCCTTGGTCACGCTGGTTTCTATAGAAGGTTTATAAAAGACTTCTCTAAAATTTCTAGACCTCTTACCAATCTCTTGCAAAAAGATGTTCCATTCATTTTTAATGATGATTGTGTAGAAGCCTTTGAAGTACTTAAGAAAGCCTTAATTTCTGCACCTATTGTTCAACCACCTGATTGGAACCTACCATTTGAAATTATGTGTGATGCTAGTGATTATGCTGTTGGTGCTGTTCTAGGGCAAAGAGTTGATAAGAAATTAAATGTTATCCATTATGCTAGTAAAACTCTAGATAGTGCTCAAATAAATTATGCTACTACTGAGAAAGAATTTTTAGCAGTTGTGTTTGCATGTGATAAATTTAGATCTTACATTATTGATTCCAAGGTTACTATTCACACTAATCATGCTGCTATTAAATATCTTATGGAAAAGAAAGATGCTAAGCCTAGACTTATTAGGTGGGTTCTTTTGCTACAAGAATTTGATTTGCATATTGTTGATAAAAAGGGAGCTGAGAATCCCGTGGCTGATAATTTGTCTAGAATGGAAAATGTTCTTGATGACCCACTTCCTATTAATGATGATTTTCCTGATGAACAATTAGCTGTGATAAATGCTTCTTGTAATACTCCTTGGTATGCAGACTATGCTAATTACATTGTTACTAAATACATACCACCTAGCTTTACATATCAACATAAGAAAAAGTTCTTCTTTGAGTTAAGACATTACTTTTGGGATGACCCACACTTATATAAAGAAGGAGTAGATGGTATTATTAGACGTTGTGTACCTGAGCATGAACAGGAACAAATCCTACGTAAGTCCCACTCCGAGGCATATGGAGGACACCATGCGGGAGAACGAACTGCACACAATGTATTACAATCTGGTTTTTATTGGCCTACTCTCTTCAAGGATGCACATAAGTTTGTCCTCTCCTATGATGAATGTCAAAGAATTGGTAATGTTGGTAGACGTCAGAAAATGCCTATGAATTATTCACTTGTTATTGAACCATTTGATGTTTGGGGTTTTGATTATATGGGACCTTTTCCTCAATCCAACGGGTATACTCATATTTTAGTTGCTGTTGATTACGTTACTAAGTGGGTAGAAGCTATTCCAACTAGTAGTGTTGATCATAACACTTCTATTAAAATGCTTAAAGAAGTTATATTTCCAAGGTTTGGAGTCCCTAGATATTTAATGAATGATGGTGGTTCACATTTTATTCATGGTGCTTTCCGTAAGTTGCTTGCTAAATATGATGTTAACCATATAATTGCATCTCCTTATCATCCTCAGTCTAGTGGTCAAGTTGAATTAACTAATAGAGAAATAAAATTGATTTTGCAAAAGACCGTTAATAGATCCAGAAAGAATTGGTCTAAGAAACTTCATGATGCATTATGGGCTTACAGAACTGCATATAAAAATCCTATGGGTATATCTCCATATAAAATGGTTTATGGAAAAGCATGTCATTTACCTCTTGAACTAGAACACAAAGCTTATTGGGCAATTAAAGAACTCAATTATGATTTTAAACTTGCCGGTGAGAAGAGGTTATTTGATATTAGCTCTTTAGATGAATGGAGAGCCCAAGCCTATGAAAATGCCAAGTTGTTCAAAGAAAAAGTCAAAAGATAGCATGATAAGAGAATTCAAAAACGGGGATTCAAAGTAGGTGATCATGTTTTATTATACAATTCTCGCTTGAGATTCTTTGCAGGAAAGCTTCTCTCTAAATGGGAAGGACCATATGTCATCGAAGAAGTTTACCGTTCCGGAGCCATCAAAATAAACAACTCTGAAGGCAATAATCCGATAGTGGTGAATGGACAAAGAATTAAGCATTATATTTCAGGTATTCCCATTAATGTTGAA
Organism: Elymus sibiricus; assembly: GCA_039707655.1. Taxonomy (NCBI): domain Eukaryota; kingdom Viridiplantae; phylum Streptophyta; class Magnoliopsida; order Poales; family Poaceae; genus Elymus; species Elymus sibiricus. The sequence goes on along the minus strand of CM077676.1, from coordinate 266,174,947 downwards.
ACTAATATTATTGAAACAATTACACCGGAAGAGCACATAGAAGAGTCCTTCCGGAACGCTCCAGAACCCTGAAAAGGGGTAGGTATGTGATACGGTAAGTAAACCGACTCCAAAAATTCAATAAAAATTATTTCTGTCAGTTTTGGAATATTAGAAAAATTACAAAAAAAAGAAACAGCCGAGGGGACCCATGAGTGGCCCACAAGGCAACAGGGCGCGACCCCCCCTGGGGCGCGCCGTGATGCCTTGTGGGCCCCACGTGTGCCTTCCCGACTCCGTTTTCTTCCCGTATGCTTGTTTTGCAAGATAAAAATTCTTTATATATACTCCCATATGTTTTGACCACTGTATCGCAAGTTTCTCCTCTGTTCTTGTTTCAAGCTATTTTTCTGACAGATCTAGGTCGCCATGACGTCTCCAAGCTCGTCCAAGGATAAGTTCTATGAGAAGGTCATCAACCCGTACCTACGAGAGGTGATGAAGCACCCTCAAGCCATTGAGATGCGTGAGGGGGTGCTCCACGTCCAGGACGTTCAAGGACCTAAGAAGACCGAGAGCGAGAAGGCCAGGCTGGAAGTGGTGGAACAGGAGATCTTCAAGTGCCAGGGCATGGTGGAGCGCGGACTTTGTGCTAACCACTCCATGATCACGAAATTCATCTGTGAGCACAAGGTGGACGACAAGAATATTGGGGACGTCATCTTCAAGCTCAATGATTGGATTGATTATCTTCAGGCCCAAATATATGATCTACAAAACCAAAATTTTGAGTATGAGGCCAAGTTCAAAGGTATGAGTTTAGCTGCAAATTTCAGGACTCCGGAAACACGTTCTTCCTTTTATGATGGAGAGCCTATGCCTTGGAAGACGGAGGACACGCCTACCTCACCATCACCACCATCACCCAAGAAGGAAACTTAAGCACACGGGTATGGGCACTCCCCTTGGCTTGTGCCAAGCTTGGGGGAGGCGCCCCGGTATTGTATCACCGTCACTTTTTCATCATCATTATCTATCTTAGTTCGATCCTTAGTTATTTCGTGATTTAGAGGAATAAAGTTTTAGTATGATTTAGTTTCGAGTGCTTGCTTTGTGATATATCTATCTATGTAATCATGTGTGAAAGTTATATAATAAAGAGTAGTTTGAGTTGAGTGTTTTTGCTTTTGATGATCCAATCTTAGAAATAAAGAAAGAATAAAAATAAGATCATATGCTAATCCCTTGGGGAGTGATGACTTCACATAAAAGAAGTATAATTGATAAAACTTGTTGGAAGTTGACAAACATATCATTGGTCATTGTAGCAATTCATGAAAAAGTAATAAAGGAAGAGAGGTCTCACATATAAATACACTATCTTGGACATCTTTTATGATTGTGAGCCCCCATCAAATATTCTATGTCAATTAGTTGACATTGGACAAGGAAGACAACGTAATGGTTTATGTTTGCTTATATTCACATAGAAGTTATATTGTTTTAGATCCTCTAACATGTGGTGCTTGCCCCCTATCTTTTGCTAGCCAAAATTCTGTACAAAGTAGAGATACTACTTGTGCATCCAAAAACCCTTAAACCCAGTTTCATGCCATGAGAGTCCACCATATCTACCTATGGATTGAATAAGATCCTTCAAGTAAGTTGTCATCGGTGCAAAAGCAATAAAAATTGCTCCTATATATGTATGAACTTTTATTGTAAGGGAAAATAAGCTTTGTACGATCTTGTGATGGTGGAGCAATAAAAGCGACAGACTACATAATAAAGGTCGCTATCACAAGGGGTAATATAAAGTGATGTTCCTTTACATTAAGAGCTTGCACATCCAAAAACAAAAGCGCATGACAACCTCTTCTTCCCTCTGCGAAGGGCCTATCTTTTACTTAATGTATTTACTTTCATGCAAGAGTCAATATTATTCTTCTCTATTCCATTTTATTTTCTCCTTTGGCAAACATCATGTGGTGGGGATTGATCCATGCATATATATCCAGTTGAATGTAGGTGATCATGAGTTATTATTGTTGACATTACCCTTGAGGTAAATACGTTGGGAGGCGAAATTATAAGCCCCTATCTTCCTATGTGTTCGAATGAAACTTTTGCTCCATGAGTATGACATGAGTGTAAGCAATCATAGAAGACTAAATGATAGTTGAGTATGTGGACTTGCTAAACAAAGCTCTTACATAGACTCTTTTTGATAATATGATGAATTGCAATTGCTTCAGTGACTGAGATCATAGTTTGTTAGTTTTCAATTTGGTTTATGGTTCATACTTTAACTTGTGGATGAATTGTCACTTTTTCATGAGAAGTTTTATGATGATATATTGCTGTTATAATAAAGATCATGATGCTCCATGTCCATATTTTATTTTTATCGACGTCTCTCTCTCTCTAAACATTGTGGATTTCGACTTTTCGCTTGAGGGCAAGTGAGGTCTAAGCTTGGGGGAGTTGATACGTCCAATTTGCATCATGATTTCCTATGAATAATTATTATGTTTTTAATCATTATTTCACTTTATGGTAAAATTCTTATGCCTTTTCTCTCTTATTTTGCAAGATTTACATGAAGAGGGAGAATGCCGGCAGCTGGAATTCTGGACCTGAAATACCCACATCAGAGATACCTATTCTACAGAGCTCCAACTAACCTGAAACTTCACGGAGATTTTTATTGAATATATAAAAAATACAGGAGAAAAGAAATATCAGAGGGGACCCACCAGTTGCCCACAAGGCAACAGGGCGCGGCCCCCCTGGGCGCGCCCTGATGCCTTGTGGGGCCCCTGGCTGGCGTCTGGCCCCCTCCTTCTGCTATATGAAGCCATTTGCCCTAGAAAAAAAATCAAGAGAAGACTTTCGGGACGAAGTGCTGCCGTCTCGAGGCGGAACCTGGGCAGCAACACTTTTGCTCTCCGGCGGAGCGATTCTGCCGGGGATACTTCCCTGCGGGAGGGGGAAATCAAAGCCATCGACATCACCAACGATCCTCCGATCGTGGGAGGACCAATCTTCATCAACATCTTCATCAGCACCATCTCATCTCAAACCCTAGTTCATCTCTTGTATTCAATCTTTGTCTCAAAACCTCAGATTGGTACCTGTGGGTTGCTAGTAGTGTTGATTACATCTTGTAGTTGATGCTAGTTGGTTTATTTGGTGGAAGATTATATGTTCAGATCGTTAATGCTATTCAATACCCCTCTGATCTTGAACATGAATATGATTTGTGAGTAGTTACTTTTGTTCTTGAGGACATGGGAGAAGTCTTGTCATAAGTAATCATGTGAATTTGGTATTCGTTCGATATTTTGATGATATGTATGTTGTTGCTTCCTTTAGTGGTGTCATGTGAACGTCGACTACATGACACTTCACCATCTTTGGGCCTAAGGGAAGGCATTGTGGAGTAGTAATTAGATGATGGGTTGCTAGAGTGACTGAAGCATAAACCGTAGTTTATGCGCTATTCCGTAAGGGTTTGATTTGGATCCATATGTTGCATGCTATTGTTAGAGTTATCTTAATTCTTCTTTCATAGTTGCAGATGCTTGCGAGAGGGGGTAATCATAAGCGGGAGGCTTGTTCCAGTAAGAACAGCACCCAAGCACTGGTCCACCCACATATCAAATTATCAAAGTAGCGAACGTGAATCAAACAAACATGATGAAAGTGACTAGATGAAATTCCCATGTGTCCTCGAGAACGCTTTGCTTATTATACGAGTTCGTTCCGGCTTGTCCTTTGCTACAAAAAGGATTGGGCCACCTTGCTGCACTTTTGTTTCCATTACTACTTGTTACTTTGTTACGAATTATCTTGCTATCAAAACTATCTGTTACCGCTACTTTCAGTACTTGCAGAGAATACCTTGCTGAAAACCGCTTGTCATTTCCTTCTGCTCCTCGTTGGGTTCGACACTCTTACTTATTAAAAGGACTACGATTGATTCCCTATACTTGTGGGTCATCAGCCGGCATCTTGGACCATCTGGCAAAGCCGCAGGCCGCTCGCGCGCATCGCCGCCATGGGTCTGGCTTCTGGTCACTTGGTTAGGGAATTGGAGTGAGCATTGTTACGCTTAGTGTAGGTGCCTAGGTACGTACGATATGGTAGATGCATTGGAGTGGAGGGGCGCCTTTATATGAGTGCAAACTGCATCGCATTCCACTAGTGCAGAAAAGCCTAGCTATGGCGTGCCAAAAATGGCCTTGCTGGCGTGGACACACGACCCCACCAATATGGCGCCATTGTTAAGAAATAGTGGTGGCGTTGGCGACCACGTCAGCAGTATTTTAGAAACCTATGGCGTTGGACGCACTCACACGACGGCAGTGTCATATGTAGTTGTGTCGTGCGATATTTTCTGACGCCAGTAATAATTTAAATCTTCACTGACGTTGCGCATCGTCCGAACGCCATTACTATTGTTTTCAGAAGCAGAAAAAATTGCTGCCATGGCAGCGTAATTTATTATCGATATACATATAAACACGTTTTTGTCCCACATTGATTTCGATAAGATATTTGCATAATACACATCATTTCTTCACATGCATACATTAACCACACACTTGCTTCTTCTTATCAATCATTACTAATTAAACATCCACTAAACTAAACCATGCATGCATATTACATGTTCATTAGTTATCCTAACTAGCTAGATAGTAGTACATATATATACTATCAACCATCGTAACTACTAGCACGGTACTCCTCTCCTTTAGGAACAATTTTGAAGAATAGGAAAACCCCTACATCTCCATGGTGTAGCACAGAGATCCACCGATCTCCAATCTTCAAATCACACTCACTTAGTAGTTGGCTCCATTCATTAATTTCGAGCCGTCCATCTCGTTGTGGTGCAATCGAGTATGTACCTCTGAAATAGGTATTGTCGTCAGAAATAATGGTCATCTCACCAGCCTAGTGGTCATCCATCATGTGAGACACAACACATCTAGGGAGCTTCTGTTCTTGAACATAATAGTAACATAGTAACCAATAGTAACACATATTATGAGTAGAAAGAATAATGTATATGAAAAAGACATACTAGTGATCTCGATCAAAATCTAACCATGCATTTTTTAGAAATGTTGTTCTTGTCCAAGGTGTGCAGTAGTGGCAGGTATGGTGCATCATTTGGACCAGCTCCGGAAGTGCTCTTAAGCGACTCAATATCAGCAACAAAGGACACGAGATACCTCTTTTCCTGCCAAGTAAGCGTACTATGAGCAGTGTAACAGGTCTCGTGTACTAAGTTCCGTATGTTTCTTCGAGATAGAAAATGAGCTATCAAATTTATATAAACAAGATAAGTTATGGGTGAACTGGAATCTAAAGGTTACTTCAAGTTTGTTCATGAAACTTACACGGAGGAATAACTGGAATCATGTCTAAAGAGATCCATATAACCTCATCATTTTGAGAATAGGTGCAGATATCAAATGTTATTATCATACCAGGCTCAAATCCATAAGCTTGGGCCAATCCTCTCCAATTAGCACAACCAAAATATTTGTAATCTGGCTGCTCATGTTCATTGTTTCATCCTTCTGGCTGCTCTGCTTCATCAAAAGAGTTTTTCGCTTCATTGTTTCCTCCTTCATCATCGCTAACATCCTCCTCACCATGCTTTGTCCACCGTGTATTACCTGTAACGAAACCGCGATGGAGCAAGTGCGCCAGCACACTGCCTTTGAACGGGTTGTGCAAAACTCCATTTTCGCATGTCGGAAATGGACATAATATATGCACTTCACCCTTTTGTATCATATTTGCCACCGCGAAATTGAGAAAGCCCTTCACACTTCGATCCATATTGAATCTTTCGATAGATCAAGCAGCGCTGCAAAGGGTATAAGGACAAAAATAATTACATATATTACCAATGACGGCATAAAAAATTTCGGCATGACCTTTGCTAAAAAAGGGACATATTGATCGAGTGCCAGAAATTTGACGAAATGGAAATGAATCAGCGTTTCGCCAAAACTTTGGCAACTCTCTAGACATTGTGTGCAAATGAAACATAGCATGACACAATTCGCGAGCAATGAAATTTATATAGCTAGCAATTAATCACACACATATCTCCATCACGTACATATCCATCCATATGCGCATGCATCATATATATGCATAAAGTAACGAGAAGTTCGGTCTATTTACCTCATCAAAGGCGCGGGGAGAGGGGGGCCGGCCGACCATACATAGGTTGGAGGCACCATTAATGGAGTGTGGTGGAAAATTTAATACAAGTGTGTGTTTCAGTGGGTGGGAGGAGAGAGCTAGCTTAGGGAGTGAGTGTGTGGAGGCTAGCAAGCTTAGTAAATTAATCCATCACCTAGCTAGATCTAATTAAGAATCATGAGAAAGAATTTGGTCTTTTTCTCAAGAAGAAGAGAAGAGAGAGGAGGAAGAGGAAGTGGGAGGAAGAAGAAGGAAAATATCTAAATGGATGGACAAGGGCACATGTGAATAGTGCTGTGACGTAATTACTGGCGTGCCCTAATTACAGAACGCCATTACAATTGTGTATATCCCTGGTGCGCTGCTATTACTAACGCCGGTGTTATACTTGCCCAAAAGTGGACCCAGTAAGGTGGACCCGCAAGATATACTGCTGGCGTAACATAATGTGCGACGCCATAGCTATGAGGATTAGTGCTGGCGTAGGACACTTTTGCGATGTCAACACTAAGTTAGGCCAGGGCAGAACATTGGGACCCATATACAGGTGGCATTTCTTAAAATTCCTACGCCGGCACTAAGCTCATATCTATGATGTGCGACTTTAGCCGACGCCAGCGCTATTTGAAAAAAATAGTGCTGGCGTTGATGGAAAATGGCGCGCCACTGTCGTGCGTACGACCATCGATGGGACCATCGAGGCCCCTTTGAGGTTCAATTGTGGGGTTGCGCAAGCACAAAGAGCAGATACAGCAATCAACACAATGGATTTACCCAGGTTCGGGCCACCACGAGGTGTAAAACCCTACTCCTGCTTTGTTGTATTGGATGTGTTTGAGCTCAAATACAAGGAGCGCAACTTGCCGGCCAGAAGCGAGAAGTGCAGCTACACATGCCAAATGAGCAAAGTGTCGTCCCTTGTAAAGGTTGCCCTGGCCCTCCTTTTATAGATCAAGGGGTAACCACAGTGGCAAAACAGTCTTTACATATTGATTAGATACCAACAGTGCTATCATACCTAACTCTGCCAGATTAGGACAAATGCATTAAATGCGCCGTTAGGTGTCATGTGAAGGAGGAGCCCCGACAAGGTTTCTGCACCGCTCGCCCAGCTACCTCCTATAATCTGGACACGCCTCCTGGACGGGTGTCATTAAAGCTAATTCTCCTTCCAGTGCGTTGACACGTGCCCCGACAAATCTCACCAAACCACCTGCCCGCTCGACACCTCATCGATTAGTGACTAGCTGCCTGATGAGGTGGAGCGAGGAGCAGATAGTAAGGGTATAAAATGCCCATGTTTTATACACCGACAGGAGCCCCCGGGCCCGGGCCACACGCGCGTCCAAAGCATCGTTGGGCTAGGCCCGAACAAATGCGCAGACACGTGGTGGAGAATTACCGCCATAAATATTGTGATGATGATTTCCCTTTCGCAAGCCCACATCACGCATTTAATGCGAGTCATAGGAGAGGTGGGCTGGAGCGGGGGTTTGTGGTAGTGCACCTGCAAAAAGCGCTGCCACATTGAACAGTAAAGAGCCAGCCCCTCGCGCCTTCCCCATAAAAAGGCAACCACGAGGGGGCGCTGCCCATTTACCCTCACCCTTCGCTCCATCGTCTTCTTCCTTGCGCCAGAGCAGATTCCGCCGCCGCTGCCACCACCGATTCACATCTCTTCCACACTCCCCTTCTCTTCTGAGCGATCATGGCACCCAAAAAGGCCGAGACAGAGGAGATGAAACCCGCTAAGCTCGTTTATCCAGAAGCAGAGAGGAGGAAGGCAGAATTGGGGCAACGGCGGAGGGAAAATGCGGTCTTCTCGCCGCCATCTCTGGACAAGACTACTCTCATCGATAGGTATGCATATATGTGGGGGAGAGACACCAAAGACAAAATAGCTCCAGTGGTACACCCTGCTGACAGCAAGCCTTCCGGAGATGCGTATCCATTCTTTTGAGCATATTTCTATTGCGGTCTGGTGCCCCCTTATTCTAATTTCTTCACTGAGTTGATGTACACATTTGGGTTCCGGCTTCTGGATTTCACTCCGAACGCCATGACTTGCACGTCAGTTTTCGCCCATATGTGTGAAAATTTCGTTGGAGTCGTCCCCAATGTTGCTCTTTTTCGCCATTTCTTCATTCCCCGCATCGAGGGTGATGCGCTCTCCGGCAGTGTGACTTGGATCCCTCGGACTAAAGCCAAGCAGAAATATCTTGCCGGTCTGCTGCATTTGAAGTGGGAAGAGTGGCGGGCAGAGTGGTGCTGGATTAAGGAAAAGGACTTCTCCAGTTTCTGCGTGCCTCGAACGGAGAAGATCGAGCGTGGCAAGGACTGGAGTGACTATGCCGCCTGTGACAAGAAACTCACCCCGACACTGAACCGGATCATTAGCCTCAAGGCTGCCGGCCTAACCATTGAGATGGTAGGGGCCGATTTCCTTCGGAGACGCATCGTGCCGCTGCAGAAGAGACATTGATATGCTTGGGAATATCAGAATGCTGCTGACATCATGCAGCTATACACAGGGCTGGGTAACAATCTGACAGTCCTCGAGCACATCAGTCTTTGCCATCAGCTATTCAGGGTTTCCGGCAAATTTCACTTGCCGGCCCAAGTTGTTCCACTATGCATCAATTCCGCCAAGGATTCCATCTTGGCGATGATGCCTGAGTGCAACGCTCATGGAGTCGAAGCTAACTGGCAAAAACCTTCGCTTGAAGATGAAATGGCTTGGGCTGCCAACTTGACGGAAAGGGCCACTCGAGAGGAGAAGGATCTCATCCGCGCCACCAAAGATGAAGAGTTGGCGTATATCACCAGCAAGGCCGAAGAAGCTTTGAGGGCCAGCAAGGCTAGTGGTTCCTGAGCCACGGCAACCTAAAGAGGAGGAGGAGAACCCTAATGAAGAAATCACTGAAGAGCATCAAGAGAAGCCTTCTGGGGAAGAAGTTGCTGGTGAATCCGAAGAAGAAGAAGAACTTCAAGCTCCGAACAAGAAAGGACGTGTTCTTCGAAGGGCAACCAGCCAGGAGTTAGTGTGTCCCTCTTCATCAGGAACAAGCCTTGTCGTGAAGAAGACGACCACCAAAACTGGCCAGCAACAAGAAATTCGCCGGCAAGCAGCTCGGCATCCTCGAGCTCAATGTACTTCTTCCCGGCAAGCAGTTGCCGGAGAAGTCAGGTCTTCACAACCGGCAACTTCTTCTCCGCCGGCGATTAAGAGGGCCAGGGAATCGCCTCCGCCAGCAAAATGGGACCTCTCCGTCCTCAGTGACCGTGAGGACGAGGAGTAAGTACAACCATCTGTTTTTGCCAAATTTTGACTTTGTCTTGGCTGTCGTTTTGACTTGATTTCCTTTGTCTTCATAGAGATACAGAAACACTCGAGCATAGGGCAAAGCGAACCAAAGCTACAACGGAACACGAGCCTACGACAGGTGCTGGGCAGGGGGTGACATCTTCTGATGCTGATATTACCAGCCCCCAGCCCAGCCCCCAGCACGAGACTATGGTGCCGTTTCCACTTACGAGTGCTGGCACCGATGTTCCTCCTTCTGAACCCGACAAAGAGATGGGAGAAGTTCACCAGTAGGAAGAGCGCCCGGAGGCGGATCCCGCTGTGGCTCCTCCGTCAACCATCATCCCGGAAAGCGCTTCGCCGACAAGGGCTTCCACTGATGAGCCTGTCCGCACCGAGGTCGTACCGGCAAGCGAAGCTGCCAATAACCGGGCGACGACAACTAAAGTTGTCGGGGAAGAGGACATCCCTTCTCAACAGAACCCAACAGGTAATTCGCTTGCTTCCAAGTACTCTCCAAATCTTTGTTTTCTTGAACTTGACTTGTAAATTGAATTTCTTTTTGCTCTTTGCCTCTGTCCGACCTTGCAGATCCAGCTTCTCCCGAAGAAGGGGAAATTACTATAGATATAGAAGAAATTGCAAAGAGCGTTGCTGACGAGGCTGCCAAGATTTCTGCTAAAGAGACGGCCATATCTGTCATTGAGGAGGCTAGGAAAGTTCCCGAAGAACTAGAGAAATCCTCCGGCAACATGTCTGACCCCGTCCAGACAGATACAGAAATGGTGTTGCTTGGCGTTGATAAATCAAATCCCGACATTCATCCTACGGTACCAAGCACGCAAGTCTTAACGGATGCCTTGACGCTTGTCGCTCCTCAGCAAGGATCTGGAGACCCCAGCTCGTCTGGTACTGGAGGGCCAAACTTTGATGACGAAATTTCTCAAATTTTGATCCCCTTCTCCCAAAGTACCGTTGAAGCAGACAATGGTGCCGACAGTGTGGCAGATCTTGCCTTCCTAAAAACCATGGCTGCCGGTTTTAAGGATGTGCAAGATCGCTACAGCAGACGTTGGGACAAACTTCAAGAAGAGCACAAAGCCTTGGGGCTAGCTGAAGAGAAGTTAAAGGAGAAGGTGGACGAGATCCGCACATGGTATAATGAGCAATCTCGCAATCTCAGAAGGCAGGAGGAAAAACTTGCTGCAGCTAAAGACAAAGCAACAGCCCTTGATGGCAAGCTGGCAGAGCGTGAGGTGCAGCTCAACGCCAGGGAAAAAGATCTTGCCGCGCAAGAAGACGCCCTTGGGCGCCAAACTCCGCGGCAAGGATGAAGAGATTGAAAAGCTCCTCGAGCAAAGGACACAAGAGCTGGAGAAGAACCATAAAGAATCTATTGAAACCGAAGCTCGAGAAAGTGCCGCCAAGCTCAAGGAAGCCACTGATGAGGTTGCTGCTGCCGCTTCCACCAAGGCAGATTTAGAATCACAATTGAGCAAGCTAAAGGAAGATCTCGCCGGCAACAATAAGGAAATCGAGACTCTCAAAGATGCAGCGCAGAAGGCAGCTCATACCCTAGGGGAGCTGCAGACGTAGCTGACATCCAAAAGCCAAGATCTTAGTAAAGCCGCCAAAGCAATAGAAGATCTGAAAGCTAAACTTGCCACCTTGGAGATAGATCTTGAATCCTCCAAGGAAAAGGAGATAATCTTGACAGAAAAGCTTGAAACAGAGGAGTCCTTGCGAGCAGATGCTGAAAACCAGTTCACCCGGCTACGAGAAGTTCTCTCCCTCTGGAGCAACAGGCTCGTCAATATTGCTGAAGGCATAACTGCTCAACTAGCCATCATGGATATGAAGAGTTGGAGCTTCACAGTCAATGACAAGGAGGCCGCCAGCGCCAGGCTGACCAAATTCTTTGATGGTCTCATTGATGCCTTGAAAACTTATCATGAAGAAAGAGCTGCTTCATTTGCCGATGGATCCTGGAAATTTGGTCGCAATGTCCTTTATAAGGTGCTCGTCAAAGTCGCATATCGCAATCCTGACGTTGATCTCTCCGGGGCCTTCAAAAGCTTGCCGTAGAACACTGACATCACCGCTATCGACAAGATCGTTGCTCCAATAGCTGATAGAGTCCTTCAGGTTCCTAGGTGCCAAGGTGATCTTCAGAATTAGCCTTGTTGTTGTATTTGTCACCAGTGCTATCATGTAAAAGACAAGTGTAATCTTAAGTTAGATCTGCACTGTGTTTGTGATGTAATTGCAACTTATGCTGATGGAATGGATGTATGCTATTTTCTTGCTTCATCTTGTCTTTGCATGATTTTTTTTATAACCTATGCTTGTCAGGGGCTTGCCGATGCGCACGCCCTTGCCGCGAGTGCTTGAGGAACGGATCCTTAGCAGCCTACCGGAAGTGCGCCGCTGCCGGCAAGTTTACCTTTGACGATCTCAGTGCGGCTACTTAAGTTGTTGAGCGGACTCGAAACAAAGTAAGAGTGCAACTGATCATGACAAGGTTCCTTAGCGTGCAGGTTTCTCATAAAAGGCAAAAATCGTTCAAGGAAGATTGCAACTACAACAAAGAATTTGTTTTAAAGTTTTTCAACTTAGCTTTTTCTTTGCTGTACTTCTTGTTGTAAAATGATCACTTGAACGTCATTTTGTGGTACCCGCACCATCACTCCCCCCGGGAAACTTGCACGCGAGGGAACCTTCTGTCCTTTGAGAAAAAGAAAGAAGAGAAAGAGGAGGTTGGAGACCTTGACGGCTTGTTAATCACATACAAGGCGAAGTGTCACACAACATCACATGTAATCATACACAAGTAAAAAAATGAACTTAAACAAAGAGTTGTGAAACACTTAGCTTTATTTCACTTATCCACAGGGTCTGCGTCTGGCTTTGTACAAAGGGTTACATGTCTCTCCGACAAGGCTCGTACAAAAGGTGTTGCCGGGGAGCCCAGCAACTACGCCTCATGGATAGAACTTGCGAAAATGCTCAATGTTCCCTGAGTTTTGCACTAGAGTGCCATCTTCGGTCTCCAGACGGACTGCGCCAGGCCTCGTGACTCGAACTACCCGATAAGGGCCTTCCCACTTTGGCGTCAACTTGTTTGATCTCTTGGCGGCTTGGATGCGCCGAAGAACAAGGTCACCTTCCTCAAGGATTCGGGCATGAACTTTACGGCTATGGTAGCGGCGCAAAGCTTGCTGGTAGCGTGCAGCTCGCACAGTAGCCCAAAGATGATCTTCCTCAAGGAGCATCGCGTCATCTTGCCGCAGTTGCTCTTGCTCTACTTCATCGTAAGCAAGCACTCGAGGCGACCCGTACATGAGTTCCGTGGGGAGTACCGCCTCTGCACCATAGACTAGGGAGAAGGGTGTCTGGCCAGTGGCTCGATTTGGTGTCATCCTGAGTAACCAAAGAACCGCTGGCAACTCATCAATCCAGCGCCTTCCGCACTTGTGCAGTTTCTTGAAAGTTCTTGTCTTGAGGCCACGCAACACTTCAGCATTTGCCCTCTCTGCTTGGCTATTGCTTCTCGGGTGAGCGACAGACGCAAAGTAGATCTTGCTTCCAAGGTCTTGGGTGTACTACATGAAGGTGCGGCTTGTGAACTATGTGCCGTTGTCGGTGATTATCCTGTTGGGAACACCAAAACGGCAAACTAATCCTTTGAAGAACTTGACGGCTGACTGTGCTATCACCTTCCTCACTGGCTCTACCTCAGGCCACTTGTAAACTTGTCGATTGCAACGTACAAGAACTCAAAGCCCCCGGTAGCACGGGGAATAGGGCCCAAAATATCGAGCCCCCAAACCGAGAAAGGCCAGGAGAGAGGAATCGTTTGAAGGGCTTGAGCTGGCTGATGTATATTCTTGGAATGGAACTGACATGCTTCACACTTGGTTACCAGCGCAGTTGCATCCTGGAGAGCTGTGGGCCAATAAAAGCCTTGCCAGAAAGCCTTGCCGACACGGGCCCTTGATCCTATGTGAGAGCCACACATGCCTCCATGTATTTCCGCCAACAGCTTCAGTCCATCTTCCCAGCAAATGCACTTCAATTTCACCCCATTTGGTCACTTTCTGCGCAGAATGTTGTCAACAAACTGGTACATACTTGACTGACGGGCTACTTTTTTAGCTTCTTCTTGATCATCGGGAAGTTCTCCTGTTTGAAGGAAATGGACAATCTCCTGTGCCCAGGCCGGAGCCTGCGGCTCGACGACAAGGACTAAAGGCATCTCTTTAGGTGCGGGAGCGCTTGCCTCGATGGCAAGAACTTGGGGTTTTGGTCGAGGTCACTGCTCATTGGCAAGCACAGTGTTGTCTCCGGCAACTTCCTTGTCGGCGGCTTCCGGGAGCTCTGCCGGGAAGTACTTGCCGGTGTTCAACTTTCTTCTTTTGCTTGGCCACGTTGATGGTGTCACAGAGGGTTGAGTCAAATGGAGCACAAAAGTTCCTGGTTCGACAGGTAGCTTTTGGGTGGTCCATTTTGACAGATCGTCAGCAATGCTGTTTTCCGCATGAGGGATGTGCTCTGTTTGTAATCCGTCAAAGTGCTCTTTCAATTTTCTCACTTCTTCCACAAAAGCTTCCATCAATGGGCTCTAGTAATCTTTATAGACTTCTTTCATAACAAGCTGCGAGTCGCCACGGATAATCAACTTTCTGATTCCAAGGTCCACTGTGATCCTAAGACCGGCAAGAAGCCCTTCATACTCAGCAGTGTTGTTTATAGCTTTCTCCCTGGCAAAGTGCATCTGTACCACATATTTGAGGTGCTCTTCGGTGGGTGCGACAAGCAGCACTACGGCACCAGTGCCTTGCAGCGAGAAGGCACCGTTAAAATACATGATCCACTCTTTAGCTATTTCCTTACCGGGGAGAGAAGTCTCTTGAATTTCTTCGTCTTGCGTTGGTGTCCATTCTGCAATGAACTCCGCCAAGGCTCTGCCCTAAATGGTTGAAGTGCTTTCAAATTTAAGTGCAAAACTTGACAATTCCAATGCCCACTCTACTATCCTGCCGGTGGCATCTGGATTTCTCATGATATGCTACAATGGAAAGCGAGTGACAACGGTGATCTCATGTGCTTGGAAGTAATGGCGCAGCTTTCTCGAGGCCAAGAGAAGGCTGAAAAGTAGTTTCTGCACACCAGAGTACCTTGATCTAGCCCCTTGTAAAAGGGAACTAACAAAGTAAACTAGGCGCTGTACCATTTTCTTATTCGGCACCACTTGTTGGCTTGCATCATTTGCTTGTGTTGTTTCTGACTTGTCGGCACTAGACTCTGCCGAAGAAGATTCCGGTTTTTCGCTTGGCGGGCTTGCAACTGCTGCTTCTTCGTCGCCAGCTTCTCTCTCTGCCACTAATGCAGCACTAACCACTTGATTTGTTGCTGCCAAGTATAGTAACAACGGCTCTTGCAGTTTAGGCGCAACTAGTGTTTGCAGAGAGGAGAGGTACTTCTTCAAATCTTGCAGCGCGGCCTCCGCTTCCGGAGTCCATTTCATTGGACCTGCCTTTTTCAAAATCTTGAAAAATGGCAAGGCGCGCTCAACAGATTTGGAGATGAACCTGCTCAATGCAGCTACGCAGCCGGCAAGACGCTGCACATCCTTGACGCGCTTTGGTGCTTTGATCTTGTCGGGATTGGCTTCAATTCCTCGCTAAGATACAAAGAACCCGAGAAGCTTGCTAGATGGGATGCCAAACACACATTTCTCAGGATTGAGCTTCAAGTTGATCTTGCGCAAGTTTGCAAATGTTTCTTCTAAGTCTTGAATGAGGGTTGATTTGTCCTTAGTTTTGACCACTATATCATCCATATATGCTTCCACATTTCTGTGCAGCTGGGGCTCAAAACCAATCTGGACCGCTCTTGCAAATGTTGAACCAGCACTCTTCAGTCCGAAAGGCATACGCACGAAGCAGTATGTGCCACATGGAGTGATGAATGTAGTTTTCTCCTCATCCTCCTTGGCCATGAAAATCTGATGATAACCAGAATATGCATCAAGGAAGTAGAGTAAATCATAGCCGGCAGCAGAGTCGACAATCTGGTCGATGCGTGGCAAAGGGAAAGGATCGTTTGGACAAACTTTATTGATCTCAGTATAGTCGATACAGAGCCTCCATTTCCCATTTGCTTTGCGCACAACAACTGAATTGGCCAACCATGTTGGATGAAGTACCCCTCTAACCAAGCCCGCCGCTTCTAA
This sequence comes from Elymus sibiricus, assembly GCA_039707655.1. Classification (NCBI taxonomy): domain Eukaryota; kingdom Viridiplantae; phylum Streptophyta; class Magnoliopsida; order Poales; family Poaceae; genus Elymus; species Elymus sibiricus. The sequence continues at coordinate 266,159,198 of CM077676.1, read as the reverse complement.
CTTTTTAATCTCTTCGGCAATGAACTGTTGCCACTCCAGAGCTTGCTTCCTTACCTTCTGCTTGACGGGCCGCGCATGAGGACAGATGGCAAGGTGGTGCTCAATTACCTCCCTGGGAACACCGGGGATGTCAGATGGTTGCCATGCAAACACATCGACATTCGCCCACAGGAAGGCAACAAACGCACTTTCCTATTTGCTGCCAAGGGTGGCCCTGACGGTGAACGTACCGCCCGTGCCGTCCTCCTTCGCCGATACCTTCTTGGTTTCTGGTGGAGTAGCTCTTGATTTCTTGCCTTTGCCGGTAGAGCTCTCCGGCACGTCATCGACGGGTGCACAACACTCCGAGGAGGTGCGCTTCCCAGAAGCCTTGTCGGAATTCTTGCTGGTTTTCTTGCTCTTCTCAACTTTGCCAGCAGGAGCAAATGCCTTGGTGGCAGGTGCTGTGACTGCTTCCCTGTAAAGTTTATCGATGCAGATGATTGTCTTTCTTGTCAGAATTCATACTGATGACACCCATCGGCCCTGGCATCTTGAGCGTGTTGTAGGCATAATGTGATGCTGCCATAAACTTCTCCAGAGCTGGGCGGCCAAGAATTCCATTCTATGGCAGAGGAATCTTAACCACGTTGAAGACAATCTTCTCTATCCTATAATTCAACTCACCGCCAAACGTCACCTGTAGAATAATTTTCCCCTTGGGCTGGCTCCTTCCCAGATTGACCCCTTGAAACGTGCCCGTTTGTTTGAGATCTTCATCAGGAATTTGTAACCTCTTGATCACATCTGGTGAAATCAGATTCAGACCGGCCCCACAATCAACCAGCATTTTCATGACTGAGGTTGTGAATCGTTGGAGAAACTAACAACGGCAAACACACGACCGCAGTTGTGCGATCAGGGTGATCCTCAACATCGAAAATGATGGGCGTGTGGGACCACTTGAGTGGTTTCTGAGCATCTACTGCCGGCTCTGTCGCATTGACCTCACGTGCCCACTACTTGAGTTAGCGGTGAGAGGAGTGCAAAGATGCGCCTCCATCAATGCACATGGCTTCGGTTGCTTTCTAGAAGTCATGTTCACTGGACTCATTTTCATCCTCATCATCATCATCCTCCTCCTCCTTCTTCTCTCGGCCTCGAGCAGGCTTATCTTTCTGCTATTTGGCCTTGCCGTGGCGGCCTCCTTGGCCACCACGACCTTTCTTGCTGGATCCCCCAGCACCGTCTTGGCCCTTCTTCTTGTTGCGCTTTTCATACTCAGCCTTCTGCTTTTTGGCAAGCTGTTCAACCTGCGGGCACTCCTGGACATCATGGCCCTTGGTGCGGTGAATCTTGCAATACGGCCCATCGGTCTTGCTGGCTTTCTCGCCTGCCGCAGCCTCCTGACAATCAGCGCACCCGGTAGCTTCCTTGCCGGAGCTCTCCGTCTTGGCCTTCTTGGCGGCGGTAGCATTGCCAGAGCCCTCAACGGCCATTACTGTCTTGCCCTTGCGCTTCCTGTTGCGCTTTCGGCCCTTTTTCTTCGGGGTGGTGGCATCGTCGTCCTCGGACTCAACTTCGGCGCCAGCGTCCTTGCCAGGAAGCCTCCTTCCTTCCTCAGCCCATGCACATTTGTTCGCCAACGCATAAAGCTCATTGATGGTCTTGACTTGCCGGATGTTCATCCTCTCCCTCATCCTATGATTGCGCACATTTGTGTGAAAAGCAGCAATCACAGCAGCAGGGTGAACGTCGGGAATGTTGTGGTGCACGCGACTGAATCTCTGTATATACTTCCGCAGAGGCTCGCCATCTCTCTGTGGGATTACGTGCAGATCACTGGGCTGACCAGGAAGTTTGTGGCCTCCGCTGTAAGCACCAATGAACTCATTGCACAAATCGGACCATGAAGAAATGGAGCCCTCCGGCAAGTTCATCAACCAAGATCTCACATTGGGCTTGAGTACCAATGGAAAATAGTTGGCGAGAACTTTCTCATCCCTTCCTCCGGCAGATTGTACGGCGATCGTATAGATGCCCAAAAACTCTGCCGTGTTGAGCATGCCGTCGTATTTCTTCGGCAACTCTGGTTTGAAGGCCCGGGTTGACGGCCAACAGACTTGCCGCAGCTCACGAGTGAAGGCTGGGCATCCAACCTCGTAAGGTAGATACCTGCCAACCTCAGGCACAGGCTCATCAATGACTGGACCATTGCACACGTCGGATTGATGGCGTGCCTCCCGGTGCCGTTCAATGGTGGTGCGAGCACCTTCCACCCACCTATCACGCTGCACTTGACGTTGGTCTTGTCACGCCCGTGGATCCGAAGAGGCCATCGACATTTCGTCAGGCTCGACAGACCGGCAAGTTTGCTGCTGCCATTGAAGTTGTTGCCATGGAGGTGACTGCACCATTGGCGTAGCATCTCCGGCACGGCCGCCAGCTGGAGCTGCCGGCGCTATCTGTGGACGTTGTGAAGGTCCCGCCAGCTGTGATTTGCTAGCTTTAGCGAACCCAATGTGGCTATGGATGGTGGATCTCCACTCATCCATCTTGTCAGCAGCTGGAGGGAAATTCAACAGCATCTGCGCTCGCGCCAAGGCCTCCACCGCCGTGGTTGGCATGGTCGGGAGCGGGACATCGCTCGACTTCTGGCCGAGCCAGAAGGAACTCTATCCCACTCCTGTTGCTGCGGCGCATGTTTGCCGGCATGCTGATGTGGTTGTGGTGGTGCCTGAAGATCTTGTGGCTGCTCTATAGGCATCTTGCCATGTGGTCATCGTCGTCCAGAACCACCAGCGTCGTGCGGAACCGTGTCGCGCCCATCTTGCGATGGTCGCGGTGTGCGTCCCGACGTAGCATCCTTGGATGCCACAGCAGCTGGATCATGGCTCGCGCCGGTCTGGACGGTGTTGCTCCGGTGACTACACTCGCCAGAGTGCTAAGGAGGCGGGAGTTGGCCATCCGCGCCGCCTCCACCGTTGTCGCTTCGGTCGCCGGAGTGGCGAGGAAGCTGAGTGCCCGCGTTGTGTGCTCCGCCTACTCCACCCGCGCTGGCTGCGCCTCCCATGCCACCCGCACCGGCTGCACCCCCTGTGCCGCCTATGGGCGCTTGCGACGGAAGCTTGGAGGTCGATGGAGCTGCTGCGGTTGCGCCCTTCTTCTTGGGCGCCATCGAAGACGTTGTTGATGAAGCTAACGCGCAGACTGCTAAATAAGGTTCGTGCCAACGAATCCCCTACCTGGCGCGCCAAAGATGTCATGCGTATGACCATATATGGGACCATCGAGGCCCCTTTGCGATTCAACTATGGGGATGCGCAAGCACAAAGAGCAGATACATCAATCAACACAACGGATTTACCCAGGTTCGGGCCACCGCGAGGTGTAAAACCCTACTCCTGCTTTGCTGTATTGGATGTGTTTGAGCTCAAATACAAGGAGCGCAACTTGCCGGCCAGACGCGGGAAGTTCAGCTATGCATGCCAATTGAGCAAAGTGTCGACCCTTGTAAAGGTTGCCCTGGCCCTCCTTTTATAGATCAAGGGGTAACCACAGTGGCAAAACACTCTTTACATATTGATTACATAGCCAACAGTGATATCATACCTAACTCTGCCGAATTAGGACAAATGCATTAAAGGCGCCATTAGGTGTCATGTGGAGAAGGAGCCCCGGCAAGGTTTCCGCACCGCTCGCCCAGTTACCTCCTATAATCTGGACACGCCTCCTGGACGGGTGTCATTAAAGCTAATTCTCCTTCCAGCGCACTGACACGTGCCCCGACAAATCTCACCAAACCACCTGCCCGCTCGACACCTCATCGATTAGCGACTAGTTGCCTGATGAGGTGGAGCGAGGAACAGATAGTAAGGGTTTGCCGGCATGGAGCTCGCTGGGCCTTCAGCTTGCCGGCGCATATCTTGTCGGCAGGTGCTGCCTCCATCTTTAGTACTAGCTGAATACTTCTCGATGGTTCATCTTGATATCTTATCCATGGTTTTGCAACCAAGTCTTGAGTCTTGATATTGGTAGTCTTCCGGCAAGCCCTGGCCAACAAGAAAGCTACCATAGTTTGTGCATAAGTCAGGGTATAAAATGCCCATGTTTTATACACCGACAGCCACCAACGAAAGTTGTGGCTAGCCATTTTTCCACTAGTGTTCACATCATGCTTCCTCCTTTCCATTTCTCCCATTAATTACTTCCCTCGGCATGCTAATTGAAGGATGATGCATCATTGGTCATTTAACATTTCGGGAACCGCTACCCTCTCCCCTGTCTGCATTCAAGCCGTATCAGGAACTGTCCTGGTTTACTAGTTTACCGTCCATTTCTCAAAAAAAATTACCTTCCAGGTTTACTAGCTGTAAAGTACTAGTAATGTGGTGTGCCAGCCGAGGGCGCCTCCTGCTGCACGCCCGGTTGAACACGCCTCCTCGCCGCATTCAAACGCCTGCATTAAACCCGCGTGGAAGCTTACAAACCTACTCCGGCCACACGTCCGTTCATGAGTGGGTCGGCATTAAATGCAACACCGACCGAGCTCCTCCCGTCCGCCCTCTATTTTAACCGAGGCCAGACGCTGGGCAAGAATCGCACCCCTCCGTCCTGCTTCACCATTTTCTCCACTCTTCTGATGACTTCCGAGGAGCAGTTCTCCCGCATACAAGCTGGCTAGGTGGCCCACCGAGCCTGTCGGATACAAGCGAGATAGCTCGCTGCTCCACCTCCCTTGCCTAGCCTGACGGAGCCAGTTGCCGCCCCAAGCCGGCGTATGGTTCAGCAACTCGCCGCTCCAGGCCAGCTCGATTAGGAGTGGCGAGTTGCTCCATGCTGGCACGGGCGTCGTCGCTCCCGTGTCTGTGACCACGCCTCCTGTGTCTATGGCTGTGCCTCCCGTGCCTGTGGCCGCACCTCCCGTGCCTGTGGCCGCACCTCCCGTGCCTGCGACCGTGCCTCCCATGCCTGCGGCTGCGCCATGCAGGCAGAGACAGAAGCCAGGTGCGCAAAGAGCGACGAGTCAGTGGCCAGCGCGTCTGCATCCGCCGCCACCATCGAGGAGAAGTAGAACACGGGAGGCCGCCGCCGCTTGGGTCCCATGAAGGCCACCGCCGAGGCGACGACGGTGTACACAGTCAGTGTCTTGCCCGGTTCTTCTTGCGAGGACCCTCGTTGACCCCGCAAGTGTCTTGATCGGGTTGCCGGACATGAGGAAGACAAAGGGATCTGCATGCGACAAAAAGTAAAAAAATGAAACAAATCAATCCTTAAAAAATTAGTGTAGCGATTCGGTGAGCAGGCTCATCTGGACCCGGTCAAGAAAAAATCCACAAAAAATTCAAAAACATTCAAAAAATTCCCAACTTTTTTTTGCATGGTAGATAATTTTTTGCGTGAGGTCTGCTCCAATTTTTAGATCATTTGGACATCTGAGTAGCTCTCACCAAAAAAAGACAAATTGGATTAGAACAGTACATGAACAGTAAACTTTTTTACAGACCCCAAATTTGTCTTTTTGGCTGAGAGCTACTCAAATGTCTAATGATCTGAAAATGGAGCAGACCTCACGCACCAAATCATCTACCATGAAAAAAAATTGGAATTGTTTGAATTTTTCTAGTATTTGTTTTCAAAAAAAAAAACAGCGCGGGTGCAGATGAGCCTGGGCTCAGAAATGAGTATTCCATCCTTAAACTTGTATTCTAAGTACTCTCTGTTAAATCTGCGTACGTAGCATGGTACCCGCTCTCGTTTTATCTGTGGGTTCCACTGTCAGTAGGGTAGAGAAAGAAGTATATATAAAAACATATAAGAAACTAAAGTTTCTAACAGATTCGAACTCAGGACAACGCGTTGTGAGCATCGGGCCCTAACCACTCATCCAGATGTTCTTTCTCAAACAAGCAGGAGATATCTGTCTTTTTATATAGTTACTGTGATAATTGGTTTAAAGTGATATATTTTATGTCTGCCCCGAAGGATCTCGAATTCATTAATAACAAAGAAAAGAGTTGCCCGGTTAATTAACGGAAAACCAGGCGAAAACCATCACATCAGGCCCGTAAAAACAAGGCACAATGGGTGAGCTAGCTAGACACACAAGAACACACACATGTTGTCGAAGAGAAAAGCGTCGTCGAGGTTGCAATTCGGCGTCATTGTCATTACACCTCTGCGCGCGCGACTCCGACCCCACCATCAACGACCACCGAGAAATCTACATATCGACGGGGGCTACGGAGAGAAAGACGTATCGAGAGTGTGTGTGCGAAGTACAGAGACACAACTAGTGAGTGTGTGTGTGTTTGAGAGAGAAGCCAATAGATAGATTAAGATCAAGATCGAGGTGTCACCCTGCTCCTGTCTTTGTTGGGGGGAGAGGGAGAGAAAGACATATCGAGAGTGTGCGTGTGCTAGGCACAGAGACACATCTAACGAGTGTGTATGTGTTTGAGAGAGAAGCCAGTAGATAGATTATGATCAAGATCGAGGTGTCACCCTGGTCCTGTCAGTGTTGGGACGAGGGGAGGGTGCTAGAGACACTTAGAGAGAGAGAGATAGAGAGAGAGAGAGAGAGTTTGTGTGTTACATATCTCTATTAGGGGATAGGTTGATAGCATGTCTGCGAGGCATATGTAAAACATCAGGGAGATAAACAAGCGGGTGTGCATGCAAATGCCCAAAATAAATTAAGAGAGAAACAATGTGTGTGTGTGTGTGTGTGAGCGAACTCTTCTCGAAATCTCAAAACAAAAGGTTCTCAGTTGGAATCCCATTGTATGGATTCATATGGTTTCGGGGACTCGAGTTAACCTTAGAGATGTGTGTGCGAGACGTAGTTATACGTTGAGACATAAGTGGCGGTGGGTGGGCGGAATTAAAGGGGTGGGCGTGTTCGACAGAGAGAGTGTGTGTGTTTTTGTGTGAGAGACTTGTAGGACGAGGTAGAAAGACGATTTCTAACCTTGACGGATGGAGAGAATGTAACACCCCAAAAATTGGGTTATCAATTTTTGTGTTGTTATTCCTTCATAGCTTTCTTTTTCCAAATCTTTCTCCGGAGTTTGCTGGATGATCAGGTGAATCCAGGCAATTTTCAATCTTTCAGAACCTTGTCCATGTCTTTGATGCTGGTCAAAACCCCATCTGCACCACCCAAAACCCCATCAGAACCCTAATTCCAATATTTTGAATTTGAAACCCTGCCTTTGTGATTACAAAGGAGCCATCATTTCCCATGCCCTGTTGATCCTCCAAAAATTCCCAGAGATCTTCCTACATTTATAAACCCTGGATGTGCAAAAATATTGCCAAATCATATGCAATATTTTTCATCTGGGATTAATTCCTTTTCCTATCTTTCTGAGGAATTAAATCCAAAAGGATAGTTAGAGATCTTTAAATTTCATGAAAATTTGTGGAGATGATCTTTGTGACTATCCCAAGCTCTGGTAAAAATATTGGCCAAATTTAAATAAGGGAAATTCACTTTTCCCTTGACCAGGCCAATATTGCCTCTCTGCCACTTTCCAAAGGAACTACCATTTTGGTAGCCAGGAAAATTCCCAAAAAATTTGTGGAGCTTCTACTAGATATATCTTCACCATTTCCATCCAAACCCCATGTTCCATAGTTCAAAATTTAAGCACATGATCCAATGCAAATTTCTGCCTTGTCTGAAACTTTGTGAAGGAAGTGCTTGATTTCTTGATCCAATTGAGCTGAAATTTTGCAGGGTAGTGCATATGGATATATTACTACTGGAAACCAAAAATCAGCTCAATTCATCTATCCAATCTTTTCCTATAATTTTCTCAAGTTTCTATTCAGATTTCACCTGTGTGAAGGAAGTGCTATTTCTATTACCTTGATCGCCCTCAAATTTTTCGAGCACTCTTTCATATCCAAATTATTGCCACATGCCAAAATTCAGCTCTATTTGGTTAGCCAATTTTTGTCAGCAAATTTCCAAAATTTCTGTCCAGTGGGAAGCATTGTGAAGGAAGTACCATTTTGATTTATCCAAATGGTATGCTATTTTTACAGTGCCTTCATATGCTTAAATCATTACTCTCCACCAAATTTCAGTCCAATCCAACACTCTATGTGAGTGCCACTTCATGATCTAGTTTCTGGACCAGATTTTGCAGTTGTAAAGTAACTATGTTAAATCATGGTCCAAATCTTTCCAAATTTCACAGGATTGTAGTCCTTCCTACCCTTAGTCCCTATGACAAACTGGTTAGTCCCTTACCCCTTCATTTGACCCTAGCATCCACTCTAATCTTGCTGATGTTTAGGCTTTGTGCATCCTGTGGTCACATCCTGGGCCATGGGAATCGTTGCTTTGCGTTGAGCAGCTACTGGGGGAGTGATCTACTCGCCAGACATAACTGGGCTGGTCAGTGTGCGTGGGAACATTGTGGGCACGCAGTGACCACGCGTAGAGCGCATGCGTTGCCTGCACGCCGCGTGCCCTGTGCTTCTGGACCCCTTTGGGAGGTCCACACGGTCGCCCAGCTCGCCACGGCGCGCCACGCACTCGCCCGTGTCGCATGTGCCCCTGTGCTCCTCGTCCCGTAGCCCTTGGCCACGCGTGCCGGCGCCGCGTCCGTCGCCGGAGTGCCGCCACGTCGCCGAGCCGCATCGCCAGTTCCTCCCCCCTTCCCGAGCCTTCCTTATGGCTTTTTAGCGTGTGCCCAAGTTCCCCCCTGGCCACCCGCAGCTCTCCCTCAAGCTCGGAGCTCCTCTGTCCCCGCCTATGGCCGAAGATGGCCACCGCTGATTCCCTCGGCCCCCACCTGCTCCTGGCCCTCCCCTTCCCTCTCTTCTGATCCAGAGCTCTCCCCTGGAGCTAGCGCGCTGCCGCTGCCCTCTACTCCGGCGAGGGAGCTCTACCGGCGCGGCCCTCCCCTTCGACGACTTCGGTTGCCATGGCCTCCTCTTGGCCCCAGCGTTTCGGGCCACGTCGGGCGACCCCGAGGCCACCCACGAGTGTGGCGTGGAGTGCCGGAGCTCCTGTGCTCGTCGGCCAGCCCGGGGGAGAAGCAGGGTGTCGGCTATGCCGGCGGCCGGCCCGTCCCGTGCCCGTGTCGCGGTGAAGGAGACGACCAGGGAGGAGAGAGAAGGAAACGAGGTGGGGCCCGGCTGTAAGTCTCAGCACTGACCTGGCCCACCCGTTGACTATGGATAAGTGAAAACGTATTCCCGTAACTACGCTTTCACCTTTGGAAAGCGCACTCAGCCGCGACTTCGGGACAAAATGTGTTTTCTCTGCGCGGAAGCGTACTTCCGAAAATGCGCTTTCAGCCCAGCCGCCGGCCGAATCAGTTAATTTGCGGACGTTCGCCCGTGAAGGGCAGAAACGGACAATTTTCTGTCTATTTTATGCCTAACGAACGAACGGCCGTATTTTCGCGACCGTAACTCCGATTGAGGTAATTCCAAAGCCCACGCGCTCAGTGCGTCGAGCCTGTTCCGATGGGGCCATTTTCATAATGTTGCCACATATTGAAAATACCATCTTTGCCCTTCCTCGAATCCAGGCCTCTCCCGAGAGCACCGGTTCCGGTGACTCGTTTCCAGTGGATCGTCGCACTTTCACCCGGTGTATTCGTCCACCCCAAGGCAAGCCAACCTCTTATCATGAGCACCAGATGTGCATGTTGACTTTGCTTGAACCATGTGCATGTGTATCTGCAGTATATTCATCTGATGTTTCTGTCTGCAATTGGAGTATATGTATTGCTTGCCCTGTCATGCTATTACCAAACTTCATACTATCTTCTGCCATGTTAGCGATAATGTTTTTATCGATAATATCCTATTAATATTGTGCATGTATCTCATACCATGTTTGTCAATGCTATTGTGATCCTGTCATACTATATCGGTATCATGTTACTGCCATGTTTCATATGTCATATATGCTATGCACTTCATAAGTTTGGTAACCATGTTATTTAATGCATTCATGATATTCATGCTTATAATCTTGATGTTATGGTAAAATTATGGAGATGACAAGAACATGTATTAATAACATCAACAACCTCCATCGGTTGGATCGTGTCATAGTGCCACCGAATCGAGCTCACCAGTGCAGCCACACTTACCTGGATGGGGAGGCCCTAATTCGGTCTATTGTCATGCCTCTCGCCGGTACCTCCAACCAGGGAAGGTTATGTGCGCGTGCTACCCTGGCCCGGTGGGCGGCCATAACCTTGTGTACCCGATTTTGGTATTGAGCTCAGGTTCTCGTTTGGGACAGTTTTGGTTTGGCCATGACGGTGGCGGCCACATAGGTGGCGGATGTCACGAGTTGACATCGGGGTCACCCAGGACATAGCCCAAAAGGGAGTTTGTCAGAGTGGCCGAGAGAGTGTCATGCAATAGATTGGTTTTGTCGGAATGTCGTTGGTCCACCCGAATGGGAGCACGAGGCCATGAATTCCATAGTGTGGGTACAGTGTACTAACCTCTACAGAGTGTATAATCTATCGATAGCCGCGTCCTCGGTTATGGACACAGTTCGTACTAGGTCACACTATCTGGTGTGTGTCGACATGGAGGATAAACCTGATGTAATAAACTTGTTAAAGAATGTGCTATAAAGTAAATGTGGTGACTTGGACTATGAGATAGTCGTGAGAAGTCACGGAGATGTTTCGGACATGATCATGAGATGAGACCTCGGCGAGTCATGAGCTAGCCCAGAGGGGCAGTGGCAGTGAATCTGGTAAACGAACAACATATTACTTTAACTCTCCACGGGAGGTAATGGTAATTTACTTTCCAGCATAGTATCATGCATGTCTTGGAGATACAACTATGCCATGCCATTATATGCCTTGTTATTCCATGATATGCCATGATATGCTATGATATGCTGTGATATGATTTGGTATAGATGTACTTGATCCATGTTCCTCGCTAGTATCATGCCATGCTTATCCTTTGCCATGAGATAAATCTATGTATAAGCATAGGGCTTGCTGTGTCATCTGCTTGTTTGGATGCTATGTATTTGGTTGTCTTGCGAGTACATTCAAAGTACTCACCTGGCCTTGCACGTGGCCAGATTGCAGGAGAAGACTTGTCGTGCTAGACCGTAACCATGCCAGTCCTGTGAGTTGTGGAGCCCAGCCAGAGACGACATGCCGCTAAACCAAGACTTCTGCCGCCATTTAGATAGCCTTAGAGCTATGCAAACCTTTGTATTCATCAGCGATGTAATACTCTATTTCATGTAAATAGAATATATTTTTGCTTGGAATGCTGTACCATGGACCTGTCGTGCGTCAGGTGTTATCCTGGGCTGACGTGCGAAGGCCCCGTGCTCCATGCATGTCGGTTCTAAATCCGGCATATCTCGTAGTAGGGGTCCTAAGCTAGGCGTCTTGGAGCGATGGTAACATGGACACAGGATTTTACCCAGGTTCGGGCTCTCTCGAAGAGATAATACCCTACATCCTGCTTTTGATTGTATTCATATGGGGTGTAGTACAGAGTACATGTATCTACCACGAGATTGTTCTAATGAATATGAGTTCATCTATTGACTAGCCTGGCCTTGGTTTATATATGCACCGGAGGCCTAGGGTTTAGGAGAGTCCTCGTCTTGGGCGCCAAGTCTTGTGGAATCTTCCTTGTATTCGTCATGGACTGCCCGAAGTGGCCCATGAGTGAACCGCCATGGGGGTCCTCAGCCCGATCTACTTGGTCGGGAGACGACGTGATGAGTACCCCCTAGTCTAGGACACCATCAGTAGCCCCCTGAACCGGTCTTCAAGTTGGGGACGCTCCTCGGTTCTTCCAAACTGTTCTTCGTCTTTGGTCGTCGGTCTTGAAAACTGGTTCAACAAATCTTCCGATCTCCGATCTTGAGGATCGCCGAGGTGTATCCGAAGAGTTCATACGTCGGGTATCCGAGGAGTCCTTTAAGTTCTCGGCCTCTATCAATGCCTTGTTATTTTTACACCGCACTTCGGGTTCGAAGTTTTTCCCGGGTGGCGGTGTCCTCTTACAGCCGAGCTCCAATGTCGGACTGCATCCGAGGTGTCATTTTGCAGCCGAGCTCCAACGTCGGTCTGTATCCGAGCTCCAGTGCCGGACTACATCCGAGGAGGCATAGAGTACCTCGTCTTTGAAAAAGTTTGAAGGAGGTTATCCAAGCTTAACGCCGAAAAAGTTCTCTATGGAGCCACTCACTCACAGCCGAGCTTTATGCCGGACTGCTTCCGAGGTGGTACACCACCTCGGTCTTGGGCTGATTTTTTGCGGATATATTTTCGATTAGTGCAATTTATTCTCTGGCGAGATATATAGCTAGTAGCCCACAAGGTGTGTGTGTCGGCCTAAAATCCGAGATGCACCTGAAGGAAAACATAAAACCGCTGATCCCAGTAGCCCCTGAGACTCAGGTCGATTCGCAAGATCGGCCTGAGGATCAATTCCTAGCTTGGCAGCATATTTAGGAACAGAAACACGGTGTGCATAGTTCTCGAGACTCAGGTTGGGTGCAGCCGACCAACCCGAGGATCGTAATCTCCTCGGAAACTATTTTGCACTTTGAATTTTCTGCATTGAATCATCAATGCAGTAGCCCCCGAGCCACTGGTCGGGTGGCAACACCAGATCAGGGGATCGATGTAACCCGTTAATAGCTTTTAAGTGAGAAGCGCGAAGCCCAGTAGCCCCCGAGCCGTAAGTTGGGCAAGGGTGGCCGAATTAAGGATCAATATCTGGAGTAAATTGATTTTAATCATAATTTATGTGTAATGATTCTATGTATCCAAGTACTTTACATCATTAATGCTCGGATCCGCATTGTACAAAACTTTGTTGACCGACCATCGACTGCAACCTCCTCGGCCAGTAGCTGAGGAGTGTTTGTCCTACTTTATAAAGCCTTTGTAAGGGCAAAGATTGACGGTAAACAAGGCAATCCGACCATATGGTTTTATAAACAAAGGTACGCGGAGAGATATGTTATATTACTATTTAACGTAAGAAACATCTTCTGGGAAAAATAGTTCCTTTAGAGGTTCCTTTTCGCAGGTTATCATGCTAACCATGATTATGTAACTTCACCTCCGATCTAAGTGGGAGAAAATAGTGAAGATTAATTCGGGGAAAATTCCCGAAGTGTTTGGCTTTAAAAAACCGAGATTTTTACTTTCGTCGTTGCCGACCAATTATGTTCTTGAGATTGCTAGCTTTCGGCTTCACCCAGTCTGAGGTACTAACCCGGATAACCCGGTAGTATCAATCACAGAGGTGCTCCCTTTACCCCCTAGCCGAACAATCGGCAACGTAGGGGGTAAGCACAGGAGCCAGGCAACCCAGCTTGGCCAGATCTCAAGTCAAATTGATGCATATTGTGGCTTTATAACGATTTATGGGAAGGCAACGCTCGTATATTGAATACAAATGCTGAGAATACGTCGGACTCTCTAGGAGTCCCAAAGTAACCGCGCCGAGGTGCCTCAAGGAGCCCCTGGTATGGTTTATTGGACTCTTTTATATGTCCGAAGTGTTTTATACCAAAAACTCGAGGTTAGAATTGCACAGTTTTTTCAAAGACGCCCGAACTGCTTTTCTATTAGTGACCTCAGACAAGCCGAACACTTTTATGAAAGCAAGCTGATCGGCCGATTGAATTTGCGCATGTTTGTGGTAGTCAGCTTTTAAGCTGTATTTTGTAGCTTTATGCTATATGTTATTTTGACTCTGTTGCGACTGTTTATAATTTGAAAGTGCCCATCGTCAACTTCCACCCCTTTATAGATGCTATGCAGGGTGTTTCCGCAATAACAAGACAACCCTTAGCCGACGTCTCGGTGCCCGGAGGCGGTTGTGTTAGCGGAAACGAGGCAATCAGATATGTAGGCTTTATAACTTTCACTTAGTCATAGGAGCTTGACTGTGGGGGCAAGTAACTAGCCCTCCGGTGTTTGGAGTGTTCGGGCGTACCGAGGTGCAGCTCGGCAGGGAAGTTGCCGAACTACGGGTCGGAAAAGATTTCCCGAGCCGAATTATTATGCACGGCACCTTGGTCAAGAGGATGTCCCGCCTCGTGCAAAAAAAATATACAAATAGGTTAAAAGCTTCATAAGCTCGGAAAACCAAAAAACTTTAGTAAAAACTTTACGTCCGAACTAAATCAAATTTTTTGATGCCAATCTGAAAATTGGTCTTAAAATTAGTTTGTTCTTCCGTCGTGCTTTAACATGATACATCCGATCTCTAGACTTCAAGTGGACGCCTTCGGCTTCAAACCTCCTATCCTGAAGGCGGAGTGCTTCTCAGGCCAGTTTAGCGAACTAAACTCGAGCGGCTTTAGAGAGAAACCAGGCTACCCGGCTATTGACCACACACTCGCGTCGGAAAAAAGGAGTAGTAGAAAAAGGCTTTGCAATGACTAAGAAGAAAACACTTATTATAACGGCTCATATAAATTTAAGAGCCCCCAATTAACATGGGAAAAAGAAGCGGTTTTTAACGAACCTCATTTTTAACAAACATATTTTAACATAAATATAATGCTTGGACGAACCGAACAAAAATTGAACATTTAAAAAAGTTGAGCATGAAAGCGACTTAGCTGGTTAATGTGCTCGGTGTTGATGACATAGTTCGGGCTTGCAACGGGTCGAGATCCCAGCTCCCAAGCCGGTCCTGGGGTGGCCGAGCGAAGAGCTCGGCTGATGAAGTGGCAGCACAAAACTGCCGATGTGCCAAGGCGAAGCCCCTGGTCCAGCCGAGGAGACAGAGTAGGTCGGCAGGGTGACGCCGGAGTAGGTCGATGAAGCGATGGCGAAGCCCCCGGTCCGGCCGAGGTGTCCGAGCGAAGAGCTCGGCTTGATGAAGTGGTAGTACAACACTGCCGATATGTTGAGGCGAAGCCCCCAGTCCGGCCGAACTGACGAAGATGGTCGGCCGGTGACGCCGAAGTCCACGGAGTAGGTTGATAAAGAGATGGCGAAGGCTCCGGTCTAGCCGAGGTGACAGAGCAGGTAGGTAAGGTGACGTTGCAGCCCTATGCCACCCGAGGTTTCGAAGCGGGTCGGCGTGGTGGACATCGGCTTGAAGAAGCAACGGCGCGGCGATGCCGACGCAGGTCGGAACTTGTGACGCGGTCAATGCTGGCTTGAGAAGTGACTGCGCGGCGATGCTGTCGCGCCCGACCCGTAAAATCCGTAAGGTGACGATCTTGTCTTGATGATTATGTGTCCTTCATGATGCCGAACTCTTGGTTGGCTCGCCGAGGTGATGATCCGAGGTGGTTTGTCATCGGCTTGATGGAGGTCGGTAGCCGTGGAGCAACGTGGTCGGGCCGATTTGACATCGGCGGGACGGTGAAGATCACCTCGAAAAAGATTCAAAATTTTTGGCACGTGTTTGAAAACAACACACAATACCCTAGATATGAATTTCTTTCAAAAGGACGTCCGATAACCTGTTCATGGAAAAGATGAACTCGGGTCGGATTCGTTTTCGCGCAGAAAACAGATCCAGAAATTGACGCACTCCTCGGGCTTTTCCCGGAGTTTGAACAGTCGGATCGAGCTGAAATTTTGAGGGATGGTAGATATAGGAATTCCACAGCCGATCAACGGTTGGATCTTCCAAAGGATATCCGAGCTAGACGCTGGACTCCTCGCCCTAAACTCGTCCAGATTCACGTCCAGATTTGACAGGGCTCCAGTATATCGTAGATCACCGGAGTTTCCTCCATCGGAATATGACAAAATTTTACGGGGTCATTATATACTCAATTCTGCACAATTCCACCAAAGGATTCGTCGAAACAACGCTCGAGGAGGCGGTGACGGTGAACGCGAACCCGATGTCCAGAAAAACTACATGATCACGCGAGGGCAATGTTGATGTTGAGCCCCCGAGCACCATGGAGGGTTCTTCCATGATCTTGGTTGAGATTGGAGTTGATGATGATGAAGACATCAGTCCGATCTTGACGATCCGAAGAGAAGCCCAGTCCTCGGTCTAGCCAAGGTGACCAATCGGGCCGGCGACGAAGATGCCGACGCTGACGATGTAGCTCGGTTTCGACGCGTAGATCGCGATGGAGCCGATCCGAATTCCCATTGCACCGTGGCGACTACCCAGCAGACTCTCAATGAAAGCACCAATGTCGGTTCTAAATCCGGCATATCTCGTAGTAGGGGTCCTAAGCTAGGCGTCTTGGAGCGATGCTAACATGGACACAAGATTTTACCCAGGTTCGGGCTCTCTCGAAGAGATAATACCCTATGTCCTACTTTTGATTGTACTCATATGGGGTGTAGTACAGAGTACATGTATCTACCACGAGATTGTTCTAATGAATATGAGTTCATCTATTGACTAGCCTGGCCTTGGTTTATATATGCACTGGAGGCCTAGGGTTTAGGAGAGTCCTCGTCTTGGGAGCCATGTCTTGTGGAATCTTCCTTGTATTCGTCATGGACTGCCCGCAGTGGCCCATGAGTGAACCGCCATGGGGGGTCCTCGGCCCGATCTACCTGGTCGGGAGACGACGTGATGAGAACCCCCGAGTCTAGGACACCATCACCCCCTGCTCCATGCGGATCGGGGTGCCACAGAGAAATAGATGGAGCGCGCGTGTGTAATTGAGGTGCTCACAGAGAAGGGAGATTTGTATGCGTGTGAGAGAGATTGCACAATTCATTCATGTATCACTATCTAACTGTCGAGGACGTGCCTCGCCTGAACATAATCAATATCTACTTCGTATCATGGCCGAAGATACAATATCGATTCAACGATTCAACGCTATAAAGATTGGACACTCACATATCGCATAAGTTATACTTTTTTCAAATAGCCTTTTCAATCGTGCATGCCAAAGTTATAGTGATATTTCTTCAAACAACCACTGTAGTTATCATGTACATGCACCATTGTTAGTGTTGCATTCAAATTCATTAGTTTTGGATGATTTAAGGTCCTATTATGAAGTAATATACATAATATTCATATATGAATTCAATAGGTACTGCAATTTATGAAATGGAGGCCACGTAATCATATGAGGTAACACTTTTAAGTAGCGAACTATAATATCAATTTCTTTTGCGCATCTATATTATCCATTTGTTACTATACAATATAATTGAAATTAACACGTCAATGCATTGTGTTTAAAATAAATAACCAATGGCACAAAATTAAATATTTACACGAGAAATACATAGGCTGAGCGTTTGCTCCGTTTTTGAAAGTGCAACTAATCCCCGGGTGGTTTTGGTAATCAATAACAACATATACATCATTGATCTAATTCTTATTGCTAGTAAATTTTAGAAAAGATCAATGATTGGCATGGCAAGGACTAATGGATGTGGACCCCTCAAAATGTCAAGGACAAGTTTGGCATCCACAAGACTCTTCATTTTCATTTTAGTGATCCAAGATCACATTGAATCCCTTAGGAAAGCCAATACTATTAGAAGGGGATGAGGTATTGTTGATGAGGTTGTTGCTCAAAGTGCTCAGTGATATTGCTCCAAAAACCCTGAATCACTTTACCAAAACACATCTATCCAAAACCCTAATTCATCATTTTGGTCCCACCGATAACATCTACTCCGGACTCACCGAGATGATCACTCCACTGCCACAGCCAAAACCCTAACACTTCGGTGTAACCGAAATGGTTCCCGGTCCCACCTAGATGGCTTGACCAAGCTGCTGTAATGTTGTCACTTCACTTCGGAATTTCCGAGATGAAATTTTTGGTCTCACCGAAACGTGGTCTTGCCCTAGCCATTGCACTTCGGTCTCACCGAGATGTTTTGATCGGTCCCACCGAAAAGCCTAACGTTCACGTCTTTTACACTAGCCGGTCTCACCGAGATTTTCATGTCGGTGTCACCGAGTTGGGTCAAAGGCTTGTAACGGTTGGATTTTAGGTGAAGGCTATTTATACCCCTCCACCACCCTCTTACCAGGTAAGAGAGCCATCAGAACGTGCCTAAACTTCCACCGTACACTTTCTGTGAGAGAACCACCTACTCATGTGTTGAGATCAAGATATTCAATCCTACCATTTGAACCTTGATTTCTAGCCTTTCCCAAGTAGCTTTCCACTCAAATCTTTCTTCCACCAAATCCAAATCTGTGAGAAAGTGTTTGAGTGTTGGGGAGACTATCATTTGAAGCACAACAGCAAGGAGTTCATCGTCAACACACCATTTGTTACCTTTTGGAGAGCGGTGTCTCCTAGATTGGTTAGGTGTCACTTGGGAGCCTCCAAGATCATGTGGAGTTCAACCAAGGAGTTTGGAAGGGCAAGGAGATCGCCTACTTTGTGAAGATCTACCCCGAGTGAGGCTAGTCCTTCATGGACAGAAGCCATGGTGGAATAGGCAAGGTTGCTTCTTCGCGGACCCTTCGTGGGTGGAGCCCTCCGTGGACTCGCGCAACTGGTACGCTCCGTGGGTTGAAGCCTCCATCAACGTGGACGTACGATAGCACCACCTATCAGAACCACGCCAAAAATCATAGTGTCTTTATTGTGTTTGAAATCTCCAAACCCCTCCCTTACTTACATGTGCAATGTTTTACTTTCCGCTGCTACACTCTTATAATTGCATGTGTAGGGTGTTACTTGACTTGGTATACTTGCTAAAATCTGCCCACAACTAAAATTGGGAAAAGGATAGATTTTTATTTGGTAAAGTAGTCTAATCACCCCCCTCTAGACTTACTTTTGATCCTACAAGTGGTATCAGAGCTTTGGTCTCCATTGCATTGGTTTCACAACCTAGGAGAGTATGGCGTCTAGTGAGGGTAATTATGATGGGGAACGTTGCACGAAAATCAAAAGTTTTCCTACGAAACACCCAAGATCTAGTCTATGAGATGCATAGCAACGAGAGGGGAGTGTGTCTTACGTACCCTCATAGACCAAAAGCGTTAGCGTCGTAACGCGGTTGATGTAGTCGTACTCTTCATGATCCAATCCGATCTAGTGCCGAACGAACGGCACCTCCGAGATTAGCACACGTTCAGCTCGATGGCGTTCTCTCCTTCTTGATCCAGCAAGCGAGGGAGAGGAGGTAGATGAGATCGGAACCAGCACAGCGGTGAGGTGGTGGTGGTGGCAGCGGAAATCCGGCAGGGCTTCGCCAAGCACTGATGGAACGTGGAGGAGGAAGAGAGGGAGGGGGCGGCCATGGATCGAAGGGTGCTTCCCCCGCGCCCCTCCCCACTATATATATAGAGGAGGAAACTTGGAGGAGGAGGAATAGTGCCGCATGAACAGTACCACCTGGATAGTACACGTGTGAACAGTACCATGTGAATAGTAATTTGGGATACTTTCGTGGATATGCGAGAGGGTACCGAGTCCGTCGAGGAATCCAAGTTGGATGTGCTTCAAAGTCAACTTGACAAGTTCAAGATTAAGGATGGTGAAGGAGTCGCCGAAATGTACTCTAGGCTTGCTCTCATCACAAATGAGATTGCCGGCTTAGGAAGTGAAGAGATGACCGACAAATTCATCATCAAGAAGATTCTTAGAGCCTTGGATTGAAAATATGATACCGTGTGTACATTGATCCAAATGATGCCCAATTATAAAGATCTCAAGCCCACGGAAGTCATTGGAAGAATTGTTGCTCATGAGATATCACTCAAGGCCAAAGAGGAGCTACACAACAAATCAAGTGTTGCTTACAAAGCCTCAACCGATGCTCCAACAACTTCAAGCGATAAGCTAGTATCCAATGAAGAGATAAGCCTAATGGTGAAAAGGTTCAACAAGTTTTACAATAACAAAGGAAAAGAGAGAAGCTCAAGCTCAAGACATTATGAGAAAAGATCAACAAGTCGTGACCGAAATTGCTACAATTGTGGAAGACCCGGACACTATTCCAATGAGTGTACGACACCTCACAAGAAATGAGACGAATCACCAAGAGGAAGACATAGAAGAGATGAATCACCTCACAAGGAGAGAAGGAGTAGGGATGATCGTTATGAACAAAGATCTTCTCGAAGAAGCAAGGATTCGGAAAGGAAGGACAAGTCATCCAAGAGCTACACTAGAAGAAGACATCAAGCTCATGTTTGTGAATGGATTTCCGGCTCCGACTCCGACAACCACTCCGAGAGAAGCAATCACTCCAACTCCGACTATAGTCAAGATGAAGGTGTTGCCGGACTTGCTCTTGTATCCTCCAACTCCTATGACCTATTTGATTCACCAAATGAAGGAATTGGAAGATGCTTCATGGCTAAAGGCCCTAAGGTATCACACCCCGAATACTTTGACTTTAATAGTGATGAGGATGATCTGCTTGGTGATGATGATGATTTACTTGTTGATAAGACTAGTGATGTGAGCTATAATGAAAATGCTAGAAATCATGATAGTCAAGAGGAAACGAATGATAATGCAATGAAGGAGATTGAGCGTCTAACTAAAGAACTAAACACTCTTAAGTTAGCTCATGAAACAACTCAAGAGGATGATAGAGAGCTTCTAAGATCTCATTAGAAGCTACGCTTCAAGAAGCTAAATTTAGAGCAAGAGCATGAGTTTCTAAAAGCTATCAATGACGATCTTCGAAAGAAGAGTTCTTCATATCTTGCCAAGCGTTTACTCTTGTCTACCTTTATGCCACAAGTCAAATCTAAGCAAACTAGTAACAAGGGTAAAAAGGGTTCTACCTCTAGTAGTAACAATAACAATGCTAAATTCAATGTTGTTGCTTCTAGTAGTTCTATTGATTCCACTAATGATTCTCTTAGCCAAGTTACACTTGAGCAAGAAAACGATTTATTGAAAGGAATTATAGAAAAGGGTGTCTACAAGAGCCTTGCCGGGAGTAAGCAATTTGAGGAAATTGTGCGCAAGCAAGGAAGGCACCGGAAGGACCAAGGTATTGGTTTTGAACGAAAGTTCAATGGCAATGGAGTTGGGTGGGAGGAAGATCAATACCCCAAGACAAAGTTTGTTCCTCAACAAGAGAAGTATGATCCTACTTCTTTCAAGGGGACACAAGCTCAAGATGATCTTCCATCTCAAGAGAACAAGCTAAAAGGCAAGGACAAGCTTCAAGAAGAGATTGACTCATTTGAAGGACCACCTCAAGCTTTGGTCAAGTGGGTTCCAAAGGCCTCATGAAGTTCTACTTCATCAAGTGCTACTACAACTCCAAGGATCCCCATCAAGTTGATGTGGGTCCTAAAGAAGAAGAACTAGAGAGTTCTTGAGGGTGACTCTTCCAACAAACTTCACTCACATTCATTTATGGCAAGAACTTGTGCAACCAACTTCAACATATTGCACTAGTTCATGGAGTCACAAACCCTCTTGTTGGTAAATCAAGGGACAAGGTATTCAATGCATTCATGGACATCATAATGTGTGCATTTCACTCTATGTCTATGGATATCTTTGTATGTTCCTTGTGGGACTAACCCGTGTAGGTATTGAATGTGCAAAATCCCAAGGATTGCTCCTAACTCTTGATGGTCTACATCAACATTGAGCATCCACACCTACAACATCTACATGAAGTCAACATCGACCAAACCCAAGGTTAGTTCATCCCTCTTTGGGGGGATATCACATCTAGGGGGAGCTTTACTCCAAGTCTTGAGTCAAAGCAACTCTAATGGTGTGAACACATTAATGCTTTATGTAAAAGTGGTAACCCCACTTGTGCTTAAACGATGAGTATGACCTATGATCAAATGTTCTCATTTGGCTCCTAAGTCAATATACTCATATATAGATGACTATGTCATCGCCCATTGCTTGATAGTTGCTAGACTTGGTTGTGCATGTTTGACACATATTTCATTTGCTATCTTATTGTGTGAACATGTTGCTATGCATATTTCTTATTCGAGGACATCCATTTGTAGTTTGATTGATTTGGTTTTATTTGGCCAAATGCATGTACAAGAATGCCTAAGCACCCTCTCTAGCTATCTATCTCAACCTGTCTAAATTCTTTCTTGCTATATCAAAAAAACTTGAACAAGTCTCTTTCGGACCCTCTGGGTGAGGAGCACTCGGAGCCACCGATCCGACTAGGGATGACCTCCAAAACCTTCTAAGTGGTTTTCGGACAGACCAATTCACAAGCATCCGGTCACACTGAAATCACTTGGACTAATCTGGTTTTCTATCTCGGAGTACCGATTTGAAATTCTCGGCGTCACCGAAAAGATGTGCTCATAGCAGTTACTCATTTCTTTGCCACCGATGTGTTTCACTCGATCTCACTGACTGCTTATGGGTATAAATATCGCGCGAACCATACGTTGAAATTTCTCAACAGTTACGACTCCCGCACCCCATTGCTGGCGTCGCTCGTGGTCTCCAGATTGTCGTCTTCGTCTCTAGCGCGCCCTCACCGCAGGATTCCGTCGCCGTCAATGGCATTCTTCACTGCCGTTGCCACCGTAGAGGATCTCCACCAAGTTAGGGTGAGATTCGATCCTCTAGTGCTTCAAAATTCTGATTCTATGCACTAGAGTTGTTGCGCCCGCAATATTCACATGGATTGAGATTTCTATTCCATCAAATTCCGTAGAAATAGATTTGAGCAAAAAAATTTAGGGTTAGGTTTGTGCAAAAATCATTTCGGACAGACCGAATAGGGAGAATCGGACTCACTGATTTGGCCTCAGTCCATTGCACTTTGTACATGTAACACCCCTGTGTAATAAGCTATAGTAATCCATGATGATTATGCCAAGACACTGTGATTTGCAATGCTTGATCATGTTGGATTAATATCTCAATTCAAATTCCTCCACTGAATTCAATTCAAATTCAAAGTGAAATTTGAAGTTGCTCAAAAATTGCTGGAAAATAGTTCATGATGTAGCAAATATTCCAAAACAAATTAATGTTTAGGAAAACAACATCTCCTATTTTCCTAAAATGGGCTAAAGCATTAAAATAGTGCAAAAACAACAATTTTAATGCCATATCCATTTATGAAAAATTCAAATGGATTCAAAAATTGCCCAAACTTTTTGTGGTAGTGCATCAATTTCCCTAGTATTTGTTTCTACCAGTAGTGTCGTGGTGAAATCACGGCAGATGCCATGGGATGGCTAAAAGTGGGGGGCTGCGTGAGGACGCCGGTGGGTTCCGGAAGCGAGGTTGGCACACGCGCGCGGGAGACACAAGGCGTACCCAGGTTCAGGGCCCTCCGGGGAGGTAACACCCCTAGTCCTGCTGAGTGGGTTGATAGGCTCAGAGGCCACAATGGTTACAATGGTGCTCCTGCTGAGTAGGAAGAAGGAGCTGGTTCTCCGTTCAGCCTCTCCAACGAGGGTATGTGTTGCTACTGGATCCGAATCCTCTGCATGGAGGCCTCCTGGGGGGTCTTATAGCCCGACCCCCCCAGGGTTACATGGGTAAAATTACACACGCTGGGACCCGAACGTCAGTATCTGGAGCCGGCTGTGGGCCCGCCGGCTGCTAGGCCCCGCCGGCTGCTTGGCATGGTGGCCCGTCGCCTCGAGTGTCACCGAGGGGACGGCATCATGGGGTCTGCAGTGGCGGGCTGGTGCTGACGCCGGTCGTCCCGGTCAGCGGGGTAGGCGGCTCTGTCACCGTGCCTTCCCGAGACGGATTGCACTGTAGCCACGCTCTCCCGCCGTGGGGGGTTGTCTTGTCGTCGGGCGCGATGGGACGGCTGCTGACCCATCGCCAGCCGGCTAGCGGACAGCCGGACCCGGCCTGGGGCCGGTCCTGGCCGGCTCGCGCTGGGAAGCCGGCTGTGTGGCCAGCCGGCGGGGAGGGGCATGGACCACCTGATGGTTTTGAAAAGGGGCTCCGGGCTCACTTGCCTACCCGGGGGTCATCTCCCCGACAGTAGTCCCCGAAGCTGTGAAGGCACGCCGGCTCCAAGCGGGGGAGGCTTTACAGCTTATCCCCGAAGGAGCGCGGTCGCGCGGCGAGGAAGTGCCGGCTCGGAGTGGAGTGGAGTGGCGAAGTGGTGGTGTTCTACATCCACTTCCTCCGCAGGCTCGGGCTTCCGGCGAGCGTCTTCTTCAGGCGCTTCCTTACATACTTCAGTCTCCAGCCGCACCATCTGGGGCCGAACGCCATTCTGCAGCTCGCCGGCTTCGCGACGTTGTGCGAGGGCTACGTCGGCATCCTCCGGTATGTGGAGCTGTGGTGCCGGATGTTCTACCTCAAGCAGCAAGGGGCATCAGTCGGCATCATGTCCGAGTGCGGGGCGGCCGTGCCGGTTACCCGGACGGCGGGCCCCTTCCCTAAGCTGCCGCTCGAGGACTCCGCTAAAAAGTGGCAGAAGTCCTTCTTCTATGTGAAAAACGCAGACCCGGCCAACGACCGCATCAACCTCCCTCCCTTCGTCGATGTGCCCCCGGCCAAGAAGCTGAACTGGGGGCACAACCCGAAGAGCCCGTCCGCGGAGATCTTGGGGATCTGCCGCTGGGTCAAGGAGATGACGGACCGCGAGGGGCTCACCGCCGTGGACCTCATCGCCGCCTTCATCGGTCGCCGGGTGCTGCCGCTGCAGAGGCGGCCACACCGAATCTGCGATATGAGCGGCCGGCGCGACCCCTGCCGGCTATCGACGAAGGAGCTGACGGCGGAGGAGATCGCCGTGCGCGTCAACGACCTCTCCGCCGCCAGGCTCAAGGTCAAGGAGTAGCGATTCAGCAAGGAGCCGTATAGGTGGGATGCCCCGGCGCCAGCGGTGAGTGTCTGGTCTTTGTTCTTTGCCACGTCCACCTTTCTCATGCGCCCTGACCCCCTGGGCCAGCTGCAGCGCTTCCCGAGCCAGCTGGTGCATGACGGCCTGAGTCCCATGGTTCTGCAGCCGGATCGAGACGAATCGGACCCGGAGGACGAGGAGGCTGGCAACGCGGGAGCCGAAGGCGGCGAGGAGAACCTCGCGGACGCGGAAGCCGGCGGCTCTGCTCAAGCCGGTAAGTCTCTTATCCCGGATGTTTTGTGCGAGTGGCCGGATGACGACGAAGATGACGAGGATGGGACGGGCGATGCAGCTCCACAAGGCACGGAGGCGGGCGACGGGGCCGCCCCCAGGGGGCGGCAGAGGAGGGCGACCGGGGAGCCGGCGGGCTCAAGCCGGCCGCACGGGAAGCAGCCGGTCGAGGCGCGGCCGGCTGCGAAGCGCCCTGCTACGGCGCAGACAGGCATCATGAAGAGGTCCGCCAAGAAGGCACGCCGGATGGCGCCGCTGGCGGGCCCGACGCGGGCGGTTCTCATGGCCATAGGGTAAGTTTCCTATCGCAGTTAGAGTCGTTGCCTTATTTACCGCTGCTGCTGCTGTTCTCTTCTCTTTTCTTCTGCTTCATCTTCCTCACGCGCCGTATCGGAGCGCGTTCAAGCTGGCGGAGGGGGCCGTGGCAGCGGCGACTGCAGAGGAGGCCGACCGGCGGCGGGGCCGGAGTGGCGCGAGGCGGCGGAGACCACCGTCGAGGTGCTCGCGGCCCACCAATCCGGCTCCACCCTTCAGGGCGCTGAGCAGGACGCCTGGAGGCCCCGGGCCGAGGCCGAGAAGGAGATGGCCGAGGCGTCGGCCAAGGCGTGGAGCGTTGCAGTGGCCGAGGTCATGGCGAGACAGCGGCGGGTCGCGGAGGAAATCGCGTGGCCGGAGTGGACGGCGTCGTCGCTGTCGCCGTCGCCGGTTGCGGAGCATTGCTCCAAAACGGTGCACGACCCGGCCCGCCGGGCGGAGGCGGATGCCCGCTCGGCCGCCGAGGAAGCAGCCGCTCACGGCGAATCCGGCGACCACGAGCCGGAGGCCGACCCGACGGCCGACCCGGAGGTGCCGCCGGGTGTCGACCCGGCCAATGGGGCCGGAGGCGGAGGGGACCGCGAGCCGGAGGCCATGCCGGGCGGAGGAGGAACGCCACCGCCAAGGACGGAGACCGCACCAGGGAGCTCTCGTGCCCTGGTGACGGCGGAGCCACGGGCCACGGGGCGCAGCCTCGAGCTGAGGCCGGCCGGCAGCGGGACCAACGCCGGTTCCGCGGCTCAGCCGCAGTGGGCCTGGGCGGCGAGCTCCGGCGAGGCGACAAGCGGCGCCCCCCGAAGCGAGCTGGATGCGGTGGTGGACTCTCTGCGGCTGCAGATCACCAACCACCACAACCAGTGGCAGAGCTTCGCCCAGGCGGAGAGCGCCCGGCTGCAACAGCTGGAGCAGACCTTCGTGGTGAGCTCTCCTACCCTTCATGCTTTCTTGCTTTCCGTTTCCTCTTTGCTCTTCTTGACCGGCTTGGTCACTTTCCAGTGGGGGCGCGTCAGCGCACCCACTGGGTGTAGCCCCCGAGGCCCGGGCCGGCTACGAAGCAGGCGGGTCGGGCCTTCTAGCGTCTGTGTGCTGACTTTCTCTTCTTTGCAGTCCATCTACGACCAGCGGGTGGCGGCGTACAACCGCCTCCTGAGCCGATACCGTGCGGCCAGGGCCCAGCTGGCGGCCAAGGAGGGGGAGCTTCGCCAGGCCAGAGGTATATTATCGAGTCTTTCCTGCATTCCTCTAGTTGGGGCGCGCCAGCGCTCCCACTGGGTGTAGCACCCGAGATCCGGGCCGGTTGCGCAGCAGCCGGGTCGGATGTTCTTTGCTTCTTGTTTTGCTTTCTCGTTCGGCTTCTGACCGGAATCCGGATCCGGATGCACAGCCGCCACCGATGACCCGACGGAGATGGAGGGGCTCCGGTGCCGGCTGGCGGAAGCCGGCCAGCTCCGTGACCAGGCGGCCGCGGAGCACGACCGGCTGCGGGAGGAGGCGGCCCGGGCAGTCCGGGAGAGGGACGAGGCCGCCGCCGCCCATAAGGCCGAGCTGGACCGGCTCACCGAGGAGCGCCGTCAAGCGGCAGCGCGGCAGGAGGAGGCGGCGAAGAAGGCCGCCGAGGAGGTCGCCCAGCTCAAGACGGACCGCGACCGCAGCGCCAATGCGCTGGCGGCGAGGGAGCGGGAGGCGCTGCAGGACGCGCTCTACATCGATGAGCTCCTCACGCGTAAGCGTTTTCGCTTGTGTCTTTTGCTTCTTTCTGTTTTCCGCCCTTTGGCGTCTTGGTCAATCTTCTTTCCCTTTTCTTCTAGGGTTCTTCCACGAGACCCAAGGGTCGGCCGAGGCGGCGGTGAACGCCCACCGACAAGAGGAGATGGCGGCGGGGGCCGCCGTCGAGGAGTACGCCGCCTGGTCGGTGGCGGAGATCACCGTAGCTGCCAAGGTTCGCTTGGAGGCGGTGGAGCGCCCTCCCTCTGGCCGGGTGCGGTGGCACCGAGAAGCGTGAGCCGGCTGGCGCGTTGGCTGCAGGCCGGCGTGGCGCGACTCAATGCGTGGAGGGCCTCCGCGGCTCGAGCCGGCGCGGACATGGCGCTTGGGGTCGTGCTGTCTTGGTACCCGACCATCCGCTTGGACCAGCTGCGCGCCCGAAGGGCTGGGGCGGAGGCGGACTTGGCGGAGCGGGCGACGTCGATCGCCGTGCGGGCTAGCGACATTGCGTCGGTCGCCCCGTAGTTCGTGCCGGAGCGGGCGCCGGACGGCGCGGAGCTTCCCGCCGATGACTTCGGCCTGGAGCTCGAGGACCCGGAGGGCAGCTCGGCCGAGACGGGCGCCGACGCAGACGACGACGCCGGCGAGTTGGACGACACCGCCACTACGGAGAACCCGGCGCCGAGTGATGCCAACTAGGCCGCAGCTTAGGGCTTTTATTTTTCCTGTCTTTCTTTCTTTCAAACTTGAAACTTTTGTTAGCCGGCAGATCCACCCACTGGGGGGTATGAGTTTAATGTAATGAACTACTGGCCGCGGGCCTTGCTGTATATATGAATGCATGTTTGTCTCTTGTATGCTTGCGCCTACCGTCTGGTGGTTTCGCTTTTGTTCTTTTCCCTTAGCTGTTTTCCTGTTCGCTTCCCCTTTCGTCCTCCTCACCGCCAGCCGGACAGCCGGGATCCGGTCTGTAGCTGGGACGGGGAGCCGGACTCGGAAGAGAGCGATTAGTACTTAGGCCTTAGGATTTGAGCGCAAGCGAAACACCCACTGGGCCAGCTGGTTGCAGGCGGCGAAGCCGGCTGGAGCGCAGCCGGTCTGTGCGGCGGAGCGTAAAGTGAGAACAGCCGGGTTGGCCAAGCCAGTCATTCGTACTTAGCTGTTTTTCGCGTGAGGATGCTTGCAGCCTTTGGCTCTTGCCAGCCTTGAACAGCCGGGAGCTGGTCTGTGGCTTATGGCAGAGAGAGGGCTTCGGCGGTGCACACGTTACCTACCGGGTTGAGTAGAACGCGGCGCGGGCTAGCCGGCGAGCCCCCGAGCCGGCCGTGCCGACCCGGCGGGAGGGAGGCGAATGTGGTAAAGTGCGCAAGAACTGGATAGAGATGAAAAGGTAGCCCCCGAGTGTCGTTCGGGGTACCTGCTGCTTTCATTAACTTCCAAAAGTGGTAGTGATACATACATACATGGTTCAACTGTAAAACGGACGGAGGAGCTCCGTGTTCCAGGGGCGTTCCGTCTCTTCGACGTTGGCGTCTCTCTTGCGCTTGCTTTGCTTTTGCGCGTCGATGAGGTAGTACGTGTTGTTGCGCAAGGCCTTGCTGATGATGAAGGGGCCCTCCCATGGGGAGGATAGCTTGTGCTGGCCGGCTGTTCGCTGGATCAGTCGGAGGACGAGGTCGCCCTCGCGGAAAGTGAGGGGCTTGATCTTCTTGCTGTGGTAGTGGCGTAGGTTCTGCTGGTAGATGGCTGGCCGGCTGAGGGCCAGCAGGCGCGCCTCCTCTAGCAGGCCAACGCCGTCTTCGCGCGCTGCTGTGGCCTCCACCTCCGTGTACAGGGTGACCCGAGGGGAGTCGAACTCGAGATCCATGTGGATGACCGCCTCGGCCCCGTAGGCGAGGAAGAATGGGGTGAACCGGTTGAGCGGTTGGGGGTGGTCCGGAGACTCCATCGGACGGCCGGCAGCTCGTCGATCCAGCTGTCGGGTGATCGCACGAGTGGTTCGACGAGTCGCGGCTTGATGCCGGCCAAGATGAGGCCGTTTGCCCGCTCTGCCTGGCCGTTGGACTGAGGATGCGCGACGGAGGCCAGGTCAAGCCGGATGCCGGAGACGGAGCAGTAGCGCGCCAGCGCACATTTGGCGAAGTTGGTGCCGTTATCGGTATTGATGTTGTTGGGGACGCCGTAACGGACAGCGATGTCTTTGATGAACTTGATGGTTGTGGGACCGTCAAGTTTCTTGATCGGCCTAGCCTCGATCCACTTGGTGAACATGTCGACGGCCACCAGAAGGTGTGTCATGCCGCCCCGAGCGGTTTTGAAGGGTCCCACCATGTCGAGGCCCCAGACGGCAAAGGGCCACGCGATGGGGATGGTTTGGAGTGCCGCAGCCGGCTGCTGGCTCTGGGCCTTGAAGTGCTGGCAGCCCTTGCACTTGAGGACCAGCTCCTCGGCGTCCTTCAGCGCAGTTGGCCAGTAGAAGCCGTGGCGGAATGCTTTGGCCACCAGAGACCGGGAGGCGGCGTGGTGCCCGCACTCGCCCTGGTGGATATCGAGCAAGATCTCGAGGCCCCTGGCCGTCTCGACGCATCGCTGGAAAACGCCGGTTGTGCTGCGCTTGACGAGCTCGCGGTTGATGATGCTGTAAGCGGAGGCCCGGCGCTGTACCTGTCGAGACTTGACCTCGCTCGCCGGGAGCTCGCCGCTTGCCAGGAAAGCGAGGATCGGTTGGGCCCAAGACGGCGCCTCCAGCACCGTGAGGACGGCCACTTGCGCGGGTTCGGCCGGGTTGGGAGGCGGCGAGCCAGAGCCGGCGGCCCCCGAGCCGGGGCCAGCAGCCCCAGGGGCTGGGATGGCAGCTCCCGGGATCGGGATGGCAGCCCCCGGGGCGGCACTGGCAGTCCCCGAGCCGGAGGCTGCAGTCCCCGAGCCGGAGGCGGCAGCCCCCGAGGTTGGGTCCAAGACGGGAGCCCCCGAGGCGGGGACGGCGGTCCCCAAGCCGGAGCCGACAGTCCCCGAGCCGGAGGGGGGGACCGTCGGGTCGGCCGGGACGAAGATGGACTCCGAATCCGGAGACGGCTTGATGGACGGCTTGCACAGGTGCTCGAGGGAGACGCCAGTTGGGATCGCTTGCCGGCTAGAGCCGAGCTTGTCTAGGGTGTCCGCCGCCTCGTTGTCGTTTCGGGGGACGTGGAGGAACTCGCAGCCGTCGAAGCTGCCGGTCATCTGCTGGACCAGGTTGCGGTAGCTGGCCATGTTGGAGTCCCTGGCGTCCCACTCGCCAGAGGCTTACTGGACCACCAGGTCGGAATCGCTGAAGCAGAGGATGCACCGAATGCCGATTTCTTTGGCCAGCCGGAGGCCATGAACAATGGCTTCGTACTCGGCGACGTTGTTGGAGGCGACGAAGTGGATTTGAAGCACATAGCGCAGCCGGTCGCCTTTGGGGGAGGAGAGCACGATGCCGGCTCCCAAGCCGGAGGCCATCTTCGATCCGTCAAAGTGCATGCGCCAGTGCGTTGCGTCGGGAGCCGGTGGCAAGTACTGGGTCTCCGCCCAATCGACGAGGAAGTTGGCCAACGCCTGCGATTTGATGGCGGTGCGAGGCTCGTAGAGGATGGTGTGGCCGGCTAGCTCGATGGCCCATTTGGCGATCCGGCCGGAGGCTTCCCGGCATCCCATGATCTCGCCAATCGGGCTGTGCTCACCACGGTGATGGCGTGCTCCTGGAAGTACTGCTTCAGCTTCTTCGCGGCCAAGTACACGCCGTAGCACATCTTTTGGTAGTGGGGGTAGTTCTGCTTGGAGGTGGAGAGGACCTCGCTTAGGTAGTACACAGGGCGCTGGACCGGCTGTGCCTTGCCTTCCTCGGGGCGCTCTACCACCAGCACCATGCTGACCACGCGGGTGGTTGCCGCGATGTACATCAGGAGCGGCTCCTTTTCCGCCGGTGCGGCCAAGACGGGTGTGGTGGAGAGCATGCGCTTGAGGTCGCGGAAAGCTTCGTCCGCCTGGTCGGACAACTCGAATGGCGTCGTCTTCTTCATCAGCTGATATAGGGGCAGGGCCCTCTCCCCTAGCTGGCTGACGAACCGGCTGAGAGAGGCCAAGCAGTCGGTGAACTTCTGGACATCGTGCAGCCGAGCCGGTTTGCGCATGCGGTCGATTGCCTTGATCTTCTCCGGATTGGCCTCGATGCCGCGCTCCGAGACGAGGAAACCAAGGAGTTGGCCAGCCGGCACGCCGAAGACGCATTTCTCCGGGTTGAGCTTGATCTGGACTGGCGCAGATTGGCAAACGTCTCCCTGTGATCCTCGAGGAGGGTGAGGTGCTACTTGGTCTTCACTACGATGTCATCGACG
Organism: Elymus sibiricus; assembly: GCA_039707655.1. Classification (NCBI taxonomy): domain Eukaryota; kingdom Viridiplantae; phylum Streptophyta; class Magnoliopsida; order Poales; family Poaceae; genus Elymus; species Elymus sibiricus. Next base: position 266,127,862 of record CM077676.1, on the reverse strand, counting down.
TAGACGTGCACGTTCCGGCCAATCTGAGGCAGGAGGCATTTTTGCATGCAGCGCTGGAAGGTGGCACCGGCGTTCTTCAAGCCGAACGACATGGTGATGTAGCAATACGCCCCGAAGGGGGTGATGAAGGACGTCTTGAGGGCATCCGCCGGGTCCAGCTTGATCTGGTGGTAGCCGGAGTAAGTGTCCAGGAAGGACAAGAGCTCGCAGCCGGCTGTGGAGTCGATGACTTGGTCGATCCGGGGTAGGGCAAACGGGTCCTTGGGGCAGGCCTTGTTCAGGCTGGTGTAGTCGATACACATGCGCCAAGTGTCGTTCTTCTTCAGGACGAGGACCGGGTTTGCCAGCCACTCGGGGTGGAACACTTCCATGATGAACCCGGCTTTGAGTAGTCGGGCGATCTCTTCGCCAATGGTTCTTCGCTTCTCCTCGGAGAAGCGGCGTAGCGGCTGCCGGACCGGCTTGGCATCCGGCCGGACGTGGAGTTTGTGTCAGCGAACTTCCTCGGAACACCCGGCATGTCTTTAGGGGACCATACGAAGATATCACGATTCTCACGGAGGAAGTCGATGAGCTCGCCTTCCTATTTGCTATCGAGGCCGGAGCCCACGACGACGTACTCGCTGGAGTTGGGGTTGGACGGGTCGAGCGAAACCTTCCTTGTGCCCTTGGCCGGCTTGAAGAACCCCTCATCGGTCGGCTGCTTGAGCTGAGCCGGCATGACCGGCTGCTCGCCAGCCAGCGCGACAAGACGATCGAGCTGGCGCCTCTCCTCGGCGATGACCAGCGACTGGGCCAGCTTGGAGATGGCTTTGGCGCACTCCAGGGACTTCCTGTAGTCACCGGTGATGGTGATGATGCCCTTGGGGCAGCTTCATCTTGAGGTATGCGTAGTGGGGAACTGCCATGAACTTGGCCATGGCGGGCCGGCCCAAAAGCGCGTGGTAGGGGCTGGCGAGGTTGACCACCTCGAACCAGATTGGCTCGCGGCGGAAGTGGGCGCTGGTGCCGAATAGCACGTCCAGCCGCACCCGGCCGATGGGTGAGCACGAGGCGCCTGGCACGATGCCGTGGAACACCGTCTGGGTGGGCTGCAGCTGGCTCTCTTTGATGCCGAGCTTGACCATGGTGTCGCGGTAGAGGATGTTGATGCTGCTGCCGCCATCGATCAGCACCCGCAAAAAGTGGCAGGTGCGCTTCTCAACGACGAAGGTAGGGTCGAGGACGAGCGCGTAGCCACGCGGCGTGGGCATCACGGCCGGGTGGTCCTCCCGGGTCCAATTGACGGGACGGTCGGACCAGTGCATGTACTGGGGGACCGGGGAGACGACGGCGTTCACCTCGTGCCGGTACTTGCGCTTGCTGTGCTTGTCGTCGCCTTCACTGGTGAAGACGACGTAGGCCGCGTCCTGCTGAGGGTAGGGGTTGTTGGCGAGGGCGCCGGCTGCTGGAGGCGGCGGGAGCTGCGGGTCTAGACCGAGCGGTGGTGGTGGGAAATCGCCATGCATCAGGCGCTAGGTGATGCTGCAGTTCCGGAGCGTGCGCGTGGAAGGCTTTGCGCCGCTGTGGTTCTTGCATGGGGTGTCTAGCATCTCCTCAAAGGAGAACTTGGGCTTCCAGGCCGTCTTGCCGGTGCGCTGGCGTTTGACACCGCCTTGCTCGGCTGGCTCCTCCTCCACCACGGCGGCCACTTGCTGGTTGCTGTAGCGAGGAGCCGGCTGCTCGGCCTTCCGCTTGTTGTTGTTGTCTTGCCGGCGCTGGTTGGTCTCACCGGCCGGTTTTGGGGTGGCCGGCTGGACCGGGACCGGCTTGCCGTCTGCGTCAACGGTGATTTTTACGCGCATTGCGGAGTCGGCCGGGGCGTACTTGTCCGCCACCGCCATGAGCTCCGCCAGGGTGTCCGGCTCGTCGCACATGAGCCGGTGCTTGAGCAAGGTGCCATCTCGGTACCCGTCGACGAAGTACTGGACGGCTTGCACTTCGTGGACGCCTTCGCAGGAGTTGCGCAGTTCGGTCCACCGCGTGAGGAAGTCGCGGAGAGGCTCGCTCGGGCCCTGGACGCACATGCAGAGTTGGCGAGGCCAACCCGGACGCTTGTACGTGCTGGTGAAGTTGCGCGCGAATGCATCCTCGAAGTCCAGCCAGTCATTGACGCTGCCGGCCCTCAGGCTGTTAAGCCATGTCTGGGCCGAGCCGAGCAGCATGAGGGGGACGTAGCGGACCGCCACGCGCCAGTTGCCGCCGGCGATGCCGACAGCCATGGTGTAGTCGGTTAGCCAGTCCTCCGGCTTGGAGACGCCGCTGTACTTGGGGGTGTCGCGGGCCAGCGTGAACCCTTTGGGGAAGGGCTCTTCGCGGATGCGGGGTCCGAAACATGCGGGGCCAACGAAGCTCTCCTCCTCGAGGAGCGTGGACCGCTCCAGCCGGTCGATGCGGTGGTGGGAGTCGGTTTCGTCGTAGGGTTCACGGTGGCCCAGCCGGCTCGCGATGGGGCCGCGTGGCACGGCGCCAGCGGAAGCCGGCCGGGGTCGTCGAGGCGGCGGGGGAGGAAGTTCCGGCTGCTGAACCCGGTCGTCACCGGCAGTTTCGTCGGCAATGCCGTCGCCAGTCGTTACGACGTGGTTGTGCCGGCTCCGATTTGCCCGGCGCCGGCCCGAGCGGCTGGCGCTGCCGGCAGGGGAGGACGCCTGCTGCGTGTCCCGAAGGACCCTTTCCGGGTTCGCGGTGTTTCCCGAAGCGGAGGCAGATGGCCGGGCCGGGTCGAAACGCTTCTGCTGCTCGTTCGCCGCGGTGGTGAGGTCACGGATGCGCTGCTGCAGCTGCAGCAGCTCCTCGCCCTCCAGGAACTCGAGATCCGCCACGGCTGCCTGCGCTGCGCGCATGTTCTTGACGGGGGTGTCATAGACGGGCCGGCCTGCGCCTAGCGCATGGCCGATTGCGCCCCCACGGATTCGCACCTCCGCGACCCGGCTGGGCTCGGCGGTGGCCGGCGTGAAGCCATGGACGCTATCGTACTCTCGCTGGGCGGACTCCAGTCGGCGCCGCATTGCCGCGAGCGTTGTGGCCTCGACCAGCAGATGCTCACGGTCCTCGTTGAGCTGAGCCGCTGCGGCTGCCGTGTCGGCGGCGGGCATGATGGGGGCTTGTAGGCTCCGGATCGTCTCGCGGAGCGGGTCGACCCGGCGAGGCGGGGCCGCAGCCGCGGCAGCGGCAGCCGCGGCGGCCTTCTCCTTGCTGCTCGAGGAGTCGGAGCTAGCGCCAATGGTCAGCACCTCCGCGCGGATGCAGTGGATTGCGACGTCGTCGGGGACGGCGCCGCCAATGAGATCCGGCGAGTCGGCGAAGCTGTGTACCTCGCCAGGGTACTCGTCGGGGACGAGCGCGACGTAGACGCGCAGCGCGCCGAAAGGAACGACGAGGCAACCTGCGGGGCAGGCGGCGTCCACGCCAGGCGCAGAGTCGCAGCCGGCCGGGTTGGCCGCGCAAGGCGCGCGGACCAAGCCGTGGGTGATGCGCTCGCCGGAGCTGGTGAAGGGCCTCGTCCAGAACTTGACTCTGGCCGATGCCGTGAGCGGCCCCACGATGGGCGCCAACTGTCGTGATGAAATCACGGCAGATGCCATGTGATGCCTGGGCTGTGTGAGGACGCCGGTGGGTTCCGGAAGCGAGGTTGGCACACGCGTGCGGGAGACACAAGGCGTACCCAGGTTCAGGGCCCTCCGGTGGGGTAACACCCCTAGTCCTGCCGAGTGGGTTGATAGGCTCAGAGGCCACAATGGTTACAATGGTGCTCCTGGAGCTGTTTGGGCGGAGGAGGAAGAAGGAGTTGGTTCTCCGTTCAGCCTCTCCTACGAGTGTGTGTGTTGCTACTGGATCCGAATCCTCTGCATGGAGGCCTCCTGGGGGGTCTTATAGCCCGACCCCCCAGGGTTACATGGGTAAAATTACACACGCCGGGACCCGGACGTCGGCGTCTGGAGCCGGCTGTGGGCCCGCCGGCTGCTGGGCCCCGCCGGCTGCTCAGCACTGTGGCCCGTCGCCTCGAGCGTCACGGAAGGGACGGCGTCGTGGGGTCTGCAGTGGCGCGCTGGTGCTGACGCCGGTCGTCCCAGTCGGCGGGGTGGGCGGCTGTGCCACCGCGCCTTCCCGAGATGGATTGCACTATAGCCACGCTCTCCCGCCGTGCTGGGGCTATCTTGTCGTCGGGCGCGATGGGACGGCTACTGACCCATCGCCAGCCGGCCAGCGGACAGCCGGACCCGGCCTGGGGCCGGTCCTGGCCGGCTCGCGCTGGGAAGCCGGCTGTGCGGCGAGCCGGCGGGGAGGGGCATGGACCGCCCCGATGTTTTTGAAAAGGGGCTCCGGGCTCGCTTGCCTACCCAGGGGTGATCCCCCCGAGAAGTTGCACATTTTTGCAAAGTCATTTGGTGGCTAAAAGAAAATGCAAAAGCTACTGGAAAAAGAAAAATAGAAAAATAAAAAGGGAAAAAGCTAAAGGCTACTGTGGACTGGGCCTAAGTCCACAGTGCGGCCGAGCCCACAGCGCACCGTCTCCCTCCTCTCTCTCCTCGCGTGTGTTGGCTCGCCCGTGGCTGCGCCGGCACGCCCCGGCGAATGGCCGACACGGCGACGCCCCAACCCGGGCGAGGGGATAAGGATGGCCCTCTCGGCCTCCCCGTCGCCCAGATCCACTCGCCTCCCCCTTTCCTCACTCCGCTCGCCCTCTCCCACTCGCTGCCAAACGCTTCCGTCGCCGCTCGCCGTAGTTCGTGTGCCCACCGTCGACGCCGCGCTTCTCCATCGTGTCCGGGAGCCTCGCCGTGCTCCGCTACATCGTCTGTGCCGAAAAACGCACGCTGTCGAGCTCCACCGCATGGATCCGCGCCGTCCTCCTCATCTTCGGGTCGCCAGCGTTCGTCGTCGATTCCGGCGACGACTGCGGCCCCTAAGCTTCCACCGGCCTCCGTGTGCCTCGCGGTGAGCTTCTCTCCCTCTCCCCTCTCTTCCCCGCGTTTATCCGTGCCTGTAGCCACCGCGCTCGTCATGGCTGTACTCGCCGCCGTAGCCGAGCTCGTCGCCGTTGAGCTCGTCCGAGCTCATTAGCGTGCTCAGCACGCCCGTAGGAGTCGAACACCGCCGCCCGCTTGATCTGCCACGTACCACGTCGCCGTTTCCACCCACATCCGTACGCCGGCGTCCGCCGCGCTGCTCCCCGCCGTCGCCCCAGGCCATCTCCGTCCGTGCCACCACCGCAGATCGATGCGGCTCGCTCCGCTCGATCGAATGGGCCAAGCCGCGCGTGAAACGGCCGAGCGTAGCTGTTTTCTGGCGCCTCCCATGGCCCTCCGCCACGTTTGGAGGTCGCCGGCGTCAAGCCGCAGGCCGCCGCCGACGTGGCAGCCACGCTGGCACCCCCTGGGTCACTGCCAGTGGGCCCAGGGGCCCCAGTTGACCGAGTTGACTTGGTCAACTCGGCTGACTGGGCACACAGTGCCACTGAGACGCGGGCCCCACTCGCTTAATTAACTAATTAGTTAATTTAATTATTTTGTTTAATTAGTTAGACACTGACATGTGGGGCCCACGTTCTAATTAACCCCTAATTAGTTTAATTAGTCTCTAGTTAGCCCTGTGTCACTGACTAGTGGCACCCAGCTGTCAGGTTTGACCTGGAACAGCTGGGGTTGACCACTGATGACACACGTGCACTGTTCTGGATAATGCGAATTTATTATTTAAAATAATTCCAGAATTTTAGAAAAAGGTTTAAATTTTGAAAATTCGTAGAAATTCAACCGTAGCTCGGATCGAAAAGTTTTCAACATGAAAGTTGATCAGAAAAACGAGACGAATCCGAATATGTGGTCAAAATGCTTGACCATCACTCCTAACTATCTGAACATGGAACCTTCCCCGCTAGTTCATTATACCAATAACTGCCTAAGAGCCGGGAAAATATCCCAGATATTTTCCCGCTTCGTCTGCAACGTGTAGCCTTGCATTAGGTCACCATCATCACTGCATTTTTGCCATGCCATGCATTGTGTTGCATTTGCTTGCTTTTATTTATTGTTCCTTCCCCCTCTTCTCCCCCTCTAGACTCCGAGACCGACGCAGCTCCGGAGTACGACTACACCATTGACGACCCCTCCTTTGCCACAGAGCTTCCAGGCAAGCAAACCCCCCTTGAACAGGCCTATATCACCTATTCTTTCTCCCTCATGCTTGCATTAGAATTGCTACAGTTATCGTTCCGAATACCTATTCTGATGCATAGCCTGTTTTTGTAAATTGCTGTTGATACTTTACCTGATATCCTAAATGCTTAATATAGGTTGGTTGGCAAACCATCTGTGGCCCCTTTTCCTTGTCCTAGTTGCCCCGCTTAGTTACCAGCGCCCCGATCGATGTGATCGACGGGATGAGACCAGCACATCACCGCACACCCCTAAGTTGTTTGACTTTGTAAAGCTAATATCGATTGCCGAGGCTGACACCTCTTATCTCACTTCTGATGTTTCCTCTATAGTAAACTAGTCGGTTGTGAGTTACTGAGGGTGATTCCTCTTCCACCACCTCCGATAAAGCTTCTGTCGTACAACTCCTCAAGTGAGAATCCAACGAGGGTGATTCCTCGGATTCCTCCTTGATGTGTTGGACACACTGTTACCACTTAATTACTTCAGATACTTGGTAAAGTCAGGTAGGCCCCGAGGGGTACCCGCGAGTGATGTCGAGACAGGTTGACCGTCAGGGTACCCGCAAGATGATTACGTGGCACGGCTGGGCATTCTTGGCCCTTGCCGTAAGTCCACGAGTTGGGGCGACGGGGTCACATGATCGTGAGTCTCTGCTCGTTTCCGCGAGCTCGCAATGCACTAATGGGTTAGGATATGTAATCTGAGTAGGCCTCTAGCCTTTTCGCACTAACCACCACGCGGGAATAAGTATGGGCACTTGGCATCGTACATATCAGCCGAAGTTCTTCAGACGTCAGGAGTTGAGCGGCACGCGCCCAGGTTGGACTGCGACAACCTGCATGTGTATATAGGGGCTAGGTCTGCTCCCGGCCATCCCCGCAACGCGCAGGAGTGCAAAGGGCGATGGGCCCCAGACCCTTGAGCGCTTAGGGTGTAGATCGGCGTGCTAGCCTCTCTGTTGAACCTAGGTAGGGCTACGACGTGTTGATTAGCCGAGGCCGGGCATGGACCGATTAAGTTTGTCTGGTGCACCCCTGCAGGGAAGTATATCTATTCGAATAGCCGTGTCCACGGTAACAGGACACTCGGAAAATATCCTGATCTTCTACAACTAGAACTGGGTTAATATGTGACTCCGGGATCGCTTTCTCGCAGGGGTCGAGGAAGGATCTCTGGGCGTTGTTGCTACTTGATGCTACTACTATATTTATGTACTAATCTGCACTCTTCCTATGCTGCAAGACGCTGAAGATGCTAGTCTTCGATAGGCTAGTCTTTTCCCCTCTATTCTGGCATTTCTGCAGTCAAATCCACTGATACAGCCCTTCTTTGATATCGATGCATAAGTAGAATAGTTCTGATGTAAGTCTTGCGAGTACTTTGGATGAGTACTCATGGTTGCTTTGCTTCCCCTTTTTCCCCATACCCGATTGCTGCGACCAGATGACGGAGCCCCGGAGCCAGCTGCCCCAGCCGACTACTACTACTACCCCTCTGGTGGAGAGTACTACTACGAGTAGACCACCGATGACCAGGAGTAGATAGGAGGCACCCAGGCAGGAGACCTACGCCTTTTGATCTTTGTCGTTGTTTTGCCCCTTCTTCTTAATTCTTATCTGTTTAACTTTTATGTCTGTACTTAGATATCTAATGCTTCCGCTGATGCTAGTGTGACTCAAGCTTATGTATTCGAGCCCTCGAGGCCCCTGGCTTGTAATATAAAGCTTGTATGACTTTTATTTATGTTTAGAGTTGTGTTGTGATATCTTCAAGTGAGTCCTTAGGCTTGATCGTGTGCATTTGCGTGTATGATTAGTGCATGATTAAGTCGGGGGCGTCACAAGTTGGTATCAGAGCCGACTGTCTGTATTAACCCCCTTTCTAACTCCTTGGCCGAAGTTGAGTCTAGTCTCTGCAAAACTGTTTTACTAACATGGTTGTGTTGCTTACGGGCCCACGTCGCAAATGGGTGGTATTAGGATCTTTTATTCCTCTTCCATACTCTGGGACTCTGATCTCACTTCTTTTCGGGTTAAATGATTTTGCTAACACTGACATTAGGTTCTCATATTCATGTTCACCCGGAGAGCTGGATTATCTGCAACATTTCTTTCCAATGCTATCTTATGCTTCTCACACTGTCATTTGACTTCTTGCACTCCTTGTTTCAGATGCGTCCCGCAAGACAGCTTGTACGCCACACTATGGCTCTTGATGCGACTGGGTTCCCTGCCATCTTGTTCGATCTCTTGACCAGGCTGGGATATCGCTGGTACCCCGAGTACACAGTTTACGAGGATTACCACCAGTTCAACCAGGAGCAGTACCATGCTGTGGTTCGCATCTTTGATCGGCAGAACAACTCCATCATTGAGTTGCGCACCTTTCATGGTGTTGGAGTGACTGTTGATATGGCCATCCATGATGCTACCTATACTGCTATTGCCCGTCTCTGCGGAGAGCACAACAGTTGCTTGGAGGAGACTGCTTTCAGATACATCCCGTATGCCCCCGCTAGGGATGAGATTGGATATTACACTGTTGTCTGTACTCCTTACGTGCCGCGTCGTTATGACCCGCAGGTTTTGGTACAGTACACTCAGGCTCTAGACCGCACTGCTCGAGCTCTTGCTGTCGAGTTGTACGCCACTCGTGCTCGTCTTTACGACTCTCTGACATAGTTGCTACCAGCAGTCAGTGCACGGATGCACCCAGAGTATATCCTTTACCCGCGCAGGACGGAGATGCCACCAGGTCTTCTGTGGCCTGCTGTTGGAGGTTGTACTCCTCCACGTGGTCCTCTTCTTCCAGTCCGGGACCAGGTTTTGCACCAGAGTGTTCACGGAGCGCATGATCCTTACATCGAGGGTACCCTGCGTCGTCACCTGCAGCTGCCTGGCTTCAGTGGTTTTCTCCGACGTTGATGTAGCTATCGATATGTCCCGTTGTTGTATCCCTCCACTGCGTGCCTGCGTGCCGCCTAGTTGTGTAGCTTTCCTTTTCGCTGTTGTAACGCTGGCTTGTAACCGAATCTATGTATGGATCTATAAGTCATGTTTGACTATGTGATGTCGTATTTATTGCACTTGTTTTTGTTGTGCGTGATTACTTCATGAATGATTCCATACAATTGCAATACTCGTTGCTAAACTACCCCTATTGAATTTTAGCAGGATGGTTAGACCAGCAGGTCGTGGTCGTGGCCGTGGTGCCAACAATCCACCACCGCCCGACTATATGGCTGCAATGATGCAACAATTCGAAATGCACCGTGAGTTTATGCAAGGACTTATGGATCAGTTTCCTCGTCCCAATGCCAATCAGTAGCCAGCCGCAATAACTTTGCAAGAGTTTGTGCGTCTCAATCCAACAATCTTCCGCAACTCAGTTCAGCCGCTTGACGCTGATGACTGGCTCCGCGACATCACTTTCGAGATGGAGTCTGCGAATGTGGCCCCTGCCAGCTATGTCACTTTTGCATCTTACTTTCTGAAGGGTCCCGCAGCCCAATGGTGGGACACTCATAGGCATACCCTACCTGCTAGAACCATGATCACTTGGGTGGAATTCCAAGCTGCTTTCCGTGCCTGTTACATTCCGCAAGGAGTCATGGACCGGAAGAAGCGTGAGTTCCGCAACCTTACCCAGGGCAACAAGTCTGTGGAAGCTTATCAGCGGGAATTTTTGGAACTATCTCGTTACCCTGAAGAGGATATTGCTACTGATGCCCGCAGGCAGGAGAAGTTCCATGAAGGGCTCAACCCAGATATCAAGCTCACTCTGCTAGTCCAAGACTTCGCCGACTTCGCCACCTTGGTGAACAAGGCTATCCAGGTTGAGACTGGTCTGAAGGAACACAAGGACGCTCTCAAGCGCACCCGTGAAGCGGGCTCATCTTCGGGCTCGTCTTCCCAGAAGCGCCGCATATGGATCCCTCATAGCATGTACCGTCCGAATGCACCTGTTCCAAGGACTTCGTATGCTGCACCCCGATTGCTTCCTCCACCTCTGAGGCAGCCAAGACCCCAAGCTGCATCGCTTCGAGCTCCTGCTCCCCGTCCTGAGGATGGACTGTGTTTCACCTGTGGACGTCCAGGTCACCGTGCCAAAGACTGCCATCAGAACCAGAATCAGTTGGCACTTCCATCTGCTGGCCATGGTAATGGCCGTGGCAACAACCAGCCCCGCAACAACAATGCCAGGCCTTCTTATGGTCGTGGTCAAGCTTATCATGTCAACATCAATGAAGAGCCAGACCAACCAGCTACTGTGATGGGTACACTTCCTGTTAATTCAGTACCAGCTTCTGTTTTGTTTGATTCAGGAGCATCGCATTCTTTTATATTAGAAGAGTTTGCATTCATGCATGGCATTAAACATGAAAATTTGCACCAGCCGTTAGTGCTTAACACTCCCGCGGGCCATTGTCGAACCTTTATGTTCAGCCCCGATGTTACCATTGAAATTGAAGGGTTGGAATTCCATGCTTTTCCCATTATTTTAAAGTCTTCCAAGGTTGACCTCATTCTGGGAATGGGTTGGTTGAAGGCTCACCTCGCCTTAATCAATTGTGCAACTAAATCCGTCCAACTTCTGCACCCCTCAGATGAGATAGTAAATTACCATGCTCATGTCGTTCAAAATGCTGAGGCTCAGATTTATGCACTGAATGTGTTGAACGCTTCTCCTCTTGAGGGGATCGAAAACGTTCCAGTCGTTTGCGACTTCCAAGATGTATTCCCGGAAGAACTTCCAGGAGTACCCCCTACTAGAGCTGTCGAGTTTGTCATCGGCCTAAAACCAAGCACCACTCCTATTGCGAAGCGTCCATATAAGATGCCGCCGCATGAACTTCTTGAGCTTAAGGAGGAACTCGACAAATCACTTCGCAAGGGTTTCATTCGTCCTAGTTCCTCTGCCTGGGGAGCACCTTCTCTCTTTGTCAAGAAGAAAGATGGTACAAACCAATTTCTCCAAGATTACCGGCCCATCAACGAAGCCACCATTCAGAACAATCATTCGCTTCCTCGGATCAATGACCTATATGATCAACTTGTTGGATCATCAGTGTTCTCTAAACTCGACTTGAGGTTGGGTTATCATCAGATCCGTGTCCGCGAAGAGGATATTCCCAAGACTGCCTTCGTTACTCGCTATGGCTCTTATGAGTACATTGTCATGTCATTTGGCTTAACTAATGATCCAGCAATGTTCTCCCGCCCGATGAATTATATCTTCATGGATTACCTCGACAAGTTCATCGTGGTTTATCTGGATGATATCCTGGTATATTCCAAGAATAAGGAAGAACATGCTGAACATCTTCGTCTTGTTCTTGAAAAGCTTCGAGAGCACCAACTATATGCCAAGTATTCCAAGTGTGAATTCTGGTTATCTGAAGTAACCTACCTTGGTCATGTGATTTCCAAGGATGGCATTGCTGTCAATCCAGAACGAGTTCAGGCTATTCTTGACTGGACTCCTCCGAAGAATGTCAAGCAAGTTAGAAGTTTTCTCGGACTTGCAAGCTATTGCCGTCGATTTGTCGAGAACTTCTCAAAGATTGCCAAGCCTTTGACTAATCTGCTTCACAAAGGCGTTGAGTTTGAGTGGACAGACAAATGTTAGGAAAGTTTCTAGACCATCAAGGACAAGCTGGCCTCTGCACCAGTACTTGCACCTCCAGATTCTCGCAAGGACTTTGTGATTTATTGCGACACCTCTCGTCAGGGATTAGGTTGTGTCCTGATGCAAGAATGCAGAGTAATTGCTTATGCCTCGCGACAATTGCGTTCTCACGAAGAGAATTATCCAGTGCATGACCTTGAACTTGCTGCAGTGATATATGCATTGAAGCTGTGGCGACATTACCTCCTTGGTAATTGATGTGAGATATATACTGATCACCAAAGTCTGAAGTATTTGTTTACTCAGCTGGATCTCAATCTCCGCCAACAGTGATGGTTGGAAACGATTACGGACTATGATTGCAGTATTTCATATACCCCTGGCAAGGCTAATGTGATGGCCGATGCCTTAAGCCGCAAGTCCTATTGCAACAACCTCATGGTTCAGCGAGCTTAACCTCATCTGTATGAAGAACTGCGCAAGCTGAACCTCCACATCGTTCCGCAGGGTTCTCTTAATACCCTTGTTATACAGCCAGATCTTGAGAAAGCTGTTAAGCGTGCACAAGCAAAGGATGCTGAAGTTGATCAGATGAAAAGAGATCTTACCCTTGAAAAGTACAGAGATTTCTCGTTTGCTGAAGATGGAACTTTGTATTTCAGAGACCGCATTGTGGTACCTCGGTTCGAGCTTATGACTGACAAAGTCATGATGGCGGCACATGATACACCATTGTCTATTCATCCGGGTAGCACCAAGATGTATCGTGACCTTCGTCAAAGGTACTGGTGGTCTAAAATGAAGCAGGACATTGCTCGATATGTTGCTGAACGTGACATTTGCCGTCGCGCTAAAGTAGAACATTAGAAGCCTGCTGGAATTCTGCAACCGCTCCCTATTCCTGAGTGGAAATGGGACAAAGTGCAAATGGATCTTATCACTGGTCTTCCCAGATCACAAAAGGGTCATGATGCTATTCTCGTCGTCATTGATCAACTCTCCAAAGTTGCACACTTTCTGCCAGTCAAGGAGACGATCACTGCTAGTCAGCTAGCAGAGTTATATATCTCTAGAATTGTATCACTCCACGTTATTCCAAAGGAGATCAGTTCAGACCGTGGCAGCCTCTTCACTTCTAAGTTCTAGGCAAGTTTCCAAGAAGCTATGGGAACTCATATAACCTGGAGTTCAGCTTATCACCCCCAGTCCCAAGGCCAAGTCAAACGAGTCAATCAAGTGCTTGAAGATATGTCGCGTGCTTGTGTCATTTCTTTAGGCAAGAAGTGGGAGGAATCTCTCCCGTATGCCGAATTTTCATACAACAACAGCTATCAAGCAAGCTTGAAAATGGCCCCCTTCGAGGTTCTATATGGACGTAAGTGTCGAACCCCTCTGAATTGGTCAGAAATTGGGGAACGGCCGCTCATTGGTCTGGATGTTATCCAACACGCTGAAGAGCAAGTCCGTATTGTTCGAGAAAATCTCAAGGCGGCCCAGTCTCGCCAGAAGAGCAATTATGATCGAAAACACTGGGGATCGATCTATCAACCTGGTGAGCAAGCTTATCTGCGTGTCACTCCTATGAAGGGCACTCATCGCTTTGGAATCAAGGGCAAGTTAGTTCCTCACTACATCGGCCCTTTCCGTATTCTCACCAGACGTGGACATGTGGCTTATAAATTGGAGTTGCCGTCGCAATTCTCTCACTTCCACGGCGTCTTCCATGTGTCGCAACTTCGTCGTTGCTTCAAGGAATCTCCGCACTGAGTAGTGGATCATGAATTGCTCGATTTGCAAGATGATCTATCTTATAAAGAGCATCCGATCTGCATTCTCTATCAAGCTGAATGTTGGACCCGCCAAAAGACAACTAAGTTCCTCAAAGTACAGTGGTCGAATCATACTGAAGATGAAGCCACTTGGGAACGCGAGGATCGTCTTCGCGAGGAATATCCCGATCTCTTTCCTTCTACCTCCTGAATTCTCGGGACGAGAATTTCTTTTACAGGAGGAGAATTGTAGCACCCCTGTGTAATGAGCTACAGTAATCCATGATGATTATGCCAAGACACTGTGATTTGCAATGCTTGATCATGTTGGATTAATATCTCATTTCAAATTCCTCCCCTGAATTCAATTCAAATTCAAAGTGAAATTTGAAGTTGCTCAAAAATTGCTGGAAAATAGTTCATGATGTAGCAAATATTCCAAAACAAATTAATGTTCAGGAAAACAACATCACCTATTTTCCTAAAATGGGCTAGAGCATTAAAATAGTGCAAAAACAACAATTTTAATGCCATATCCATTTATGAAAAATTCAAATGGATTCAAGAATTGCCCAAACTTTTTGTGGCAGTGCATCAATTTCCCTAGTATTTGTTTCTACCAGTTGCATATTTTTGCAAAGTGATTTGGTGGCTAAAAGAAAATGCAAAAGCTACCGGAAAAAGAAAAACAGAAAAATAAAAAGGGAAAAAGCTAAAGGCTACTGTGGACTAGGCCTAAGTCCACAGTGCGGCCCAGCCCACAGCGCACCGTCTCCCTCCTCTCTCTCCTCGCCCGTGTCGGCTCGACCGTGGCCATGCCGGTGCGCACCGGGCAACGGCCGACACGGCGACGCCCCAGCCCGGGCGAGGGGATAAGGATGGCCCACTCGGCCTCCCCGTCGCCCAGATCCACTCGCCTCCCCGTCTCCTCGCTCCGCTCGCCATCTCCCACTCGCCGCCAAACGCTTCCGTCGCCGCTCGCTGTAGTTCGCGTGGCCACCGTCGACGCCGCGCTTCTTCGTCGTGTCCGAGAGCCTCGCCGTGCTCCGCTACGTCGTCTGTGCCGAAAAACGCACGCCGTCGAGCTACACTGCATGGATCCGCGCCGTCCTCCTCTTCTTTGGGTCGGCGGCGTTCGTCGTCGAATCCGGCGATGACTGTGGCTCCTAAGCTTCCACCGGCCTCCGTGTGCCGCGCGGTGAGCTTCTCTCCCTCTCCCCTCTCTTCCCCACGTTTATCCGTGCATGTAGCCACCGCGCTCGCCGTGGCCATACTGGCCGCCGTAGCCGAGCTCGTTGCCGTCAATGTCGTAGCCGTTGAGCTCGTCCGAGCTCAGCAGCGTGCTCAGCACACCCGTAGGAGTCGAACGTCGCCGCCCGCTTGCTCTGCCGCTCACCACGTCGTCGTTTCCACCCACATACGTACGCCGGCGTCCGCCGCGCTGCTCGCTGCCATCGCCACAGGCCATCTCCGGCCGTGCCACCACCGCAGATCGATGCGGCTCGCTCCGCTCGATCGAATGGGCCAAGCCGCGCACGAAACAGCCGCGCGTAGCCGTTTTCTGGCGCTTCCCGTGGCCCTCCGCCACGTTTGGAGGTCGCCGGCATCAAGCCGCTGGCTGCCGCCGATGTGGCAGCCACGCTGGCACCCCCTGGGTCACTGCCAGTGGGCCCAGGGGCCCAGTTGACCGAGTTGACTTGGTCAACTCGGCTGAGTGGGCACACAGTGCCATTGACACGCGGGCCCCACTCGCTTAATTAACTAATTAGTTAATTTAATTATTTTGTTTAATTAGTTAGACACTGACATGTGGGGCCCACGTTATAATTAACCCCTAATTAGTTTAATTAGTCTCTGTTTAGCCCTGTGTCACTGACTGGTGGGACCCAGCTGTCAGGTTTGACCTGGAACAGCTGGGGTTGACCACTGATGTCATGCTCACGTCAGGCTGATGTCACACGTGCACTGTTCTGGATAATGCGAATTTATTATTTAAAATAATTCTAGAATTTCAAAAAAAAGGTTTAAATCTTTGAAAATTCGTAGAAATTCAACCGTAGCTCGGATCGAAAAGTTTTCAACATGAAAGTTGATCAGAAAAATGAGACGAATCCGAATATGTGGTCAAAATGCTTGATCATCACTCCTAACTATCTAAACATGGAACCTTCCCCGCTGGTTCAGTAAACCGATAACTGCCTAAGAGCCGGGAAAATATCCCAGATATTTTCCCGCTTCGTCTGCAATGTGTAGCCTTGCATTAGGTCACCACCAGCACTGCATTTTTGCCATGCCATGCATTGTGTTGCATTTGCTTGCTTTTATTTATTGTTTCTTCCCCCTCTTCTCCCCCGTTAGACACCGAGACCGATGCAGCTCCAGAGTCCGACTACACCGTTGACGACCCCTCTTTTGCCCCAGAGTTTCCAGGCAAGCAAACCCCCCTTGAACATGCCTATATCACCAATTCTTTCTCCCTCATGCTTGCATTAGAATTGCTATAGTTATCGTTCCGAATACCTATTCTGATGCATAGCCTATTTTTATAAATTGCTATTGATACTTACATGATATCCTAAATGCTTAGTATAGGTTGGTTGGTAAACCATCTGTGGCCCCTTTTCCTTGTCCTAGTTGCCCCGCTTAGTTACCAGTGCCCCGATAGATGTGATCGACGGGCTGAGACCAGCACATCACCGCACACCCCTAAGTTGCTCGACTCTGCAGAGCTAATATCGAGTGCCGAGGGTGATACCTCTTATCTCACTTCTGATGTTTCCTCTGTAGTAAAGCTAGTCGGTTGTGACTTACTGAGGGTGATTCCTCTTGCACCACCTCCGATAAAGCTTCTGTCGTACAACTCCTCAAGTGAGAATCCAACGAGGGTGATTCCTCGGATTCCTCCTTGGTGTGTTGGACACACTGTTACCACTTAATTACTTCAGATACTTGGTAAAGTCGGGTAGGCCCCGAGGGGTACCCGCGAGTGATGTGGAGACGGGTTGACCATGAGGGTAACCGCGAGATGATTATGTGGCATGGCCGGGCATTCTTGGCCCTTGCCATAAGTCCACGAGTCGGGGCGACGGGGTCACATGATCGTGAGTCTCTGCTTGTTTCCGCGAGCTCCCAACGCACTAATGGGTTAGGATATGTAATCTGAGTAGGCCTCTAGCCTTTTCGCACTAACCACCACGCGGGAATAAGTATGGGCACTCGGCGTCGTATGTATCAGCCGAAGTTCTTCAAACGTCAGCAGTTGAGCGGCACTCGCCCGGTTTGGACCGCGACGGCCTGCGTGTGTATAATGGGGCTAGGTCTGCTCCCGGCCGTCCTCGCAACACGCAGGAGTGCAAAGGGCGATGGGCCCAAGACCCCTGACCGCTTAGGGTGTAGACCGGCGTTCTGTCCTCTCTGTTGAACCTAGGTAGGGCTACGACGTGTCGATCAGCCGAGGCCGGGCATGGACTGATTAAGTGTGTCCGGCCAGAGTTAATCGAGCGTGTTGGGTAAGTTGGTGCGCCCCTACAGGGAAGTATATCTATTTGAATAGCCGTGTCCACGGAAACAGGATGCTCAGAAAATATCCCGATCTTCTACAACTAGAACTGGGTTAATATGTGACTCCGGCATCACTTTCTCACAGGGGTCGAGGAAGGATCTCTGGGCGTTGTTGCTACTTGATGCTACTACTATATTTATGTACTAATCTGCACTCTTCCTATGCTGCAAGACGCTGAAGATGCTAGTCTTCGATAGGCTAGTCATTTCCCCTCTATTCTGGCATTTCTGCAGTCCAGTCCACTGATACAGCCCTTCTTTGATACCGATGCATAAGTAGAATAGTTCTGATGTAAGTCTCGCGAGTACTTTGGATGAGTACTCATGGTTTCTTTGCTTCCCCTTTTTCCCCATACTCGATTGCTGCGACCAGATGATGGAGCCCCGGAGCCAGCTGCCCCAGCCGACGACTACTACTACCCCTCTGGTGGAGAGTACTACTACGTGGAGACCACCGACGACCAGGAGTAGGTAGGAGGCACCCAGGCAGGAGGCCTGCGCCTTCCGATCTTTGTCGTTGTTTTGCCCCGCCTTCTTAAGACTTATCTGTTTAGCTTTTATGTCTGTACTCAGATATCTAATGCTTCCGCTGATGCTTGTATGACTCAAGCTTATGTATTCGAGCCCTCGAGGCCCCTGGCTTGTAATATAAAGCTTGTATGACTTTTATTTGTGTTCAGAGTTGTGTTGTGATATCTTTAAGTGAGTCCTTAGGCTTGATCATGTGCATTTGCGTGTATGATTAGTGCATGATTAAGTCATGGGCGTCACAGTACATCTCGGTGTCATCGAGTGGTACAGATCGGTGGATCTGAGACTAACAATTCTGTAGAACCCTAGTTTGTCGGAGAGACCAAAATGCACCTCGGTCAGACCGAGTCTGTGTGGCCAAGTCTCTATTACAGTTTCGGTACTACCGAGATTATCTACTCGGAATTTCTAAAATCATCTTTGTGAAAACCTAAAACTGAAGGTTTTACTCAAAAATTTGTCAAAATGTTGTGTTTTTGTGATGCTCATCCATTCCACTCTACCCCATCTACTTCACAGGTACAGGTGTCAGAATGTCAGAGGCAAGTGACAGCCAGAACAGGTTAGAACAAGATGTTGAGCTGAGTGTAGGTTCTAGTCCTGAAGGGAGTTTCTATGAGGGAGAAAGAAGTTCTCCAGATTTGCCAAAGGCAGCCACCATGGCCAGGAAGAAGAAGAATTCTGATGATGAGGATGAAGACTTTGCTGCTGAAGGAGTAACTTCAAAGAAGAAGAAACCAACTGTTGTTGCCAAGGAGTATGGCACTCAAAGAGAGAGAGGAGTCACAAGGAAAGTTTCTGCCTCTACAGCTGCAAAGAGAGGCATCTCTTCAGAGAATCCAGAAGGATCTCAACAGGCCCCCATTCAGTCAAAGACCAAGGCAGTAGGCAAGAAGAGAATCAGAAAGGAAACATCTCATGTGATCTTCAGGCCAACATCCATGAGAAGAGATGATACAATAGATGAGCAGGGCCGGTCCTGAGATTTCATGGGCCCGGGGTGAAAACAAAACCCGGGGCCCTTTATGCATCTTGCATTTTATGATTATTTTTAACACATGTTACTCTTAACTTTTTATCAATGGAGGGAGTGCAAAACCAGCATGTCGACCTAGTTTCCTGATTTAATTGTATATGGTTATATTAACTTTATCTTACTTCAGATTTTGCCAAAGAATTTGCATCCATTCTATACTTCACTATATAGTTTGCCACACACACACAAAATATTGAATGGCTCCTTATCGTGCGCAGCTAGAATTACTTTATAATTTACAATGTGAAAGTTAATTTAGCCACCTAGATAAATTAAATCGACCATGCATTCTCTGATTAATTTCATCTCAGCTATTAATATAATTAATCCATGGATCCTAGTCATTCTCTCCCCTCGTCTTTCATCGACCACCAACACAGCCAGATTAATAAATCAGAAGGCCAGACAACTACATCCTAGTCTTCTCCGCTAATTCACTAGCTACTCCTGATTGTGCCACTTTTTTTTTGCAGAAACATTGTGGCACTAACTAGCAACCTATCTAACACAAAACCTAGCTAGCTCTGGGATGATGAATCAAGAAGATGCTTACTATTCCGTTGGTCGGAACTTCCTGTCCGACGAACATGAAATCACCCGAGCCGTCGTTGGAGGAGGAACCATCGGTGAGGCCTCCGCGGGAGGATGCTGCAGCAGCTGGAGTCGGGCGTGATATGCGCCTAGGTTATTTTTTAGTGATTGATTTGCGGCTAGATCGATTGCTCGTGTCCTTGTGTGCGGGCCTACGCGTGGGAAACGGAAATTCCACTAATTCAGGCAATCGTTGATTTACTTACCCATTACTACACCTACACGTACAGGCAGTTGCACCTAAATTAGCGCAGGGTCAATTTTTTCACGGGCCTAATACACAGACCAGACATACGTGGGGCCCCTATGTTTTGGGGGCCCGGGGCGGCCGCCCCCCCTGCCCCCCCCCCTCAGGGCCGGGCCTGTAGATGAGGAAGAGCAAGCAACAAATCCACCTCCTCCTAAACAGCAGAAGCTCATGGGAGATGCTATCAAGACAGCTACCACTTCCAAGGCCAAGCCTACAGCTGTCAAGCCCAAGAGGACTACTAGAGATGTATCTGCTAGTGAGAAGAACAAGGCCCCAGTGCCTGAAAGAGAAGCTGAAGATGATGATGAAGCCCAAGTGCTCATGAAGATAAGGCCCAAATTGCCTGAACATAATGATGCTCATCCCATTGCTGAAAACATGAAGAAGAGGAAGGACAAAGGTCTCAGGACATGGAGGGAATCTGACCCCTATTCCATCAGAAGGAGGACTGTTGTGGACTACAGATTTCACACGAGAGAATAGCAGGATTTCTATGAGACAGTCTTGCTTGATAAGAAGCCAATTGTAAGTGATATGAAGTGGGTGGACTGGAAGTACATTGATGCCAATGAGGATCACTTCCCCCACGTTCATGAGGATTTCAGATCCATTGATCTTGATAAGTTCATTGGGAAGAAGCTGAGAAATTGGAATGATGAGATGATTATGCAGTTTTACTCGACAGCTCACTTCTACCCCAATGGAAGGATTGTATGGATGACTGAGGGAGTCAAGTACCAGTCTAGTGTGTTTGAGTGGGCCACATTGCTTGGTGTGCCCGAAGCTGATGAAAATGACATCGATGTGTATGCAAAGCCAAAGATGGATCACAATACCATGGCAAACTTGTATATAGAAATTCCAGAGAAGGAGAAGGAGAATCACAAGCTTGGATCGGTGTATTATCTGTTGGCAGGACTTGTCACCTCCAACACTATCATGAGGCATACCTTTATGCCCAAATCAGGAGATGATAGGATGATTTGAGGTCACTCCATTAACATGCTGCATCATATTGACCACCATGAAAAATTCAAAGTCATGGATCTCATAGTGGAAACCATCAAGAGGACAGCTGCTGATCAGAAGAGGTCTTGTGGATTTGCCCCTCATATTCAGATGCTTATCAACTCGAAGGGTGCAAACAAGTCTTTTCTGCTGGATCGTGAGCATTTGCCACTTCGGCCGGAGCTTGAGGACAACACAGTGACTATGGATGCATCTCATCCTACCTCAGCCACATCACAGGCAAGCACAAAAGCTGCTACAACTTCAGGGCCAAGTGCTCCATCTACTCTAGTGCTCAAAACCAAGACCGACCAGATGAACCATCTTCTTTGAGCCACTCAGAGGATTGATAAGAGTTTGGTGACTTAGCTGCAAACCAGAAGAGCCTTGAGAGGATTGTTGAGACTAAATTTCATGATCTAGACATTAAGGTCACTGAGATACAGACTATTGTTGAAAGGTTGAAGTCACAGGTGGATGAAGTTAGGAAGGACACCAGCAGTGATGATGAGGAGCATCAGGGCACAGGTCTTCCCACGACTGCCCAGATCCGCAACTATGCCAGTCACTTCCAGAGCCATAGTCTCTACCCCTGTTGCTGCTCCCACAGTCACACCTTCAGTGCCTCCAGTATCTACACCTCCAGCTCCATAGACTTCAGCTGAGATCTTTGTAGATGCACTTCTCTCCACTGCGATGACATCGACGCACACCGACGCTGCAAGTTAGAGGACTTCATCACCAGGAGCTACCGAAGATCAAGCCTAGAGAGACGTTTAGCTCTGTACTTCTTCGATCTTTTTGGTACTTGTTGCCAAAGGGGGTGAATTTGTATAGATCGTTAGGCTTCGAGAGAGAGTGCTTTGCCTTTTGTTCATTTGATTTCTTGAGATACTCACTCTTTGGACTACGGCTTTGCTTGATGCATGTATGAGATACTACTTTATTGTGTGCTTGATCATACCGTACCTTAATGCTATGCTTTCTTGGATATTCATTAATATGCTCTTGTATGATCATTCACTTGTTTGTTTGGTGATGAGTGATAATTACTATGCAATCATATCATTTTGAGCGCTCCACCAAGATGTATGTGACATGGAAGAGTAACCCATGATCCTAATCGATTGTGCATTTGCATTCAAACGCAAATTTTAAATAATGCACAAATTTAGGGGGAGCTCTTACTTATCACATACTTCTCAAAGCGACGATGTATTTCATTGATTATATCATTTGTTGAAGCTTTGATCTATATGTTGTCATCAATTACCAAATAGGGGGAGATTGAAAGTGCAACTAATCCCGAGGTGCTTTTGGTAATCAATAACAACATATACATCATTGATCTAATTCTTATTGCTAGTAAATTTCAGAAAAGATCAATGATTGGCATGGCAAGGACTAATGGATGTGGACCCCTCAAAATGTCAAGGACAAGTTTGGCATCCACAAGACTCTTCATTTTCATTTTAGTGATCCAAGATCACATTGAGTCCCTTAGGAAAGCCAATACTATTAAAAGGGGATGAGGTATTGTTGATGAGGTTGTTGCTCAAAGTGCTCAGTGATATTGCTCCAAAATCCTCAATCACTTTCCCAAAACACATCTGTCCAAAACCCTAATTCATCATTTCGGAACCACCGATAACATCTACTCCGGACTCACCGAGATGATCACTCCACTTCCACAGCCAAAACCCTAACACTTCGGTGTAACCAAAATGGTTCTCGGTCCCACCGAGACGGCTTGACCAAGTTGCTGTAATGTTGTCACTTCACTTCAGAATTTCCGAGATGAAATTTTGGTCTCACCGAAACGTGGTTTTGCCCTAGCCATTGCACTTCGGTCTCACCGAGATGTTTTGATCAGTCCCACCGAAAAGCCTAACGTTCATGTCTTTTACACTAGTCGGTCTCACCGAGATTTTCATGTCGGTGTCATCGAGTTGGGTCAAAGGCTTGTAACGGTTGGATTTTAGGTGAAGGCTATTTATACCCCTCCACCACCCTCTTACCAGGTAAGAGAGCCATCTGAACGTACCTAGACTTCCACCATACACTTTCTGAGAGAGAACCACCTACTCATGTGTTGAGATCAAGATATTCCAATCCTACCATTTGAACCTTGATTTCTAGCCTTTCCCAAGTTGCTTTCCACTCAAATCTTTCTTCCACCAAATCCAAATATGTGAGGAAGTGTTTGAGTGTTGGGGAGACTATCATTTGAAGCACAAGAGCAAGGAGTTCATCATCAACACACCATTTGTTACCTTTTGGAGAGTGGTGTCTCCTAGATTGGTTAGGTGTCACTTGGGAGCCTCCAAGATCATGTGGAGTTGAACCAAGGAGTTTATAAGGGCAAGGAGATTGCCTACTTCGTGAAGATCTACCCCGAGTGAGGCTAGTCCTTCATGGATGGAAGCCATGGTGGAATAGGCAAGGTTGCTTCTTCGTGGACCCATCGTGGGTGGAGCCCTCCTTGGACCCACGCAACCGTTACCCTCTGTGGGTTGAAGCCTCCATCAACGTGGACGTACGATAGCACCACCTATGAGAACCACACCAAAAATCATCGTGTCTTCATTGCGTTTGAAATGTCCAAACCCCTCCTTTACTTACATGTGCAATGTTTTACTTTCTACTGCTACACTCTTAGAATTGCATGTGTAGGGTGTTACTTGACTTGGTGTACTTGCTAAAATCTGTCCACAACTAAAATTGGGAAAAGGATAGATTTTAATTTAGTCAAGCAGTCTAATCACCCCCTCTAGACATACTTTCGATCCTATAGTTTTTATGAATGCGCCTCAGTTACACCCGTACGATCGGCCGCGCCCGTGTGATCATAACAAGTTATCCGTGCATCATCCGGAGTTATTGTCTTTTTTTTTGGGGTCGACTTCATATGAGTTATTGCTCACATGGATGTCGTGTACTGATGACCCACAAGTATAGGGGATCAATCGTAGTCCTTTCGATAAGTAAGAGTGTCGAACCCAACGCGGAGCAGAAGGAAATGACAAGCGGTTTTCAGCAAGGTATTCTCTGCAAGTACTGAAAGTAGCGGTAACAGATAGTTTTGGTAGCAAGATAATTAGTAACAAGTAACAAGTAGTAATGGTAACAAAAAGTGCAGCAAGGTGTCCCAATCCTTTTTATAGCAAAGGACAAGCCGGAACGAACTCGTATAATAAGCAAAGCGTTCTCGAGGACACATGGGAATTTCATCTAGTCACTTTCATCATGTTTGTTTGATTCGCGTTCACTACTTTGATAATTTGATATGTGGGTGGACAGGTGCTTGGGTGTTGTTCTTACTTGAACAAGACTCCCACTTATGATTACCCCCTCTCGCAAGCATCCGCAACTATGAAAGAAGAATTAAGATAACTCTAACCCTAGCTTTAAACATATGGATCCAAATCAGCCCCTTACGGAATAGCGCATAAACTAGGGTTTAAGCTTCTGTCACTCTAGCAACCCATCATCTAATTACTACTCCACAATGCTATCCCTTAGGCCCAAATATGGTGAAGTGTCATGTAGTCGACGTTCACACGACACCACTAAAGGAAGCAACAACATACATATCATCAAAATATCGAACGAATACCAAATTCACATGAGTACTTATGACAAGACTTCTCCCATGTCCTCAAGAACAAAAGTAACTACTCACAAATCATATTCATGTTGAAGATCAGAGGGGTATTGAATAGCATTAAGGATCTGAACATATAATCTTCAACCAAATAAACCAACTAGCATCAACTACAAGATGTAATCAACACTACTAGCAACCCACAGGTACCAATCTGAGGTTTTGAGACAAAGATTGAATAAAAGAGATGAACTAGGGTTTGAGATGAGATGGTGCTGGTGAAGATGTTGATGAAGATTGGTCCTCCCATAATGAGAGGATTTTTGGTGATGTCAATGGCTTCGATTTCCCCCTCCCGAAGGGAAGTATCCCTGGCGGAATCGCTTCGCTGGAGAGCAAAAGTGCTACTGCCTAGGTTCCGCCTCAAGACGGCGGCACTTCGTCCCGAAAGTCTTCTCTTGATTTTTTCTAGGGAAAATGGCTTCATATAGCAGAAGGAGGGGGGCAGAGGCTAGCTATGGGCCCCACATGGCATCAGGGCGCGCCCAGGGGGGCAGCGCCCTATTGCCTCGTGGGCAACGGGTGGGACGTATCAACTCCCCCAAGCTTAGACCTCACTTGCCCTCAAGCGAAAAGTCGAAATCCACAATGTTTAGAGAGAGAGAGACGTCGATAAAAATAAAATATGGACATGGAGCATCATGATCTTTATTATAACAGCAATATATCATCATAAAACTTCTCATGAAAAAGTGACAATTCATCCACAAGTTAAAGTATGAACCATAAACCAAATTGAAAACTAACAAACTATGATCTCAGTCACTGAAGCAATTGCAATTCATCATATTATCAAAAAGAGTCTATGTAAGAGCTTTGTTTAGCAAGTCCACATACTCAACTATCATTTAGTCTTCTATGATTGCTTACACTCATGTCATACTCATGGAGCAAAAGTTTCATTCGAACACATAGGAAGATAGGGGCTTATAATTTCGCCTCCCAGCGTATTTACCTCAAGGGTAATGTCAACAATAATAACTCATGATCACCTACATTCAACTGGATATATATGCATGGATCAATCCCCACCACATGATGTTTGCCAAAAGAGAAAATAAAAACGGAATAGAGAAGAATACTATTGACTCTTGCATGAAAGTAAATACATAAAGAAAAGATAGGCCCTTCGCAGAGGGAAGCAGAGGTTGTCATACGCTTTTTGTTTTTGGATTTGCAAGCTCTTAATGTAAAGGAAAGTCACTTTATATTGCCCCTTGTGATAGCGACCTTTATTATGCAGTCTGTCGCTTTTATTGCTCCACCATCACAAGATCGTACAAAGCTTATTTTCCCTTACAATAAAAGTTCATACATATTTAGGAGCAATTTTTATTGCTTTTCCACCGATGACAACTTACTTGAAGTATCTTATTCAATCCATTGGTAGATATAGTGGACTCTCATGGCATGAGACTGGGTTTAAGGGTTTTTGGATGCACAAGTAGTATCTCTACTTGGTGCGGATTTTTGGCTAGCAAAGATAGGGGGCAAACACCACATGTTAGAGGAGCCAAAACAATATAACTTCTATGTGAATATAAGCAAACATAACCCATTACGTTGTCTTCCTTGTCCAACATCAACTAATTGACATAGAATATTTGATGGGGGCTCACAATCATAAAAGATGTCCAAGATAGTGTATTTATATGTGAGACCTCTCTTCCTTTATTACTTTTTCATGAATTGCTACAATGACCAATGCTATGTGTGTCAACTTCCAACAAGTTTTATCAATTATACTTCTTTTATGTGAAGTCATCACTCCCCATGGGATTAGCATATGATCTTATTTTTATTCTTTCTTTATTTCTAAGATTGGATCATCAAAAGCAAGACACTCAACTCAAACTACTCTTTATTATATAACTTTCACACACGATTACATAGATAGATAGATCACCAAGCAAGCACTTGAAACTAAATCATACTACAACTTTACTCCTCTAAATCACAAAATAACTAAGGATCGAACTAAGATAGATAATGATGATGAAAAAGTGAGGATGATACGATACCGGGGTGCCTCCCCCAAGATTGGCACAAGCCAAAGGGAGTGCCCATACCTGTGTACTTAAGTCTCCTGCTTCGGTGATGGTGGTGATGGTGAGGTAGGCTTGTCCTTCCACTTGAGGACACAAATTTCTTCTTTTAATTTGTCATTCTCTTTTTCGAGATCCCAAATTTTAGGACATAGTTTATCCGAATCTTTCTGCACATGACGAAAAGGGGTGAATTGAACTTTAGGAAGCTTCACCATGTTAGGTAAGCTGGATCTCTTGAATTCAATGTGCATATCTCCTGGTTGAGGCAGTGGGGGATCCTCGTCCTCCTCGCTAGAATGACCTTGCTTTCCCCTCAAATCAGCATATTCCTCTTCATCGGTTGTCCAACCATAGGGATCAGTGTCCCCATACACTCTAGGGTTTGTAACAAGATGAGAAACATAGCTTTCCCCGTCCGAATCCTGAGATGACATGGCGCTTGACCTCGAGAGTCTGACAGAAAACTGCACAAAACCAGAACAAAGGAGAAACTTGCGATGTGGTGGTCAAAACATACGGGAGTATATATAAATAATTTTTATCTTGTAAAACAAGCATACGGGAAGAAAACGGAGTCGGGAAGGCACACGTGGGGCCCACAAGGCATCACGGCGCGTGACATGTGGGTCCCCTCGGTTGTTTCTAATTTTTGTAATTTTTCTAATATTCCAAAACTGACAGAAATAATTTTTATGGAGTTTTTGGAGTCGGTTTACTTACCGTATCACATACCTACCCCTTTTCAAGGTTCTGGAGCGTTCCAGAAGGACTCTTCTATGTGCACTTCAGGTGTAATTGTTTCAATAATATTAGTTTCAACATTAATGGGAGTACCTGAGATATAATGCTTAATTCTTTGTCCATTCACCACTTTCGGATTATTGCCTTCGGAGTTGTTTATTTTAATGGCTCCGGAGCGATAAACTTCTTCGATGATATACGGTCCTTCCCATTTAGAGAGAAGTTTTCCTGCAAAGAATCTCAAACGAGAATTGTATAATAAAAC
The DNA here is from genome assembly GCA_039707655.1 of Elymus sibiricus. Lineage (NCBI taxonomy): Eukaryota > Viridiplantae > Streptophyta > Magnoliopsida > Poales > Poaceae > Elymus > Elymus sibiricus. Next base: position 266,100,570 of record CM077676.1, on the reverse strand, counting down.
ATGATCACCTACTTTGAATTCACATTTTTGAATTCTCTTGTCATGCCATCTTTTAACTTTTTCTTTAAACAACTTGGCATTTTCATAGGCTTGGGTTCTCCATTCATCTAAAGAGCTAATATCATATAACCTCTTCTCACCAGCAAGTTTAAAATCATAATTGAGTTCTTTAATTGCCCAATAAGCTTTATGTTCTAATTCAAGAGGTAAATGACATGCTTTTCCATAAACCATTTTATACGGAGACATACCCATAGGATTTTTATATGCAGTTCTGTAAGCCCATAATGCACCATCAAGTTTCTTAGACCAATTCTTTCTGGATCTATTAACGGTCTTTTGTAAAATCAATTTTATTTCTCTATTAGTTAATTCAACTTGACCACTAGACTGAGGATGATAAGGTGATGCAATTCTATGGTTAACACCATATTTAGCAAGCAACTTACGGAAAGCACCATGAATAAAATGCGAACCACCATCAGTCATTAAATATCTAGGGACTCCAAACCTCGGGAAAATAACTTCTTTAAGCATTTTAATAGAAGTGTTATGATTAGCACTACTAGTTGGAATAGCTTCTACCCACTTAGTAACGTAATCAACAGCAACTAGAATATGAGTGTACCCATTGGATTTAGGAATAGGTCCCATATAATCGAAACCCCAAACATCAAATGGTTCAATAACAAGTGAATAATTCATAGGCATTTCCTGACGTCTACCAACATTACCAATTCTTTGACATTCATCACAAGAAAGGACAAACTTACGTGCATCCTTGAAAAGAGTAGGCCAATAAAAACCAGATTGTAATACCTTGTGTGCAGTTCGGTCTCCCGCATGGTGTCCTCCATATGCCTCGGAGTGACACTTACGTAGGATTTGTTCATATTCATGCTCAGGTACACAACGTCTAATAATACCATCTACTCCTTTATATAAGTGTGGGTCATCCCAAAAGTAATGTCTTAAATCAAAGAAGAACTTTTTTCTTTTGTTGATATGTAAAGCTAGGTGGTATGTATTTAGCAACAATGTAATTAGCATAGTCTGCATACCAAGGAGTACTACGAGAAGCATTTATCACAGCTAGTTGTTCGTCGAGAAAATCATCATTAATAGGACGTGGGTCATCAAGAACATTTTCCATTCTAGACAAATTATCAGCCACGGGATTCTCAGCTCCCTTTCTATCAATAATATGCAAGTCAAATTCTTGTAGCAAAAGAACTCACCTAATAAGTCTAGGTTTAGCATCTTTCTTTTCCATAAGATATTTAATAGCAGCATGATCAGTGTGAACAGTAACATTGGAATCAACAATATAAGATCTGAATTTATCACATGCAAACACAACTGCTAAAAATTCTTTCTCAGTAGTAGCATAATTTCTTTGAGCACTGTCTAGAGTTTTACTAGCATAATGGATAACATTTAATTTCTTATCAACTCTTTGCCCTAGAACAGCACCAACAGCATAATCACTAGCATCACACATAATTTCAAAGGGTAGGTTCCAATCAGGTGGTAGAACAATAGGTGCAGAAATTAAGGCTTTCTTAAGTATTTCAAAGGATTCTACACAATCATCATCAAAAACAAATGGAACATCTTTTTGCAAGAGATTGGTAAGAGCCCTAGAAATTTTAGAGAAGTCTTTTATAAACCTTCTATAGAAACCAGCATGACCAAGGAAACTTCTTATACCTTTGATATCTTTAGGACATGGCATTTTCTCAATAGCATCAACTTTAGCATTATCAACTTCAATACCTCTTTCAGAAATTTTATGCCCAAGGACTATACCTTCATTCACCATAAAGTGGCACTTCTCCCAATTCAAGACAAGATTAGTTTCTTCACATCTCTGCAAAACTCGATCAAGATTGCTCAAGGAATCATCAAAAGAAGTTCTGTAAACGAAGAAATCATCCATGAAAACCTCAACAATCTTTTCACAAAAGTCACAGAATATAGCAGTCATACATCTTTGAAAGGTAGCAGGTGCATTACATAAACCAAAAGGCATATGACAGTAAGCATAAGTTCCAAAAGGACAAGTAAGGGTGGTTTTCTCTTGATCTTCAGGTGACATAGGTATTTGAGAAAAACCAGAATAGCCATCTAGGAAACAAAAGTGTGTATGCTTAGATAATCTTTCTAACATTTGATCAATAAAAGGCAAGGGATAATGATCTTTTCTAGTAGCTTTATTTAATTTCCTAAAATCAATTACCATCCTATAACCAGTTACAATTCTTTGTGGGATGAGTTCATTTTTATCATTAGGAACAACGGAAATACGTCCTTTATAAGGAACACAATGAACATGACTCACCCATTTACTATCAGCTATGGGATAAATTATACCTGCTTCTAGAAGCTTTAACATTTCAGTTCTTACCACATCCTTCATTCTAGGATTCAGCCTTCTTTGATGATCAACAACGGGTTTAGCATCTGGCTCCATATGAATTTTATGCTGACATAAAGTGGGACAAATGCCCTTAAGATTATCAAGAGTATATCCAATAGCGGCACGATGCTTCTTCAGAGTTTTAAGTAATCTCTTTTCTTCATGCTTTGAAAGGTTAGCACTGATAATAACAGGATATATCTTCTTTTCATCAAGATAAGCATATTTAAGAGTATCAGGTAATTGCTTTAATTCAAACACAGGGTCACCCTTAGGTGGAAGTGGATCTCCCAAGGTTTCAACAGGCAAATTATGTTTCAGAATAGCTGCTTGTTTAAAGAATAATTCATCTATTCCATTTATTTCATTCATATTCATGTCATTCTCATGTTCAAGCAAATATTGTTCTAATGGATTAGTAGGAGGCACAGCAATAGAAGCAAGACCAATAATTTCATCTTTATTGGGTAATTCTTTATCATGAGGTTGTCTACGAAACTTAGAGAAATTAAACTCATGAGACATCTCACCAAAATTAACACTAACAATTTATTTACTGCAATCAATCTTAGCATTAACAGTATTCAAGAAGGGTCTACCAAATATAATGGGACAAAAATCATCTTGTGGTGATCCAAGAACAAGAAAATCAGTAGGGTATTTGATCTTACCACACAAGACTTCAACATCTCTAACAATCCCAAGCGGTGAAATAGTATCTCTATTTGCAAGCTTAATAGTAACATCAATATCTTCAATCTCAACAGGTGCAATATCATTCATAACTTCTTGATAGAGAGTAAACGGGATAGCACTCACACTAGCACCAATATCACATAAACCATGATAACAATGATCTCCAATTTTAACAGAAATAACAGGCATGCCAACTACATGTTTCTTTTTATCTTTAGGGTCTGGCTTAGCAATTCTAGTTGCTTCATCACAAAAATATATGACATGCCCATCAATATTATCAACCAAAAGATCTTTAACCATTGCAACACTAGGTTCAACTTTAATTTGTTCAGAAGGTCTAGGTGCTCTTAGGGAAAGGAGGTTTCTCTATATAAGCAGTAGGCACAACTGGATCAACATGGTAAACAATTGTTTCTTCTTTAACACTAACAGGTTCTTCATTCAATTCAATGGGTGGATGATATTTAAACCATTTCTCCTTTGGGATATCAACATGAGTAGCAAAAGATTCACAAAAGGTAGCTACTATCTCAGAGTCAAGTCCATATTTAGTACTAAACTTACGAAAAGCATCAGTTTCCATAAAAGATTTAACACAATCAAACTCAAGATTTATACCTGACTCATTACCTTTGTCGATTTACCAATCTTCATAATTGCGTTTAATTCTTTCAAGAAGATCCCATCTGGATTCAATAGTTCTCTTCATAAAGGAACCAGCAGAAGAAGTATCGAGCATGGATTGATCATTATGAGAAAGCCGAGCATAAAAGTTTTGAAGAATTATTTCTCTTGAGAGCTCATGATTGGGGCATGTGTGAAACATATACTTAAGCCTCCCCCAAGCTTGAGCGATATTTTCTCCTTCATGAGGCCAAAAATTATATATATAATTCCGATTACAACAAACCAAATACATAGGATAAAATTTCTGGTGGAATTCCAGCTTCAACCGGTTCCAGTCCCATGTTTCAGTATCATCACATAGCCTATACCATGTCAATGCCTTTCCCTCCAAAGATAAAGGGAATACTTTCTTCTTAACTCCATCTCCGGATAAACCAGCAAGCTTAAACAATCCACAAATTTCATCCACATAGATCAAGTGCATATCGGGATGTACCGTTCCATCTCCTGCATAAGGATTAGCTTGTAGTTTCTCTATCATACCCGATGGAATTTCATAATAAATATTTTCAGTAGGTTCAATAGGTTGAGGAGCAACTCTTATTGCTTCCGGTCGAGGTGAAGATACCCCGAACAAGCCCCTTAAAGGATTACTTTCCAAAGTGACAAGTGACAATAAATTTCAGCACATAATATAAATGTTTCCTTACCAAATTCCACTCACCAAAGGCGCTTCACTCCCCGGCAACGGTGCAAGAAAAGAGTCTTGATGACCCACAAGTATAGGGGATCAATCGTAGTCCTTTTGATAAGTAAGAGTGTCAAACCCAACGAGGAGCAGAAGGAAATGACAAGCGGTTTTCAGCAAGGTATTCTTTGCAAGTACTGAAAGTAGCGGTAACAGATAGTTTTGATAGCAAGATAATTCGTAACAAGTAAGAAGTAGTAATGGTAACAAAAAGTGCAGCAAGGTGTCCCAATCCTTTTTATAGCAAAGGACAAGCCGGAACGAACTCGTATAATAAGCAAAGCGTTCTCGAGGACACATGGGAATTTCATCTAGTCACTTTCATCATGTTTGTTTGATTCGCGTTCGCTACTTTGATAATTTGATATGTGGGTGGACCGGTGCTTGGGTGCTGTTCTTACTTGAACAAGCCTCCCACTTATGATTACCCCCTCTCGCAAGCATCCGCAACTACGAAAGAACAATTAAGATAACTCTAACCATAGCATTAAACATATGGATCCAAATGAGCCCCTTACGGAATAGCGCATAAACTAGGGTTTAAGCTTCTGTCACTCTAGCAACCCATCATCTAATTACTACTCGACAATGCCTTCCCTTAGGCCCAAAGATGCTGAAGTGTCATGTAGTCGACGTTCACACGACACCACTAAAGGAAGCAACAACATACATATCATCAAAATATCGAACGAATACCAAATTCACATGATTACTTATGACAAGACTTCTCCCATATCCTCAAGAACAAAAGTAACTACTCACAAATAATATTCATGTTCAAGATCAGAGGGGTATTGAATAGCATTAAGGATCTGAACATATAATCTTCCACCAAATAAACCAACTAGCATCAACTACAAGATGTAATCAACACTACTAGCAACCCACAGGTACCAATCTGAGGTTTTTAGACAAAGAATGAATACAAGAGATGGACTAGGGTTTGAGATGAGATGGTGCTCATGCAGATGTTGATGAAGATTGGTCCTCCCACGATGAGAGGATCGTTGGTGATGTCGATGGCTTCGATTTCCCCCTCCCGGAGGGAAGTATCCCCGGCGGAATCGCTTCGCCGGAGAGCAAAAGTGCTCCTGCCCATGTTCCGCCTCGAGATGGCGGCGCTTCATCCCGAAAGTCTTCTCTTGATTTTTTTTCTAGGGCAAATGGCTTCATATAGCAGAAGGAGGGGGCCAGAGGCCAGCTTTGGGCCCCACAAGGCATCAGGGCACGCCTAGGAGGGGGCACGCCCTGTTGCCTTGTGGGCAACTGGTGGGTCCTCTCTGGTATTTCTTTTCTCCAGTATTTTTTATATATTCAATAAAAAATCTCCGTGAAATTTCAGGTCAATTGGAGCTCTGTAGAATAGGTATCTCTGATGTGGCTATTTCAGGTCCAGAATTCCAGCTGCCGGCATTCTCCCTCTTCATGTAAATCTTGCAAATTAAGAGAGAAAAGGCATAAGAATTGTACCATAAAGTGAAATAATGATTAAAAACATAATAATTAATAGTAGGAAATCATGATGCAAATTGACGTATCATGTACACAGTCGCGCATCACCGGCTTCCCGCTAGCACTGTCCAAAATTAGATGAAACTGAACGATCCCGCGGGCGGCAAAATCTCCCGCCTCCTACTAAAATTTCCACGACCAGGTCTGGAGCATGCGAAATTCCCCTTTTGTCCTTGGCGCACGGAGAACAACATGTCCCTCATTTACATAATAGGTCGGGGTTGCTTTGGTAACTTCCGGTTCCCCCCACTGCACGGCACCCACATTTCCTCTCCCCTCCCGCTAAAATGACTACTCCACAGCACCAGAGCATCTTACATCACGCCATCCATACTTCATCGGTGATTCTACCCCTTCCCTCTCGAAACCCTAGACTACTCATCCACCGGCGCACTAGAGCCTATTCACTGCCGGCGTCGTCCACCTCGCTGGATCTGCTTCTGCGGCCGCATCTACCCCTCCCACCTCCCCTAGAAACCATAGACTGGTTATCCACCACTGTACCACATCCCATTCAGTGTCGGCCGTGTCCACCGCGCTGGATCTGCTTCGCAGGTGCTCTCATCAACCGCAGCGCATCTACAACAGCTCCTTCCTACACCACACTGGAGCCGCTTCGTCCACACCCCCGGAGCTGCCTCACCGACGCCCCTGTCAACGGCCTCAGATCCGCTTCATCGACACCGTCCTCAACCCTACCGGAGCCACTTCGCCAACACCATCCTCAACCCTACCGGAGAAGCTTTGCCGACACCATCCTCAACCCTACCGGAGCCGCTTCGCCGACGCCCAAGTCCATGGCCTCAGATCCGCTTTGTCGACACCATCGTCCACCCTACCAGAGCAGCTTCCCGACGCCCTCATCCATGGCCGCAAATCCGCATCGTCGACACCATCCTCAACCCTACCACCGGAGCAGTTTCACTGACTCCCCTCGTCCACAACGTCGTCCACACTATCGGAGCCGCTTCACAAACACCCTCATCCATGGTCCTAGATCTCCTTACCGGACCCCGACAGCCACCGCAGCGTCATCACCCTTGATGTTTCTAACCTGATTCCCACTGTCTGGCACGATGCCAAACACCCGCGTGACCTAGGTACTTTTCACCTTTAAACCCGTCCAGCATCACCTACCAGATGTACTTCAAATATACTAACAGGTCATTGTTACATGTTATGGAGCTGGCAAGAGCTACAAGGACAATGTTTCTTCTGGATCTAACACCTTGGCAACCAAAATCTTGGACTGAAGCATTGCTATGATCTTGTAAGTGCGTCTCTCTCTTGTATGTTGTGTGCCTACCAGCGTGCTTTGCTAGGATTTTCGACCAGTAATCCCTTTGTGTAGCCAATGATTACCACTACTGGCTGCTAAATTAGAGATATAGACGTCATACATTACACAAAGTCATAGGTGGCATGAAGGAATGCCAATGCACTAAATTAGGCTCCCTTAGAGTGCCTGCAAGTCCAGTACACAGAGTCCTGGCTAGTTTATGCGACGCACACAATTGTTAATTGGTGGTTTAATTATGTGCAAGGGATATGCGATGTATTATCTTGTAGAGATATCGCAAATTAGCTGTGTCAACTTGCAGATGGGGTGCAGCAATGAAAAAGTACAAGATGTATGGGGCATTCTCATGGAACATCGCAAAAAAAGGAGGGGCAACGGTGAGACTATACAGCGTGGTATGGTAAGTCAGTCCATTGCAATAATCATGACATGTTATTTGTTTGGCATTGCTGTTGGCCAGGGTTCTTAGGGCCAGTTATTTTGAGTTATCCTATGAAAATAAGCTCCTGTGAATATAAGCTCCAGATAATAAGCCAACCAGTTCTTTTCATTGCCTGCTTTTTCAGCTTATCAGTTGTATGATAAGTGAAATGTCTATATTGCATTATATTTTGTCATTTTGCTACCCATATGAAAATAAATTTGACTTGCAAACATCACGAATTGAACCCATCGCAGTAATTAATATGATAGGAAAATAGACCATCATTATTTGTTCAAAATGCAAATACAAAGATACCATCTACTTGGCACAATCTACTTTGGTCAATGTCTTCCAAACAAAGGATAATTGCCTAAATTTATATGATTAACCATTATTTATCAAAATTCCATGGTCCAAGTGGCTGTTTTTATCATATAGCAGCACCAGCTGAAAGCATTATATAGCAGCAGGAGCAGCTCATAGCAATTCATCATATAGCAGTAGCAGCAGCAGCTCATAGCAATTCATCATATAATAGCAGCAGCAGTAGCTCATAGCAATTCATCATATAGTAGCAGCAGCAACTCATAGCAATTCATCATATAGCAGCAGCAGCTCATAGCAATTCATCATATAGCAGATCAGAATGAAAATTTGGCAAAAAATCAGAGGAGATCCGCACCTTGTTAGATGAGCTCAACCCGCAACAGCACCTCATGGCCATGGCTTGGGAGGAGGGGAGGGAGAACGAGGGGCCTTCTGCCGGAGTGGGGCGTCGGCTGCAGTTGGGCGGCGACCGCCGGAGTGGAGCGTTGGACGGACCATAGTGGAGCAACTGCTGGAGACCAGGAGAGTGAGGGGTGGCGCCAGAAGGAGGAGCAGCCGGGGAGATGGAGCCCTACCCGACGGCCATGTAGCCTTGCTGGATAGAGCATCATCGAGGAGCAGGGCAAATGGGACCGGTGGCGGTGGCTCGCTGGAGGAACCCTAGCACTGCAGACAGGGGATCGAGGCAGAGGGAAAGGGTAGAGGAGATGTGAGCGGGCAGGGGAATGAACGCTTGCGTGTTTGTTTTTACTTGGGGTCGGGTGTGACACGGGCCCGAGCAGTGGCATTTTTAGTGTAACATTGGAAAACAACAGAGTCATTTCGCTATACCCCTTCAATTTTAAGTGAGCTTCTATGGGAAGCACCCCACCCCCTGCCCAAGCTTTTTCTTGTTGTGAAGGAATGGGTGGTGGAAATAAGTTAAGCCCAAGCCCATAACTCAAAAACGAGCTCTTTATAGCTTTTATGGCTTATTTTGACAATAAGCTCTCAAAAGGTGGAAAAGAACTGGCACTTAACCTTGCAATTCAATTGTGCGTGCAATGATGAATCACTCCTGCCTGCTATAGTGTTGATTTAGGCATCATACATGGCATAACCTAATACATGTGCATTTCATTATAGAATCTACAATACGCATTGTTTATGCTAGTTCATACGTCGCACATGATGTTTAAATGCCTCCTAAATCTGGTCAGTCAAGTGATGTTCTTTAAGCCTCCTTCTATGCTTGTTTTCTTGATATGTAATTCAGTGTTGTGCAAAATTTGCTCACACATGTGTTCAATTGCTTGTTTGTATCAGCCAGCCATACTAGAACTGTTTGCTTTGATTACTTGCTGTTCATGACCTAACGGAGCTTGTCAATGATTTAAACACTAATGGCTGCTATAGTGGGGGCTTGTATAACTCATAGGTGACATAAAGGTTTGCCTATAGGCTAAACTAGGCCCCCCAAGAGTACGTGGAGGTCCAGTTCACGAAGGTACGCCTAGTTTATACATAGCGCACACATAGTAAATGCTCATTTGAGTGTGTGCAAGACATGTGGCATGTTTCATTATGTGGTGTCATTTTGTTATAAACACATGCTTTGGTGTTGCCCAAAGACTGGAAAGTATGCATATTTATCTTCCATGTAAGGAGATCTATAACTAGTTTGTGTCACCTTGCAGAGGGGGTACAAAAAAGCAAAGATTCAGGATTTCCAAGTACAAGATGTTAGGAAGGAGCCTTGCAAGAGAAGGAGGAGCAGCGCTGAGCCTGTACAACCAGTTATGGTAAGTCAATGTATTACAATTACTAGGACATCCTATTTGTCTGACATTGTGCTTGCATATGGTTCTTCACCTGTAACCCAGTCATTGGGCCATTGATTAATACTCCCTCCGCTCACTATTATAAGATGTTCTAACTTTTTTCTAAATTAGATGTATGTAAACACATTTTAATGTGTCTGTTCACTCATTTCAGTACGGATGTAGTCTACATTTAAATATCTAAAACATCTTATATTAGTTAACAGAGTGAGAAACTCCTTCCTGCTATGGTAGAGTTCTCGATGTCATAAATGTCATAACCAAATGCATGTTCCCATCATTAGCCTCCCTATCATTACTAGGATCTTGAGTACATACTAGTCGAGATACTTCATAGGGGGCAAACAATGTTACATTACTTGTTCCATTATATAGAAGATACATCAGTTGATTCAAATGTGGCCAGGCCAAGGATGTTATTGAGGCGTGCATGTATGCATGCTACCAACACAACAGTTCAATTGCTTGTTTGCTTCAGGCATAGTTAAATTGCTCTTTTCAATTGCTTTATTTGTCCTCAGTCAATGAGATGCCCAAACAATGATGCCTGATGTAGGGTACTTGTATAACTATTAGTTGACGTAATTAAATGCCTTACCATTTCATTACTCTGGCAAAGTGTGCCTAAAGCTTTAAAGTCCATTAACCAGCTATTACTGCATGAGGCTCACAATCTAGTTTATACGAGGCTAATGATTGCATAGTTTTGCATGCTGTAGTAGGTTTGTATGAATCCCTCTGCAGTTCATTATGCTCCCTAAGACTCTTTTGAAACATGGCACACTATGTTCCAGCTAGTTAATACGAGCTACACAATGGCTAACTGCTTGCTTTCTTATACGTGTGATATATCTAATGTTCAGTAGCTGCGCATGGTTTAAATTTGTAACCTGTCACTGTTTTGGATTTGGCCCCAACATCATGCTCCTTTGGTGAGCGAAGAGAGAATTCTGTACGCGTGCTGCACAGACTACCATCTTTATAATTTTTAAAATATCACCTGCTTATGCTTCGTGATGTGTACATTATTGTTAGTCCTGTCTGCCATGTACAAGATAGTCTGTCTTGTTCGCTTCACTGTTGTAACTATATTTTTGCCCTAGTCATGTGTACTTACAGAAACATTTTAGGATAAAGTGACATCAACACAAAGCTCTCAGAGCAGTGCGGCATGGCTGTTACCAAATGATTATGGATTGGAATTGGAATTGTTGATGTTCTAGAGCATCAACTAGAGGCGGCAAGACAACGTGCATATGAGTCTCAAGATTTAATCAACATGTTGAGAAGGGAGGTGCAGAAATCAGATGCATCAGTCGACGAAATGAAACAAGAGACTGAGGAAACCACAAAGAAAGTGGAGATTTTGCAGACTAAAATTTGTGCTATCTGAATCCGGCCAATCCTATTTTCTGAAGAGATCATAGTTCAAATGGTAAGTTGTGTTGATGCGCGTGCATGATGTATGAGGTGTATGTGCCCAGTGTGTAATTTGTTGTTTGTTTACTCTTTATTATCACTTGTGGCATACTTTGATGCCCAGTGGATGTAATTTGCCATAATTTCTTTATTGTATAGTGTAGGATTATTCTTCGTTTCTATGCCATAATTTCTTTATTGTATATTGTAGTTTTTTAGGGGATTGTATAGTGTAGGTTTCTATGCTATCATTGAAATGGGGACGTTAGCAGGACGCCATCAGAATAGAAAGAAAATGGGTAGTTAAAGTGGGTTGTTATTGGGCTGGCCTACTAATAATAAGTGGACCCTAATCTACAAGGGCCCATATTTGCTCAGATTGTCCAATCTACGAGGCCCATTACAACCATGGGCCGTCACGTGCTAGAAATGGATTTCGTGCTCGAATGTGGGCCCATCCTAATAAGGGCTCTTACCAGGCCGTTAACAGTCTGAAAGCTTGACTAGGCCGCAATAATGGAGATGAGCGTATGGTCCACTAGCAGGCCCATTTCCATGACGGGCCGTTAACAGGCCAAAATACTATCGGGCCAAAAGCGGGCCGATGTACAATAGGGCCTTTAACAGGCCGAAAGTCAGGTCGGGCTGGAATTGTGCCATGGATAACATGGGCCGCTAATGGACCCAAAGTAAGGTCGGATCATAAATGGCCCAACTGTGGTGCGGGCCGTTAACAGGCCGAAAGAAACACTGGGCCGAAAATTGGCCCAACTACAGAATGGGCCGGTAAAAGGCCAAAAGTCGTACCGCCTGGATATTGGCCCATCTCTATAATGGGCCGCTAACAGGCCGAAAGAAGCTCAGGCCGCAAATGAGCCCAAAGACATAGCAGGCTGTTAACGGGCTGGAACTGACGATGGGCCGCAATGGTGTCAAATCTTTAACGGGCCTTTGACGGGCCGAATTGGCAGAACTCGTATGGGCCGTAGTTGTAAATGGGCCAGAAGCAAGTAGGCCGTAAATGGGCCGGCCCGCTTATTTTGACTAGGCCGGCCTTTTTAACCTAAATGGGCCACTGTTGGGCCGTTCCATGTGTCACAGTTCCATTGGCGCCTCTCGTCCACTGGATGGATGACACCTGTTGCGACGACGAGCTGTCATGTGGTTCCGTTGGCGAATGAGAATTTTACACATGGAAAATCGCCATTGGTCCGGGCTGTTAACGGGTTATCGGATCCAAACCAGAACCTAATAGTTTAACGGTGACCCGTTATGGTGGATGCCACGTGTCGGTCACCGTTGACGAAAACACTTCCATGACGCGCCATTTGTCATCATGAAAGTGGACACTTCCGTGATGATAATTTGAGTATTGTCATGGAGCACTTCTAAGACAACACATGTATGACTATCTTGATTCTATCATAAAATCGTCATGGATGTACATGCATGACAGAAAACGTGACCTACTGTGACAAACACGTATCATCACGAAAGTTTTTTGTGTGTGGCTATAGGCTGCGCTTGTGCCTCGGTGTGTCGCGGGCTGCCTAGGTTTATGTGCAATCGCTGGTGGCGGCACGAAATGGTGGTGTGTTCATAAAACACCATCAATTAATGGAAACTTAGCAAAGAAGGAAGCGCGAGCTAGCACGTCGCGTGCGTGCACATTGCTTACCCACGGGTGTGATCCATATACTCATGTGCCCAATACAGCACACAATTCACACTAAAGAATATTGTTCTATACACAGAGAGCGTAAATGTTGTGCAGACTGAGCAAATCACATCGCACATGATTAAACTAAGGAACACGTCAATGATGATTTCAAGAATCATAGACAATTATTTACAAGCAAATGTTTGCCCACAACACACACAACTTATTAGCAGGAATCGTCTGTGTTATTACCGGTCTTCCCACACAGTTTTGATTACTGACCTGTTTGCCGGGTATCACACACATCTTGTTAAGCCGAATCATTTGTTTTCTTATGGCTCATCGCAAACAGTTCATCCGACTGGCCTGTATGCCGTCTATCGCACACACCTTGATCTCGCTAACCGTTTCTGCTGTTCTAGCTAATCTCAAACAGTTCATCCGAGTGACATGTATGCCGTCTATTGCACACATCTTGACCTGGTTAACCGTTTGTGTTATTTTGCTCGTCGCAAACAGTTTGTATGAATCAACTGTATGCCATGTATCGCACACGCAACTCTTTTCAAAATCGTGCTTGATGGATCTGCCATCGCACATAGTTCGTTTTATTGGTGATGGTTTTATTACCATACCATTTGCGATTCATGCATCGCACACAGTTTGGTGGAAGGGTCTCCTATACATGTGTTGTCTTAGGACCTTCCTATAGTAGTGTTATTATGATTGGGACCGGGCATCCCTATTACCAGCCTCTCTCATAATTTTGACAAGTCGAATAAACTCTCGTCGCGAGTAAAACACATTTAGCATGGAAGATAATGACTACCCCCACTGCTCCTTGAGTTGTATGGGCACACAAAACATGAGTTTATTTGAAGGTTTAGAGGTGGCACATACAAATTTACTTGGAATGATAGTGAAATACCATGTATAGGTATGTATGGTGGAAACTTTGTGGCATAAACTTATTTCAAGGATTGGATGCACAAGCAGTAATTTCGCTTAGTACAGGAAAGACTAGCAAAAGACTGGGGGAAACCACTTTACCAAGAACAAAAACCACAATCATGCATTCTCTAATAGTAACATTATTGAGAAAATATAATCATGATGATAACCTTCAAACCTGAATACCACCAAGGCTGAACTGGAATTTATCAAACATGTGTAAACATGTGCCAAGCCAATCATCTGTCCTTCACTAGGAGATACTAACCACCACAACATGATAGGTTCAACTTAATAAAACTAATGTTATTGTCATCATAATATATCTCCCTTACTTGATTAAAGACTAGCAAAAGGGCTCATGCGTTGCAACAGGATATAAAATCGTGGTCTTCAAATCAAGTTCTAAATATTTGCACTCCATGTATATACACATATTTGAATATTTCTGCACCAATTGGCGCACATGCGTACGTAAGACATGTGTGTTCTAACATGCTCGCAATGGATCAAAGTTGGACTTCTCCTTGATGCGTGTATTTTTTCAGTGCATCCTTCATGTGTGTATGAGAACGAAAATAAAAGCACATGATGGATGAAAAACTTGAGGGCCCTATGATGAAAAATTCAGAGAAACAATTAAAGAAGTGTTTTTTGGCTTACGGGTGGCAGGGTGGGTAATTTACTTCAAATTTAGGGGCAGATTCGATGACAATTGAAAAAAAAATCAAAGAAACAATTAACGAAGAGTTTTTTTCACTTATGGGTCGCATGGTGGGTAATTTACTTCAACTTTATGGGCAGCTAATTAGGTAGGTGGACAGACCAAAAAATCAGAGAAATGCACCATCCTTTATTATTTGGTATAGATATGCACTATCATAGTCTAACTTCTATTTTAACGGATTAAACGGAGGATGCATGTTCACTTCTCAATATACATATAATAAATGAAGCACATGACATTCAATTCATTCATAAATTTTGCTCTAAAGATCTAAGTGAAGCACAAGAGTAAGGGCGTGTTCTGAAGTCCTCCACGTTGCTCAACTCCACAGCTTCTCAGCTGCGCTCCGGGCTCCAACTCTAGTGAGAAGCCAGCACCGTTCGGTACGTGCCTCCAGCTCCTCTCCACGCTAGGTGGGCTGGCGGCCTGCTTGGATTGTCTAAAGCCCATCTAACTGAATAGGAAAAGAGGCCTTGGGGAGAGGAGGAGAGAGACTGGGCTTGGCCCAGTTTGGAAGAACGCTGTGAGCGTCACGATGTCTTCACGGTTCCAAATCCAAAGACCGAGAGGACTGCGCGCGACAAAAGAATCAGGGGCACGAACCGGTATGGGAAATCACTTGGCGGTGGCATCACTCGTAATTAGGCGAACTCCGCGTTTCCGAGGATTCCGCGAAGCTGCGAAAACCCAGCTTCTTTGACTCGTTCAAATTGCACTACGGCTCGGTACAACTTCTCGAAGCTGGCTCCACGAAGCTTAGAGCGTTCGGTCTAACTTCTTGCGCGGAGTTCGCGGAGCGCGGAGCATGGAGGACTTCCTAACACGCCCTAAATTATCATACTTATTCAATGAGGGAATCTCTAAGATAGTGGGAACAATACTAATGACTAAAGTTTGATAACCCACTTTTAATAATAATGTAATCCACATGAATTGTGTCACCGTCCGAAATAGTGGGATCAATAATATCTAAAGTTGACCTCTTCAAACCCACTTTCAATGATAATTCCACCATACTCTAAAAGATATAAGTGAAGTTCATATAGCATTGTCGGTGTATAAAACATGGGTATTTTATACCCTGACTTATGCACAAACAGTTGCAGCCTCCTTGTCGGCCAAGCCTTGCCGGGAACCGCCAAGACCAAGATTCAGGACCCAGTTGCAAAAGCCACTAGGGAGAAGCTCAAGGCACATCACCAACGAGAACTCAACCAGTACCGAAGATGAAGACATTCCTTGCCGGCAAGGCTAAACCGGCAAGGTGAAGACCCGGCAAGCTCCGTACCGGCAAGCTTCTGCTAGCCCTCTAGCGCTCCACCTCACCACACAGATGTTCACTAGTGGATGAGGTGTCGACCGCGCAGGCTGGTTGGTAAGGCTTGTCGAGCACGTGTCAGCACACTGGGATAGGATTTGCCTTTAAATGACACCCGTCCAGGAGGCATGTCAAAAAAATACAAGGTAGCTGGGCGAGCGGTGCAGAAACCTTGCCGGGACTACCTCTCCACATGACACCTAATGATGCATTTAATGCTTTTGTCCTAAACTGGCAGAATTAGGTATGATAGCATTGTTTGCTATCTAATCGTTATGTAATTACTGTTTTGCCACTGTGGTGACCCCTTGAGCTATAAAATGAGGGCCAAGGCAACAGTTAGAGGGATTCAGACCCTTTACACAACTTGCATGTGCAGCTGCCTCTCCGCACCTTGCCGGGGAAGCACTCCTTGTCATCGTGTTCATACACACCCAATATACTAAAGCAGGAGTAGGGTTTTACGCTTCACAAGCAGCCCGAACCTGGGTAAAAATCGCCCTGCGTCCTCTGGTGATTCTACTCTTTGTGCTTGCGTCTCCCCTCACCGAACCACAAGGGGCTTGATGGCCCCATAGATTGTCGTTCCACCACGACACCTTTGGCACGCCATGTAGGGGGAAAGGCTGGTGCGAACCTGAATCATCAGAGTGCGCGTCGATATCATCAGCTTCATCATCTTCTTCATCGTCGATGGTGCCTAAGAAGAAGGGCATCACGATGACAGCTCCTTCCACCTCCAAAGCTCGTTCACGCGCATCCGCAGGCGACGCAGGCGGCGCAGCTAATGCGGGCGGCGCGGACGCCACGGTTAGCACTACCAGCGCAGGCGGCATGGTCGCCATGCCCACCGCGGCCAGAGCAGGAGATGGGCACGCTGGGGGTAGTCGGCTTCCTCGACCCTCTAGCGAACAAAGCCGAGACGGCACGGGCGGGCCAGATGGACATCTACCTCCTCCTCACCGCACCGACGAACGCAGCCACCGGGGCAACGATCCCCGGGCCGGCGCGAGCCAAGACCCTGCCGTGGCGACATCCAAGGATGCTGCGTCGAGACACATGCCGCACCCATTACAGGATAGGTGCAGCGCGACCCCAAGCGACATCAATGACCCTGGGCGACGGCGTCCGCACGGCAAGACCCCTGTCGATCAGATCCCAGATCACCAGGCACCACCTCCACCGCGACAGCCTTCTGCTGGTCATGTGCTGCAGCACCAAGATCACGATGGCGCTCCTGCTGGCTTTGCCAGGAGTAGAGCGACTTCGCGTTCTTTGCTTCCAGCCATGCCAACCACGGCGACGGAGGCAATGGCGCAGGCTGAAATGCTGCTAAACTTCCCTCCGGCAGTAGAGAAGATGGATGAGTGGAGAGCCACCATCCAAAGCTTGACTGGATTTGCCGAAGCTAGTAAATCACAGCAAGCGAAGCCCTCACAGCGACCGCAAATGGCGCCAGTAGCCCTAACTGGTGGCCACGTTGACGATGCTACGCTAACGGTGCAATCGCCTCCGCGGCAACAGCCTCAGCAGCAGCAACGTCAACAGTCGCGACAAGCCCAACAATATTTCGAGCCCGACGAGATGTCGATGGCTTCTTCAAATCCACAGGCGCGGCAAGACCAGCAGCAAGTGCTGCGAGACAGGTGGGTAGAAGGCGCCCGCACCACCATTGAACGGCGCCGGGAGGCGCGCCGTCAATCTGACGCGCGCAACAGCCCCATCGTTGATGAGCCTGCGCTAGGGGTTGGCGGATATCTGCCTTATGAGGTTGGATGTCCTGCTTTCACCCATGAGCTGCGGCAAGTCCGATGGCCGTCTGTCCGGGCCTTCAAGCCAGAAGTACCAGAGAAGTACGGCGGCAAGCTAAACCCGGCAGAGTTTCTGGGCATCTACACGATTGTCGTGCAAGCTGCCGGGGGAAGAGATGAGAAGATCCTCGCTAATTACTTTCCGTTGGTACTGAAGCCCAACGTGAGATCTTGGCTGATGAACTTGCCGGAAAACTCCATTTCTTCGTGGTCGGATCTCTGCAATGAGTTTGTTGGTGACTTTACCGGAGGCCACAAGGCCCCTGGACAGCCTAGTGACCTGCAGGTGATCCCACAAAGAGATGGTGAGACTTTGCGCAAATATATCCAGAGATTCAGCCGCGTACACTGCAATATCCCAGATGTGCACCCCGCAGCCATGATTGCCGCCTTTCACACGAATGTGCGCAATCGGAGGATGCGGGAGAAAATGAACGTCAAGCTGCCCAAGACCATCAACGAGCTCTACACATTGGCAGATAAGTGTGCACGTGCTGAGGAAGGAAGGAGGCTTCCCGGGGAGGACGCTGGTGCCGAGGTAGATTCTGAGGATGATGATGCTGCCACCCCGAGGAAGAAAGGCCGAAAGTGTAACAGGAAGCGCAAGGGCAAAACCGTTATGGCTCTCGAAGGCTCCGGCAACTCCGAGTCCGCCAAGAAAACCAAGACTAAAAACTCCGACAAGGAGGCTGCTGTATGCGCCGCTTGCCAGGAGGCGGCGGCAAACGAAAAAGCCGGCAAGTCTGATGGACCATACTACAAAATTCACCGTACCAAAGACCACGATCTCCAAGAGTGCCGGCAAGTCGCGCACCTTGTTGAGAAACAGAAAGCTGAATACGAAAAGCATGACAAAGAGAAAGGTCAAGATGGTATTGGTGGATCCAGCAAAAAGGGCCGTGGTGAACGAGGAGGCCGCCGTGGCAGGGCCAAGCAACAGAAAGAGAAGCCTGCTAGAGGCCGAGACAAGAAGGAGGAAGATGATGGAAGTGATGAGGAGGATGATGATGAGACCAGCGAACCAGAATTCCAGAAGGCAACCGACGCCATGTGTATCGACGGAGGAGCATCTTTGCACTCCTCTCACCGTCAACTTAAGCAGTGGGCGCGTGAGGTTAATGCAGCGGAACCAGCAATGGGCGCTCAAAAACCACTCAAATGGTCACACACGCCTATCATTTTTATGCTGAGGACCACCCTGATCGCATAACTGCGGTCGGGTGTTTGCCGTTGTTAGTTTCACCACCAATTCGCAACCTCCAAGTAACAAAGATGTTAGTTGACGGTGGGGCCGGTCTGAATCTGATCTCTCTGGAAGTTATCAAGAGGCTACAGATCCCCGACGAGGAACTCGAGAAAACGGGCACGTTTCAAGGAGTAAACCCGGGAAGAAGCCAGCCCAAGGGAAAGATCACATTACCGATGACGTTTGGCGGGGAACTGAACTACAGAACGGAAAAGATTGTGTTTGACGTCATCAAGATCCCCTTGCCGTACAATGGAATTCTTGGCCGCCCAGCCCTGGCAAAATTCATGGCAGCATCTCACTATGCTTACAACACGTTGAAGATGCCAGGACCGATGGGTGTCATCTCAGTCAACTCCGACAAGAAAGATGCAGTCATTTGCGTTGACAAGATGTACAGAGATGCGGTTGCAGCAGAGGCCGCCAAGGCACCAGCTCCCACCAAGAATAATGAAAACAAGAAGTTCGGCAAGACCTCTAGCAAGGATTCCGGGAAGTGCACCTCTTCGGAGTGCTGCGCGCCTGTTGAAGACCTACCGGAGTGCTCCGCCGGTAAGAAATCCAAATCTGCTTCACCGGCGACCAAGAAGGTGCCGGCTAGGGAGGACGACACTGACGGTACCTTCACCATCAGTGCCACCCTTGACAGCAAATAGGAAAGCGCGCTCATTGCCTTCCTGCGGGCGAATGTCGATGTGTTCGCATGGTGACCATCTGACATCCCCGGTGTTCCCAAGGAGGTAATTGAGCACCACCTTGCCGTTTGTCCCCACGCTCGGCCCGTCAAGCAAAAAGTCCGGAAGCAAGCTTTGGAGCGGCAACAATTCATTGCCGAAGAAATCAAGAAACTAGAAGCAGCAGGTTTGGTTAGAGGTGTACTACATGCAACTTGGTTGGCAAACCCAGTTGTGGTGTGCAAAGCAAACAGGAAGTGGAGACTTTGTATTGACTACACTGATATTAACAAAGCATGTCCAAAGGATCCTTTCCCCTTGCCGCGCATTGACTAGATTGTAGACTCTACCTCCGGCTGTGATTTGCTCTCCTTCCTTTATGCATATTCTGGATACCATCAAATATTCATGGACAAGGAGGATGAGGAGAAAACCGCATTCATTACTCCATGTGGCACATACTGCTTTGTGCGTATGCCTTTCGGATTAAAGAGTGCTGGTTCAACATTAGCAAGGGCAGTTCAGATTGGTTTTGAGCCCCAGCTGCACAATAATGTGGAAGCATACATGGATGATATAGTGGTCAAAACCAAGGACAAGTCTACCCTCATTCAAGATTTAGAAGAGACATTTGCAAACTTGCGCAAAATCAACTTGAAGCTCAATCCCGAGAAGTGTGTGTTTGGCGTTCCATCCGGCAAACTTCTTAGATTCTTTGTATCTCAGTGAGGAATTGAAGCAAATCCCAACAAGATCAAAGTCATTGAGCAGATTCAAGCACCAAAACGTGTCAAAGATGTGCGGCGTCTTGCCGGCTGCGTTGCTGCCTTGAGTAGGTTCATTTCAAGATCCGCTGAGCGCGCCCTGCCGTTTTTCAAGATTTTGAAAAAGGCAGGTCCGATGAAATGGACTCCGAAAGCGGAGGCCGCGCTACAGGACTTGAAAAGATACCTCTCCTCCGCGCGGATTCTTTGTATCTCAGCGAGGAATTGAAGCAAATCCCGACAAGATCAAAGCCATTGAGCAGATTCAAGCACCAAAAAGCGTCAAAGATGTGCGGCGTCTTGCCGGCTGCGTTGCTGCCTTGAGTAGGTTCATTTCAAGATCCGCTGAGCGCACCCTGCCATTTTTCAAGATTTTGAAAAAGGCAGGTCCGATGAAATTGACTCCGGAAGCGGAGGCCGCGCTATAGGACTTGAAAAGATACCTCTCCTCCGCGCCAACACTAGTTGCACCTAGACCACAAGAGCCGTTGCTGCTATACGTAGCGGCAACAAATCAAGTGGCTAGTGCTGCATTAGTGGCGCAGAGAGAAGTCGATGACGAAGAAGCAGCCATGGCAAGCCCGTCCAGCGATAAACCGAAATCTTCTCCGGCAAGGCCTGGTGCCGACAAGTCAAAGGTAGCGCAAGCAAGTGAAGTTGATCAACAAGAGATGCCAAAGAAGAAGGTGGTGCAGCGACCTGTGTATTTTGTTAGTTCTCTCCTGCAGGGGGCTAGATCAAGATACTCTGGAGTGCAAAAATTGCTTTTCGGCCTCCTTGTGGCCTCGAGAAAGCTACGCCACTACTTCCAAGCACATGAAATCACCGTCGTCACCCGCTTTCCGTTGCAACGCATTTTGAGAAATCCAGAGGCAACTGGCAGGATAGTGGAGTGGGCGTTGGAATTGTCAAGCTTTGCACTCAAGTTTGAAAGCACTTCAACCATTCAGAGCAGGGCCTTGGCGGAGTTCATCGCCGAATGGACGCCAACGCAAGACGAAGAAATTCGAAAAACAGCTCTCCCCGGCAAAGAGACAGCCAAAGAATGGATCATGTACTTTGACGGTGCCTTCTCGCTGCAAGGCGCTCGTGCTGGACTGATGCTTGTTGCACCCACCGGAGAGCACCTCAAGTACGTGGTTCAGATGCACTTTCCCAGGGAGCAAGCTACAAACAACACTGCTGAGTACGAAGGACTCCTTGCCGGTCTTAGGATCACAGTGGACCATGGGATCAAAAAATTGATCGTCCGCGGTGACTCGCAGCTTGTTGTGAAGCAAGTAAACAAAGATTACCAGAGCCCATTGATGGAAGCGTACATGGAAGAAGTGAGGAAATTGGAAGAACACTTTGACGGGTTGCAAACAGAGCACGTCCCTCGTGCGGAAAACAACATTGCTGATAGCCTATCAAAGTGTGCCACTCAAAAGCTTCCCGTGGAACCAGGAACTTTTGTGCTCCATTTGAATCAACCAACAGTCACTCCATCGATGCGGGACGGTAAGAGAAGGAAGTTGAATACCAGCAAGTACTTTCCGGCAAGGCTTCCTGAAGCCTCCAGCAAAAATGTTGCCGGGAACAACGACACGGTTGTCGGTAAGCAGCAGCTTCGCGCAGAATCCCAGGTTCTTGCCGCCGAGGCAAGCGCTCCCACAGCCGAAGAAATACCTTTAGTCCTTGTCGTCGAGCCACAGGCTCCGACATGGGCACAGCAGATAGTTTGTTTCCTTCAAACAGGGGAACTTCCCGATGAGCAAGAAGAAGCTGAGAAAGTAGCCCGTCAGTCAAGTATGTATCAGTTTGTGGATAGCATTCTATACAGAAAGCGACCAAACGGTGTGAAATTGTAGTGTATTTGTCGGGAAGAAGGACAAAAGCAGTTGGCAGAGATACACGGAGGCATATGTGGCTCTCACATAGGATCAAGGGCACTTGCCGGCAAAGCTTTCCGGCAAGGCTTCTATTGGCCCACTGCCCTCCAGGATGCGACTGAGCTAGTGACCAAGTGTGAAGCATGCCAGTTCCATTCGAAGAACATACATCAGCCAGCTCAAGCTCTGCAAACAATCCCTCTCTCCTGGCCCTTTCGGTCTGGGGGCTCGATATCTTGGGCCCCTTCCCCCGTGCTACCAGGGGCTTTGAGTTCTTGTACGTCGCCAACAACAAGTTCACAAAGTGGCCTGAACTGGAGCCAGTGAGGAAGGTGACGGCGCAATCAGCCGTCAAGTTCTTCAAAGGATTAGTTTGCCGTTTCGGGGTTCCTAATAGGATCATCACCGACAACGGCACACAATTCACGAGCCGCACCTTCATGCAGTATATCCAAGACCTTGGCAGCAAAATCTATTTTGCATCCATCGCTCACCCGAGAAGCAACGGCCAAGTGGAAAGGATGAACACTGAAGTGTTGCGTGGCCTCAATACAAGAACCTTTGACAGGCTGCGCAAATGTGGAAGGCACTGGAATGATGAGTTGCCGGCGGTTCTTTGGTCACTCAGAACGAAACCAAATCGAGCTACCGGCCAAACGCCCTTCTCCCTAGTCTACGGTGCAGAAGCGGTGCTCCCCACGGAACTCATATATGGGTCACCTCGAGTGCTCGCTTACGATGAAGCTGAGCAAGAGCAGCTGCGGCAAGACAATGCAACGCTCCTTGAGGAAGATCGTCTTCGGGCGGCTGTGCGAGCTGCATGCTACCAGCAAGCCTTGCGCTGCTACCATAGCCGCAAAGTGCATGCCCGAAGCCTTGAGGAAGTTGACCTTGTTCTTCGGCGCGTTCAGTCCGCCAAGGGATCAAACAAGTTGACGCCAAAGTGGGAAGGCTCTTACCGGGTAGTACGAGTCACCAGACCTGGCGCAGTCCGTCTCGAGACCGAAGATGGCACCCCAGTGCAGAACTCATGGAATATTGAGCATCTTCGCAAGTTCTACCCGTGAGGCGCAGTTGTCGGGCTTCCCGGCAAGCCCTTTTGTACAAGCTTTGTCGACCAGACATGTAACCCTTTGTACAAAGCCAGGCGCAGATCCTGCGCATAATAAAGCTAAGTGTTTTCGCAACTCCTCGTACATATTCATTTATATGTGGATGCATACGATTTTGTGATTTACACTTTAGTTTGTATGGGATGACTGATGGACCGTCAAGGTTCCCAAACCATTCTTTTCTCTTCTTTCTTTTTCTTAAAAAGACAGAAGGATCCCTCGCGTGCAAGTTTCCCGGGGGGAGTGGAGATGGGGTACCATTTTAATGACGTTCAAGTGATCATTTCATACAACGAGAGAAATGACACAAGGAAAAGCTAAGTTGAAAAACTTTATAAAATTTCCTTGATTTCGTTCACGATTTCCCTTGAACGATTATGTGCTTTGTATGAGAAACCTGCACGTGAAGGAACCTTGTCGTGATCGGTCTGCGCTCTAGCTTGCCTCGAGTCCGCTCGGCAAGCCTAGCAGCTGCATTCTGTCCCGGCAAGTTGCCTTGCTGGCAGCGGCACTTCCAGCAGGCCGCTAAGGACCCATTCCTCAAAGCGCTTGCGGCAAGTGTGCGTGCCGACAAGTTTCCAAACAAGCGTAGTGAGCGTGATCATACAAAGGCAAAATAAAACAAGGGAAACAGCATACATTTGTCTAAGCCCGACAACGACAAATATTCATTAAGAAAGTACTCGATTACATTTCATTAGCCCTTTCCTAGGGTTTACATCGAGTGCAAGGAGGGGAAAAGGGGCGCCTAGGCGAAGCCCGGCTTGTTCCCGAAAGGCTAGATGATGGTGCTACCGGTGATCAGCCAGACTCGTCGTCGTCGTCTTCAATCTTCACGCCCGGAGAGCCGTCGTCATCGATGTCATCATCGTCATCCTCAGCATCACTGGAGGAAGCGGTGTCGCTGTCGCTCGAGCTCTCCGCGCAGCACTCCAGACGAGCGCCTGAAGCCCCAAAGAACTTCACGACAAGCATGTCTGGTCCGTCCAGCCGAAAGTGAAGGAGGTGCCCTTGCCCTAAGCAACGGGCACGAGCAAAGGATTTCCACCCGCGCGTGAGGTACATAATACCATTGTTGGAGGTGTCAACGGTTACCCAGACCGGGCCGTTGCAGCAACCATCCACGCGCGGCCATAGGCCACCACCTGCGCGGCCTTCCATCTCCCTAGTGAAAGGGCGAGGAAGCCGCAGCCAGCTCCGCGGCTGATCATGCAGCTCCAAGATGAACTCTTGCGCCGTGTCCTCCGTGTGGCCTTCCGCCGGCGGAGGAGGGTCCGAAGACGGAGCTGCAAGCGCCCCGCCACGGCCGCCCCAACCGCGGGCACCGCATCGTCCGCGACCACGGGCCATGACCCTCCCTTGAGCGCTGGAGCCAGCCTCTGCTGCTGCGGCCGAAGCATGAGCATGGAGCCGAGGAGAAGCTCTCACCGCGGCAGCAGAGACACGGCCACGACCTCTCCCTCTCGCCATGCCGTCGTCAGATGCGGGGGGAGAGGATGAGAGAAAGAGACGACGGTTGCTGAGGATCAAGGCGGGAGAGGATGAGTGAGCATGACATCCCGCAGTCCCCTCTTTATAGGGGGAGTGCGGTGGGCTGGCTCTTCACCGTCTTCGGGCGGCCACCCATGTTCGCCAATCCCATGCCCTGCGCTCTGGCCGGGCGCATTACTCTAGCAACCGCCCACGTTTGCCAATCCCACGCCCTGCACCCCCTGGCCCGGCGCGTCACTCCAACGGCCGCACTTCTCCACCAATCCACTGCCCTGCATGCATGCAGACGCGCGTGATGGAGGGGCGCAAAAAAAGGAGAAGTAAAGACAGACATGGCAGTTATCCTTTGCCACGCGTGGCTATGCGCCCGTTCGATTTGAACCAACGGTGCCCCGCATATGAGCGTACCCCTGGTCTCAGCACCCCTACGGGCCGTCCAACCGACGACGAGGTTTGCCGGGAGGTGACCAAGAGCACACCCAAGACCAGACTAATGAAGAAGCAAAGAAGATCCCGGAAGATGATAACCATCATGACGAAAATTACAACGGCAGTTTCCCGCCACGTGTCTGCGCATTGTTTGGGCCTAGCCCAACGACGCTTCGGATGCGCGTATGGCCCAGACCCGGGGGCTCCTGTCGGTGTATAAAACATGGGTATTTTATACCCTGACTTATGCACAGACAGTAGCAGCCTCCTTGCCGACCAAGCCTTGCCGGGAACCGCCAAGACCAAGATTCAGGACCCAGTTGCGGAAGCCACTGGGGAGAAGCTCAAGGCGCAGCACCAACGAGCACTCAACCAGTACCGAAGATGAAGACATTCCTTGCCGGCAAGGCTAAACCGGCAAGGTGAAGACCCGGCAAGCTTCTGCCAGCCCTCCAGCGCTCCACCTCACCGCACAGATGTTCGCTAGTGGATGAGGTGTCGACCGCGCAGGCTGGTTGGTAAGGCTTGTCGGGCATGTGTCAGCACACTGGGACAGGATTTGCCTTTAAATGACACCCGTCCAGGAGGCGTGTCAGAAAAATACGAGGTAGCTGGGCGAGCGGTGCAGAAACCTTGCCGGGACTACCTCTCCACATGACACCTCACGATGCATTTAATGCCTTTGTCCTAAACTGGCAGAATTAGGTATGATAGCACTGTTTGCTATCTAATCATTATGTAATTACTGTTTTGCCAGTGTGGTGACCCCTTGAGCTATAAAAGGAGGGCCAAGGCAACAGTTAGAGGGATTCGGACCCTTTACATAACTTGCATGTGCAGCTGTCTCTCCGCACCTTGCCGGGGAAGCGCTCCTTGTCATCGTGTTCATACACACCCAATATACTAAAGCAGGAGTAGGGTTTTACGCGTCACAAGCGGCCCGAACCTGGGTAAAAATGGCCCTGCGTCCTCTGGTGATTCTGCTCTTTGTGCTTGCGTCTCCCCTCACTGAACCACAAGGGGCTGGATGGCCCCATAGATGGTCGTTCCTCCACGACAAGCATTCTAGAAATAATATAAATATAGACAGACCAATATCCAAGCTCAAAAGATAGAACTGAAGCATATGAAGCATTCTATAAAGTCATACTCAAAATATTTAAGTGAAGCACAAAGAGCATTCTAATCAACAAAAGACCTTAAAGAATTATCTCAACTAGCATGGTGTTTGTTAGTTCAAAAGAAAAAGGAAAAAAAATGCCGCTCCAAGTTTGACATATCATGTGAACAAATAAAAATATAGGCCCAACCGAGACATACCGATAGTTGTTGGGGAAGAAAGAGGGGATGCTTCCAGGGAATCCCTAAGCATAGATGCTTGAGTCTACTTGGATATTTACTTGGGGTTCCTCGGGCATCCCCAAGCTTGAAATCTTGCTATCGGTGCTAAAACAGGCGAATCTCGGGTAGGGGGTCCCGAGCTGTAGTTCTAGGATTAATAATAACAGGGTACGAAGGGAGACGATGTTTACCCAGGTTCGGGCCCTCTCAAAGAGGTAAAACCCTACGTCCTGCTTTGATTGTATTGATGTGATGGAGTACATAATACAAGATGATCTACCTCGAGATCGTATGATTGCGTTCTAAACCCTAAGGCTGGTAATCGTGCTTATAAAGACTAAACCCCTCAGCTTATATGTGCACCGGGGGTACCTAGGTTACACACATGGTCGATTGTCAACATGACGGCTACAAAGCAATCCTTGAAGTACAAGCAAAAAAGACACATCCGTGACATTATGCCCCGAATTTTTCTGTCATGGTTGTGACACTTCTATGACAATAATTGTGACAAAAACACGTATCATCATAGATGTGGTGGGTTCCGACTTCTATGACAAAAAATTATGATAGAAAATGGGCTTTTCATCCTGGGCAGGCCGGAGACGTACCCACATGACATTCTTTGGGCAGTCCATGACGTAAAAAATTGTGGTAGAAGTGAGGGCGAGGAAATTTTTGGGGAGTGGTCGGGGCCGAGCGATGCAGTGTGGTTTGCGTGTTTCTCTCATACGCGCGCGTGTGTGCGAGGCGCTCGCTAACTGAGGCCGAGCAAGGCGTTCGCTTACTAAACCTGAGCGATCGATCTCGCCTTCGCACCATGTACTGAACCCGAGCGATCGATCCCTCGCACTACGTACTGAACTCGATCGATCCCTTCGCTGCTAACTGAACCCGAGCGATTCCTTCACTGCTAACTGAACCTGATCGATCCTTCTCGCTGCTTACTGAAGCTGATCGAGCCCCCGTGCGAGACGTAGCCAGCCAGTGTTGGGTTGCCTCTCGATGAATAGTGCCCATTGCTGCTGTGCGCGCGATACGTAGAATGAGTCGAGACTTGGATCGATCGAGCCCCTTGCGCGAGACGTGGTGAGTTGACCTAGCCAGTTGGTTGGCTATGGACAAACAGTTCCAATTGCTGCCGCCCGCTCCTACGCCCCACCCCAGCTAGTGGGGGTTGGATGAACAGGACCCCATGGTAGTAGGTAGTTGCCGCTGGATGAACAGGACCCCGAGGAGGTCATGCCGTGGTATGCCACACCCAGTCGGTTGGGGGAGGATGAACAGGACGTCATGGAGGCTGGATGAATAGTATCCGGTGGAGGCTGGAGGAAGTCGACGTTGATGAACAGTAACTGGTGGAGGCTGGAGAGGAAGTCAACGGTGGATGAACAGTAGCCCGTAGAGTCCCATTTTGCGGTACGCCACAACCCTCCCGATGAACAGGACCCCGTTTCAACCATAGGCGCTTGAAGAGAAGTCCGTTTCCTCCATTTTGCGGTACGCCAGACCCCATTTCGACCGTAGGCAGTTGGGGAGAGGTCCATTTCCTCCGTTCTGCGGTACGCCAGACCCCTCCCGATGAACAAGACCCCGTTTCAATCGTAGGTGGTTGCAGATAAGTCTGTTTCCTCCATTTTGCGGTACGCCAGACCCCCAGCCGACGAACAAGACCCCGTTTCAACCGTACGCAGTCGAACAGAAGGTCGTTTCCTCCATTTTGCAGTATGCCAAACACCCAGCCGGTGGGGGGGTCGATGAACAGCACCCCATTTCGGTTGTTCCGTCCAAGCCGGTTGGCTCCCGATGAACAGGACGCCTTCCGATCCAGTCGGTTGCCTCCCGATGAACACTACGTTGTTTCTCCGTTCCGACCCAGCCGGTTGGCTGCCGATGAACAGGACGCCGTTGCTGCCATCCGTTGCCTCTTCATGTACACGAGTCTTGGCCGTACGTATGCGTGAGTACGCGTTCTAGACCCTGCCCGTATGTACGTACGTGGTCGTATTCTTTGCCGTGGGACTGTCTGAACTGCTATGTTGGGGGCTCAACTACGGCACGTGCCGCTACTTACTCGGCCATGTTTCATCCTTGCTGAGGGACCGATCGACCAGTATGTACGTACACGTTCGCGACCAGACAGACAACGCTACGTACGCTTCGATCGGGTGGGCCCCAGCTGTCATGGAGGATAAGGAGGCACTTCCTTGCATGTGAAGATATAGCAGGTGGGTGGACGACGACGAGGCCTAGGAAGGGAACGACCTAGAGCCAGGGAAGATGCCTCAGTGGTTGCTCACACGGAGGGGAGTACAAGGGTTTACTGGTTCGGCTGCGGTGTGAGACTGTCGTCACCGGAGAATAACAGGAGGTGTGGGTGAGTAGATGGATGGCCTAGCCAGCTATGGGACTAGGTTGGGGCGATGAGGCCTGCACGGTAGCACAGCCGGCCACGGGACGCGGGAGTAGGCGGTCCCGCCGACACTGGTTTGGGCGGCTGGAGCAAGAAGATCAGAGATTGAAGAAGCAGTACGGCCGTTGGATTAGCATCCAACGGTCAGTGCTGCTAGAATCGTTTGTTGACTATAAGTTGACAAAGCCCTGCGTACGCATCAAGTTAGTAGGCCCACAAGTCAGCATAACATCTGTGGCGGACAGCATATAGCGCATTTGCTATTTTTCCTAAATTTACTAACCATTTTCTAATTATGACGTAATTTATTGCAGCCCATATTATATTTTTAGAATACCTGACCATTTTCTCGCAAGGACAGGATTAAAAATTTCAACGATATTTCATTAAAATTTCCGAACTACTTTTAATCCCGAAATTTCGAGCCTGATAAAAACTAAATTAAAAATATATTTAAATTATGTTAAAATCCAATGAAATTTGAAATATCAAAAAATAAAATAAAATTCATAATTTGAAACTAATTGCCCATTTTCTTTGTTTTTATATATATACAGCCAATTTCATATTACTTATATGATTTACAGCCCTTTTTGTCTGGACAGGCCGAATGTATCCCTCGTCGTCTTGAAAGATTTGCAGCCCAGCAGGACGGAGAAAAAGAAATCAGCCTATGTAGGCTATTCTACGGAAAAAACGTGGGCTAGTCATTTTCATCGAGAAAAAAAATAGCTGGGCTCATTATGTTGTAACTAGGCTAGACGGGCCACAGACACCGCACAGCCCAGTTGATAACCTACTCCGTCTCAACAACAACAACAAAACTGATCAAGCAACTGGGTCCCACGTGTCAGCTGCTCCATGTGCAATTCTCTTGTTTATTGACTATGTTGACAATGTCGTAGGTCCCAGATGTCAGCAAACCATTAGGAGGAAGTATTTTTCATGTAATAAGGAGGAGCTTCCTTGCATGCGAAGATGTAGCTGGTGGGTCCCAGCTGTCAGGGAGTGGAATCATTTTTCTTCCGCGTAATAAGGAGGCACTTCCTTGTGTGCGACCATGGACCTCGTGGGTCCCAGCTGTCAGCCTGTCCATGTACAGTCCTCTTCCGATGGCTGTCGTTCGTTGACCACGTTTACAACACCGTGCCGAGAGCATCAAGGCGGTGTATGACGGCGGGGCCTAGGTAGGGAACGACCCAGAGCCAGGGAAGACTCGGCAGTGGATGCCCACGCGGAGGGGAATACGAGGGTTTACTAGCTCAGCTGCGGTGTGAGGCTGCCATCCCGGAGAATAACAGGAGGTGTGGGTCAGTAGAAGGATGGCCTGGCAAGCGATGGGAGTAGGGTGGGCGGTGAGGCCTACGCGGCAGCACAGCTGGGCACGGAAGGCGGAGCAGGCGGTCCCGCCGACGCTGGTTGGGCGGCTGGAGCAGGAAGATCAGAGATTGAAGAAGCACGCCGGCCGTTGGATTGACATCTAACGGTTTCATGCTGGTAGAGTTGATTTGTTGACTAAGTTGACATAGCCTTGCGTACGCATCAACTTAGTAGGCCCAGAACTTAATATATAAACTAATAAAACTATATATATATAAAGTAGAGATGAGAAAAATAGAACTGGGCTGTGCATTTTCTTCAGAAAAAAAGTTGGGCTGCTAATGTTCTAAGAAAAAATAAAACCAAGGCCAGTTGATACCTGCTAGATCCTTGTGGCCGCATATCATCATGGGTTGCGCCTGTTAATAAACAAAACATAACCTGGGCAGTCTACAGCCCAGTTGACATTTGCTTGACCTCAAAAAAAATATACTACCTGCTTGCGTATGGCCATGGACCTGCTGGGTCCGTACTATTAGCTTGAAAATTTTCTCGTTTATTGACTACGTTGAAAATTTTATGGGTCTCAGACGTCAGCATACTTTTTTCCATTGTGATAATAAGTGTATGCACTTGCTTGCATATGGCCATGGTCCTGCTGGGTCCATACTATTAGCCTTTGTATGGACAACCCTCTTGTGGTTCTACGGACGAATTTCATGCAAATCGGATGATTTTCAATAATACCGGACCAAATTCATTACATTTTACATGTTTCTTTTTCTTATGGAACATTTTACATATTTCAACTAAACGATAACCGACTAGGCCTTTTTTAGTCCAAAAATGATCGCCGGAAGCGGCGGCTCCCGTTTCTCACGCATGTTAAATTTTTTGGTTAACTGAGAACTTGAACAAGAGAACATGCCGTATGTGGATTTTTTTAGTTGTATGTTGTATGTGGGTTACAGGGATGGCATGGGAGGCACTTCCCGCGATCGAGGTCCCGACACACTTAACTGTTCTTGAAGGCCCAAATCCATCGCTCCTCTATTTAACCATTTGTAGCTGGGCCTTGAGGTCCCGATGTGCTGTGTCCAACTGTCAGCCTGTGAAACCTGATGGATCCCCTGCGTACTGGAAGATGTTAGTAAAATTTTGGAGAACTGGGAATTCGAACGGTAGGTGCTTTTGCTACTTATATCAGGTGCCTGAAAATTCATTTCGCAACAATTACTTCAATGTTATATCCACGTCGACCCTCGTCATGATGGTTGGAATGAAATCCCAAGTTCAGACCGAAAGATCCTTAACAACAACACCAACTTGCAGACGACCAGGTAGAACTAGTACTACCAAACTAACTTATAATATTTTTAGTCCTGGCTCTCGTTTTTGTCTGGTAGAAGATCTTGCAGATGACCAGCTCCCGCTCCTTCTCTGCGAGGTCCCCGAGGTGGTAGTGGTGCATCACCCAGTTGGTCCTCTGCTGGTCGAAGTTCTTGTTGGTGTGCGGCACCAGAACCTTTTTGCTGCCCCTCTGCCAGCCGTTGACCATCATCGGCATGGTATTGCTGTTCTTGTGCCACATCGCGTGCATGCCACACTCCAATTGTATCTTGCAACGCGTCCGCGTACCCCTTTTGACCGCCCTGGAGTTGCGCTGGAAGAAATGCTTGCTTAGGCCACTTAGTGTGATACCTGCAGTATTGGCGAAATACAATCCCAGGCCGGGTAGCATACATCAGAAATTTGCAAAAAGAAAGGAATATATTTTGTGCAAGTAGACGGTCGATCGATGTCTCACCTGGAAGTTTCTCTGGATTGGTGGAGCATATGCCATGCTCGCTGTTGATGGTCAGTATGAACAAATCGATGAGAGGGTGAGATCTTGCGCTGTCAGCACTCACTTTAGCCTCAAGGTGCTCAATCAGCTCATGATCCGTGGGATCGAACTTGACGCCAGCCGGCAGCACTGGCCAATCCTTCTTGGACTTGCATTGGTTAATTCCAGTTAAATGGTACTCAATGTATGATCAATCAACTGCTTAAGTAAATGATGAAAGATTTTTTGACAGATAAGTGCTACTCCAAATCTAAACTCCATGACACCCGAACAAACTGGGGTCTCGGCTTCATTACTACATGCATACTCTAAAGACTTGAAAACCCCCATAAAGATCGAAATCATCATATTGGGCGATGGGACGAATACTCACAGGAGAGGCCTCGTTGGTTCCACCCTTCATGCGGCTAGCTTGAAGAGCTTCCTTGTTGAGATCAAATTTCTGAGCGTCTTCCTTTTGACTACTTGCAATGAAGTATAATAGCTCCACTAGCTCATAGCCCATCGTACCAACTGGATTGGAGCAAGGTAACGGCTGGGAGGCGGGGAGACCGGGAGAGAATGGGAGAGAACGGGAGAGTGCTACTGGACTAACAGAGGGGTGAGGCTCACTTTGGTGAACCCAACACGCGGCCGGGACTCTTGTGTCACCTCACGCGCAGCGTGTTGTCACGTCAATTGAATGTGAGGACATGATGAATAATTTGACCGACGTGTACTAGTACTACTAGTCGTACAAGTACTACTTACCTAGTACGAGTAGCGCAATATACGGTATAGAGGACTACTAGTAGTACAAATTTTAGAAATGGTGTACATTCATCCAATCTCCAGGTTGCTTCCATATTGCTTTAAATAATATGAGAGGGGCATTGCTAAAGGCTTAGTTTTAAGGGCATTATGCAAGAGTGTTTAGAAGGAGTTTACAAATAGGTGCTTACAAAGTTACAAGACTGTGTGACAGACTTTGTAGGCTACATGAGTAATACAAAATATAATTCCTATTGGACAACACTTTCACCAACAAGTACGCACTTGAAGCCTAATTGCTATATATGGCTTCTGCACAGCATCTCCATCATCATTATCAAAATAAATGCTACGTAGGTCATGTAGGATGCACTTGATCCCAGAAAGGTATTTATCCTTCAAACTAAGTACAGTACAAAATAACCAACAAAACAGGATCATGCGGCACCAGTAGGATACATGGCTCAGTCTAGATATCACTATGAATCAAGTTGTGCATATTAGCTGTTGGCATGAACCACATCGCCGCATGTCGGGTTTGCAAAAGCCATTCATCGCTTGGAAGCTTGATGCCTTTCACACACTGAAGTTCATCTGGCAACAAGCTGTGTCGACGAATCTCTGGATATGGTGCTTCATGAAACCCATGGTACAATGTGTAAACACAGTTCCCCCTGGTGAATGGAACTTGCATAGCACGACAATCATCGACGGTGATATGTTTGATGATTGGTTGGATGATCGAATAATTGAGCCCGAGGAACAGGGAGTGGTTGCCGAGGCTGTAAACCCGCCTCCAATTGAATACGCCTAGTCGAACGGAGCTGGGATCTTTCTCGAACACGAAGCAGCCATAACCATCACAGTCGCGAACGCCCCACGCATTGTACTGCATGTGGTTTGATGAAATGGTTTGGTCACTTTGGTACGTGCGAATGAGCATCAAATGCCCACTGCAAGTTGAACGAGTGATAAACCACCACCCATTGACATGTATATTTCCAGGTCCTGGAATTATAAAGGCCAACGCATTTGCGTCTACTGCAACAAATCAAACTGGAGACCAAAAGGACAAAAATATAAAATCATGTTCAGAGTATGTGTGGAATTAAGATTATTATAACAGTGACACAGATCATAGCCAGAGAATTACAATGCCGTGGTCATAATCATACCCTAATTATAAAAAAAATGCCAATGGCTTTCATATTGTGGCAATATGTCATGGTTCAAAGATCATGTAAAAATGAGAGGAAAACAGATATGCCAGGGCCTACTCATATTCTACCATAACAGTTAGATGCCAACTGTTCTCGTATCAACTCTAACAATAACATGCGTGGTTATAAAAATCATGGAAATGAGAGTAACATATAGCAATCATGTGGTTATACTCATAATATCTATTCTAACAATCATTAGATGCCAATTGTTCTCATATCAACTCTAACAATAACATGTGTGGTCATAGAAATCTAGGAAATGAGAGGAACATATAGCAATGATGTGGTTATAGTCATACTATCTATTCTAAATTTCTAACAATCAACAGGCAGTCGTATTCATAAGGTAAAGATGAGATGAGGTAGAACAATTACACGACGATAGATTCCACTAGTATATGCAGCCAATCTGTCCGTCCACCGCGTAAACGATGCCATCGTGCACTATAGCATCAGAGAGAAATGGAGGGTAAACAGGATTGATGATGA
Source organism: Elymus sibiricus (assembly GCA_039707655.1). Classification (NCBI taxonomy): domain Eukaryota; kingdom Viridiplantae; phylum Streptophyta; class Magnoliopsida; order Poales; family Poaceae; genus Elymus; species Elymus sibiricus. The sequence goes on along the minus strand of CM077676.1, from coordinate 266,065,839 downwards.
GCCATAACCATGTATGGCGACCGGATTCTAGATAGGCTAATCCCCCATCGAACAAGGCAATGAGCTTGTAATCTATGTAGTGTTCTGATGGTGTGGGCACTTCGCAGATTACAATCTTCAGCAAACGGAGGTCCAACCAAGTGCCCGACGCCTCTCGTGTGTAGTAGGCAGGAGTGTCCGGCGGGCCGCGAGGCTCGATGTCGGCAGTATCCAACAATGGAAGGGTGATCTCTCGCTGGGCGTAGATATCCACGAGATGCCACGGACTACTCGATTGGTGGATGAGGACGATCCAGTTGGCCTTCATGCCTGCCCAGTAGTGGCGGCGCATGAAGGGCAGGTGGGCGGGGAGTGGTAGCATGTCGAGGAGCACGACGACAACCTCCGTAGGATTGTCACGTCTGTGTTTGGGCCACTTGTGAGGATCGGGCATCAGCAAGCAGGGTGTCTTGAAAAGGGCCGGCCGGCTGCTGACGAGTAGACGGTGCATAGACACCGAGCATGCGGCCAGATGCATGGTGCTGAGCAGGTCCATACGATTACAGATCTGCTCCAAGAGAACATCGGGGAGGGAATTCCAATTGCGGCTCCGCGTGTCTATCAGTTCTGCCATTGGGTTTTTTAGGGCACTGAGTGATTGGGGTTTTCAGTGCGTGTGGGCGAGCGGGGAAGTGTTTGCAGGCGGGTGAGCGAAGAACATGGCATGTGTGGGCGAGCAGTGAGCGGGGGGAGATGGTGCGCGCGAGCGACCGAGGAAGATGGCGCGGGCGGGCGAGCAGTGAGCGCTGGAAAATGGTGTGTGGACGAAGATGGGGAAGTAATGTCCATGGGGAAGAGAGGAGGAAGAATGGGGGAAGACAGGGAAGAAGGTGCATTAAATCTCAATTCAACTAGTACTACTAGTATACACCGTCCTTCGGAGTGTAAATAGTTAAGTGGATGACATGTGGGTCTACCTTAAGCGGGCCCATATGTCAGTCAACGGAAGAGAGAGGCGCGTACACGTAATTGCGGAAGCGTGCTCCACTGGCAGGCATGATGGCACTACAGGGTAAGGCTGATTTAGTAACACCAGCACGCTGGCTCAGCTTATTAATCAAGTGTCCCATTTGCTGCAGCGTGTATTGTCACTTCACTGTGAAGACTAGTTGAATAGTATTCTCTGACCGATGGGGAATAATGGATCGCCAAGACTTCCTATCTATACCTCTACTCTCATCCTATCCAACAACAAGAACCATTGGCTAAGGCTCCCGATGCCAATTACGTAGTATTACCTACTCCCTCCTTCCGGTTTATATACAGCTCAATAAAAAAAATTCATCAACAAAGGTAGTAGTAGATGATGAGTGCCAGAAGAATTTTTTGTAGTACTACTATAGTACTTTGCAAAGGTACTCAATTAATGGGCTCGTTTTCCTCAAGGAAATTGTGTTTACGAATGTATTAATTGCAATGCATGCGTGCATGCGTGAACAACAAATGACCAGGACTTTTACATGCATTGGAGTAATTCTTGCATGCAATGTTTTAATGAAGCTTGAAATATGAACATGTGAATGGGAGGGACTAGAACCCTCACGCATGCATGCAAAACTCACATGTACACATGCACGCATGCAACACTCACGCAGCCATGCATGCGGCACACAGCACACGATGCAACACACACGCTCACTCTCAAGTGCTCAACCTACATGTGCATGCACACACATGCACAACCAGGGTGGTTCGCGTGCAAGGGTTGGACTCCTATTGTGCCTGCGTAAAGTTTTGTTTAACTTATTTCTTTGCTCTGCCAACTGACAGGTGGGACCCAGAAACCACGTGCCAATTTAACCAGTCAACAAAGTGCCACGTACACTATTTTGCCGGTCAGCAGAGTGCAATATGGTACTCTACGGTGAGCTAGTGACCGTATAATCATCGCAAAACTTATATAGTGACCGTAATGAGCGTATTATGAAGTCTAGTGACCGTATTGTTACAGTGACCGCCAGTGTATTTATCTCATTTCAAATTAAGCCATATTAACTGGAAAGGAGGCAGTCTAGACTACTAGTACTACTGTGTCCCGTCAACTCGCAGAACAAGGAGAAGCTTGCTTACTACGCCCTCTCCCTCGCACGCGCGCGCGGTGGCTCACAGGACAAGGAGAAGCTTGCTTACTACGCCTACACCCTCTCCCTCACCCACATGCGCCGTGCTCGCAGGACGAGGAGAAGCTTTTGACTACAGCGCGCTCTCCCTCGCCCTCGCTCACGAGGTGGACGCGCAGCAGTTCATTCGGTGTTAGATTGCCAGAAGCATATAGTACTATAGTACCATCATTTTTGGACCTCCCGAAGAGGCGAAGAGCCAAGCGCAAGGTTTATAGGAGTACTACGAGTAGTCGTACTAGTACTAGTACTACTATAGGAACAACCGCTACTGTATGATGCTGCCACGTCACCTATAGCCAAAGCTGTGCCACCTTTTTTTCTCACAAAGCGTGTTGGAGCCCGTGCAACAGCCACACCAGTTGCACGTACACATAACACATTTACTAGTAAGTTCTAAAGGACAAATGCCAACATACCACACAAGTTCATCTCCACTTCATGTGATAAATTTGTGCATGACTACTCTACATATATTTACAGCGCTACCATTCACAATTTACCATACTCCACTTACACGTTATAGAGGGGCTCCATGTCCTCCTCCAGGTTCCAGTCCCAGGTGTTCTTCATAGATGGCACAATCCATAGCGGTGGGCAACGGGAATCATTGTCGCATCTTTCTAGTCTGGTTCCACACGATGGAGACTCATCCAAGCTGAAGTGGCATAAATTAGGGATAGCGTGTCCCAACATGTTGTTCATCCGGCGGTGCGCACTGAAGACACAACCATGCTTCATGAACGGCAGGCCTTCGGTGTTGTGCACGGAAGGTGGCATCTGTTTCACAATAGGGTCGCTGTCCCCAATGAAAAGCGAGTACTCTCCAAGAGTGTTACTCGTCTCCCACATAGCATCACGGGGGTCGAACTCGGAGCCGTTCATCTGGTACACGTGGCTTCTCAGATCTGGACGCATGGTAACGTACATGGTCAAGGTCCATGCATGATAATGTTGTGCTCAAATATGGCACGCAGTAATATTCTGCAGTAAGTAGTACTACTATAATACTATAAGAGGAAGTATAGTAACCGACTTATTATATATAGCCACTTTTGCCTATATGCAGGAAATAAGACATGGAAAAACAAAAATGGTGGGAATGGGTTCAAGAACCTAGCTATACGCGCCCTCCTAGGTAAAAAGTACTACTCCAGTTGATCCCTGCGACACACTACTATGGATCCGAAGTAGTAGTAGTACTACTACTAGTACAATGAAAGAGAAGGCAATGAAAGAATGGAATACCTGGGTACATGGTGAGGGTCCGATCGTGGTAGATCGTGGCACCTTGTTGCGCGTCAATGGTACCATGGGTAACCACTGCTAAGATAGTTGATCCCTATTTGCTAAACTCAACTACAAGGTTCTAGGTTAGACCAAATGGCGGATGCACATGCACATCCAGGATCGGCGATCTGATTTTTATCGAGGGATGCGTGGTCCCTGCAAAATAATGGAGTACCGTTAGGGATGCAAATGATGGTTAGTGCATTCCGTTTGTTATCTCCCGTACCGTAGGATGGCACCCAGATGACACAAGTCCCCTGGCTTGTCACAGCAAAGATGTGGCCTACATGGCACACAGCATCTTCGAACTTGTGCGGGAACAAATCTGCCGCGGCCAACATGTGCCAGCCTCTGCCGTCAGGGCCATTCTTATTGATGGCAATCCTTATGTTGAACACCGCGATGAGACAGTAATCGTTGTAGCTATGGTGCTTGGTCGGCGGGTCCGCAATTGCTATCTTCTTCAATCTCATGGTGGCATCATCATACCTATTCAAGCTGTGCCAGTCCGGAAGCCCGATCCCAATGCTGAACAAGGGGTCTACGGGAACGGCCGCACTGCTATGGATGTTGTGCAAAATGATGGTGGTATCCGGCCGTAGGTATGCAAGCCAATCTCTGTTGGCACCAACCCAAACCTATGGGACGGAGGTCAGCAGAGAAATTACAGGATGGAATAACTAAGTATATTTAGAATATACACTACATGATCAAACACCATGACTGGCCTTCTCATCGGACAAAATCCGACTCCCTCTCAACGTCGGCAACTCAAGAGGCGTCAAGATGCAACTGCGGCAACGTTGCGGTGGATTGGAGTCCCATTGAATAACCTTCTCCTCGAGGACGCATGGAAGACCAACAAGCATGGCCTTCTCCCAAGCCTATTTACGCACCATCTTAAAATAGTTGGTGCAGGAAGCACCGAGTCTTGCGGCGGTGAGGAAGTCGGCGTGGCATGCGATTTCTCCTAGAGAATCGTCCTCCAAGGTCTCCCAGCCCTGGCGAGGAGGAGAACCGGCTAGCAAATCCATGGCAGCAGCGACGAACTGCCTTGGTCTCTTCGGGAGGGGAACTAGCGAGGAGGAGATAAGAGCGTAACCGCAAGGCCTCGTCCCTTCGTGAAGGAAGTTATGCGGGCACGCATTAGCGGTACTGCGATGGTGCAGTTATGTATTATTTAATATAGGAGTACTAGTACTAGTAGTACTAGTACTCCAATGGTCATATGATCATCGTTGGTAAATCTGCCACGTAGACTGTTTTGGTGAGGTGGCATAAAATAAAAGAAGAGAGAGAATGAGATCGTATGATCCTGAACCAACTTTTCGGACAGAAGGTCCGAGATAATTACATTCATTTATGTGGGCCCTCACTGACCTGGTGAGAGCTGCGGAAGCTGGCTCCCCAATTTCCTTCTCTCGGGCGTTGGTCATCAGGTTTTGTTTATTGATTTAATGTGTGTCGTACCCACGAGAGTACGATTCATTGGAGAACTTTTATGACACACTGATGACTGCTGACGTGTTCCTTATACCAACGAATCTATCATACAGACTATTGCAGATGCTCTTAGTGTACCAGTTTTGAACTTTTTAATCTCAAGGACAAGGAGCTACAGTAGCAAGTGGAGGGTTGTATATTCAAATTCGAATCCAACAACATAATTTTCGGTGACATGCATTAACATTTTGCTAGTCAAATATGTGGTCAAAGTTTAACTCAAAATACGATGGGGACTAGTAAACCAGGCCGGAAGTAGTAGTACTGTTCTCTAGAACCATCGTTATACTATCAATGCAGGGAAAGTACACCTGCGTACTGCATACCTGCTTGCTGCTATATTCATGCGCGTAGCTAGCCTTCTCAGCCGCTCCTCTCACGCACACACTATTGCGGGGGCAAAACATTTGAGTTCTTTCATACTGCGAGAGTAGGCTTTTTCTTTTCCACTAGTACACGCATACGTGCAAAGCACGTGCAATGTTCAATTTATGAATAAACCTTTTCCATGATTTTTGCAAAAGAAAGAAACAATCACATGGCTCTAGAAAAGGCTAACAAATCAACTATTCTACTCCCTCCATCCCATATTATGAAAACGTTTTTCAAGCTAATTTTGTACTATAAGGAGTGAAGTCCATGCGTGCAACTCCACAAGCTACATAGTACTTTAGGTCCAGGTCCAGGGCCATATTGCACAGTTCCCAATGCGGCCCCAGCCTTTTCCGGCTCCTTCGGCTTAATTGGGAGGCGCCATTAAAGATGGCAGCTGACAAAGCAGCAAGCGAGGGGCGGCTGCTACTGTACGCGAGCCACGAGATGATGGCGCGTGCAAAATATACGGCAGGGAAAACCCGTGCACATGGCTGGGCTATCCGCGACCACTAGTGTAACAACCCAAAATTTTCTCTTTTGAAATTTTAAAATCATTTCTTTAAAATAAAATTTCCTTGGGATCACTATGGCTCTTCTTCTTTTTCTTCTGTTTTGAAAATCATTTTTAACTTTCAATTGGGTTTCAAAAATTTTAAATAGTTCTGATTTGGATGGTTTATTACTTGAGTGATTATTTATGTAGGATCAAAAAAATATTTTTATTTCAGAATTTTTTTTAATAAATTAAATCATTTCAATGAAATGATCCTTTTCATTCCCTTTCATAGATATAGAAAATTCTCCCAACAATTTTTCTGTCACTTCTAAATTATCATTCAAGTCATCCTCACTCCCTAGGACAGTACCCAATACATCTCCTCTCCATAGAAATATTTTTACCATATTTAGTAAAATTCCAAAGTTGGAAATTAATTTATTCTAGTTTCTTTGATTTACAAAGGAACTATATTTTTTCCAACTCTTCTGCAACCAAAAAAATTATCCTAGCTACTTGACAGTACCCACAACCCATTTCACCAAAAACATTTGGTTCCACAGTTCAAAATTTTCAAATTTCATTCAATTCAAATTTGGACCAGATTCAAACTTCATGATCAAAACCCAATTTAAATTGCTCCAAAAATTCTGAAACTTTGCCAGCCTCTCTTTCATGAATCAACACCCCACCACAAAAATTCTCACAAATTCCTAAAATGCCTAGAGCCCTCTGGCATTTCATCATACACCTGGAGTGCACATTGTAGCACTGTCAAAAAAATTCAGAAAATGGCAAAGTTCAGAGAACAGGGGAGGTCGGCACCGTGCACTGCACTCCACCCCATCTCCTTCTGATCCACGCCTCCTTGATCACAAATGGGTCGCCGGGGACCCTCTGGTCAGCTGCTCGCCGCCGACAGCACAGTGGCCGGCCGGTGCAACGGCCACTGTCCTCGGCCACGGCGGCCGAGCAGATCAGCATGGCTGCAGCCGCCTTCGCTCACTCCCACTGCTCCCTCGCCTACCTCCTCTCCACGCGTCGCCTCCCTCTGCAGCTTCGCGCGCCGTCCACACTGTCTCGGCCCCGCCTGGCAGTCGCCGGAGCAGCTCACCACCACCACAACCGTATGGGAGCCTCGCCGTGGATAAGACCGTAGAGCTTGAATTCTTCCACGCTGGCACTTCCAGAGAACTCCACCGACCTCATAAACTCTGCACCGACCGCGCTCGCCGCCCAAACCAACCTCGCCGGCCGGATTTACTCCGTCGTGATCCACTCCGCCTCGGTTGACTCCGGCCACCTATAAATAGAGCTCCCCGAGCTTCGTTCAGCACCTGCACCATCCACACTCCCTCCCAATCGACTCCCAAAGGAGTCAAACGACCTCGGGAAGGTCGTCTTCCCCGACTCCGGCCACCTCCGCCGCAGTACCCGAGAGCCTCTCGTCGCTGTTAGGCCACCACCACCTCCCTAACTCCACCAGTCGTCTTCTCATGCATACACTCATCCATCCCGCACCTCAATTCGACGTCCAGAGCCCTCTCCGGCGAGATCCAACATCGCCCGACGCCGCCGTCCGCCGGAGTTGACCTCGCCGTCGCTCCGGTGCTCGCCAGCAACCACCACCACCACCCACCGACGTGGAATACCACCCCGAGCACATCCCGACCATCGCCGCCTCCTGGAACGCCGGTAATCGTCGCCGGTGATCGCCGCATCTCCTCTGTACACGCGTGCGAGTGCGTTTGAATTCAAACCTGACGGGTGGGGCCCACCCGTCAACGTTTTATTCTTTTTCCATTTAAACATAAAGCGTATTCTGTCTCTTTACGTTTTCTGCGCTGGAAAGCGTATTTTTCCCGAAACATTTTTTGTTTAACCGCACAGGGACCCACTGGCAAATATTTATTTTGTAGAAAAGTCCCTGGTTTTAAAACTTTAATAACTTTTTAACCACAACTCCGTTTTAATTGATTCTTTTTTTGAAATTCTTATTTTTCACTCTAGTTGTTTTTAGTATTTATTTAAAAATATTTTGAGATAACTTTTTGAACTGTTGCAAAAAAATTAATTTGAATTCGAATTTTCATTTTATAGAAAACGAAGAGGGGGAATTTGCCGGGAATTTCGAGGGATCACCTTCTGACTACTTTGATCAAGGCAAGCATTTTTGAACTTGGGATATGGTGAATTGCTTACATGGTTGCATCAGTTTGAAATTTCACCGTATATGTAGTAATAGTGAGAGCATGCATGGTCATGTCATTTTGAGCATTATTGCATGCACCAAGAATATTTCTAATGTGTGGAAATGGTGAGAATCCAGGAGTGTACCTCCTGCCTTGGACGTGCCGGTGGGCATGGGTCATGTTATGACACGACGGTGTCACGGTGGCATATGAAGTATGCCAGTCATAATAACAACACCTCCTGAGTCGACCTAGATCGAGTCTTGTTCCGTCATGCCTAGCTAAAATACCGTGCTACCACTAGTCTTCCCGCGAGGGGAGTGCGGTTTAGTAAGTTGCTAACCCCTGTCCGTGTTCACACCACCTAGAGGGGCCACGATGAGGGTTCCACGGCCATGGACTAATGCCAGTCATCGGGTCAGGGGGCATGGGTGTATCTGGCTGGGCCGAGAGGGGGGCACCCCTTGTAATTCGTGCGTATCAATAGTGATCCCATGCTATTCGAGACGATGGTCTCCCCGACTTAGAGTTTTTCTTGAACGATGCTTTGGGTGATTCCTAGCATCCGGAAAGTTAATCTGGTGTGTGCTGGTCAGGTGTGTTTTCAACCCAAAGACCGTGATGGGAATTAGTTAGTGTCTCGGTACTGACTAATGAAATCCTTTACTTGTGGGTAAAGAGTACACCCTCTGCAGAGTTGTATCTATTCGAATAGCCGTGTTCACGGTCAAGGACGTTAGCTGGGAAGGGACAAGTGTCGGTCCCAGTGTCGGTCTTCGGAGGAAATAATTAAAATGAGCATGATTCATTTTTGCAGGTTAATTATTATCACCACTGATGTCGTCATGAATATTATTGTCATCATAAATATTATTGTGGACTAACTGTGTTTTTCTGTGTGGAATCTGGGTAACACTTGGGATGGGTAGTCCACCTGGATACTCACTTTTATTTTTTTCTGGGTATCACTTGGGATGGCTAGTCCACCTGGATACTCATTTATATTTTTCTGGGTATCACTTGGGATGTCTAGTCCACCTGGATACTCACTTTTATTTTTTCTGGGTATCACTTGGGATGGCTAGGCCACCTGGATACTCATTTATATTTTTTTGGGTATCACTTGGGATGGCTAGTCACCTGGATACTCATTTCTTTTCAAGACCTCTCGAGGTGTCGCTTCCAGACACCCGTTCGGCATTTCTTTTCAAGACCTCTCGAGGCGTCGCTTTCAGACACCCGTTTGGCATTTCTTTTCAAGACCTCTCGAGGCTTCGCATTTAGACACCCATTTGGCATTCTTCTTGGAATTTCTCGAGCGGTCCAGTGCCCGATGTTCCATTTAACTTTCTTTGATTGTCACTAATTATATATTCATTCCTCCGCACCGTGTTAGTATTTATCATGCCATGATTAAATTTTGATCAGCATAAGCATATCATTTAATCCAGCATGAGCATATGCATTCGGTATATCTTTCATTCATAATGTTTGCGAGTACATTCCAACGTACTCACACGCTTGTCCCTAGCTTGTTAATTTGACCAGACCTGGAGGAAGACGAGCTTGTGGAGGAAGATTGCGCTAGAGAGCCCGACGCTTAGAGGTGTTCCCAGTCAGTCAACTGTGGTCTTGGAGTCTACCACGTGTATCATCCACAGTGCTTCTGCTACACAAATAAAAAAGTCAAGCCTCACACTGACGCTTGATTCTACTTTATTGTATCAGTGTTGTACTACCACAACACCACTGTCATATTCCGCCACCACCATATATTGACAAGTTTGTAATAAATTGTTGAGCACTCTGGCTCAGCCCTGTGTAATATTATGTAAGTACTGGATATCTATATCAAGGAAGTCCACTAGTGGTTCTGATCTTTGGGCTGATGTGACTTGGGGCTATTCTATGAATTATTCCAGAAATGGGCCCGACAAACCTTGGTATCAAAGCCAGGCTGACTGTAGGAAGCCCTAGGCACGATCGCTAGTAGTAGAGTCAGTCCTAACATTTTTTTTAGCATGCATCTCATGCATTGTAACAAATTTTCCTTGGTCATCATATACTTATCATATGACTATTGGATTTTTTGTCTATTGTTGTAGATGTCTGACGGCAGCTGTCCGACCCAGATTTTCGCCAACGAGCCTGCGGGATTTTCCCGTCTCCTCGTGTACATCGCCAGAGTCGCGATGGGATCTCCGAGTCATCTGGAGTACACAGTTTATCCTGACAGGATCTCAGACACTCTGACTATGTACCAGGCCTCGGTATATATTCGGGGTGGGAATGCCATGCCACATCGCAACTATCATTTTGTGGGGAGAGTCATGCCTACTGAGAGGCATGCTATCCAGATGGCTGTCCGAGAGGCCATCGCTCGTCTTAGGGACATCCTTCCAGTCATGCAGACACGTCCCTATCATTATCTTCCATGCCATGTTCCATACACTAGTCACTATGCTTTCGCTTGCACCGCGGAAGATAGGGACGAGGCTATTGAGCCCCTTGTTTAGTACATCATGGCTCTAGAGTCAGTCTTCACCTCACTGGTGGACAACTATCTTGCTGCACGGATGGACTTAGCTCGTGCGAGGATTCCTCGCTGGAGTGAGTTCCGTACTCCGTCACCACGCGCTCCTTGCATTTCGACTCCACCATATGATCCTCCTACTCGCTTCGCGATTCGATGCTCATCTCCGAGCGATGAGTCTAGTCGCTTGGCTGCTCCCATTCCAGTTAGGACTTCACCGCCTACGAGCACAGTGCCACCGCGAGCAGGCATGACTTCGACAGCTGCACGAATTGGAGACCATACGTGAAGAGGAGGAGGAGGTCGAGTCTTCAGCACCCCGTCTGGGACTTACCCTCAGCAGGGCCTATGACGTTCCAGACACTCCGTGATAGCAGACTCGGCATCAGCAACACAGTCACCATTTATGAGAGTGTAGCCGTAAAATATTTTCTGTTTCTTTTCCTTTTTGTAAAATGGTGAGTAGTAGACTTGGACCGCAGCATGCTAAGTGGACGTCGTAGTGCACTAGCCTAAATAAGCGGTCATGTAAGCATCGCGGCTACGACGAGCATATTGTATAATTAAATCATGCATGTATAATTAAATCCTGCATGTATAATTAAATCTGCATGTATAATATAACCCGCTACTTTTATGTACCTACGTTTTGGGGGGAAATTATTTCTCAGTCTTCTAAAATTTATTTCTCCCCTTTATAATTTTTTTGTCATCGGTGTTACATGAATACCCCAGAAAGAAAATGCATCATCCCTGGACTCGTTCCATGCCCAGTCCGCCAGAGGACAACTTTGCACAGATGGGAAATAATTTCACACCAGGACAGACAAGTCAGGAGAGCAATGATTCAGCATTATCACAAGTATGTCGTCTGTATGAACAAAGCCAGCAGTAGCACCAGGAAATGATGCAGCACTTAATAAATATGGGGAATCACCAAGGACAGCACCAACCCAGATCAAAATTATCTGAGCTTCAGAGGACCAATCCAACTATCTTTTCCCACACAGACAAACATCTGGAGGTAGACGATTGGCTGCGTGATATTGAAAAAAAATTGGTCATAGCGCAGTGTACGGACCAGGAAAAAGTGCTATATGCTCCGCACTATTTTTCTGGGACAACAGCATCATGGTGGGAGAATTTATGCCACATGCACCCCAATGGAGGAGACATGACATGGGAGCAATTCAAGGAAAAATTCCAGGGAGCACATATTCCCAATAGTATTATGAAATTATAGAAAACAGAGTTTGAGGATCTCAAGCAGCGGGGCACAACCGTAACCCAGTACCTTGATCAGTTTACTCAGTTAGCCCATTATGCCAATGATGAATACATGACAGAAAGCAAAAAGATGGAGAAATTTCTCGATGGTCTAGTTCCATCTTTAAAGTGCCAACTGGTGGTCCATACTTTTCCGGACTTCAAGACACTGGTAGACAAGGCTATTATTCTGGAAAATGAGCACCGCAATATAAATGAGATTCGCATGCGCCGTATGAACCAGTGCGTACCGGTTCGCAACAACTGGCCCCGAAATGAATTTCAGAGGCCTGTGGCACCCCGTCCAGCAAATCCAACACCACGACCACAGCAAAACCGCATTACTTTCAACAATAGGGCCAAGGAAGCAATATTCCGTCCTGGCATCACCTACTACGCTTGTGGAGCAGAGGGGCATTATGCTAGGCAGTGCCCAAAACAGGGGAATAATACCCCCAAACCCAACAACAATGGCCACAGTAGTAATACAGCTCGGCGACACAACAACTTCAACAAGAACCACAAAAAGGGGCAGGTTAACCACGTGACATTTGAGGAAGCACATAATGCACCAGACATCGCGTTTGGTACATTCCCTGTCAACACAATTAATGCTACAGTTTTATTTGACTCTCGAGCTTCCCATTCATGCATCTCTAAAAGATTTGCCTCAAAGAATCAATTTCCTTTTTTGCCTTTGAAAAATTCAATGGTTATTTAGTCCCCGGGATCAAAGCAAAGCACCCAATGGTACTGCCAGGATGTGAACATTGAAATAAAAGGAATGAAGTTCCTAGCAAATCTTATTGTATTGGAAGCAATTGATTTGGATGTCATTATGGGAATGGACTGGTTGACCACAAATAAAAGTTTTATAGACTCTTACAATCGAACAGTGACTCTCACTGATTGTCATGGGAAGACAGTGAAGTTTGGTACAAGGTGAATTTCTAAGTCACAAGGAAAGCTAAATCAAGTGGACATGACAGAATTAAGCAAGGTTCCTGTGGTATGCAAATATCCCGATGTATTTCCTGAGGAGTTACCAGGCATGCCACCGGATCGTGAAATTGAATTTGTTATTGAACTAGCACTTGGAACGTCACCCATTTACAAGAAGCCCTATCGAATGGCTCCGATAGAATTGGTCGAGCTAAAGAAACAAATTAAGGAACTATTGGAAAAGGGTTATGTCCGACCCAGCTCATCACCATGGGGATCACCGGTTTTATTTGCTAAGAAAAAGGATGGTACCCTAAGGTTATGTATTGATTATAGGGCACTCAATATGGTTACTATCAAAAATAAATATCCACTACCAAGAATCAACAATCTGTTCGACCAACTGGCAGAAGCCAACGTTTTCTCAAAAATAGATTTGAGATCAGGCTACCATCAATTAAGAATCCGATCATCAGACATACCCAAGACTGCTTTTACCACCAGATACGGATTATATGAGTTCACTGTGATGCCTTTCAGATTAACCAACGCTCCTTCTTATTTCGTACACCTCATGAACAAGGTTTTCTTGAAATATTTGGACAAATTCGTGGTTGTGTTCATTGATGATATACTTATTTATTCCAAGACACCAGAAGAACATGAGCAACACCTTCGAATAGTCCTGGAAGAATTACGGAAAAATCAACTATATGCCAAATTCAGTAAGTGTGAATTTTGGTTACGAGAAGTTGGTTTTGTGGGACATGTACTGACACAAGATGGAATAGCAGTGGACCCAACTAAGGTAAAAGTTGTCTTAGAATGGAAGCAGCCCACCAACATGACTGAGGTCAGGAGTTTTCTTGGTCTGGCTGGCTACTATCGACTATTTATTGAAGGATTCTCCACCATAGCCAAACCCATGACTCAGTTACTCAAGAAGGATAAAAAGTTTGAATGGACCAAAGCATGTGAGAAAAGTTTCCAGGAATTAAAGAAGAGGTTAACAACGGCACCTGTTCTGATCGTGCCGGATGTGCACAAGAATTTTGAAATATACTGTGACGCTTCCAGAAATGGCCTTGGATGTGTATTAATGCAAGAAGGAAAGGTTGTAGCATATGCTTCAAGACAACTACGACGACATGAAGAAAATTATCCTACCCATGATTTGGAACTAGAAGTGGTGATACATGCACTCAAGGAATGGCGACATTTCCTCCTTGGAAATCGATGCGAGATATACACGGATCACAAAAGTCTTAAGTATATCTTCACCCAGCCAGAATTAAACTTGCGACAGGGTCGCTGGCTTGAGTTAATCAAGGATTATGATGTGGGAATGCATTACCATCCGGGTAAACCAAATGTTGTGGCAGACGCCCTCAGCCGAAATCCATGCACCGACAATGACCGTGTGCAATTCTCACAGCATGAGTTCAACCAGGAATTTGCCAAACTTAACAAGGTTCTGGTCACGGAAGGAACCATTGCCCGCCTAGAAATAAAACCAGCAGTGGAAGATCAGATCAAAGAAGCTCAGAAAGGACACCCCAGTATTGAGGGAATTAAAAAGAAAGTAAATTCAGGCAAGGCATCCGAATTTACCATCGATAGTCAGGGAATCCTGTGGTATGGGAAAAGATTATGCGTACCCAATAAGGAGGAGCTAAAGCAACAAATCCTGGCAGAAGCTCATACCACTCCATACTCCATTCACCCAGGGCGAACCAAGATGTACAAGGATCTACAAGAAAAAAATTGGTGGCACACTTCATTTCGGTAAAAACAACATATTCGACACAGAGGCTTGCTAGGTTATACCTCTCCTGAATTGTTTGCTTACACGGAGTACCCAAGACCATAGTCTCTGACAGAGGCACCCAGTTTGTCTCTAGGTTTTGGGATCACTTGCAGCAAGCCTTAGGAACTCAACTGGTATTCAGTACAGCATATCACCCACAGACCGGAGCATAGACTGAACGGGTAAACCAGATATTGGAGGACATGCTGAGAGCTTATGTGCTTACCTATGGAGTCAGCTGGGAGGACAGTTTACCATATGCGGAATTTTCATATAACAATAGTTATCAAGCCAGTCTAAAGATGTCACCCTTCGAAGCCCTATAAGGACGGAGGTGACGTACCCCTCTCGATTGGTCTGAAACTGGGGATAGCCAAATCTTCGGCCCAGAAGTTCTCAAAGAAGCAGAAACAAAAGTGAAACTTATCCAAGATAGACTAAAAGCAGCTCAGAGCCGTCAGAAGAACTACTATGACCAGAAACACCGTCAGATCAGTTTTGAACCCGGTGACTATGTGTATCTCAGGGTATCCCCAATGAGAAGGCTACAGAGATTTAAAGTCAAAGGAAAATTGGCACTGAGATTTATTGGACCGTTCAGGATAATTGCAAGGAGAGACAAGGTTGCCTACCAGCTAGAGCTACCCGCAGAATTATTGGATGTTCATGATGTGTTTCACATGTCACAGCTGAGGAGATGTGTCAGTAATCCGGACAAACAAGTCCAGCATCAGAACCTGGATCTCCAACCAGACCTCATGTATAAGGAACGACCTATAAAAATTCTGGAAGAGTCTGAACGGAGAACCCGACAGAATGTGATAAAATTTTACAAGGTTCAGTGGAGTAATCACACCGAGGAAGAAGCAACATGGGAACGGGAAGATCATCTGAGGACTGAATATCCATACCTGTTTGAGGGACAACTGAAATCTCGGGGACGAGATTTTTCTTAAGGGGGGTAGGTGTTGTAACACCCCAATATTTTCTCTTTTGAATTTTTAAAATCTTTTCTTTAAAATAAAATTTCCTTGGGATCACTATGGCTCTTCTTCTTTTTCTTCTGTTTTGAAAATCATTTTTAACTTTCAATTGGGTTTCAAAAAATTTAAATAGTTCTAATTTGGATGGTTTATTACTTCAGTGATTATTTATGTAGGATCAAAAAAAATTAGAATTTTTTTTTGAATAAATTAAATCATTTCAATGAAATGATCCTTTTCATTCCCTTTCATACATATAGAAAATTCTCCCAACAATTTTTCTGTCACTTCTAAATTATCATTCAAGTCATCCTCACTCCGTAGGACAGTACGCAATACCTCTCCTCTCCATAGAAACATTTTTACCATATTTAGTAAAATTCCAAAGTTGGAAATTCATTTATTCTAGTTTCTTTGATTTACAAAGGAACTATATTTTTTCCAACTCTTTTGCAACCACAAAAATTATCATAACTACTTGACAGTACCCACAACCCATTTCACCAAAAACATTTGGTTCCACAATTCAAAATTTTCAGATTTCATTCAATTCAAATTTGGACCAGATTCAAACTTCATGATCAAAACCCAATTTAAATTGCTCCAAAAATTCTGAAAATTTGCCAGCCTCTCTTTTATGCATCAAAACCCCACCACAAAAATTCTCACAAATTCCTAAAATGCCTAGAGCCCTCTGGCATTTCATGATACACCTGGTGTGCACACTATAGCACTGTCAAAAAAATTCAGAAAATGGCAAAGTTCAGAGAACAGGGGAGTTCAGCGCCCTGCACTGCACTCCACCCCATCTCCTTCTGATCCATGCCTCCTTGATCATAAATGGGTCGTCGGGGACCCTCTGGTCAGCTGCTCGCTGCCGATAGCACAGTGGCCGGCCGGTGCAACGGCCACTATCCTCGGCCGCGGCGGCCGAGCAGATCAGCACGGCTGCAGCCGCCTTCACTCACTCCCATTGCTCCCTCGCCTACGTCCTCTCCACGTGTCGCCACCTTCTGCAGCTTCACGCGCTGTCTACACCGTCTCGGCCCTGCCTGGCAATCGCCGGAGCAGCTCACCACCGCCACACCCGTACGGGAGCCTCGCCGTGGATAAGGCCGTAGAGCTCGAATTCGTCCACGCTGGCACGTCCAGAGAACTCCACCGACCTCATCAACTCCACACCGACCGCGTTCGCCGCCTAAACCAACCACGCCGGCCGGATTTACTCCGCCGTGATCCACTCCGCCTCGGTCGACTCCAACCGCCTATAAATAGAGCTCCCCGAGCTTCGTTCAGCACCTGCACCACCCACACTCCCTCCCAATCGACCCCCAAAGGAGTCAAACGACCTCGGGGAGGTCGTCTTCCCCGACTCCGGCCACCCGATCCACCGCGGTACCCGAGAGCCTGTCGTCACCGTTAGGCCACCACCACCTCCCAAACTCCACCAGTCATCTTCTCGTGCACACACTCATCCATACCGCACCTCAATTCAACGTCCAGAGCCCTCTCCGGTGAGATCCAACATCGCCCGACGCCGCCGTCCGCCGGAGTTGACCTCGCCGTCGCTCCAGTGCTCGCCGGCGACTACCACCACCACCCACCGACACGGAATATCACCCCGAGCACATCCCGACCATCACCGCCTCCTGGAACACCGGCGATCGTCGCCGGTGATTGCCGCATCTCCTCTGTACACGCGCGCGAGCGCGTTTGAATTCAAACCTGACGGGTGGGGCCCACCCGTCAGTGTTTTATTCTTTTTCCGGTTAAACAGAAAGCGTATTCTGTCTCTTTACGTTTTCTGCGCTGGAAAGCGTATTTTTTCCGAAATGTTTTCTGTTTAACCGCACAGGTACCCGCTGGCAAATATTTATTTTGCAGAAAAGTCCCTGGTTTTAAAACTTTAATAACGTTTTAACCACAACTCTGTTTTAATTGATTCTTTTTTTGAAATTCTTCTTTTTCATTCTAATTTGTTTTAGTATTTATTTAATAATATTTTGAGACAACTTTTTGTACTGCTGTAAATTTTTTAATTTGAATTTGAATTTTCATTTTATAGAAAATGAAGAGGGGGACTTTGCCGGGAATTTCGAGGGATCACCTTCTGACTACTTTGATCAAGGCAAGCATTTTTGAACTTGGGATATGGTGAATTGCTTGCATGGTTGCATCGGTTTGAAATTTCACCGTATATGTAGTAATAGTGAGAGCATGCATGGTCATGTCATTTTGAGCATTATTGCATGCACCAAGAATCTTTCTAACGTGTGGAAATAGTGAGAATCCAGGAGTGTACCTCCTGCCTTGGATGTGCCGGTGGGCACGGGTCTTGTTATGACACGACGGTGTCATGGTGGCATATGAAGTATGCCAGTCATACTAACAACACCTCCTGAGTCGACCTAGATCGAGTCTTGTTCCGTCATGCCTAGCTAAAATACCATGCTGCCACTAGTCTTCCCGAGAGGGAAGTGTGGTTTAGTAAGTTGCTAACCCCTGTCCATCTGCACACCACCTAGAGGGGCCACGATGAGGGTTCCACGGCCATGGACTAATGCCAGTCATCGGGTCAGGGGGCATGGGTGTATCCGGCTGGGCCGAGAGGGGGGCACCCCTTGTAATCCGCACGTATTAATAGTGATCCCATGCTATTCGAGACGATGGTCTCCCTGACTTAGAGTTTTTCTTGAACGATGCTTTTGGTGATTCCTGGCATCCAGAAAGTTAATCTGGTGTGTGCTGGTCAGGTGTGTTTTCAACCCAAAGACCGTGATGGGAATTAGTCAGTGTCTCGGTACTGACTAATGAAATCCTTTACTTGTGGGTAAAGAGTACACCCTCTGCAGAGTTATATCTATTCGATAGCCATGTCCACGGTCAAGGACGTTAGCTGGGAAGGGTCTAGTGTCGGTCCCGGTGTCGGTCTTCGGAGGAAATAATTAAAATGAGCATGATTCATTTTTGCAGGTTAATTATTGTCACCACTTATGTCGACATGAATATTATTGTCATCATAAATATTATTGTGAACTAACTCTGTTTTTCTGTGTGGAATCTGGGTATCACATGGGATGGCTAGTCCACCTGGATACTCACTTTTATTTTTTTCTGGGTATCACTTGGAATGGCTTGTGCACCTGGATACTCCATCATATTTTTCTGGGTATCACTTGGGATGGCTAGTCCACCTGGATACTCACTTTTTTTTTGGGTATCACTTGGGATGGCTAGTCCACCTGGATACTCATTTATATTTTTTTGGGTATCACTTGGGATGGCTAGTCCACCTGGATACTCATTTCTTTTCAAGACCTCCCGAGGCGTCGCTTCCAGACACCCTTTTGGCATTTCTTTTCAAGACCTCTCGAGGCGTTGCTTTCAGACACGCGTTTGGCATTTCTTTTCAAGACCTCCCGAGGCGTCGCATTTAGACACCCGTTTGGCATTCTTCTTGGAATTTCTTGGGTGGTCCAGCGCCCGATGTTCCATTTAACTTTCTTTGATTGTCACTAAAATTATATATTCATTCCTCCGCACCGTGTTAGTATTTATCATGTCATGATTAAATTTTGATCAGCATAAGCATATCATTTAATCCAGCATGAGCATATGCATTCGGTATATCTTTCGTTCATAATGTTTGCGAGTACATTCCAACGTACTCACAGGCTTTTACCCTGGCTTGTTAATTTGGCCAGACCTGGAGGAAGACGAGCTTGTGGAGGAAGATTGCGCTAGAGCTGTTCCCAGTCAGTCAATTGTGGTCTTGGAGTCTACCACGTGTATCATCCGCAGTGCTTCCGCTACACAAATAAAATAGTCAAGCCTCACACTGTTGCTTGACTCTACTTTATTGTATCAGTGTTGTACTACCACCACACCACTGTCATATTCCGCCACCACCATATATTGACAAGTTTGTAATAAATTGTTGAGCACTCTGGCTCAGCCCTGTGTAATATTATGTAAGTACTGGATATCTATATCAAGGAAGTCCACCAGTGGTTCTGATCTTGGAGCTGGTGTGACTTGGGGCTATTCTGTGAATTATTCCGGAAACGGGCCCGACAACTAGTACAACGCAACGTAGAATTCCTATTTGTTGCTAGTAGATTGTTCCTTATACATATTGGAGTATTTAACAAAAAACTACCACTTTCGAACCAGCCAAACCAAGAAACCACCACTCTACAAAAATTAGCAAAAACACACCAAAATTTCTTAATCCGTCGTGAAAAACTACCAAGTGCCGATTAGCCTCGTTTAAACCCATGTGGCATCTTAAGTCAACGCCGTCTGTTGGACTAGCAAGTTAGGCATTATGACTTGTGGGACCTACATGTCAGTCTCAAAAAAATCCCCGTGTCACCTCCTACCTCCGGCCCATCCACCTAGTCATCCTCGGCCATGGGAGGCAGCCACCGCCGCTAGCTAAAAGCGTGGTCAAAAGCGCTGGCGGCGCGGAGCCCATCTTGCGGTAGCTGGAAGCCAGCTCGACGCGGCGCTTGTCATCGCTAGCTAGCCAAGCTAGCACACAACCTGTAGGATACATCCATCTCCTTGTGTGCAAGCTTTGCTAGCTAGCTTGGCACAGCGGTGCGGCGGCTTGCTCGCGCGTGCCGCGTGAAGGCCAGCCATCCGGCTCGGGCGGAGGCCAGTGCGGCGGCTTACTCGCACGTGCCGTGCAAAGGCCAGCCATCTGGCTCGGGCGGAGGCCAGCGCGGCGGCTTGCTCGTGCGTGAGCCGCGCTCGGGCCAGCCAGCCAGCCCGTGCGGAGGCCAGCGCGGCGACCAGCTCGCCCATCACCGGCGCCGGCGACGAACACGCATACGAACTGTTTGAGGAAGAGGATAGATGCTCACATGTGGGTCCCACCTGTCGTAACAGTCAACACTATGGTCAAACATATAGTGTTGACTTAAGGTGCCTCGTCAGCACGGACGTGTGGGCCAACCCTATCATAAACGGGTTTAAACGAGCCTAATCGGCACTTGGTAGTAGTTTTTTGGCACGGATTGAGAATTTTTTTATATGGTTTTGCTAATTTTTTTACAATAGTTTCTTGCTAGGGCTGGTTGAAAGTGGTAGTTTTTTGTTAAATACTCTACATATTGTAAGTAGGAGTGAAAGTTAAGCTTTGGAAGTCAATAAGCACGGCTAGTTACATAGTACATATGTGTATGTAAGTCAAAGTAAATATCGACCATGGGTGACTAATATCATGATGGAAAACTCGAAACTATGGAAATACAAATGTATTAGTGATACTTGTTTCCATAAACTTGGATCTATGTTCTATTCAATGGCTGGGTATGTGGGGCCATAGCATGATGACTTCCCGAGTGTCTAAAACAAGGTTTTCCCGTCTCCGGTAAGGAGGAGGATGACTGCGGCACGCCTTCGGCTCGCTCTAATGCTCGTACTCATCGCTAGGTGGTCTACGAACGTGTAGATGTATTTTTTTCACGTCTCGTGTTCGTTGTACTTCCACGACTGTTGATGAATAGATCGTAAGTATTTCGCAAGAAAACCATGGTTGAGCGTGTGTGTGAGCGAGAGATCGTGCGTGTGTGTGATATGGAGAGACTAAGGCGGAGATAAGAGAGTCATTGTGTGTTTGTGTGTGTGTGGAAGATAGAGAGAGACCTATGGGGCTTTGTGTTGTGTAACGTGGAGGCAGATAGACATAGTCACAGAGTGAGTGTGTGAGATACACATGCGGATATAGGGAGAGAGGTCTGAATTAGAGAGACGGGGAATTTTGGTGTGCATGTGAGTTAGAGAGAGAGAGATAGGGATATAAATATATATACCTGGAGCTGGAGAGAATATACAAGGGTGTGTGTCTTAAAAGAGGGATCCAGATAGATGGCGTGGTGTGTGTGTCTGTGTCTGATTTGTGCGCGCGCGTGTGTGTGAGAGGGAAAGTGTGTGTGTGTGTGGAGAAGAGAGACCACTGATGATGTAAACCTAGTAGGGGAGGGGGATGATATGGCATGTGTGTCCAAGAGAGAGAGAGGCATGTCTAGTAGCGGGATAGCATGGGTGCGGGCGGGGGTGCGTGCTATATATTTGGAAGAGACATCGAGTGTGTGTGAGAGAGATTGGTGCGAGAGAGAGAGAGAGAGAGCAAGAGAGAGAGAGAGAGAGAGACAGAGAGAGAAATGGAGGTTGATTGTGTGCGGAAGTGGCCTATATATAGGGAGACGAGGTCGATGGTGTATGAAAGTGGCCTATGTAGGGAGACACAAGGAAAGCGAGTCATTGTGTGTGTCAGAGAGACTTCATAAGAGATCTAAATAGATGGTGGAGAGAACATCGCGCAAGTTTGAGATAGATGATACGCTAGAGATTTATGGAGAGAGTCACGACAAATAGAGGGAAGGAGGGTCGGGTCCGCATGTGGAGAGATGGAAAGAGGACAGAGGTGCACAAGGAGAGGGAGGGTGTTTGTGTGTAGTGGGGGTGGTGAGTGAGATGTGTATCAATGTGAGAGAGAGAGAGAGAGAGAGAGAGAGATAGAGAGATGGTGGAGAGCATGCGAGAGCCAGATATACCTAGGGAGAAAGACATTGGGGGTAGTGTGTTTTGTCTGTATGGGAAAGATACATGGCTATAGAATGTGTGCTTGGGAAAGAGAGATGCCGGGAGACCTAGAGAGTGGGGGAACAGATGTGTGCATGTCCAAGAGATAAAGAGATAGAGACCTATATTGGGGTTCAGACCTAGAAGAGAGAGAGAGAGGGGATAATGTGTGCACGTGTTTGTGTCCGGGGGAGAGAAAGGCTTGTGGGGGGGAGAGGGGCCTGGGTGGTGTGCTTCAGATAAAGAGTGAGGGGTGTATGTCTGAGAGACATAGACATAATTAAAATACATGGTCAAGAGTGTGTGCACTCATGCTTGATCAATTTGTTTCATATTTTTGGACTATGAGATAGCGATACTTTTGAACATGCGAGGTATATTTTGAAGTACCAGAATTACTGACCTAAGATTGGAAATTCTGAATTCGACTGCATTATAAGCCTTTTTTAATTTATTTAAACGGGGGTACAATTTTTAACCTGGATTGCGTAATTTCAAATCCATATATCATACCTAGAGATATACACATACGGTCATCTTTAAACCTTATAAGCATCCACTTTATTCATACACATACATATTTGTTTGTGTCATCATATTTAGGAGAAACACATTCGAAATTTCATTTGAATTGGAGCATATGATGGTATTTGCTTGCACTAGCTCAATGATCCATATTTGAATTGAATGGACAATCTAAGTTTAGAGTTGGAGACATTGATTTGCAAAACTTGCCCCTTTTTTTCACGTGCACAACAAATAAATACTCGGCCATGATATCATAGCCGGTTGTACAAGACGAGAACACATAATTTCAGCCGCCAAAAGCTTTCAAACTTCCCGCTCACATCGAAATTTCTCGCGCTCAAAAGTTTAGCCCGACGATATTCCTCTTTTACCCCTGCCACATCAACGGAAAAGGGCTGCTTTGGTAACTCCATTGTTTTCCCCTCTTTGCCCCCAACATTCTAACCCAGAACCACTCCCCTCCCCGCCTCCCCACCCCCTCCCCCTAGCCGCCGAATCTAGTCCTCCACCATGGCGGTGCACCTCACACCCCGCCGGATCTACCTTCCGCACCTTGGAACCCCCAACTGCCAGCTCACCACTGCACCGGAGCCGCTTCAGCGATTGGCTTCTCCACCACACCAGATCTTCTTGACCGCCATCATGGTCCAGCATACCGAATCTGCTTCACCGGCGCCCTCGTCCACCAAAGTGTAGGCCCTTCACCGACGCCCTCGTCCGCCACATCGCTGGCCCTTCATAGAAGTCATCGTCCGCCGCAACAGATCCGCCTCACCGAAAGCACTGTACACCGCGCCGGATGTGCTTAGACGACACCTTCGTCCACCGCACCGGACCCACTCCACGGATGCCATATTCAACTCCACCGGCCCAGATTTACTGCCGCCGCTGCCTCATCAGGTTATTTCAATTAGTACTCATTGGTTTTTCTCGTCTTTATTGTACAACAGTTCACTTACCACAGATCAACTTTCTTGGATGTCGACAGGCACCGCACCTAAGTACCGGAGCCGCTTCACCAACGGCGACAGCCGGCCCAACTCAACTGCAACACGAGCACCATCGACGACACTTAGCTTTCACGTATGACAACGATGCCCATACGCCGCCGAGAATCAGGTACTATTCTCCAACGGCCGGCGCCTACGTTCACCTTCTTAGCATAAGCACCACACCTTCGAATTTCTTCAGGGCATCATTCAATTTTTTTTATGAGAGGCGTTATTCTTCTTGCACCTGTAGGTCCAAACGTGTGGTAGTGAATAGGTTATATGTGCTAAATTACAAATCAGTGCACCTATAGTTACAATGCTTTTTCTTTGTCCTAAGTATTACTGTACTTCCTAGATATTACTGCCTCCTATTTTACTTCTTGCATGCTATATTTGTGATAATGGTGTTGTTCTGATGTCACCTCTTGGTTACAATTATTGTACTGGACTGCTTCTATGTTCTCTATGCTAAATTACACATCAACAAACTAGCTTGTAGTTCCGCTGCTTTTGGTTCGTCTTAACCTACATTTTTCAATGCTAGCTATTACCGCACTGCTCCGAGCCTCTGTTCATAACTTTTTTGTGCATTATTGATCTTCCCAAGTTGCATGGCTAATTTGTTGCTTTTATTCATTATGGAGCTGCCAACCACATCAAGCAAAATGCTTTTTCTTTTGGGGCTGGCACCTCGAACAAGCATAAAAATAGAGTGAAGCACACATATTGTCGTGTAAGCACACACCCTTCTTTCATTAGTTTAAATGAATCATTGATGATCAATTTGAACCAGTGCATGTGATTAAAATTAGTTTTACCAAAATAGAGGGGAAAGAATAAACTACAATGACTAGATTTGCATGCACAGGATGCTGACGACATCTTCAAAGAACATTGCAATAGCAGCGAGCCTTCATAGCGACATATGGTAAGCCAGTGTGTTTTGGTTAGTGTGAAATGTCATGCGTGTGGGCTGCTTTCTTGGCTTGTGCCCTCAACCTGTAATCCTACAGAATTACAAATAGTTCAGTTGCCTGCTTTGTTGTATTGCTTGATTAGAATGCTTGTTTGTAACTCCATCCGTAAACTAATATAAGAGCATTTAGATCACTGCTTTAGTAATCTAAATGCTCTTATATTAGTTTACAGAGGGATTACTTGTTAGGCTATACCTAAGTTGGCCAATGTGTCAGAAGTGCCTACCGTACTATCATAAGCAAATGCATGCCTACTTCATTTGACTCCTTAACTTTTCCTATGAACTACATCACAAGACTGTCTTGCTAGTTTATATGAGGCCACACTGTTTAAGTGCTTTCTTAGAATATTTCAACTGTTTATATGCCTGGGCAACTTAAATATAGCGGTGGTACACTGCCTTTCATCTAACCATTTTAATTTGTTTTCGGCTGATGTAACTTCGAACCATTTAAATATAGCTTGCCATGCTCGGAATAATTCGTATTTAGTTTACCATGTAAGCTTACTGTCTGGATCATGCAATAACTATATGTTACTTATGTCCAGTGAAAACCTTTCAGGATGCAGTTCAAACTAGGACACAATGTACACCCCCAGGATCTATTTGTGGAAGAAGTGCGCCATCCATGTTACCAGATGGTAGCAGTTTAGAGGCAACCCCGTTGGAGAGCACAGATATTATAGTTCTTAAGGCTCTACTAGAGGCAGAAAGAGAGGGTGTGGCTGCCATGAATGAGGTAATCCTGATCATGAGGCTGGAAATTATGCAATTAGCTGCACACATTATGCAAGCAAACCAAGCGGTGGAGCAAGTAAGACAGTTGCATTTGGAGACAGAGAAGGTCCTGCTGCTTCTGCTATCTGAAGCCCAGGGTAATCCTAGTTCTTCTTTAGATACCAGTTGAAATTGTCTTTAGATTAGTATAGTTGCATGTTGTGTCATGTTTGTGAATGGATTATGTTGTAAGACCCCTTATTTGTTGTCCATGTCTTTTAATGATTTGATTTTCTTAGGCGAGGCAATCCTCAGTACTTGTAGGAGTGGACATAAGGTGAACTGTTTTTCGTGTGAGCAGATTGTGTTGGATGAAATAACTGTTTGACTCTAAGTGGATTCAACCTACTGAATTCGAGGATCATGGCATTTGTATATATGAAAACATAGAAAGATGTATGAATATTCGTAATCGAATACAAAATGGATTCAAATTTAGTTGCCAGGGTAACGTGAATGCTTATTCTCCCAAAATTTGAAAGAAATGGCAAAACACCCACTCCCACGTCGGTTGCCCGAAACTAGTGTTTGGGAGATGGAAATTACTGTCTACCCCTGACACGCACAACCTATCGGCCTGATTTCCACTGCTCTAAATATGGGTAGGTTTGTAACTTCACTCAGATGTGACATTACCGCCTCTCACCCCATTTAGACACGGTGGGTACCAAATGTGGGCAGCAAAACACATTTGATTCAAGCTCGTCCCAAAGACCTCTCTCACTCCCCCTCCATTTCCCCATTCATACATGGTGGGTAGCAAAACAAACTCTCCTTGGCCGAAATTGATCTAGGAAAATATTTTAAGTAGGGACAGGTTTGTAACTTCACTCATACGTGACACAACCGCCCTACCTATCAGCCCCATTCATACACCGTGGGCGCCAACCGTGGGCGCCAAAACACCCTCTCCTCGCCTGAAATCGCTCTCGGCAAATATTGGGGAGATGCGAGATTACCGTCCTATCCCCAACCGACGTGACGTCCGAAATTTTAATCGGGGGCTAAGTTCGTAACTTTCCCACATTTTAGACAAGCGCGTCCCAAAGTGCTTCCTCCTCTCCCTCCATTTCCCCATTCATACACCATCGGCGCCAAAACACCCTCTCCTCGGCCGAAATCGCTCTCGGCAACTATTCGGGAGATGCGAGATTACCATCCTATCCCCAACGGACCAATATCGCTCTGATGTCTGAAATTTTAAACGGGGACTAAGTTTCTAACTTTCCCCGCATTTGAGACAAGCGTGTCCCAAAGACATGGTTCCCCCCTCCTCTCTCGCTCCATTTCCCCACTCGTACTCCGTGGGCGCCAAAACACCCTCTCCACCCCAGCCAGCCTCTTTCGTCCGCCACCCCATTCACCGCCATCCTCCTCCACCATGCCGGAGCAGCTACCCCGACACCGTCATCCTTTACAAGAGATCGACGACTCTCATCCACCGCACCAGATTAGGATCCTAGCATCGCGTCCTCTCGCTTCATCCACGTCGTCGTCCACCTTGCCGTGGCCACTCCTACGACCGTCTCGTCCATGACAACAGGACTTATCCCCCGATGCCGCCATCTGCCGTCTCAGATCTGCTTCTGCGCCGCCGACAGCCAAAGCACTCGCAGCACCCTCAACGTATCAGCAGAGGCCTACACGGCGTCGCAAGAGAGGTGGTATTCTTTCATATCTGCTTAAGTTATTGATCTCACCCGAAAAATAGATCGTCACTTGTTTACTGTACTTTCTTGTCCATACCAAATATTTAGTTGTTAGTTGAAATCAGACATTGGTTGCAAAGTAGCCTTTGTCTGGTTTGCACCTTCAGATCCGCCATGGCACGGTTAACACTATACTCGCAATGCTTATGGTTTTCCCCTTTTATATTCACTACCATCATCCTAGGTGCTTCGTGTCGTGCTAGCATTGCTCCTCAACCCATCAAGCGAAACAACATGCCACTCATAATTCCAAAGCTTAGTTGTTCAAATACGAATCTGATATGATGCTGATATTACTAAAACAGAGAACGTTTAATTGGTCAGCTAATGTTCCTACATTAGTTTCGAAAAGCATGTGCGCCACATATAGAGAGATAGCAGGGAATTGCATTTCTTTATGCGCTCTGGTTCATCATGGGTGGGCAACACACATTGTATTATCCAAAATCTGCTTGCTCTTCTTTAACATGTTCCTCTTCTGTTCTTCTTATTAAGTATAGTAGTATAGTATGTTCCTTGTCGGGAAGTGGAGCTGGGACATTTGCAATCGACATGTATATTGGGTCACTTCTGATGGATGCTTTCGACTATTCTAGTTGGTCTGCCATAATATCCAGGAAATGTTGGGAGCTGTGTCGCCTTTGAGTGTAGACTGATAGTAACAGTATTGCGCCTTCAGTTGAATAGAGCTGCCCCTGTAGGGGATCCGAAGCATTTCCAGCCATATCGGCAATACAAGCCCCTATGTTCCAGCTAGTTCCACTTTCCCGATTTTACTCGTGATGCTTAGGGTTTTCCCATTTTATCTAAACTACTATCATCGAAACTGGATCCTCTAACATACAGAAGGAAAGTCACGGTGCTACAGTGCTAGCGTAGTGTAAAATGAAGAAGGGAAGTTAGGGAGTGTTAGTAGGTAGTTAGCGGGTTGTTTACTATTGGTCTTTACTGTAGATATAAATAATTTAAAATTAATTTTATTTCATCATCAATTGCATAGAGATAGTACATAGGGGTTTACAGGGAGGCACTATTGGATTAGAATCCCCTATGCATTACAAAGATAATCCCACTTATTTTTATGTTTTCATGCATGTCAGGTATTGAACATGATCATAATGAATATGAGAATGGGCGCACGAGAGGAATATTGTGGAACAATCCACTGGCTAACAAACTTGGCATCAAGGGATTGAGATCTTGTCTAGATGCAATGGAACACACACGCTCCGCATCTACAGATTCCATTGCAGAATATGATCCTAAAGACTATTCTGACCTAGATAGAGACCCAAGTCTATTTAGCTCTCCAGATGAGTCAGAGTCAGATGGCCTATCTTATTCACCCATCAGGGTGCTTGCTCTAACTTGGCAAGGTTGTATTGGTCGCACGTATCTTGCATATGATGTCTTGCATTACTTCTACTTTGTTACACCACCATCTGCTTAGTTTACACATCATATATGAGAATATGCCATGCCTATCAATTTTCTGTACCTATTCCATGTGTCATCATACCATGTTTTTCCACTCAAATGTTGTTCTATCGTAATAGATGTCCAAAAGGAAGAGGGTGATTGCAGATCCTGAAGGAGTACAAACAAAGTATTTGCAAAAGGCAATGATCCATTCTCAAGGGATCATAGGATCTCACAACAATACTGCGCACTGCATTGCTCTTGTCAGTACCTCTTGCCCGTTATCACCATACTTACACTCATTGTTGTTTGATTATGCAGCATCACTTTGCATGTTAGCTTCCTTATCCACCGTTTGCTCGAAATTATAAGATCTATATTTACTCTTACATAAATGTAGAATAAACCCAATGGTTATGAAGTTCTGGATTGCTCTTATCGTGATGACCACTGCTGTGTCAACCCTTAGTCATCTCTTTCCCTTCAGGAATTCGCGCCAGCCGACTTCATAGAATGATATGCGGCCGTCTGTGCCCGTCCTGTATTGAGCGCTGGTGATAGGACATGCTGATGTATTTAGCATGCAATGTTTAATTATAATTTTAGTGATTTTCTACAGTATAGAATGTTAAGGTTTTGAGTTGATTTATACTAACTTATCTCAGGAGTTCTTGTTGAGTTTTGTGTGGATGAAGTTTTTAAGATTTACGAGAAGCCATGATATGAGAGGAATTAAGGAGACACAAGAGCTCAAGCTTGGGGATGCCCAAGGCTCCCCAAGATAATATTCCAAGAAGTCTCAAGCAAATAAGCTTGGGGATGCCCCGGTAGGCATCCCACATTTCTTAATCAACACCTATCGGTTAGCCTAAGTTTTTACTTGTTCACATGATATGTGCTATTCTTGGAGTGCTCTTTCATTTTTGTTTGATGTTTAATAAATCTCTTTAGATTTGAAAGTTTGTAGTTGGACAGAGTCTTCACATAGCTACTTAATTGTTTAACTACTCATTGATCTTCACTTATATCTTTTGGAGTAGTTTGTCATTCATTCTTGCGCTTCACTTATATTCTAGAGAGTGAATTGTTGAATGAATTGAATGTCATAAATATGAAATTATATATGCTTCATATGCTTGTCCCATGGGGAGTAATGACTTCACATACAAGAAGTACACGTGGTAAAATTTATTGAAAGTTAGCAAACATAGCATTGGTTACTTGAACAATTCATGAAAGAATATTGAAGGAAGAGAGATTTCACATATAAATATACTATCTTGGACATCTTCTATGATTGTGAGCCCCCATTAATTGTTTTCAAACTTGATCAACTAGTTGACGTTGGACAAGGAAGACAACGTAATGGGTTCTGTTTTTTCATATACACATAGAAGTTATATTGTCATGGATTCTCTAACATGTGGTGCTTGCTTAGGATCTTTTGCAAGCCAAAAATTTGTACTAAGTAGAGATACTACTTGTGCATCCAAAAACCCTTAAACCCAGTTTCTTGTCATGAGATTCCACCATATCTACCTATGGATTGAATAAGATCCTTCAAGTAAGTTCTCATCGGTGCAAAAAACAATAAAAATTGCTCCTAAATATGTATGATCTTTTATTGGAAGGGAAAATAAGCTTTGTAAGAACTTGTGATGGTGAAGAAATAAAAGCGATGGACTGCATAATAAAGTTGCTATCACAAGGGGCAATATAAAGTGACGTTCCATTCCATTAAGAGCTTGCACATCCAAAAATAAAAAGCGCATGACAACCTCTGCTTCCCTCTGTGAAGGGCCTATCTTTTACTTTTCTATATTTACTTTTATGCAAGAGTCAGTAATTTTCATCCCTATTCTGCTCTATTTATTCTCTAGTGGGCAAGCATCATGTGGTAGGGAATGATCCAGGCACATATATCTAGTTGAATATAGGTGATCATGAGTTATTATTGTTGACATTATCACTGAGATAAATAAGTTGGGAGGCGTAACATTGAGCCCCTATCTTCCTATGTGTTTGACTGAAACAGTTTGTTCTAAAAATATGCTTTGAGTGTCAGAAATCATGGAAGACTAAATGATAGTTGAGTATGTGGAATTTGCTAAAATAAAGCTCTTACATAGACCCTTCCTGAAAATAAGATGAATTGTAATTGTTTGATGACTGAAAACATAGTTTGTTAGTTTCAAGAAAGTTTATGGTTTATACTTTAACATGTGAATAGCTTGCTACTTGATCATGAGAAGTTTTATGAGAAATGAGCTACTGTTTATTATATATAATGATGCTAGAAAAGGTGACTGAAATTATCATTGATCGAACTTGTTCACTATACTAGCATTCACACTTCATAAATTATTTCTTTTATCATTTACCTACTCGAGGACGAGCAAGAATTAAGGTTGGGGATGCTGATACGTCTCCAATGTATCTATAATTTATGAAGTATTCATGCCATGTTAGCAATGATTTTATATGGTTTTGGTGCACTTTTATATGATTTTCATGGACTAATATATTAACCTAGTGCCCAGTGCCAGTTGCTGTTTTCTGCTTGTTTTTGGTTTTCCAGAAAATCCATACCAAACGAAGTCCAAACGCTACAAAACTTTTTGACCATTTTTTTGGAACATAAGAGATCCCCGAAGCTTCATGCGAAGACCAGAAGACCCACGAGGCGGTGACAAGGTATCCCGGCACGCCACGGGGGAGGGTCGCGTTGGGTTGCCTTGTGGGCCCCTCGTAACTCTTTTTCGCATGATTCCAATGATGAAAATTCTTATAAATAGAGAAACCCCCAGAAATAAACCTAGAACTTCGACTCTGCCGCCGCAATCTTCTGTTCCGAAGAGATCCCATCTGGAGGCCTTTTCCGGCACCTTGCCGAAGGGGGAAATCATCACCGGAGGTCATCTTCATCATCCCGGCGGTCTCCATGGCGAGGAGGGAGTAGTTCACCCTCGGGGGCTGAGGGTATGTACTAGTAGCTATGTGTTTGATCTCTCTCTCTCTCTCTCTCTCTCTCTCGTGTTCTTGATTTGGCACGATCTTGATGTACCGCGAGCTTTGCTAATATAGTTGGATCATATGGTGTTTCTTCCCTCTCTATCTTCTTGTGATGAATTGAGTCTTTCCCTTTGAGGTTTCGTTATTGTGGGATTGAATACTTTGGATTTGAGAACACTAGATGTATGTCTTGCATGTGGATACCCGTGGTGACAATGGGGTATTCTATTGAATCACTTGATGTATGTTTTGGTAATCAACTTGCGGATTCCCGTGACCTTGGGGTAATCTAGGCATATGGGTTGGTACACATTTTCATCCTTTTTTCTCCGATAGAAACTTTGGGGTACTCTTTGAAGTTCTTTGTGTGGATTGAATATTATGAATCTAAAGTTGTTTGATGCATATCGAATAATCAACTCACGGATACTTGTGGTGACATTGGAGTATCTAGGTGACATTAGAGTTGGTTGATGCGTATCATATGGTGTTATTTTAGTATGAACTCTAGGGCTGTTTGTGACACTTATAGGGATGGCTCAATAGATTGATTGGAAAGGATAACTTTGAGGTGGTTTCGTACCTTACAACAATTTCTTCTTATGTTCTCCGATAGATAAGAACTTTGGAGTGATGCTTTATCGCACGTTGAGGGATTGTTAGATGATTCAATTATGTTAGCATTGTTGAGATATTGCACTAGTGAAAGTATGAACCTAGGCCTTGTTTTCAAGCATTGCAATACCATTTGTGCTCACTTTTGCTACTTGCTACCTTGCTGTTTTTATTATTTCAGATTACAAAAACCTATATGTACTATCTATACTACACTTGTATCACCATCTCTTCGCCGAACTAGTGCTCCTATACAATTTACCATTGTATTGGGTGTGTTGGGGACACAAGAGATTTCTTGTATTTGATTGCAGGGTTGTTTGAGAGAGACCATCTTCATCCTCTGCCTCCCACGGATTGATAAACCTTAGGTCATCCACTTGAGGGAAATTTGCTACTGTCCTACAAAACTCTGTGCTTGGAGGCCCAACAGAGTCTACAAGAATAAAATTGCATAGTAGACATCAACCCCGTAAGAAGCGCTTCAACTGGCGACCGAGAATCCTTCACAAGAGGATGATGTCGAGGTGGCTCACCTGGCAGCTCAAATATCCTGCATGGCTCGTAACGGGCTGACCATCGAAACGTGATGGCCATTTTCATCCTCCGGGGAGTCCAACCTCTTCAACAATGAATCCATCCTTTATGGAGATATAATAGGACAAACGATGCCACTCGGTCTATGAGGAAAGGCTTCAAGGATCAAGCGGCCATTGCGGCCGTATTGGCAAGTATCTATAAAGGGGAAGAGGAGGATTTTGCCCGACAAAAAATAGTGGACGGCCTCTCTTACTATCGGCCCGCCGAAGCAGTGAGTTTTTTTACTTAAGCCTCTAATTTATCCGAGCAGTATATTTATACTTCTGATCAGATGTTTAATACATCCGAGTGGGGGTGGAGGCACTGGATTGAGACGGTGAACTGTCCAGCTCCAGGGCCGGAGTCGTACATACGTGACGACGACCCTGGTATTAATGAAGATTATGAGCTCTCCCTTATCTACAAGGATGAGGTCTTCTACCAAGAGAGCACTAATGGCTCTAAAGTGGCTCTCTTTTTTGATTTACCAGGGGTTCTGCCAACCTCCACGGTAAGTGCTCCTTAAGCTTCTTCTCAAAAAAGACCAGCCGCTCCTACGGTCCCGAGCACTCTGACATTTCTCCCCAAGGGTCGCTGCACTACACGTCGGAAGACCAGTCCGATCCCTCAAGGGAATCAAACGGGGGGCGTCCGGAGTGCGACTAGGTGACAGGCCGCCGAGGAGGTGACACAAGTTGCACCTACTCTCAATAGGTAGGCTTTTGTTACGACAACCTCTTTTAAATAATGGATGTACTGGGCGTTTCTAACAGCCGAATTTCAATGACGTGTAGGCAATCCGTTCAAGCACCTTCGCCCAATGATGTGGGGGACAGGGACGCCTCTGCCCTGAGGTTAAACGCCGCACCGGCATCTCCTCCAGGGGTGATTCCTGAAGACCCTCAACCAGACACCTCAGGAGCATTCTCGGCTACCAACTCTGAGGTCGAAAGTGCAATGCATCATCGGCGGAGGAAAGCATCTTTAAGGCATCCCGTCTTTTCTAGTCAAGAATTTAATGCCCTCAATTCAGTGGACGCCTATCTTGGGGATGCTCGGACGGGCTTTGAAGATATGGTGGGTGTGCTATCCACCAACATTTACGTAAAATTATCATTAAGGCATTTTGATAATAAATCTCATAATGAGCCCAGTAGCCCTACTGTCGGTGTACTAAAGTTTGGGTCTTTTAGTACCCCATACTTGTGCACGGACGGTTGTAGCCATACCAGCGGCAAGGCCTGCCGGGAGACAACTGGAAACAAATACAAGGATATCAAGAAGGCGTTCAAAGCAGATGATCAAAAGACAGAAGGCTGAAGGCTGGGCTCCCGGCAAGATACTTGCCAGGAGGACTCGCGAAGGCCCGACAAGGCTTCGCACTCGACAAGATCTTGCACCCGGCAAGATCTCACCGTACTACCACCGCTCCAGCGCAGCGACCAGTCCGTCGTTTAGGGCTTGTCCTCCTGGTTGCGTGTCATGGCACTGACCACGGATGGGGTTAAGCGGTTCTGATGGGACGGGTCCTTTTTCCGTCCCCAAGAAAGTTAGGGACACCTATGTGAGGCATTTAATGCGTTTGTCCTAATCCGTCAGTGATAAACATGAAAACACGGTAGTAACTTTACACCTCTTGTACTCCTGTCAGCCACTGTTGGTGACCCCTTGGACGTATAAAAGGAGGCCCAAGGCGGAGCTACAGGGGGAGGAGGACCTTCTGGCCCATTCGGCATGCGTAGCTGCTTCTTGAACGTACTGTTCAACGTAAGCGCTCCGTGTACTTGAGCTGAAGAATATCCACAATAAACAAAAGCAGGAGTAGGGTTTTACGCTTCTCAGCGGCTCGAACCTGGGTAAAGATCCCCGCGTTGATCGTTGGATCCGCTCTTTGTGCAAATCTTTTCCCCCGCCGAACCGTAAAAGGGATCCACGCGATCCCATAGGTGTCGTACGCCAGGTAGGGGAAAGATTGCGCGAACCCGATCTGGCGGTCAGTGCGCCAGTTCTTGATCACTTTTATCGCCATGGGTCCCAAGAAGAAGGGTGCGACAGCGGTGGATCCATCCGCGTCCGGCCTACCCGTACCTACACAGACGGGCGACGGCGTGGGCTCTGGTGGAGGAGGTGGAGGTCTTGAGCCTCCACGACGTTCAGGCGACCAGAGCCAGGCGAGCGGCGTCATTCGCAATGGCGCTGCCGAGTCTAAGGACGGAGCCGTGCTACCCACGGGTGGCACAACGAACTCCAAGGACGGGACGGCGCCTTCCAAGACTCCCACGCCAGCGCACGCGTCGCGGCCTCCTCAGGTTGCGCGTGACGGACGGCGCCACGACGTCGGTGGTTCCAGGCGCTCCCATGGAAAAACCCCTGCGCATCACTCCCAAGATGCGCGGGGCCAAGATCCACGCCGACATGCCGGCGGAAGCAGGGCGCGATCGCAAGGCCGTGATGGAGCTCCTTCTAACTCAGTTAGGAGTCAGAGCACCTCACGTTCTTCGCACCTTTCGCTACCGCCTACACCGGCAGAAGCGTTGGCGCGAGCTCAGCTGCTCCTAGACTTCCCTCCCGCTGCAGAGAAGCTAGATGAATGGAGATCCGCTATCCAAAGCCTCATCGGCTTGGCTAACGACGACAGGCCGCAGTAGGCGGAGCCTTCGCAGCGGCAGTCCACTGAGCCGGTGCGACTACGATGATACGACTACGATGTGGCGAGAAGACCGGAGGTGATACGACTACGATGTGTTCCCCTCCGCTACGACAAGAGCGGTTGCTAACTCGGCGGATCGACGCCCGTGATGACGACTCCACGGCATCGTCTGATCTGCGGGTTCGCCGCAATCAACGTCTAGTTCTTCGGGAACGGCACAAGGAGGACGCTCGAACTACCATCGAGCGGCGGCGGGAAGCGCGCCGTCAATCCGACAGGCGCGCGGGGCCCACTGTCGACGAGCCTACGCCGGGGTATTCTGGTAACTTGTCTTACGAGGTGGGTTGTCCAGCTTTTACTCGTGAGCTGCGGCGAGTCCAGTGGCCCAACTCCCGAACTTTCAAGCCGGAGGTGCTGGAGAAATACGACGGCAAGACCCACCCGTCAGAGTTCTTGAGGATCTACACCATTGCAGTGCAGGCTGCCGGAGCTCGAGACGACAAGATATTCGCCAACTACTCCCGTTGATGCTTAAGCCCAACGTCCGGTCATGGTTGATGCATCTGCCGGAGAATTCCATTTCCTCCTGGGCAGATCTGTGTCATGAGTTTGTTGGCGCCTTTACTGGAGGCCACCAGGCTCCTGGCCAGGAGAGTGATCTACGTCTCATCCCCCAGAAAGAGGGCGAAACCTTGCGCAAGTATATACAGAGATTCAGCCGTATACAGCACAACATCCCAAACATTCATCCTGCCGCTGTTATCAGCGCATTTCATCAGAACATGCGCAACCGTAAAATGCGGGAAGAGCTGGCGATGAACAAAGTCAGGGATGTCGCCGAGCTCTATGCTCTGGCTGACAGATGTGCTCGGGCCGAGGAGGGAAGGAGACTCCCCGGCGAGGATGCTGGCGCGGAGCTCGACTCTGAAGCCGAAGACGCCACCACCTCGACGAAGAAAGGCCGACGGCGGAACAGGAAGCGTAAGGGCAAGGCCGTGCTTGCCGTCGAGGGGTCCGGCAACCCCAGCACCGCCAAGAAGGTCAAGACTGATGGTCCCGGCAAGGCGATTGCCGCGTGTGCCACATGTCAGGCCTTGGCGGCTGCCGACAAGCCGAAGAGCTCTGGCAAGCAGTACTGCAAGATCCATCGCACCAAGGGTCACGACCTCCAAAACTGCCGGCAAGTTGAACAGCTTGTCGAGAAGCAGAAAGCCGAGTATGAGAGGCGAGACAAGGAGAAGGCCCAGGATGGCACTGAGGGATTTGGCAAGAAGCGCGGTGGTCGAGGAGGTCGCCGCGGCAAGGCCAAGCAACAGAAGGAGAGGCCCGCTCGAGGACGCGACAAGGAGCAGGGGGTGACGATGATGATGAAGACGGCGACGAGTCCAGCGAGCACGAGTTCCAGAAAGCTACATAAGCCATGTGCGTTGATGGAGGCGCCTCGTTGCATTCCTCTCACCGCCGACTCAAACAGTGGGTGCGCGACATTAATGCGGCAGAGCCATAGGTCGATGCATGGAAACCATTGAAATGGTCCCACACGCCTATCATCTTTGACGCCGAGGATCACCCTGATCGCACAACTGCGGTCGGGTGTTTTCCATTGTTGGTTTCACCAACGATCCGCAACCTCAAGGTGATGAAGATGTTAGTTGACGGTGGGGCCGGTCTGAACTTGATCTCGCCTAATGTGATCAAGAGGTTGCAAATTCCTGACGAAGATCTCGAGGAGACGGGCACGTTTCAAGGGATCAATCCGGGAAGGAGCCAGCCGAAGGGCAAGATCACGCTACCAGTAACATTTGGTAGTGAGCTAAACTACAGGACAGAGAAGATCATCTTCGACGTCGCCAGGATTCCGTTACCATATAATGGGATTCTTGGTCGCCCGGCGCTGGCCAAGTTTATGGCGGCATCACACTACGCCTATAATACATTAAAGATGCCCGGGCCGATGAGCGTCATCACTATCAACTCCGACAAGAAGGATGCGCTTATTTGCACCGACCAACTCTACTGGGAGGCAGTCGCAGCACCTGCCGCCAAGGCACTTGCTCCTACCGCCGAAGCTCCCGGGGGGAAGAAGACCGGCAAGACCTCTAGCACACACTCCGGCAAGCGCACCTCCTCGGAGTGCTGCACTCCCATTGAGGATGTGCCAGAGAGCTCCATTGGCAAGAGCAAGAAATCCAAGGCAGCTCCACCAGCGACCAAGAAGGTGCCCGCCAAGGAGGATGGTACAGGAGGAACTTTCACCATAAGTTCCACCCTTGATGACAAATAGGAAAGCGCGCTCATTGCCTTCCTGCGGGCGAATATCGATGTGTTTGCATGGCAACCATCTGATATTCCCGGTGTTCCTAGGGAGGTAATCGAGCCCTCATGCGCGGCCCATCAAGCAGAAGGTTAGGAAGCAGGCTTTGGAGCGGCAAGAATTTATTGCCGAAGAAATCAGGAAGCTAGAAGTGGCAGGTTTAGTCAGAGGAGTGCTCCATCCAACATGGTTGGCCAATCCAGTTGTAGTGCGCAAGGCGAATGGAAAATGGAGGCTATGTATTGACTATACAGATATCAATAAAGCCTGTCCAAAAGATCATTTTCCCTTGCCACGCATCGACCAGATTGTAGACTCCACTACTGGCTGCGATTTGCTGTCGTTTCTTGATGCTTATTCAGGGTACCATCAGATTTTCATGTCGAAGGAAGATGAAGAGAAAACCGCATGTATCTCCCCATATGGCACGTATTGCTTCATACGCATGCCTTTCGGGTTGAAAAGTGCTGGTTCAACGTTTGCAAGAGCGGTCCAGATTGGTTCCAGATTGGTTTTGAGCCCCAGCTACATAGAAATATGGAAGCTTATATGGATGACATAGTGGTTAAAACCAAGGACAAGGCAACGCTCATACAAGATCTAGAAGAGACGTTTGCAAATCTGCGCAGGATCAATCTGAAGCTCAATCCTGAGAAGTGTGTGTTTGGCGTTCCGTCCGGCAAGCTTCTCGGGTTCTTTGTGTCTCAACGTGGAATTGAAGCTAATCCCGACAAGATCAAGGCAATTGAGCAGATTGAAGCGCCAAGACATGTCAAAGATGTGCGCCGACTTGCCGGCTGTGTTGCTGCTCTGAGCAGGTTCATCTCCAAATCCACTGTGCGTGCCCTGCCTTTCTTCCAAATCTTGAAGAAGGCCGGTCCAATGAAATGGACTCCGGAAGCGGAGGCAGCGCTGCAGGATTTGAAGAGGTACCTCTCCTCTCCGCCGACACTAGTTGCGCCTAATCCACAAGAGTCGTTGCTGCTATATCTAGCGGCAACGAATCAAGTGGTTAGTGCTGCATTAGTGGCACAGAGAGAAGTCGACGAAGAAGTAGTGGCTGCAGCAAGCCCGTCAAGCGATAAGCTGGGATCCTCCCCGGCAGAATCTGGTGCCGACACGGCAGGATCTGCGCAGTTGAATGAGGCAACGCAGAAAAAGAAGATGGTGCAGCGCCCGGTCTATTTTGTCAGCTCCCTGTTGCAGGGGGCTAGGTCAAGATATTCTGGTGTGCAGAAGTTGCTCTTTGGCCTTCTCATGGCCTCAAGGAAGCTTCGCCATTATTTCCAAGCACATGAAATCATCGTCGTCACTCGCTTCCCGTTGCAGCGGATTTTACGAAATCCAGATGCGACCGGCAGGATTGTGGAGTGGGCGTTGGAACTGTCAAGTTTTGGTCTCAAATTTGAAAGCACTTCAACTATTCAGAGCAGAGCCCTGACAGAGTTCATTGTCGAATGGACACCGACGCCAGACGAAGAAATTCAAGAGACAACCGTCCCCGGCAAGGAAACAGATCGAATATGGGTTATGTACTTTGATGGGGCTTTTTCGCTGCAAGGCGCCGGTGCTGGCGTGCTGCTTGTCGCACCCACCGGAGAGCACCTCAAGTATGTAAATCAGATGCACTTTCCCCGGGAGAGATCAACAAACAACACTGCAGAATATGAAGAGCTGCTTGCCAGTCTCAGGATCGCGGCAGACCTTGGGATCAAGAAGCTCATCGTCAGAGGTGACTCACAGCTTGTCGTTAGGCAAGTCAACAAAGATTATCAGAGCCCGTTGATGGAAGCATATGTAGATGAAGTGAGAAATTTGGAAGAGCGTTTTGACGGGTTGCAAACAGAGCATGTTCCTCGAGCAGAGAACAACATTGCCGATGACCTGTCAAAGCGTGCTGCCCTCAAGTTACCTGTGGAACCGGGAACTTTTGTGCTCCGCTTAACTCAGCCATCCGTAGCACCATCAACGAGGCAAGACAAGAGAAGGAAGTTGAGTTCCGGCCAGTACTTTCCGGCAGAGCTTCCAGAAGCCGCCGGCAAGGAAGTTGGCGGGAACGACACGGTTGCCGGTGAGCAGCAGCCTCGCGCAGAACCTCAGGTTCTTGCCGCCAAAGCAAGCGCTCCCGCGGCCGAAGATATGCCTTTGGTCCTTGCTGTCGAGCCGCAGGCTCCAACATGGGCGCAGCACATCATCCAGTTCCTTCAAACAGGAGAACTCCCTGAAGAACAGGAAGAAGCGGAGAAAGTAGCCCGTCAGTCTAGTATGTACCAGTTCGTCGACGACGTCCTGTACAGAAAGAGACCGAACGGTGTGAAATTGAAGTGTATTCCTCGGGAGGATGGACTGGAGCTATTGGCAGAGATACATGGAGGCATATGTGGCTCCCACATAGGCTCAAGAGCTCTTGTCGGCAAGGCATTCCGGCAAGGTTTCTTCTGGCCCACTGCTCTCCAGGATGCAACTGCACTAGTAACCAAGTGTGAAGCGTGCCAGTTCCATTCAAAGCAATTGCATCAGCTAGCTCAAGCTCTTCAAACAATCCCTCTTTCCTGGCCATTTTCGGTCTGGGGGCTCGACATATTGGGCCCCTTTCCCCATGCTGCCGGGGGCTTCAAGTACTTGTACGTTGCCATCGACAATTTCACGAAGTGGCCGGAAGTGGAAGCAGTGAGAAAGGTGACAGCACAGTCAGCCATCAAGTTCTTCAAGGGAATAGTGTACCGTTTTGGTGTGCCAAACAGGATCATCACCGACAGTGGCACGCAGTTCACGAGCCACACCTTCATGCAGTATGTCCAAGACCTTGGCGGCAGAATCTGTTTTGCCTCTGTTGCTCACCCGAGAAGCAACGGCCAAGCGGAGAGGGCAAATGCTGAAGTTATGCGAGGTCTCAGAACAAGAACTTTCGACAAGCTGCACAAGTGCGGAAGACGCTGGATTGATGAGCTGCCGGCGGTTCTTTGGTCAATCAGAACGACACCAAATCGAGCTACTGGCCAGACACCCTTCTCCCTAGTTTACGGGGCAGAAGCAGTTCTCCCCACGGAACTCATATACGGGTCACCTCGAGTGCTCGCTTATGATGAGCTCGAGCAAGAGCAGCTGCGCCAAGATGACGCCATGCTCCTTGAGGAAGATCGTCTTTGGGCTGCTGTGCGAGCTGCACGCTACCAGCAAGCCTTGCGCCGCTATCATAGCCGCAAGGTTCATGCCCGAAGCCTTGAGGAAGGCGACCTTGTTCTTCGCCGCGTTCAGTCGGCCAAGAATTCCAACAAGTTGATGCCGAAGTGGGAAGGCCCTTATCGGGTAGTACAAGTCACCAGGCCCGGCGCAGTCCGCCTGGAGACCGAACATGGCATTCCAGTGAGCAATTCCTGGAATATCGAACACCTTCGTAAGTTCTACCCATAAGGCGCGGTTGCCGAGCCCCCCGGCAACCACCTTTTGTACAAGTCTTGCCGACAAGGCATATGATCCTTTGTACAAAGCCAGGCGCAGACCCTGTGCATAGTTGAATAAAATTAAGTGTTTTACAATTCTTGTCGATTTTCATGGTATTTTATATGCATGCTTATCTGAGATATTGTAGTACACTTGCTTCCGGTAAGCACTAACGAACCGCCAAGGTTCCATATCTCTATTTTCTCTTCTTTCTTTTTCTCAAAGGACAGAAGGTTCCCTCGCGTACAAGTTTGCCGGGGGGGAAGGAATGATGATATGGATACCGACAGGCGACGTTCAAGTTCACATCTTGCAATAAGAAGTACAGCAATGAAAAGCTAAGTTGCAAAATTTCTAAGCAAAATTTTTATTGTAGAGTTATTTTCCTTGAACGATTTCAGCTTTTGTATGGAAAACCTGCACGCGAAGGAACCTTGTCGTGATTGGTTGCGCCCTTACTTTGTTTCGAGTCCGCTCAACAGTTTAAGTGGCTGCACTAAAAGCGTCAAGGTATCTTGCCGGCAGCGACACCTCTAGCAGGCTGCTAAGGATCCGTTCCTCAAAGCGCTCGCGGCAAGGGTGCGCGCACCGGCAGGTTACCAATAAGCGTAGGGCAAAGACCATACAAAAAGAAATCAGACAAGGGAAATAGCATACGTTCATCCAAAACACAGCAAGTTATATTACATTGATAGTCGCCATGATCCTAACATAAGATAAAACTGTCTTTTACATGGAATGGTGGCGACAAAATGGAGCGAAGCGGCTAGTCTCTGCGCTGGCCTTCGACCCTCTTGACTTGGCTCACTCGGTCGACGATGGGCGCGACAAGCTCTTCGAGTGCCTTGAGGTCTACATCCTTCGGCAAGCTACCAAGAACGTTGGTGAGGTTGATGCCAGGGTTCTTGTGCACCACTTTGATGAGTACCTTACGGAGGACGGCCCGGCAGAGCTTGCGAGATTGGTTGGCCAGCTGGCTCTCTCGGTTAGACTGGAGCAGCTTGAGGGCATCAACGACACCCTCGAAGAACATGGTCAGCTTGGCGCTCGAAGACACCCTCTCGTCAGAAGAGTAGTTGAAGTTATCCAAGCCCATGGTGGACAGTTCCGCGGCAAGCTTCTCCACGACGTCGACAAGGCGCTCAGTCCAGATCTTCACGCCTCTCTCAAAATCATTATAAGTGGCGGCAGCGCTGTTGAGCAGGCTCTTCTCGCTCTGGAGGTCTTTCATCAAAGCCCTCTCGCGAGCCTTTCCGTTCTCAAGGGACTCGTCCAGCGTCGCCAACTTCAGTTTCAGATCAGCAATGGATTCGTTGGCTGAGGAGAGCTCCTTGGTCTTGTCGGACATGGCGGATTGCATCTCCGCTAGGCAGAAGAGAGTCTTCTCTCTGTCGGCTTTGAGCGTTGAGATGTCCTTGCCGTGGCCTTCAAGATCTGCTTCCAGCCTCTTCACTTGATCGCCCAGCTCGTTCTTGGCGGCCTCTGCAGCTTCGGCAGCATCGATGGCTTCCTTGAGTTTGCCGGCGTGATCCACGGCCAGAGCTTCGAGCATTTCCTTGTGTCTCTGCTCCAGCTCCTGGGTTCGCTGCGCGGCAAGCTTCTCGATCTCTTCATCCTTGCTGCGGAGCTTGGCGGCAAGTGCTTCCTCGCGAGCGGCAAGGTCTTCTTCATAAGCATCAAGCTCAACGCGGCGTCCCGTCAGGCGAGCTCCCTCTGCAGCAGCCTGCTGCGCGGCCTCCTCCTGTGCCCTCTCGACGTCGGATTGCTTTAAGAGGAGCTCGTTCCAGCTTTGGTTCAGCTGCTCCCGGCCAGCCGTCAGCTCCTGGAAGGCCTCGGCATACCAGACTTGCGTCTCCTCGACGTGCTTCTGGAAATCCGCCTCTGCTGCTTTGACAACTACCGCCCTGGAGTCCAACCTCTCCTTTCGGGTGCGGTGAAACGCCTGGAGCTTTTGGAAGTTGTCGCTCATGGCTTGGAGGAGCTGTTCTTCCCTAGACCCGCTGCTGCTAGCGCATGGCTCATCGCTGATCTTGAGCCCAGCGGCGGCGATGACGTCTTCGTCAAAGATTTCTTCTTCAGTTGGCACCCCAATGCTTGCCGTCCCTGGTATGCTGACGAACAGGTTGTCGCCAACCTTAAGGTATCTGCTTGACAGGGGGGCGTCGGATGTTGACGGTTGATCCTCGACAACCGCCTCACCGACAACTGGGGGCTCCACAACCGGTGTAGTGCCAGGCGCTCCTGCGGCAGGAATGCCGTCAGTATGGTCGCTGGACTCCTTGCCGGCCCCCTCAGCAGATCCCTTGGCGGTTTCTTCCTGTACGGCCTTGGCGGCCTCGGCAGCTGCGA
The DNA here is from genome assembly GCA_039707655.1 of Elymus sibiricus. NCBI lineage: Eukaryota > Viridiplantae > Streptophyta > Magnoliopsida > Poales > Poaceae > Elymus > Elymus sibiricus. The sequence goes on along the minus strand of CM077676.1, from coordinate 266,022,335 downwards.
TCCTGTCGGCTTCGGCGGCAGCGTCCTTGGCGGTCTCTTCGATGGCAACGTCAACATCCATTTGTTCCACCGAAGGGAGCTCTAAAGACCAGGAAAGGAAACAAGATGAGATCAAGGTTGAAGTTCAAGAAGACAAAAATAAAGAAAGAATAACAAGTACATCAAGGCGAACGGTTTACCTGCATCGAGCTGTTGAGAGGTGGCTTCTCCTTTCCCGGCAACATTGGTTGCCGATGTAGGATTGCCAGTGCCCGTGCTTGCCGGCTCCTCTTCAACGCGAATGGGCTCGCCAGTGGAGGCCCTTGCCAAAGGTTCATCTCTGGACGGCGTGGTTGACGGAGGCAGCACGTCAGGGGCGGCCTCCAATGGCTCTCCTTGTTGCTGTTCTTCTCCTACAAGCCCGGTGATGTCAGTAGTGAAGATATTCTCCCCAACGCTCGCCAGTGGAAAATGAGTAATGGACTTACGCTGGGGGCTGGGTTGGAGGCTATGTTGAGGGTTGGGCTCCGGACTGATGACGATGGGCTCTGGCTCACCTACGGTGCTTGCCGAAGGCTCATCGCCCGTTGAAGACTTCGCTCTCTTCGCCAACGTTTCTGTATCTCTGCGGAGACAGGCCAAAGCAAAACAAATGAGTTAAGTGAAACCAAGAATTCAGAAGCTAAAAGATGCGGCAAGGACCCTTACTCTTCTCTTTCCGGACTAAAAGAGGAGATGTCAAAATCAACCTCCTCTACAATGTCCGTGCGAGGGGGGGAGAAGGGGTCCTGGGACGCTTGGCTGCAGCAGAAGCAGTAGGTTGATGTGATCCTGCTGCTCCAGCCGCCGGTGCCGTCGTATGGGATGCCCCCGCCGCACCCATTGTTGTCGCGGTCGAGCGTGTCGTACGTCGCACGGGTTGCTGTTGGGCTTCTTGCCGCTGCGCAGTCTTGCCGGCCGCCCCCTTGCTAGAGCCCTCACAGATCGAAGGAGGCTGACATGTTGGAACGTCAGAGACGGCTTTTCGAAGAACCCTTTTCTTCTTCTCCGGAGCTGGGGGCTCCTCGTGCGGCTGCTCCTCGGCCGTGTCTTCGACAGGAGAGCTCCCGGTAACCATGCCACTCTGTTCCCCGGCAACTTCACCTTCCTCGGCAAGGGTCTCCTCTAACGTTATTTCTTCTTCACTGGCTTCTTCTTCCGCGAAGCCAAAGCTGCCGGCCTCCGCGGCTAGGTTCACTTCTTCCGCCCTGCTGGCCATGTAAGCCACTTCTTTATCAGTGGTGGGGCGGATAAGAGTTGGCTCTTCCCGGATGGTTTTCTCCGACAAGCTGTCAAAGAACTCCTGTGCGCGCTCTGAGGATGGCTCTTCCCAATTTCCGTCAAGGCCGTGGGCATGACACACCGGCATCATGGCGATGATTGAGCTCAAGGCAGAGTTGTTGCATAGGGGAACTACGCCAGCCGACAACTTAAACTTCCCGTCAGGCCTGAACAGTTTGTGGCAGAGGGCTGTGTGCTGCAAGACCGTCAAGTTGTTGTTCAGACCAGGGCGCAGCCTCATGATATCTGCTGCATTCTTGAAATCCCAGGCTGGTCTCCCTTTATTCTGCAGGGGGGCAATGTGGCGGCGGAGGAAATCAGCGCCGACCATTTCTATTGTGAGCCCGGCAACCTTGAGACGGTGGATCCTGGTAATTGCGATTGCGAGCTTCTCATCCTGAGGATCGAGGCCGCTCCAATCCTTGCCGCGGACCACTTTCGTTTGCCGAGGCGTACAGAACGGCTGGGGATCTTTCTCCTTAATCCAGCACCACTGGTCCCGCCATTCATCCCACTTCTTGCGGTAGAGACCACCTGGGTATGTATCCTTATTCCATGCCCTTGGAATCCAAGTGATAGAACCAGAAAGGGCGTCTCCCGTCTCGATACGGGGAATGAAGTAATGGCGGAAGAGGGCTGTGCTGGGTGCTACTCCGGCGAAATTTTCACAAAGATGAGCGAAGACTGACATGCATGTCACGACATTCGGCGTGAAATCCAAGAGGCGGAAGCCGTATGTGTACATGATGTCGATGAAGAAATCGGAAAACGGAGGGCAGAGCCCGCAATAAAAGTAAGCGGCGAAGAAAGGGAATTTATCTGGGCCGCCCTTGGCGGAAGCTGGAAGCACGCGAGTCCTAGGGCGAGCCTTCGTCTCCTTTCCCCACATGCACATGTACCGCTCAACCAGGGTGCGCATGTCGAGCGTCGGGGCGAAGACGGCGTGCTCCTTCCACATCTCCACCAGATCGATCTTCTCCGCCTCTGCGTCCGAATCGACGGCTTTCACCGCTTCGCCCTTGCTTGTTTTGGCCGGCATGGCGACTGTGGAAGCGGAGGCCGAGGATGATGAGAGCGTGGGGGTGGCGGATGGATGGGAGAGGCTCCGTTCCAGGCTCGAGGAAGAAGGCGACGGTGGTTTCCAGATTGGAAGAGACGAGAGGTAAATGAGCAGCACCTCTGCGGATTCCTTTTTATAGGGAAGGCGCGAGGCTGGCTCTTTACTGACCAATGTGAAAGCATTTTTTACAAGCGCACTACTGCGGCCGTTCCGCGCACGTATCCCACGTCCTGCATTTAACGCGCGTCGTGGGAAGGCGCGGCAAATAAGAAGATTGCAACAGTTAACCCCTGCCACGCGTGCCCGTGCACTGTTTGGGCCTAGCCCAACAACGCCTCGCACCCGTGTATGGCCTAGGCCCGGGGGCTCCTGTCGGTGTACTAAAGTTTGGGTCTTTTAGTACCCCATACTTGTGCACGGACGGTTGTAGCCATACCAGCGGCAAGGCCTGCCGGGAGACAACTGGAAACAAATACAAGGATATCAAGAAGGCGTTCAAAGCCGATGATCAAAAGACAGAAGGCTGAAGGCTGGGCTCCCGGCAAGATACTTGCCGGGAGGACTCGCGAAGGCCCGACAAGGCTTCGCACCCGACAAGATCTTGCACCCGGCAAGATCTCACCGTACTACCACCGCTCCAGCGCAGCGACCAGTCCATCGTTTAGGGCTTGTCCTCCTGGTTGCGTGTCATGGCAGTGACCGCGGATGGGGTTAAGCGGTTCTGATGGGACGGGTCCTTTTTCCGTCCCCAAGAAAGTTAGGGACACCTATGTGAGGCATTTAATGCGTTTGTCCTAATCCGTTAGTGATAAACATGTAAACACTGTAGTAACTTTACACCTCTTGTACTCCTGTCAGCCACTGTTGGTGACCCCTTGGACGTAAAAAAGGAGGCCCAAGGCGGAGCTACAGGGGGAGGAGGACCTTCTGGCCCATTCGGCATGCGTAGCTGCTTCTTGAACGTACTGTTCATCGTAAGCGCTCCGTGTACTTGAGCTGAAGAATATCCACAATAAACAAAAGCAGGAGTAGGGTTTTATGCTTCTCAGCGGCCCGAACCTGGGTAAAGATCCCCGCGTTGATCGTTGGATCCGCTCTTTGTGCAAATCTTTTCCCCCGCCGAACCGTAAAAGGGATCCACGCGATCCCATAGGTGTCGTACGGCAACACCTACGAATGGACAAATGTACATTCCTTCAAAGAGAAACATGTCGTCTGAAAAATTGTATAATTTCCGAGGTCTGAGTGGTGTGAAAAACCACGGCGAAGGCTAGTAGCCCCTGATACACTGGTAGGATATACCATCTGACGAGCTGATCGATGATTTGAATAATTTTATAATTAAGTGCGAAACCCAGTAGCCCTCGAGCCTTAAGTTGGACACGAGTGGCCGATTTAAGGATCCCATATTTTTATTGACAAATATTTGTTTGTTATTGAAACAGACTGCTTGAATGGAAAATGGAAAGTTGTCCGAGGAGCTGAAATTGGTGAAGACCAAGCTTGATGCTGCTCAGGCAGAAGTGGCTGACGCCAAGAAATTTACTCCCGAGGCACATGGCAAGTGTATCTAATACTTTGTTTGTTTTACCGAACATACGGGTCACACCTGAACAGGGCGTATGTTGATAGCAGCGAAAACCATTGGTCAGCTTGAAAAGGATTTGAAAGATGCTCGAGAAGCTCTTCGGCATGTTGAATCTCAAGAAAAAGCTGGCCGTCGCATGATGTCTCGGAAAGAAGATGACTATAATCAGCTCAAGGCCACTAACGAGTAGCAAGTCCTCGAGATTGAGAGGTTAAGAGCCCAACTGTCCGCGTCAGAGAGGCGGAACAAGGAAATAAGTGGATCTATATCCGGTAAGTATGCTGTGCTCCGACCGTTGCAAATCTTCTCATGCTATCATGCTTTAAACCTAACGCATCGGTTTGCATAGCTGCATTAACTGGTCTGCTGCCGGATGACGACGACTTCTCTAGAAAGGATGCTATAGAGGAGCTTGTCGAGCTGCACAAATTATCACGAAGATCCATGAAGAGTGTGTTTAAGGCCTTATGGCCTAATGAAACCATCCCTGAAGGAATGGACGAGTTTGTTGATCGCTTGAAAGGAGCTCGGCGCCGTTTACAAGCGTGGAAGTTATCGGCCTGCCGAGAAGGTGCCCGAGAAGCCTGGGCAATAATAAAGACACATTATACTGAGCTAGATACGGAGCACCGTGCCAAAGTTGGTCATCGTGGGCCGGACGGGAAGGAAAAACCCACTAGCTTAGTATACGAAAACGTGATGCCGGCTGCTCGGTTGTCTCAACAAGACTGTGACATCGATTCTTTAATAAACGGCCTTGAGTAAATGAACTCGTGTTAATATTTTTTTGGTGTAATAATTCTATGTATCAAAGTACGTTACATCATTGAATGCTCGGATCTGTGATGTAATACTTTGTTAACCGGCCATCGGCTTCCACCTCTTCGGCCAGTGGCCAAGGAGTGTTTTCTACTTTATAATGCCAGTACGAGGGCAAAGTTTTACGGAGAACAAGCCAATCCAGCCATATGGTTCGAAAAACAAAGGTTAAGCAGAGAGCTATGTTATATTACTTTTTAACGTAAGAAACATCATCCGAGAAAAATAGTTCTTTTAATAAGTTCCTTTTTTTTAGGTTATCATGTTAACCATGATGATGTAACCCCACCCCCGATCTATTCGGGAGAAAATCGTGAAGGTTAGTTCGGGGGAAAAGTCCCATGATCCTTGGCTTTGGAAAACCAAAATTTTCACTTCCGTCATTGCTGACCAATTATTTCTTAAGATTGTTAGCTTTTGGCTTCACCCGTTTGAGGTACTAACCCGGATAACCCGAAAGTAATAATCATATAGGTGCTCCCTTTACCCCTTAGCCGAACAATCGGGGACGTAAGGGGTAAGCACAGGAGCCAGGCAACTCAGCTTGGCCAGATCTCAAGTCAAATTGATGTATATTTTAGCTTTAGAACGATTATTACGGAAGGCAGCATACATACAAGAAGCATGAATGCAAAAAAAGATTTGCAATTGAAGCCCCCAAGATAGCATGCCGAACACTTTTAAAGGTCATCTTGCATGTCTAGCTCGGCCTCCCGCTCTTCGTGCACGCGCACTCGAGGTGCATCATGGATGACATCACCTGGGATAATGGTCTCGGCACCGTAGACCATAAAGAAAGGAGTGTAGCCTATGGGTCGATTTGGCATGGTACGTAAACCCCAGAGTACGGAATCGAGTTCTTCCACCCATTTACAGTCAGCTTCTGTTAAAGAGCGAACTAGCCTTGGCTTAATGTCGCTTAATATGAGGCCGTTGGCTCGTTCAACCTACCCATTAGACTGGGGGTGATATACCGAAGCATAATCAAGATTAATGCCTATTTTTGCACACCATACCTTGACTTCCTTAGCAGTGAAATTGGATCCATTGTCCGTAATGATGCTATGGGGTACACCAAAGCGGTGAACTACGCCAGATATGAAATCAAGCACTGGCCCACTTTAGTGGAGGTTACAGGTTTTGCCTCGATCCATTTTGTGAACTTATCTACCCTAACAAGTAGATACTTCATTTCATTGGTTCCCCCTCTAAGCGGGCCGACCATGTCAAGCCCCCAGACCGCGAATGGCCAGGTGATCGGAATAGTCCGAAGAGCCCTAGCGGGCATGTGACTTTGATTCGCAAAAACCTGACACCCAGCACACTTTTGGACTAGTGTCTTTGCATCTGCCCGAGAAGTTGGCTAGTAAAATCCGGCTCAGAAAGCCTTGCTTACCAAGGTCTGAGGTGCGGTGTGATGGCCGCCCATGCCAGAGTGAATTTCCGAAAGGAGCTGCTAGCCTTCCTCCTCAGATATGGATCGCTGGAGTACTCCTGTGACGCTTTTCTTATATAATTTGCCATCATGGACCTGATAAGCTTTGGATCTCCTAATGATCCCACGCGCGTCAGTTTGGTCTTCGGGCAGCTCTTTTCGGAGCAAGTATGCAAGGAGTGGCTCGGTCCATGGCGCAATCACTGCCATGATCTCATGGGCCAAGGATGTTTCTTTGATGGTCAAGCCTCTGATTATTTCCTTGTCTAGTTCGATAATCGGAGGGATGACCTCTCCGATGTCATTTGATTTGACAATCTGATCTCCTTCCTGCCAGGATACCGATGGCTTAAAAAGTCATTGCAGGAAGGTATTTTTTGGAATTTTGTCGCGTTTAGCGCCCATTCTAGCAAGGATATCAACAACTTGATTGCTATCCCTTTGGATATATGGTGAAATTCTAGCCCCTCGAATCGGGGCGAAATTGCCATGACGGCATTTCGGTATGCTGTCATCATCGGATCCTTTGCGCCGAACTTGCCGTTAACTTGAGAGATAGCGAGATTTGAGTCTCCTCGGACTTCCAGGCGTTGGATTCCCATAGAGACCGCTATCCAAAGACCATGCAGTAAAGCCTCATATTCGGCTGCATTCTTGGAATCGGTATACATGATTTGCAGTACATACCGTATGTTGTCCCCAGTTGGCGACGTAAGGATTACTCCGTGTCGGTGTACTAAATAGTGGGTGTTCATACCCCTGACTACGCACAGACAGTTGAAGCCTCCATGCCAAGAAGGATCTGGCAGGAGATGGATCCACTCCACAACACTTAAGACTTGGTAGATGAATACCGCAAAGAAGACCTCGAGGTAGGTCCTTGAGAAGATCATCTCAAGACCAAGGTTCAGGCTGCCGGGAAGCAACCTTCTCGGCAAGGTGTTTCCCACATCGCAGGCAAGCTCAAGGCCGGCAAGCTCGAGCTCCCTCCACCGCTCCACCTCGGCCGCCTATCAGGAACATGCCGACAGGTGGTGAGTGCGCAGGCGGTTAGGTAGAGCCTGTCGGGGCACGTGGCGACCCACCGCCTGAAGATTGACTTTATCAACACCCGTCCAAGGGCGTGTCATGATAATAAAAGGTAGCTGGGCTGACAGTACAGGTGGAGCGGTGCCCCCTTGCCGCCGTTCAGCACATCAAGACACCTAGCGGAGCATTTATTATCTTTGTCCTAACACATCTGTGTTAGGTATGATAGCACTGTGGCTATCCTCTACATGTAATTACACTTATGCCACTGTGGTAACCCCTTTGCCCTATAAAAGGAGGTCCATGGCAACTTTTACAAGGGTCGAAACCCTGTCCATTTGCAGTAGCTTAGCAGCACCTCCCGAGCTCCTTGACGGCAAGGTCGCGCTCTCTGTAACACAGGGCTCCTCACACTCATAATCCACCAAAGCAGGAATAGGGTGATACGTCTCCAACGTATCTATAATTTATGAAGTATTTATGCCATGTTTACAAAAAAATTATATGGTTTTGGTGCACCTTTATATGATTTTGATGGACTAACATATTAATCTAGTGCCCAATGCCAGTTGCTATTTTCTGCATGTTTTTGGTATTCCAGAAAATCCATACCAAACGAAGTCCAAACGTGAGGAAACTTTTTTACAATTTTTTCTAGAAGGAAAGAGACCCGAGAAGCTTCGAGGGAGTACCAGAAGACCCACAGGGGCCCCCACAAGGCAACAGGGCACGCCCTGATGGCTTGTAGGGCCCCTGTGGCACCACTTCGCGTGATTCCAACGCTGAAAATTCTTATATATACAGAAACTCCCGAATGACAACCTAGATGAGTTTTTTCCACCGCCGCAAGCCTTTGTTCTGAAGCGACCTCATCCGGAACTCCATTCCGGCACCCTACCAGAGGGGTAAGTCATCATCGGAGGCCATCTTCATCATCCCTGCTGCCTCCATGATGAGGAGGGAGTAGTTTACCCTCGGGGCTGAGGGTATGTACCAGTAGCTATGTGTTTGATCTCTCTCTCTCGTGATCTTGATTTGGCACGATCTTGATGTATCCATGAGCTTTGTTAATATAGTTGGATCATATGGTGTTCTTCCCTCTCTATCTTTGTTCTGATGAATTGAGTCTTGCTCTTTGAGGTTTCATTATGTCGGATTGCATATTTGGATTTGAGATCACTTGATGTATGTCTTGCATGTGGATACCCGTGGTAACAATTGGGTATTCTATTGAGTCACTTGATCTATGTTTTGGTAATCAACTTGCAGATTCCCGTGGTGACATTGGGGTAATCTAGGCATAGAGGTTGATGCACATTTTCATCCTACTTTCTTCGATAGGAACTTTGGAGTGATTCTTTGTCGCACGTTGAGGGATTTTTATATGATTCAATTATGTTAGCACTGTTGAGAGATTGCACTAGTTTTAGTATGAACCCTAGGCCTTGTTTCCAAGCATTGCAACACCGTTTGTGCTCACTTTTGTTACTTGCTACCTTGCTGTTTTTATTATTTCAGATTACAAAAACCTATATCTACTATCCGTATTACACTTGTATCACCATCTCTTCGGCAAACTAGTGCACCTATACAATTTACCATTGTATTGGGTGTGTTGGGGACACAAGAGATTTCTTGTATTTGATTGCAGGGTTGTTTGAGAGAGACCATCTTCATCCTACACCTCTTGTGGATTGATAAACCTTAGGTCATCCACTCGAGGGAAATTTGTTGTTGTCCTACAAAACTTTGCGCTTGGAGGCCCAACAGAGTCTACAAGAATAAGATGTGTAGTAGACATCAAGCTATTTCTGGCGCCGTTGCCGGGGAGGTGAGTGCTTGAAGGTATATCTTTAGATCTTGCAATTGAATCTTTTAGTTTCTTGTTTTTCACTAGTTTGGTTCATAAAACGAAAACTACAAAAAAATGGAAATGAAGTTATGCCAATTTAATTATCTCTATAACGTCTTTCTTGAAAATGATGGATCAGGAAATTGTGCCAAAGTGTTAGAAGAAGAATTCAATAAAATGTTTAGCATAAAATCCTTGAATGATAAGCATGATTGCAATGTTGTTAGTATGCTTTCTATGAATGTCCATAACACTAATGATGATTGCACTAGTTATGATAAAAAGGTTTCTTATAAGCATGTCAATTTTTGTGGAGTGCATAAACATTATGAAGACATGCCATTTAGGGATGATAGATTTTGTAAGAAGCATAAACATGACAAAACTGAATGGTGGCTTAAAGTGATAGATGATTTTGCTAAAAAATTATGTTCTCTTTATCCCATTACTTGTGAACTTTGCAATAAAGCTGGTCATCTTAATTTCCAATGCATGCTTTTTCATGATCGAATCGTGGCGAAATATTGTAATAACTTGATCACCCTTGAACTTTATAATGAACTTTGTCTATTTTTGGGTTGTGAAGAATTGTCACATAAAAATAGTTGGTTTGAATCATTCATACTCACAGACCATGCTGAAATTAATCTATAGGAAATCTATATGTTTTGTGTGGTAAATTGTAATGAGATTGCTTTTATCGCCAATTATAGAAAGATGGGAAAACCAATAGAATATAAAAGGAATACTAATGGAAGGGTAAAGATTTCCCATTACCCTCCTATTGTTTCACGTAATGAATCAGGTGTCGAGGACGAGCTTCCTATCCAACCAATCTCTTCAATAAGAAGCTCAGAAAAATTGATTAAACCCACACATAATACGGTGACCAAGAAGAGGAAGAAAAGAGGAAAAAGTAAAGGTAAAAAGGTATCTCTCCCAAATAATATTGCTCCTATTATTGTTGTGCCTCATGAGAATGAATCAAAAATAATTGTGGAAGATGATACACTTGATGATGATATTGTTTTTTGGTCTTATGGCACAATGTCCGAAGGAACTATTGAGGATGATTTTGTTATACCTATTACTTGTTGTGATAATTATGATTAGGAAGATAATGATACATCTTATAATCTTGAAAATCTTTTTGGCACCAACTTGGAAAATTATGATGATAATAATTGTCATACTATTGGTGCTATTCATACTATTAAATATAAGAGTGATTATGCCAATGATATGCAAAGCCACAAGCTTGGGGATGCTACGTTTGATGAGAATCACATGTTTGAGAATGTACTTGTTGCAAATAATTTTTATCCTAAGCTTGGGGATGCTATGCTTAATGAAGATGATCTTTTTAGTCCCCCTACTTTTAATGATCAAATTTATTATGATGATAGCATGCCTCCTATTTATGATGATTGCAACAATAATGAAAGTGGGTTTGGAAGAGTCTCAACTTTAGGCAATAATTATCCCACTATTTTGGAGGGTGTTCAATCTTATTTTAATGATAAAGTGGATTTGAAGAGGTCACGAATTTATTTAATGTCGAATCCACTATTCCAGAAGGGGTTTCAATTGATTATGATGAGAACATAGTTGATACTTATGTTATAAAAAGTAGTGACAATTATTCTTATAAAACTTTTCATAATTATGATTACCCTTTTACTGAACATTACTTTTTTAATGTGGAATCAATTTATAGTGTTCAAGTCCTATATGATACTCCCACTATTATGAATGAGAAGAAATTTGCTTTTGTGGAGTGTAATAAATTTTCTATGCTTGTGGGTCATGAAAATAATGCTTCATGTGATAGATATATTGTTAAATTTATTCATGATGTTACTGAAAATTATTATGAGAGGGGAAGATATGCTTATATATATTTCAACAACATTTAGTTTCCTCTCTTTATGTTAAAAGTTTTGAAGTTATACTTGTTTTGCCTTCCTATGCTAGTTGATTCTTGCTACAATAAATTGTTTGATTACAAAATCCCTATGCATAGGAAGTGGGTTAGGCTTAAATTTGTTTGCTATATGATTCATGATGCTCTCTTTATGTTTCAGTTCTTACTTTTGTTGAGCATCATCAAAATTATCTATGCCTAGCTAAAAGGCATTAAAGAAAAGCGCATGTTGGTAGACAACCCAATATTTATACCTACTATTTTTGTATGTCCACACGATTACGCTATTGTAGTAATCATGTTTTATATGTTTTCTTTCAATAAAGTGCCAAGTATAGCCTTTGGGATAGTGTGGATACTTGTTGATTTGATTCTGTGCAAAACAGAAACTTTTGCGTCCAGTGATGGAATTTCTATTCTGTACTGGAACGTGATAAAATCCTGAAATTTTTACACAGTATTGGGTTCCAAATGTTTTATGCTGTCCTATGTTTTCAGAATTTTTGGAGTTACAGAAGTATGACTTTAATTCAGATCATTACAGGCTGTTCTGTTTTTTGACAGATTCTGTTTTTATTGCATAGTTTGCTTGTTTTAGTGTTTCCATAGCTTATATTGTGAGATATAAATTGTGGGAATGATAGAATATAGTAGGCATTATGTGAGAACAATTATGAATCTTGTCTTGGCAGTACCTAAGTGGATGATTTATTTTTATCATACTAACCTATCTCACGAGTTCCGTTAAGTTTTGTGTGATTGAAGTTTTCAAGTTTTGGGTCAGATGACGATAGAAGGAGAAAAAGGAGTAGCAACACCCTAAGCTTGGGGATGCCCAAGGCACCCCAAGGTAATATTCAAGGAAGACTTAAGCGCCTAAGCTTGGGGATGCCCCGGAAGGCATCCCCTCTTTCGTCTTCAATCTATCGGTATACCTCACTTGGAGCTATATTTTTATTCGTCACATGATATGTGTTTTTCTTGGAGCATATTCTCACTTTGTTTGCTGTTTGAATAAAATACCTTGGTTCTGAAATTTTGATTTGGAGAGAGTCCACACATAGCTACTTAATCTATTAACTACTCTTTGTTCTTCATTTATATCTTTTGAAGTAGTTTGTCATTCACTCTTGTGCTTCACTTATATCCTAAGAGTAAATTGTTGAAAGAATTGAATATCATAAACCACAAATTATATATGTTCGAAATGCTTAGTAATATTTTCACATTGGGTTAAGATAATAAAATCTATTGAAGTTTGACAATCACAATATTGGTCATACAAGCAATTCATAAATGATTAGTATATGGAAGAGAAATTTCACATACAAATATATTATCTTGGACATCTTTTATGATTGTGAATACCCATTAATTATTGTCGAACTTGATCAAATAAGTTGAAGTTGGACAAGGAATACAACGCAATGAGTTATGATTGGGTATATTTGATAGCCAAAATTTCTGTACTAAGCGGGAATACTGCTTGTGCATCCAAAATCCTTGAGCCAAGTTTCTTCCATGAGTGTCCACCATACCTACCTATATACGGTATTACCCTGTCGTTCAAAGTAAATTTGCATGTGCCATCTCTAATCATTCAAATAAACATTTGTTTTGTGTGCCCGTACCGCTGAAGGGGCGACGGGGCGGTCAATATCTTCCATGCTAAGTGGGTTATTCTCATGACGAGAGTTTATTCACTTGTCTTACATGAGAGTGGCTGGTATTTAGGATGCCTAGTCCCGTTAAGCAAAAACAAAGAAAAATATAATAAAACAAACTCCCCCTGGAAAGTTGATTGTTTGGAGGGCACCCGAGGATTCGGCTAACCATGGCTTGTGTTTGTATGGTTGTGGGGGAGTAAACCTTTATCTTTCTGCATGGGAACCACCAATAATGTGTTTAGCATGGAAGATATTGAAATCCTTTGTCGTCACGTTGACAGGCAAAACACACCGCTCAAAATGAAAGTATCTCTATTGTAAGCAGTGAGCTCTGGCACATAAGCAAATCCATGCTTCCCTCTGCAAAGGGCCTATCTATTTACTTTTCATGTTGAGTCAACTTCTTATTCCAACCTCAATTATTCTCCACTTGGCAAGCATCATGTGGTGGGGAAATATCCAGACACATATATCCAGTCAAATATATTTGATCATGAATTATTATTGTTGACAATTATCTCTATGATAAGTTGGGAGGCAAAACATTAAGCCCTGATCTTCCTCTGTGTCCGATGAATGTTGTTTGTTCTAAAAATATGCTTTGAGTACTAGCAATCATAGAAGACTATATGATAATTGAGTATGTGGAACTGTTACTTACACTTTGCTGAAAATAAGATGAATTGAAATTGTTTGATGACTAAGGACATAGGTTGTTAAGTTTCAAGAGAGTGCATTGTTTAAACCATAACATGTGAATTGATTGCTAATTTATCATGATGAGTTTATGAGAAATAGTGGTTGTTTATGATACTAGGAAAAGTGATTGAATTATCATTAATCAAACTTATGCACTATGCTAGCATTCAATCTTCATAAATTATTTCTTCTATCATTTACCTACTCGAGGACGAGCAGGAATTAAGCTTGGGAATGCTGGTACATCTCCAACGTATCTATAATTTATGAAGTATCCATGCCATGTTTAAAATAATTTTATATGGTTTTTGGTGCACTTTTTTATGATTTTGATGGACTAACATATTAACCTAGTGCCCAGTGCCAATTCTTGTTTTCTGCATGTTTTTGATTTTCTAGAAAATCCATACCAAACGAAGTCCAAATGTGCCAAAACTTTTTGACGATTTTTTCTGAAGGAAAGAGACTCGGGAAGCTTCAAGGAAGTACCAGAAGACCCACAGGGGCCCCACAAGGCAACAGGGCGTGCCCTGGGGGTAGGCGCGCTCTGATGGCTTGTGGGCCCCCTGTGGCACCTCTTCGCGTGATTCCAACGCTGAAAATTCTTATATATACAGAAACTCCCGAAAGTTAACCTAGATGAGTTTTTTCGCTGCCGCAAGCCTCTATTTCAAAGCGACCTTATCCGGAGCTCCGTTCTGGCACCCTACCGGAGGGGGGAAGTCATCACCGGAGGCCATCTACATCATCCCCGCTGCCTCCATGACGAGGAGGGAGTAGTTCACCCTCGGGGCTGAGGGTATGTACCAGTAGCTGTGTGTTTGATCTCTCTCTCTCTCGTGATCTTGATTTGGCACGATCTTGATGTATCCATGAGCTTTGTTAATATAGTTGGATCATATGGTGTTCTTCCCTATCTATCTTTGTTGTGATGAATTGAGTCTTGCTCTTTGAGGTTTTGTTATGTCGGATTGAATATTTGGATTTGAGATCACTTGATGTATGTCTTGCATGTGGATACCCGTGGTGAGAATGGGGTATTCTATTGAGTCACTTGATATATGTTATGGTAATCAACCTGCAGATTCCCGTGGTGACATTGGAGTAATCTAGGCATAGAGGTTGATACACGTTTTCGTCCTACTTTCCCCGATAGGAACTTTGGAGTTATTCTTTGTCACATGTTGAGGGATTGCTATATGATTCAATTATGGTAGCACTGTTGAGAGATTGCACTAGTGAAAGTATGAACCCTAGGCCTTGTTTCCAAGCATTGCAACACCATTTGTGCTCTCTTTTGTTACTTGCCACCTTGCTGTTTTTATTATTTCAGATTACAAAAACCTATATCTACTATCCATACTACACTTGTATCACCATCTCTTCGCTGAACTAGTGCACCTATACAATTTACCATGGTATTAGGTGTGTTGGGGACACAAGAGATTTCTTGTATTTGATTGTAGGGTTGTTTGAGAGAGACCATCTTCATCCTACACCTCTCGCAGATTGATAAACCTTCGGTCATCCACTTGAGGAAAATTTGCTGCTGTCCAACAAAGCTCTGCGCTTGGAGGCCCAACAGAGTCTACAAGAATAAGTTGTGTAGTAGACATCATAGGGTTTTACGCATACTGTGGCCCAAACCTGGGTAAAACACTCATGTGCTGTCGTGGTTGTTGCTGCTCTTTGTGTGCTGCGTGCCCACGCCGAACGTTAAGGGGCTCTCTGGCCCCACAGATTGTCAGACACCAACACTCCGGCCCCTAGGCCAGCCAGCATTTTAGAGCCGTCAAAGTGCATTGTCCAGTGGGAATAAGTACTATACCCTCTAGGGATTTCGGCTTCCGTCCATTCCACCACAAAATCTGCTAATACTTGGGATTTAATGGCTCGGCTTGGGCGGTATGTAATTTCAAAGGGTAAGAGCGCAATTGCCCATTTAGTGACTGTACCTATGGCATCCCTGTTATTGATTATATCATTAAGAGGTACTTCAGATGCCACTGTGATCGAGCACTCCTGAAAATAGTGGCCTAGTTTCTGAGATGCCATAAAGATTGCATAGGCTATCTTCTAATAATGGGGATACTTTATTTTACACAGGGTAAGTACCTCGGAAACATAATAAACAGGTCCTTGGACCTGGAGCTTATGCCCTTCAACGTCACGCTCGACAACAAGTACTGCGCTGATGATTTGGTTTGTAGCCGAGATGTATAACAACATCGGTTCTCCTGCTCCAGGTGCTGCCAGTATAGGGTTGGTTGCGAGAAATGTTTTGATTTCCTCTAATGCGGCACCTGCCTCGCTAGTCCATTGAAAATTATTTGTTTGCTTTAGTAGCTTGTAGAGAGGTCGTAGGGCCATTTCTCCAAGCAAGAGATAAAGCGGCTCAGAGCGGCTACGCAACCAGCTAGTCGTTGGACGTGCTTTAGCTCCGTAGGGACTTCCAATCAGGTAAGGGCCCAAATTTTATCAGAGATGGGAAATGATGAAGCCGAGCAGTTTGCCTGCTAGTACGCCGAAGACACACTTCTCTGGATTTAGCTTTATATTATATGCTCGAAGGCTGTGAATGTTTCCCGAAGGTCGTCCACCAATTTGTTGATGTTTTTAGTTTTAACAAACATGTCATCTACATATGCCTCCATGATTTTGCCAATCTGTGGTTCCAGGCATGTTTGAATCATGCGCTGGGATGTTGCGCCCGTGTGATACGTCTCCAACGTATCTATAATTTTTGATTGTTCCATGGTCTTATAGTATCAATCTTGGATGTTTTATATGCAATTATATGCCATTATATATCATTTTTTTGGGACTAACCTATTAACCTAGTGCCCAGTGCCAGTTGCTGTTTTTTTGCTTATTTTTGTCTTTTCAGAAAATCATTATCAGAAAGAGTCCAAACAAGAACAAAAACTTTGGATTATTTTTTTCTAGACCAGTAGAGACCCACGAATCTTCGGGAGAAGACCAGAGGAGCCACGAGGGAGCCACAAGCTCGGACGGCGCGCCCTGGGGGGTAGGGCACGCCCCCAGGCTTGTGGGCCCCTCGTAGCCCCGCCTGACCTAATTCCAACGCTATAAATTCCCAAATATACCCAATATACCAAAATGACAGAAGAGAAAACCTTTCTGCTGCCACAAGCCTCTGTTCTTCCGCGATCCCATCTGGAGGCCTTTTCCGGTACTCTGCCGGAGGGGGAATCGATCACGGAGGGCTTCTTCATCAACCTTGCTGCCCCTCCGATGATGTGTGAGTAGTTTACCACAGACCTACGGGTCCATAGCTAGTAGCTAGATGGCTTCTTATCTCTCTTTGATCTTCAATACCATGTTCTCCTCGATGTTCTTGGAGTTCTATCCGATGTAATCTTCTTTTGCGGTGTGTTTGTTGGGATCCGATGAATTGTGAGTTTATGATCAGATTATTCATGAGAAATATTTGAGTCTTCTCTGAACTATTTTATGCATGATTATTATCGCTTTGTATTTCTCTCAGATCTATCGATTTGGTTTGGCCAACTAGATTGGTTTTATCTTGCAATGGGAGAGGTGCTTTGTGATGGGTTCAATCTTGTGGTGCTCAATCCCAGTGACAGAAAGGGACATGACACGTATTTGTATTGTTGCCATTCAGGATAAAAAGATCGGGTTTAATCATATTGCTTGAGTTTACTTTGTCTACATCATGTCATCTTGCTTAAGGCGTTACTCTGTTTCATACTTAATACCCTAGATGCATGTTGGATAGCGGTCGATGGGTGGAGTAATAGTAGTAGATGCAGGCAGGAGTCGGTCTACTTCTCTCAGAAGTGATGCCTATATACATGATCATTGCCATGAATCTGTCATAATTATTTGCTTTTCTATCAACTGCCCAACAGTAATTTGTTTACCCACCGTATGCTATGTGTTCAAGAGAGAAGCCTCTACTGAAAACTATGGCCCCCGGGTCTACTTTTATCATATATTAAAACCAAAAATACCTTTCTGCAATTTATTTACTTTATTTTATTTAGTATTTTAGTTTATCTATCTATCACTATCAGAATTAATCCTTGCAAATAACCGCTAAGAGGATTGACAACCCTCTTATTTGCGTTGGGTGCAAGTGTTTGCTTTTGTGTGTGCAGGTGTGTCTAATGGGATTTTGCTTGGTTCTCCTACTGGATTGATAACCTTGGTTATTAACTGAGGGAAATACTTATCTCTACTATACTGCATCATCCTCTCCTCTTCGGGGAAATACCAACATAGTCTACAAGTAGCAGGAAGAATTTCTGGCGCCGTTGCCGGGGAGACATCACCAAAATTTATCAAGTACCTTCGCACAAACTATCATCCACTTGCATTTATTTTATTTGTCTTTTTATTTTCATTTGCCTCTCGTTTTCATCTCCCCCACTTCTAAAACAATTTTACAAAAAAAACACAAAAAAAATTTGTTCGCTCGTTTGTTTGCTTGTGTTGCCATGTGCTTCCTATTTGCTTGCATCTTTGCTTGCTAAAAAAAACTATTGATATGGATCCTCATCCACTTGCCAATCTTTTCAACAAATCCAATTATGATGAACCAATTGCTAGTGAGTTGAGTGCAATAGATTATCTTTATGAAGTTTTGCTTGAAAATCGTGAATCTGAAAATTGTTATGAAGAAATTTATAAAGTGATTCATGATAGATCCTTGAATGAAAAGCATGATTGCAATGATTTTATTTTAAATTCTATTAATATTAATTGTGTTAATAATATTCAAAACTACAAGCTTGGGGATGATGATTTTGTTATGTCCACTACTTATTGTAATGATCATGATTGGGGTGATGTTTTTTATGATCTTGAGAATTTATTTAAGCCTCATGATGAATATGATATTGATAATAATGATTGCAATACTATTGAAAGTGGGTTTGGAAGAGTGTCAACTTTAGGTAAAAATAATCCCACATATTCGGAGAGTGTTGAATCTTATGAAATTTTTGATAAATGTGGGTTTGGAGAGGTCATGACTTTAGTTGATGTTAATCCCACTATCTTGGAAGAGTATAGAACTTTTATGCATGTGGATCATGAAGAGAATATTTTATATGATAGCTATATTGTTGAATTTGACTATGATCCTTCATGTAATTATTATGAGAGAGGAAAATATGGATGTAGAAATTTTCATGTTACTCAATTACCTCTCTTTGTGTTGAAATTTTTGCTTCGTTCTTCTTATTTGCATATGCTAGATATTGCTTGTCTTGATAAAAAAATTCCTATAAAATGCCTATGCATAGGAAGTATGTTAGAATTAAAAGTGTTTTACACATGTTTTATGATGATCCCTTTGTGTTTCGATTATTATCTTTCATGTGAGCATCATTAAAATCTCAAAGCCTATCTTAATGGCTATAAAGAAAGAGCTTGTTGGGAGACAACCCAATTCCTTTACTTTCTGTTTTTGTGTGTTTACAAAATTATAGCTTCAGTTATGATTGTGTTTTTATCTTTTAATTAGTGTTTGTGCCAAGTAATGCCTTTGGGCTGATTTGGATGATAGTATAATTGATGCTGTTTGGAAAACAGAAAGTTTTGAGTCCAGTATTTGATTTTTGATTCTGTACTGGGGCGTCATAAAAATCTGAAATTTTTACACAGTATTGGTATATGAATTTCCCACGCTGTCCTAGTTTTTCAGAATTTTTGGAGTTACATAAGTATGGCTTTTAAATATATCTTTATAGACTGTTCTGTTTTAGACAGATTCTGTTTTTGTTGCATAGTTTGCCTATTTTGATGAATCTATGGATCGTATCTGGGGGTATGAGTCATGGAGAAGTTGGAGTACATTAGAATTATGCCAATATTAAATATGAATCAATTTACAACAGTACCTAAAGTTTAAGATTTGTTTGTTATACTAACGGATCTCACGAGGTTTCCGTTGAGTTTTGTGTGCTGAAGTTTTCAAGTTTTGGGTGAGACTTCGATGGATAAAGGAATAAGGAGCGGCAAGAGCCTAAGCTTGGGGATGCCCAAGGAACCCCAAGGTAATATTCAAGGAAAACTCAAGCATCTAAGCTTGGGGATGCCCCGGAAGGCATCCCCTCTTTCGTCTACAATCTATCGGTAACTCACTTGGAGCTATATTTTTATTCATCACATGATATGTGTTTTACTTGGAGCATCTTGTGATATAATTTGTTTGCTTTAGTTTGCTTTTTATTTTGTCACAATCATCTTTGCTGAACACACCTTTTTGAGAGGGACACACATTATTCGTGATTTGTTAGAATACTCTATGTGCTTCACTTATATCTTTTGATCTAGGCAGTTGCTCTAGTGCTTCACTTATATCTTTTAGAGCACGGCGGTGGTTATATTTTAAAGAAATAGTTGCACTCTCATGCTTCACTTATATCTTTTTGAGAGTCTAATGAATAGCAATGGTAATATGCACGGGTTATGAATTTGGTCCTAATATGATAGGTATTCAAGAGGGATATAATAAAAACTTTCATGTAGATCACTGAATATGATAAGTTTGATTCCTTGCAATAGTTTTGCGATATTTAGATGGTAATATGCTAGTAGATAATTGTGGTTTAGTAAGAATATTGGTGTTAAGGTTTGTGATTCCCGAAGCATGCACGTATGATCTGTCGTTGTGCTAAGTTGGAGCATGATTTATTCTTGATTGTCTACCTTATGAGTGGCAGTCGGGGATGAGCGATGGTCTTTTCCTACCAATATATCCCCCTAGGGGCATGCGTAGTAGTACTTTGCTTCGAGGGCTAATAAACTTTCGCAATAAGTATGTGAGTTCTTTATGACTAATGTGAGTCCATGGATTATACGCACTCTCACCTTTCCGCAATTTGCTAGCCTCTTCGGTACCGTGCATTGCCCTTTCTCACATCGAGAGTTGGTGCAAACTTCGCCGGTGCATCCAAAGCCTCTTTATATCTTCCTCAAAACAGCCACCATACCTACCTATCGTGGCATTTCCATAGCCATTCCGAGATATATTGCCATGCAACTTCCACTGTTCCGTTTTTATGACACACATCATCATTGTCATATTGCTTTGCATGATCATACAGCTGACATAGTATTTGTGGCTCAGCCACCGTTCATCATTTTTGATACATGTTACACTAGTATCATTGCACATCCTGGTACACCGCCAGAGGCATTCATATAGAGTCATATTTTTGTTCTAGTTTCGAGTTGTAATTTTTTGAGTTGTAAGTAAATAGAAGTATGATGATCATCATTATTAGAGCATTGTCCCGGTGAGGAAAAAAAAGAGGCCAAAAAGAGCCCACGAAAAAAATGAGAGAAAAAGAGAGAAGGGGCAGTGTTACTATCCTTTTCCATACTTGTGCTTCAAAGTAGCACCATGTTTTTCATATAGAGAGTCTCCTATTTGGTCACTTTCATATACTAGTGGGAATTTTTCATTATAGAACTTGGCTTGTATATTCCGATGATGGGCTTCCTCAAATGCCTGAGGTCTTCATGAACAAGCAAGTTGGATGCACACCCATTTAGTTTTCATGTTGAGCTTTCATACACTTATAGATCTTAGTGCATCCATCGCATGGCAATCCCTACTCCTCGCATTGATATCAATTTATGGGCATCTCCATAGCCCGTTGATTAGCCTCGTTGATGTGGGACTATCTTCTTATTTTTTACTTCCCCTTATTAATCTCTACCACCATACCCTATTCCACCCATAGTGCTATATCCATGGCTTGCGCTCATGTATTGTATGGGGGTTGAAAAAGCTGAAGCGTGTTAAAAAGTATGAACCAATTGCTCGGCTTGTCATCGGGATAGTGCATGATAAATATTTTGTGTGAAGAAGATGGAGCATGACAGGATTATATGATTTTGTAGGGATAACTTTCTTTAGCATTTTTATTTTGAAAGACATGATTGTTTGTTAGTATGCCTGAGTATTGATGTCTTTATATCAAATTATAGACTATTGCTTTGAATCATTCGGATCTTATTATTCATACCGTAAGAGAGATTACATGATGAAACATGATAGGTAGCATTCCACATCAAAAATTCTGTTTTTTATCATTTACCTACTCAAGGACGAGCAGGAATTAAGCTTGGGGATGCTTGATACGTCTCCAACGTATCTATAATTTTTTATTGTTCCATGCTATTATAGTATCAATCTTGGATGTTTTATATGCAATTATATGCCACTATATATCATTTTTTGGGACTAACCTATTAACCCAGTGCCCAGTGCCAGTTGTTGTTTTTTTGCTTGTTTTTGTCTTTTCAGAAAATCATTATCAAAAAGATTCCAAATGAGAAAAAAACTTTGGATTAATTTTTTCTGGACCAGAAGAGACCCACGAAGCTTCGGTAGAAGACCAGAGGAGCCATGAGGGAGCTACAAGCTCGGAGGGCGAGCCCTGGGGGTAGGGCGCGCCCCCCGGGCTTGTGGGCCCATCGTAGCCCCTCCTGACCTAATTCCAGCGCTATAAATTCCCAAATATTCCCAATATACCAGAATGACAGAAGAGAAAACCTTTCCACTGCCGCAAGCCTCTGTTCTTCCGCGATCCCATCTAGAGGCCTTTTTCGGTACTCTTCCGGAGGGGGAATCGATCACGGAGGGCTTCTTCATCAAACTTGCTGCCCCTCCGATGATGTGTGCGTAGTTTACCACAGACCTACGGGTCCATAGCTAGTAGCTAGATGGCTTCTTCTCTCTCTTTGATCTTCAATACCATGTTCTCCTCGATGTTCTTGGAGTTCTATCTGATGTAATCTTCTTTTGTGGTGTGTTTGTTGGGATCCGATGAATTGTGAGTTTATGATCAGATTATTAATGAGAAATATTTGAGTCTTCTCTGAACTCTTTTATGCATGATTGTTATAGCTTTGTATTTCTCTCCTATCTATCGATTTGGTTTGGCCAACTAGATTGGTTTATCTTGCAATGGGAGAGGTGCTTTGTGATGGGTTCAATCTTGCGGTGCTCAATCCCAGTGATAGAAAGGGACATGACACGTATTTGTATTATTGCCATTAAGGATAAAAAGATGGGGTTTAATCATATTGCTTGTGTTTACTTTGTCTACATCATGTCATCTTGCTTAAGGCGTTACTCTGTTTCATACTTAATACCCTAGATGCATGCTGGATAGCGGTTGCTGGGTGGAGTAATAGTAGTAGATGCAGGCAGGAGTCGGTCTACTTGTCTCGGACGTGATGCCTATATACATGATCATTGCCATGAATCCGTCATAATTATTTTCTTTTCTATCAATTGCCCAACAGTAATTTGATTACCCACCGTATGCTATGTGTTCGAGAGAGAAGCCTCTAGTGAAAACTATGGCCCCCGGGTCTATTTTTATCATATATTAAAACCAAAAATACCTTGCTGCAATTTATTTACTTTTATTTTATTTATTATTTTAGTTTATCTATCTATCACGATCAGAATTAATCCTTGCAAATAACCGCTAAGAGGATTGACAACCCTCTTATTTCCGTTGGGTGCAAGTGTTTGCTTTTGTGTGTGCAGGTGCGTCTAACGGGATTTTGCTTGGTTCTCCTACTGGATTGATAACCTTGGTTCTTAACTAAGGGAAATACTTATCTCTACTCTACTGCATCATCCTCTCCTCTTCGGGGAAATACCAACACAGTCTACATGTAGCACTGCGCTCTTTAAACCAAAGGGTATTGTTTTAAAACAGAATGGCCCGTATGGAGTTATGAAAGCTGTAGCGGATTGATCAGATTCCTTCATCTTTGTTTGATGATACCCCGAGTAGGCATCCAGGAAACATAGTGAATCATGTCCTGCCGTGGCGTCCACGATTTGGTCAATACGTGGTAGGGGGAAGGGGTCCTTTGGGCAAGCCTTGTTAACGTCCTTGAAATTGACACAAAGGTGCCATGACATGTCCTTCTTAGGTACCATGACCAGGTTAGCCAACCACTCGGGGTGTTTAATGTCTCAGATGAATCCGGTCTCTAGGAACTTGGCTAGTTCCTCACCCATAGCCTGCCTCTTTGGCTCAGAGAAACGGCGATGTGCCTATTTGACCGGTTTAAAGCCCTCTATGATATTCAGGCTGTGCTCGGCAAGGGATCTGGGATTTCCTGGCATGTCGGAAGGGTGCCAGGAAAAGATGTCCCAATTTTCTCAAAGAAACATACATAATGCCTCATCCGCAATTGGGTCTAGCTGCGTGCCCATGGACGCCGTTTTGTTGGCGTCTGTTGGATGCACTTGAAATTTGACAATTTCATCAGTCGGTTTGAATGACATAAGTTTAGATCTCTTGTCAAGGATGACATCGTCTCTATCAACGGTGGCACGCAAAGCTGTTAGATCCTCGGCCGCGAAGGCCTCGGCAAAGGATTCAAGGGCAAGCAATGCCCTTTTGTTCTCGGCTCTGAGCGCTCTATCAGGATTGCTTGCTATAGTGATCACGCCAATGGGTCTCGGCATCTTGAGCTTCATATAAGTGTAGTGTGGGATGGTGTGGAATTTTGTGAATGTCACAGCCCAGAAGAGCGTGGTAACCACTTCGAATGGGCACAATGTGGAAGGTTAGCTCCTCAGAGCGGTAATTGTCGGGAGTTCCGAATACTACTTCAAGGGTGATTTTGCCGCTGCATCGCGCCTCCTTTCCTGGGATAATCCCCTTAAATGTGGTATAACTGGGTTCGATGTGTGCTCTATCACACTGCATCTTCTGCAGAGTCTCTTCATATATGAGGTTTAAACTGCTGCCACCGTCCATTAGAACTTTACGTAGCCGACATCCATCCACTATATGGTCAAGGACTAGGGCTGCTGTTCCTCGGCTTGACCCGGTCTTCGGCTGGTCTTGTTGCCCAAAAGTGATAGGCATGTCCGCCCATTTATCCGGTGTCGCTACCTGATGAACGTGGCTTGTCTCGCGAAGGGCTCGCTTTCTTTGTATAACACCCCGGACACACCCGCCGGTGGTCGTTACTCCTGGCGGGATCTAGACTGGCCTCACAGATCAATAATAGTGTTTCCTGCGCACTTTGTCCTCACTCATGCGCACCCGGGAGCAACTTCCCGGTCAGTCACCCATCCTGAAATTACTCCAAGCTGAGCACACTTAACTTTGGAGTTCTGTCCGAATGGGCTCCCGGAAAAGAAGGAATTCCTTATTGAGATGAGTAGTCTATCATCCCTAATAAGCCAGGCTATCACATACACCCCAACTCAGAGGAACCGACGTCCTCGTTGGGCACAGGAACGTTCCCTCTTGGCACATACGTCTGTGCATCCAGTCCGGTACATGTGCCATGCCATGTGCCACGACGGGTCACAAACGTCATGAACAACATGACCGCGCACATGTCCGCAGACATCCGTGTAACCGTGAGGGTCGGCTCTGATACCAACTTATAACACCCCGGACACACCCGCCAGTGGTCGTTACTCCTGGCAGGATCTTGACTGGCCTCACAGATCAATACTAGTCTTTCCTGCGCACTTTGTCCTCACTCATGCGCACCCAGGAACAACTTCTCGGTCGGTCACCCATCCTGAAATTACTCCAAGCTGAGCACGCTTAACTTTGGAGTTCTGTCCGAATGGGCTCCCGAAAAAGAAGGAATTTCTTATTGAGATGAGTAGTCTATCATCCCTAATAAGCCAGGCTATCACACTTTGGTTCCTTGACAGATGAGTTTCGTAGATCATTAAGATCTCGCATTCGTCAGAGGACATTGCCGCGTGCTTGTTGTGCGTGTACATACTGTTGAGGAGGTCCCCTCCCTTTGCCACATGTTTAACTACCCAGCAAGCCCGAAGACTATGAATTGGGTTTGTGTTCAACAAAACAGAGTGGATGGGGCATGGTTGATCCAGGAGTTTATCGATCGCAGCTCTTGGCCCTATTATGGGTTTCTTTCTTTTCCGTGATGGCTCTTCGGCCCTGGAGCGTCGAGAGCGCTTGTTCAGACGTATATGCCTATCGCGGTTCGCCGCTTAAATGTGGATTGAATCCCTCTCCTCCTTTTGGGCCAACCAAGCGTCTTCCATGATGCAAAATCTTGATACCAAGTCCGACAACTCAGAAAAGGTTTGAACGCATCAACGAGTGAGGGCATTTAAGATGCCTTCATCGTGCTAGTTATGGCGGAAAGTTGCCAGGATTTCTAAGTCACAGCAGTCTGGGATTTTGTTCTTGATGAACAAGAAACGCATCCAGAATTGCCGAACTGTCTCATGAGGTTGTTGCCTAACGTAGACCTGGTCCCAGACATTGGGTGGTCCTGAATTACTCGGCCAATACTCGATGTGGAGGGTGGGTGGGATCAAAAACTTAACCCCAGCCTGTTGCGGTTTCGCTGCTCCGAAGTACACCACCCGAGGTTGTAGTGCTGAGGCCGAACGAGTAGGGCTGGCTTTCGAGTCCGAGCTCTAGGCTCCCTCTAATTGGTCATGCTTGTCATCCTCCATCGGTTGGTGTGCGATTTTCGAGTTCATCTGCACATGAAGATCCTCGGTCGAATTAGGAGATAGAGCATGAGGCTCGGCTATGGTTTCGGCATCGTCAACCTTTGATTCCCGAGGGAGGGGGCGATCTGACATGTTTTTGGTTTTCGGTTGAGCCGATGACTTGAGAGTCTGGCGCAAAAGATGCGCCATTTTTTGTCTGATCGTTGATCGACGTCTCCATTATTATGAAGCGACCATATGGCGGGACCTGTATGGGCCACCAATGTCGGTGCTAAAACTGGCGGATCTCGGGTAGGGGGTCCCGTGATGTACGTCTAGGATTAATGGTAACAGGGTACAAAGGGAGACGATGTTTACCCAGGTTTGGGACCTCTCGAAGAGGTAAAACCCTATGTCCTGCTTTGATTGTATTGATGTGATGCAGTACAGAGTACAAGATGATCTACCTCGAGATCGTATGATTGTGTTCTAAACCCTAAGGCTCATAATCGTGCCTCTAAAGACTAAACCCCTCAGCTTATATATGCACCGGGGGTACCTAGGTTACACACATGGTCGGTTGTCAACACGCTGGCTACAAAGCAATCCTTGAAGTACATGCCAAGTCTTCGAAGGTTTCCATCTAGATCATGCCGAGGTTTGTAGCTTTGGTAGTCCTTCCCTTTAGTGATCGATGGGCCATGAGCCCGGCCCATGGACTGCGGGCCATACAAGTTAGCACCCCTTAGTCCAGGACACCGTCACTTGCCGAACCCTTGTTCCTGTCATATCGCTGTCTCCCCTGGGTCTTAAAATTTTCATCCACACAAAACTTAACAGAACTCATGAGATAGGTTCGTACACATAAAAATAAATCACCCATCATGTACTGTCAAGACAAGTTGCATAATTGCTTTCAAACATTAGCTACCATATCTCGGTAGATAAGTCATTCCCAATGCACCTAACAAGCCCCTATTTCATAATATCTCTACCTTCACCAATTGAGCGCGATACCTAATTAAGATGGATGA
This sequence comes from Elymus sibiricus, assembly GCA_039707655.1. Classification (NCBI taxonomy): domain Eukaryota; kingdom Viridiplantae; phylum Streptophyta; class Magnoliopsida; order Poales; family Poaceae; genus Elymus; species Elymus sibiricus. Next base: position 265,995,460 of record CM077676.1, on the reverse strand, counting down.
TTTCCCACTTGTGCTTCCAAAATTGTGCTGTTAGGAAAATACACAACTTCTAAAATTTAGGCACTTAATTACTCTGCGTTTTCGAAGAGACTCCATGCCGGCCTCGCCAAAAGGGCCAAGTTAAAAAGTTCAAAATCTTTCAAGCCAAAGCCTTCCATATATCATGGCATAGTCATCTTATCCCATGCCTCCCAATAAGGTTTCCTCTGTATTTGCTTGCTTCCCCACCAGACGGCTCTAATGGTCGAGGTTAAATGCTCACATAGACAACGAGGCAAATGGAAGCATGACATTGAGTAAAATGGAATAGCTTGTTCCACAGACTTAATCAGAAGATCCTTTCGACGGCTGACATTGTTTTCTCCATCCAACCTCGAATTTTACTCCAGCGGCGATCATTTAAATACTTGAAGGCACTATTCTTTGACAACCCCACATCTATGGGCATTCCCAAATATTTCTCACAGAGTTTTTGATTTGGTATCTGCAAGATAGTTTTAACTTGTCCCCTTACCACCTTTGCGCATCCCTTACCGAAGAATATGGATGATTTATCTTTATTGATTCGTTGTCCCGATGCCTTATCATATGTTTCCAGCAAAAGAGAAACTTCTTCTGTCCCACCAGACTTGCTCTAAAAAATAGCAGGCTGACATCTACAATGGTTCACCGCCGGGGTCGATGCAGCCACTTTAATGCTACCAAGATTAGATTACTGAACTCTAAATTTTAAAAGGCACGAAGGCCCTCTACTGCCAGCAAGAACATGTATAGGGTGAAATAGGATCTCCCTGACGGATGCCTCGTGTTGGTTTTAACTCCTCTAACTTCTGCCCACTAAAAAGCACTAAAACGGACGAGCAGCTACTAGTGGAGAGTGCCTCTTCAACACTGGTTAGGCTGCTTGGCACTCGCACGCCTCTCCCGCATGGGCCGGCCCAACAAACCGAGTGTCCCTTTCGTTCGCTTAGTTTTTTTTAGCTGCTTGTTCTTTCGATCAGTTGATCGGTCGATATATGCTCAAAAAATAGAGTTGGTCGGTTAATAGTTCACCAGTAGACCTGGTTGATCATGACTAGTTACCAGCGACCATTGATAGAGGACAGTTGGCCGTCGACTTTTACAAAAAAGCAAAAAGTTCACTTAAATGGAAAAAAGTTCAAAAAATTGAAAAAGAAGTTCAAAAAATTAGAAAAAAGTAAATGAAATTAGGAGAAAAACTTCACAAATTTAAGAAAAAGTTCAGGAATTTGAAAAGTGTTCAAGACTTGGAGTTCGTATTTTGAAAAATGTTTGCAAAAATGAAAAGGTTCATGAATTTGAAAGTTCACAAATTCTTTGAAAAAAGTTTGTTATTTGAAAAATTTACGAGTTTTGAGGAAAAGTTCATGAATTTGAAAAAAAATCACAAAAAGTGGAAAATGTTTTTGAAAAAAGTTCACGAAAACTGTGAAAAGTTCACAAAATTGATAAAACAAGAAGTGGAAAAAGAAAGAAAAACTAAAAAAAATATAAAACATAAAATAAAATGAAAAATGAAACATAATGAGAAACCATTGAAAAAAAAACCTACACGTGCCGACCCATTTAGCTACTATTGTGGGAAGGGGGTGTGCGCTGCTTTGTTGAAATGCTTTTAAGTGGCGCACCAGGAGCCAAATAGGGGTTGCCCCTATGTCTTGCTTATAGCGACACGTAGGGAATCCTCGCAGGAGGCCACAACCTTGTTTTTTTTCTTTTTTTGGTTTCTTTTTTTACTTCCAAATATTCTAAATAAATATATTACAAAAACACTTTAGATAAAAACAATTGAAAAAAATGTCAACCAAGCATTTGAAAGACGTTAAATGTGTATAGAGAAAATGTTTCTCATGTATACAAAAACAATGTGTATGAAAAAAGTTGATCATGTATTCAACAAATGTTAAAACAAGCATTTAAAAAAATGTTAAACAAGTATTTGTAAAAGCTTAATCAAGCATTTGAAAAATCTTAAATATCTATAGAAAAATGTTGACCATTTATTCAAAAAATGTTAATTTTGCATTTGAAAAAATGTTAAATAAGCATTTGAATTTTTTTAAATGTGTATAGAACAAATGATGACCATGTGTTAAGAAAATGTTAATCTTGTATTTGAAAACTTTTAATCAACATTTGAAATTATTAAAATGTGTATAGAAAAAATCTTGACCGTGTATTAAGTTTTTTTAATCTTGTATTTGAAATATCTTAATTAAGCATTTGAAAAATGTTAAAAATGTGTATTGAAAAATTGTTGACCGTGTATTCAAAAAATGTTAAACTTGTATTTGAAAAAAATTAAACGTATTTAAAAAAATACTCTTGACGTATACAAAAAATGTAGAATGAAAACCAAAAGAAACAAAGAAAAACGGAAGAAAATAATAAGTGCAAAAGAAACAAAGGAAACCAAAGAAAAAAGGTAAAAGGAAAACCGAAGAAACAAGTGCAAAAGAATGGAAAACGTTGAATACCGCTGAAGAAACAAAGAAAAACAAAAGAAAACCATTGAAATCCAAAAAAGAAACAGAAAACCAAAGAAAAACCAAGGAAAACCATGAAAGAAACAAAGAGAAATCAAAGAAAAACGAAAGAAAAAAATAATAAAAACATGAAGTATAATGATGAAACAAAGAAACCAAAGGAAAACCAGAGAAGAAATAAGAAAACCAAACAAAAAACAAAAACAAAACTTGAACGAACACATCAGCGAATAGACAGACGACCGAATGAACGAGTAACATGCTATTGGGCCAGCCCATATGCGTGAAGATCAAGAAAGTTCGGAGCGACAACGGAACGGAGTTCAAGAACACGAGTGTGGATACCTTTCTAGATGAGGAGGGTATTTCACATGAGTTCTCGGCTACGTACACACCTCAACAAAATGGAGTTGTTGAGAGGAAGAACCAAACACTTCGAGATGGCAAGAACGATGCTTGATTAGTACAAGGCCTTAAAACACTTTTGGGCAGAAGCAGTGGAAACGGCTTGCCATGCCACAAATAGGCTTTATCTTCACAAGCTTCTTGTCAAGATTGCATATGAGCAATTCACCGGTGACAAACCCCAAGTTGGATACTTTTGAGTATTTGGCTCTAAGTTTTACATTCTTGATAAGCATCGTCGTTCAAAATTTTCTCCCAAATCTCATGAGGGTTTTATCCATGGTTACGGATCGAACTCTCACACCTACCGTGTCTACAAGAATTCCACTCGAAAAGTTGAAGAGACGGTAGATGTGAAGTTTGATGAGACTAATGGCTCGCAAGTCAAGCAATTACGAACAACAACAACAAAGAGGAGGAGGAACAAAAGAATGAAGAGGAAGCTCCATGCCCCAAGCAAAAGCTATCCCGTGTTAGAGCAAGCGTGAAGAAGAATCACCCCGTGGACCAAATCCTCGACGACATCAACTCCGGGAGAATCACTCGCTCTAAAACTTGTTTAGCTAACTTTTGTGAGTATTACTCATTCATCTCTAGTATTGAACCTATAAAGGTTGATGAAGCACTTCATGATGTGGATTGGGTGAACACTATGCATGAAGAGCTACACAACTTCAAGAGGAACAAAGTTTGGACTTTGGTTGAGAAGCATGAGGATACTAAAAATGTCATTGGGACAAAGTGGGTATTCCGGAACAAGCAAGATGAGGATGGACAAGTTGTTCACAACAAGGCTCTCCTAGTGGCTCAAGGCTACACTTAAGTAGAAGGTATGGACTATGGTGACACCTATGCTCCCATTGCTCGACTTGAGTCCATTCACATTCTTCTTATTTATGCCAATCACCATAACATCACCCTTTATCAAATGGATATTAAAAGTGCTTTCTTGAATTGTGAAATTGAGGAGGAAGTTTAAATTAAACAATCACCTGGCTTTGTGAACCCTAAGAAACCTAATCATATTTACAAACTTCATAAAGCTCTTTATGGTCTTAAACAAGCTCCTAGAGCTTGGTACAAATGCTTGACGAAGTTTCTCATTAAAATGGTTGTTGAGATTGGTAAAATTGATCCAACTTTATTCACTAAGAGAGTTAATGGTGAATTATTTGTGTGCCAAATTTATGTTGATGATATCATATTTTGATCCACTAACCCTCATTTTAGTGAAAAGTTTGGAAGGTTGATGTCAGAGAAGTATGAGATGTCTATGACGTGTGAATTCAAATTCTTCCTTAGTTTGCAAATCAAGCAAACAAGTGAGGTGCCTTTGTTTCTCACACAAAGTATACCAAGGACTTGTTCAAGATGTTCAACATGAAAAATAGCAAAGGCATGAAAACACCCGTGCCTACTAGTGGACATCTTCACCTCACTAAGGAGGACAAACTAGTTGATCAAAAGGTTTATCAATCAATGGTCGGTTCATTACTATATCTTTGTGCCTCATATCCCGACATTATGCTAAGCGTGTGCATGTGTGCACGATACCAAGGAGCACCAAAAAATGTCACTTATCGGTCGTGAAAAGAATTGTGAGATACTTGATTCACACACCAAACTTCAGATTTGGTATCCTAAAGGTTCTTCCTTTGATCTTGCTGGCTACTCTGATTTAGATTATGCCCGTGACAAGATTGATAGGAAATCTACCTCGGGAACGTGCCAATTCCTTGGGAGATCTCTTGTGTCTTGGTTTTCCGAGAAACAAAATTCGGTATCTCTATCTACTGCGGAAGCGGAATACGTTGCTGCCGGATCATGTTGTGCTTGATTACTATGGATCACACAAACTCTCAAAGGTTATGGGATAAGTGTGAGACATGTACCATTGCTATGTGACAATGAGAGTGCTATTAAGTTGCACACAATGCCGTTCAACATTCTCAAACTAAGCATATTGATGTTCGTCACCACTTTATACATGACCATGTGGCTAAAGGTGGCATTGACCTTAAGCATGTTCGTACCGAAAAGCAAGTGGCGGATATCTTCACAAAACCTCTTGATGATAAGACCTTTTGTCGCTTGAGAAGTGAGTTGAACATACTTGATGATTCCAATGTGAACTAGAAACTCACTTGGATACATGCAAGGATATGAGCTCACATGACTAATACTTGATATTTCTCTTATGATGACTATTTCATATCTTGGATACATTGCTTCCTTGTATTGCATCTAATCCCATCTAGGTACTTGGATAAACTACACTTTACAAGATCGCTCCAAACTCCCATCTTGAGCAATCTGACATGAACCAAGTATCGAAGACCTCATTTGTTGTGTTCAAGGAACAAGGCACCAAAAGTATCCTTTGACAATATTTGATTAAATCCTTCACCCATGTCAACTTGGATATACCTGTGTTCCTTGCGTGACTAACCCATGTAGGAAGATGAACTTCAAAATCCAATGGATTGCTCCCAACTCATGATGGACATCATCGTCCTTGAGCATCCACAACAAGTTCAACTACATGATCTCATTAACAACAAATCCCAATGTAAGTTCTCACATCTTAGAGAATCTTTACTCCAAGTCATGAGCCAAAGCAACTCTAGAAGATGTGAATACATTGAAATGCCTAAACAAAAAATGGCAACCCCATTTTGAGCTTAACGATGAGTATGCCCTATGATCAAGTGTTGTCACTTGACTCCTAAGTCAATGTACTCAAATATTGGTGACCTAGTCGCCGACCCTATCTTAGTTGAAGTTTTACATTTGTTGTTTTTGCTTTTTGTTTTGTTTGTTCATATTTGTCCATGTGTTTCTTGCAATCTTTTTTGGAAAACTCTTCCAATTTATCCTTTATTTATTTTTGTCAATTCATTGCAAATCTTATCTAAATTCCCTGCAAATCTTTCAGTGGCCTAACTGCAAGTGAGCTGAGCCTTGACAAAACTTTATTTCTGTTGTTCAATCAGTCTCAGATCAAAACATTTTAGTGACACCAAGTCAAATTATAATGCATAGCAGTTCTTTGGTCTGACCGAAAAGAACTGGCTCGGTGACTCCGGAGTGATCAACCAACAGTTCCAAGTCTCTTTCTAATCTCGGAATTTCCGGTTGAATTTTTTTGGAGACAACGAAGTGAACAAGAAAAAGAATATTTTGTCAAGACCATTTTCTCTACTCTTTCCAGCTCCACTAAATGGTCCTTCCTTTAAAGCATTCTCAGTAATCATTCTCCTTAATGTGCTTATCCAGGACCCTTCCTATTGACCTATACAAAAAAGAGGCATAAACCCTTCTTGGAAATTGATATCAAAGGGGGAGAGAAATGCACATCAAAGCTCATCTAAAGGAAGAGAGAAATGCAATCATAGATCTTAATGCTTCAAGGCATTAATAGAGGAAAATAAGGAGAGAGACATATTTTTCCAGTGGGGGTGAAACATATGAAATATATGTCTGGAAATTTCGTGTTGATCTATTTTCTGATCATGTTTGCTCTGATATGTCTCTAAGCCCCACCTACTCCATTGCAATATTTATTTATATAGGGGGGAGGAAATTCAACATTCAGGGGGAAACAAAACTAAGTTCTTATTGCAAATCCTTATTAATTCTTGCTTTGGGAACATGCAACTTTTTAAGTAACATCTTTAGGCATGCAATCCCAAACTTGGTGTTCTTGCATCTTCTTGAAGAGAAATTCTTGTGTTATCTAACCTTGTTTTCTCAAGATTGTCTCTTTAGGTTTGATGCCTAGTACCTCAAGGTAAGTGTATGCATCTCATTCAGTGGTATCATGGCTCCATCTTGTTGTAAATACTTGGTTACAAGTAGGAATCATATACTCAAGTATGCTCTTATATGTTTCATTTGCTCTAATGCATGCTGCCAAGTTCCATGCGACATGGAAGAGTCTTCTTACCTATTTAACTATGTATTTGCATTTCGAAAGCAAATCTCTAAATATGCACGGTTATAAGGGGAGCTTGTACATGTTTCATGTCCTTCAAGGCTTTAATGTACTTCTATTTTATTTCTTTCATTTGAAGATTTGATGTATGTTGTCATCAACTACCAAAAAGGGGGAGATTGAAAGCACATTCACTCACTTGGTGGTTTTGGTAATTCATGTCAACATATAAGTTGTTGGACTAATGTTTTCCTTGAGTATATTTCAGGAAGAGTTCAACTTAGGCAAACCTTTGGAATGAGAAGTATACCCCTCAAGTTGCTAAGGAATGGTGTTGGCAAAGCTTCAAGACTCTACATTTTTGGTTAAGTGATCCAAGATCACATTGAGTCCATACGAAAGCCAATACTATTAAAAGGGGATGAGGTTTTGATGATGGTCTAACAGCTCAAGTGCTTAGAGATATTGCTCCAAAACCCTCAGCCACACTCTCACATTCATTTATCTCCAAAAACCTAAAGTCCATCTCGGTCCCACCGAAACACATTCAGCCGGACTCACAGAGATACACTTGACATAGCCACTGCCTAAACCCTAGCATCTCGGTCTCACCGAGCTGGCCCTTCGGTCCCACCGAAGAGCACTTACCAACCTTCTGTTACCAATTGCATTCATTTCAGAATTTTCGAATGGTTTCAATCGGTGACACCGAAGTGTGGAATGTGCTTAGGTCAGCTTGACTTGGTCCCACGAGAGGTTTCATCCGGTCTCACCGAGAAGCCTAAAGTTCAAACCTTTTGTGCAGGTCGGTCTCACCGAGTGGTTTCACTCGGTCCCACTGAAGTGTGCATAAAGGTGTGTAACGGTTGGATTTTTGGTGATGGCTATATACCCCCACCCATCCACCAACTCTCAGAGAATGACCAGTTCAAAGCTTACACTTCCCATATCCATTTTGTGAGAGAGAACCACATATTCATGTGTTGAAATCAAAGGCTTTCCACTCCAACCATAGGAATTTGATCTCTAGCCTCCCCAAGTTGCTTTCCACTCCAATTCCCTCTCCTACCACATAGCCAAATCTGTGAGAGAGTGTTTGAGTGTTGAGGAGACTATCTTTTGAAGCACAAGAGCAAGAAGTTCATCATCGACAACAACATCTATTACCTTTTGGAGAGTGGTGTCTCCTAAATTGGTTAGGTGTCACTTGGGAGCTTCCAATGCTTGTGGACTGAAACAAGGAGTTTGTAAGGGCAAGGAGATCGCCTACTTTGTGAAGATCTACCCCGAGTGAGGCTAATAATTCGTGGGTGTAAGCCGTGATGACATAGACAAGGTTGCTTCTTCGTGGACCCTTCGTGGTAGGAGCCCACCATGGACTCGCGTAACCATTATCCACTTAGGGATTGAAGTCTCCATCAACGTGGATGTACGATAGCACCACCTATCGGAACCACGGGAGAAATCTTCGTGTCACCCTTCGTTTGCAAAATCTCCTAAACTCTACTCCTTACTTTCTTGCACTTGCATGTCATTTACTTTCTGCTGCACATACTCTAGATATGCATGTGTAGGTTGTATTGCTTGCTATCTAACTTTTGCTAAAATCTGCCTAAGTTTCAAGAGAATTAAAATTGCACCTTTTGCGTTGTTAGTGTCTATTCACCCCCTAGACCTATCCTTTCAATCCCACATCCACCCTCTACGGCGACCCATGTACCATGCGCTCCCTTCAACTACACCAGCGTCCGCAACATGTTCGAGAAAATGGGGGAGTGGTAAAATTTCTTCCCTTTATACCAGTGTGTGCCGAATTAGCTTCATTTGCATAGTGATTCGCCCTTTGGATTGTGTAGCTATGACTTGCATACTGTTCATACATGATACGTCTCCAACGTATCTATAATTTTTGATTGTTCCATGCTATTATAGTATCAATCTTGGATGTTTTTATATGCAATTATATATCATTTTTTGGGACTAACCTATTAACCTAGTGCCCAATGCCAGTTCTTCTTTTCTGCTTGTTTTGGTTTTTCAGGAAATCAGTACCAAACGAAGTCCAAATGCCACGAAACTTTTTGATGATTTTTTCTGGACAAAAGAGACCCTGGAAACTTTGGGAGGAGACCAGAAGCCTCACGAGGAAGCCACAATGCAATAGGGCGAGGCCCCAGGGGGCGCCCCCTGATGCCTTGTGGGCCCTCGTGGCTCCTTTTGACCTAATTCCACTTCTATAAATTCTCAAATATTCGGAAACCATCAGAGAGCCAGACGAGAAAACCCTACCACCGCCGCAAGCCTCTGTTCTTCCGCGATCCCATCTGGAGGCCTTTTCCGGTACTCTGCCGGAGGGCGAATCTATCACGGAGGGCTTCTACATCAACCTTGCTGCCCTTCCGATGATGGGTGAGTAGTTTACCACAGACCTACGGGTCCATAGCTAGTAGCTAGATGGATTCTTCTCTCTCTTTGATCTTCAATACCATGTTCTCCTCGATGTTCTTGGAGTTCTATGCGATGTAATCTTCTTTTGCGGTGTGTTTGTTGGGATCCGGTGAATTGTGACGAACTATTTGCGATGGCGGAGACATCAAGCACGATTCAGATTAGAGACGCGTGTGCGATACATGGCATACAGTTGATCCATGCAAACTGTTAGCGATAAGCCAGAACAACAGAAATGGACAACCAGTTTGAGGTGTGTGCAATACACGGCATACAGTTCACTCGAATTAACTGTTTGTGATTACCCAACACAACAGAAACAGGCAGGCAGTTCGAGGTGTGTGCGATACACGGCATACAGTTCAGCGTGAACTGTTTGTGATTACCCAACACAACAGAAACGGTCAGGCAGATCAAGGTGTGTGCGATATACGGCATGCGGTTCACTCGGATGAACTGTTTGCGATTACCCAGCACAACAGAAATGGTTCAACTTAACAAGATGTGTGTGATACGCGGCAAACTGGTCAGTAATCTGAAATGTGTGGGAAGACGGATAACAACACGGATGATTCCTGCTAATAACCCGTTTGTGTTGTGGGCAAACGCTTGCTGGTATACAATTGTCAACGATTGATGAAATCATCACCGACGGGTTCCCTAGTTTAGCCCGTGGCCAATGTGATTTGCTCTGTCCGCAAAACATCTATGCTCTGTCTACACAACAACAACATATATACTTATAAGTACATTGTTGCATAACCAAATAAAACATCCAATTACATAAGTGACTACACACACCAAAGTAAACAATTACATGCACACTAAACTAGGAGAAATGATCATCTACTCATCTACTTCTTGTTGTGACGACGCTTGCCATTGCTCTGCTTCCGGCTGGATCCCTGGCCGTTTTGGGGAAGAAGGAGGCACTTCCTCATGTCAACGATCCGCCTATACATCTCGTAGCTCGTGTACGCCTCCTTGGCCGCGTACACGACGTGAGCTTCGTCGAGTTTCTCCATCCAGGCTGAGTGCCAGCCACGCTTGTCCTTGTTGCAGGAATCCTTCATGTCTCTGTAGTAGGTGTCGATGATGGCCTCGGCGAGGTGAACCAGTGAGTCCTTCTCATGCTTCTTGCTTCCCCAGATCTTGTATTGGCCCTGGATGTCGACAAGATTCTGGCAGGCGATGCCTGAATTCTTGAGCACCTTTACATCGTTGGTGATGTCCACCATAGCAAACATGTAGTGGGGGCTGTTGACAAACCTGGCGAAACGCTCACAAGGCCTTGTGGCCAGGCAGTAGTGGTAGACGAGGACGTGATTGCGCACGCACATCTGGGCGACGGCGACCTTGTGACAAGACCCGGCACGAGCGCGGGTGTACTCGAGGTCGAACCCGACCACCTTGTACTTCTCCACAGCAAGCAACAACTCCATAGTGTGGATGGAGTTCTCCACCCAGATCGGGTTGTTGGTGTACACCACCGAGAGCTCCATGAACCTTCTGTGGGTGTCCACTATGGCATGCGTGGTGAACTGCCGCTCGTCGTCGGCAGCCGCTGGGACCACCATTGGAGCCGCGCAGGATACCCCCTCTGTATTTGTCGTCGTGGGTGTGCTTCTTGCAATACTGGGGCGTGATCAAAAGGTTGAAGAGACAATGTGACACCCTGGTTTTTGGCAACTTTTTCTTTCCAAAACTTTCTGGCTTTATTTGCAATTTGGATGGTTTTTGAATCTTTTCAGTTGACTTTGGACTTATGAATTTCCCTCAGTGATCCAAAGCCCTCACCATCTTGCCAAAATCTTGTCACTCACCTTCTGGATCAATTTCCAATTCTTCATCTTTCCCAAACATTCTTTTTCTTCCTTTCGGAAAATCTGTCATCACTATGGGTTATGAAGCAACCTATAGTTCCGATGATCAGAAAAATCCCAAATTAATCCCACACCTTCTTGTCATCATCCACTCCCACAATCTTCAAAAACATTTCATGGTCCAGTACAAAATTTAGTCCAGAAAACTTCATTTGTCTTCTGGACAGTACTGGCCATTTGTGAAGCAACTCATATTTCCCAACTCAGAAAATTCTCAGATAATTCCCTGAGATACTAGGGAACCTATCTTGCCACAATATCCAAAAATATCATCTTGTCCAGTACAAATTTTCATCAGCAATATTTTGCCAAGCTTCTGTTCAATTGGAACCTCTGTGAAGGAAGTACCAGCTAGAGGTTTCCAAATGAGCTGAAAATTTTATGGAATCTCCTATCCACCAAATAACCCTTCCACACCAATTTTCAGCTCCAGCAGATCAACCAGATGAGTGCATCAAGCTCATCTAGCTTCTGTTCCAGTAACCACACTTGTACAGGAGCTACCTTCAAACTTTGATGAAATTTCCTCAAACTCTGCCAGCCTGGAGTCCTTCCAAGATAGATCATCCCAGACATCTCCTCTGGCTCCATCTCCAGCTCACCTCTCCTCTAGATCCCTCTCAAGTTTTCTGTCAGAAACTGTAGCTGAAGCTACACTTCGGATCAGAATGAATCTAGTCGAACCAGTGGCATAGAGAGACTAAGGGGTCAAGGGTCGACGTGATGGACAAGAAGCGCCGGACTTGCGTGCCCTCCAAGTGCCAATGCCCGTGGTGAGCACGGCACTGGCATGCCAGTACGCGCGCTCTGCACCTCGCCAGCGTCGGGTGTGGTCATTCCGGCCGTCCCGCGCTGCCACTCGGTGTCTGGGTGTGCCGACGTCGTCGATACCGTCCACGTACCACTCTCCCGAAGCCTCCCCTCGCCGGAATCGCCCTCGCCGGCCGCCACGCGCGCGGGCACTATGGCGCCCGTGCGGCCACAGTGGCTCTGCCGCTCGTCTTCTTCCCCCGCTACCAGTCACTGCCTGCCATTACTCCTCTGCCCTCTCCCATCCCGTCGCCCGCTCCGAGCCAGCCAGCGCAATGTCCCGACGCCGGCGACATGACCCGAGCTCCGCCGCTCCAGAAGCTCCTCCTCCCCCCTATATAAAGGCCTCCCCGGCCTCTCTCCGCACCTCACCCCACTCCTCCACCTCTCAATCGCCTCCCCGAGCACCGAGCCAAGGCCGAGAGGCCCTCTAGCCTCACATCTCGCCGGAGCACCGCCGCCACCCGAGCTCTGCCTCCTCGCCGATTCGCTTCCTTCCAGCTTCAACCGACTGCACGGGTGAGCTCACCGCACTCCCCTGACCACGCTCGAGCTCTTTCCCGACCAGTACCTCGCCGGAATCTCCGTCTCCGACGACACCCGAAACCCGCCGCCGCCGGAGAGGAAGAGGACGACGTCGTCCGGCCACCCCACGTCACGCTACGGGTACGTACGTGTTCACCTCCGAGCGCTCGATCCATTCCCGTAGTCGCCGGACCTCGCCGCCGTCTGTATCGCTGGCGACCATCGCCGGAGTGCCGCCGCCCTCTGTTCCCCTCTCCCCCCTTTTAAATCTGATAGCGGGGCCCGCTCGTCAGTGGCTTGCCAAAGCGGTAAGTGGAGGCACCCGGGCAAAGTGCGCCTTCGACGTGGCCCCCTGTGGATTTTCTGATTTTTCTGTTTTAATTCATTTTTGACCAGAAAATTTGACCAGCCATAACTTTTAAACCATAAGTCCAAATCAATTGATTCTTTTTGCTCTGGGTTTGTATTGAGCCCCTTTATTTGCTGGAAAAATTTGGTATTTTTCCCATGCTCACAGAATTTCTGGTGCATAGAACAGTAGTATGTGACATTTTCCTTTTCATTTTAAAAATATTTTCAGAAGGAAATACTTTTGGATTTGAAGCCCAGGAGTTTGTGGACAACCCAACAGAGCAAGGCAAGCCATGTCATCCATTGCAAGAAGCATTTCAATAGTGTTGGTTATTTAATTGAATTATGGGCATTTATTTTAATATGTGATATTTTAGAGTAATTTCATTTTGATGCCTAGCTACTGCCATGTTAAGTTACTCATGATAAAAAGCCATGCTTGATAAATGCTTGACAACACTAAACCTAAATTGGTTGATCTAGTGTCACCTATTCGGACTTTCCCGTGCAGCCACATTTGCCGGTATGGGACAGCCTTGACTTGGTCTGGCTTTGTGCTCTTTTATCGGTACCACCACACTAGGGAGGGTTATGCGTGCGTGCTGCCCTGATCAGGTAGACAACGATAATCCTGTGAGCCCAGTTGAGTTATTTTGCCGGCGTCCCCGTTTGGGACAGTTAGTGGCCACGACGGTGGCAGGTGTCACGGGGTGACACAGGGGCCACCCAGGACATGACCCTGGGAGGGTATGATTGTCGGTGGTACGGTAGAGGAGTCACGGGTTAGTCAGGTTTCGTTGAAGCACCATCGGTCCACCCGAATGGGATCACGAGGCCAGGGGCTAAATAGTGTGGGTAAAGTGCGCAACCTCTGCAGAGTGTAAGAATCTATTCGAATAGCCGAGTCCACGTTATTGGACAGTCCGTACTAGGCCACTGAATGGTCAACCGTAATACTGATAATAATGATGGAAGAACTTGTCTTATGTTCGGAAGTGCTCGGTGGATTATGAGCGTTCCGAGGGTTGTGGGACAACCCGGAAGAGAGTAAGTTGATGTTCGATAACAGTGAGTAAGCAACTTAAGTATTTTAACCTGTTAATTGCCATGCTATTGTTTGCTGCATTGTTTTGGTTGCCATGAGCTTGCGAGTACATTCCAAGTACTCACCTGGCGTATCATGCCAGATGCAGGAGAAGCCGAGGACGGAGGTCCCGAAGGTTCTTGCTATGCTAACTAGGCCGTGTCCACAGCAGTGTCCCTGTGGATGGAGTTTTCCGCGCTATGTTCCGCTACGCCGTAGTTCTACCCAGTAGTATCGAGGCCCTGTTATGTTCCATAAATAATGTAGATATTGTCATAGCACCTGATGTGCTTCTGGCCTCGTTATCGATGTAAATTATGAGCTTGTACTCGAGATATTTCAATAAAGTTCAGTTCAGTTTTGTTCCAAGTTGTTGTGTGTTTCCAGAAGACATGATCTCTGGGTTGGAAACAATGGGTAAACCGGTCCTCTGAGCCGGGGTGCCACAGACACAAGGGTTAAATGGCCGCTGTAATAAATGGGGGCCATACGGCATGTAATTGTCACGTCTTGTCACCACGTTCCTAGCAGAGGATTCCAGTACACGCTTGAGCTATTGAGCACCCCACACGTGTTTCGTTTGACCACGCGTGGGCTCGAAGAGGCGCCAAGTTTACCCGTGGGTGATGAGGTCAAAGTTACACAAACGAGTAATGATGGACACTCGAGTGCGATAATTCTGGGCACACAGTTGAGGAAACCAACTGTGTACAATAATGTTGAAGATCATTGTCGTGTCCGCAATATAGATTGTTTGTGATTGAGATCGACAGGGGAAACACATTCGAGAATGGTAAATAAAATCAAGTCCATTGAGGTCCAGATATTAATCGTCCATTGCATATGAATGTCAAAATAGGACTACCAATATACGAATCTCATACGATGCCATTTCAACGATTGTACCACAAAAGCCCGAAATATTACAAGGTTCAAATTCCAGAGTTAGAAGGCTCAAATTTGAAGATTAATTACAAGGTTCAAACTGATATTAGAAATAAAATTCAGCTCATGTAGCTACAGACGCCCGCGCTGATCAGCTGAACTTGGACATATGAGAGGTTCAAACTGATATTACAACTTGTAACACCCGTTTTGAAACCTCAACATTTCTGCAAAGGGATCAGCCACTGACAAGTCATGTATGGGCTTAACATAATGACTTCCGATTACTCTGTCAGCTGAACTTCCAAAATGAAATTTAGCTTCTGCAGAGCCTTTTCCATTCTGTCGTAGCCGCCGGCGCTGATCAGCAAACCATTCAGTTTTGTGAAGCAAATGTAGGGCAAGCCTCATTACCTTTAGCACCCTTGCTCTCACAACAAAGAACCTGGCGAATATAATATCCGGTAAGGTCCCTCGGTAGGAGTTCAAAGTAATTTCTGAGAGGTGCAGATCAAGGTATTCGATGTGGTTGTTATATTCTATCACATTATCCACTACCGGGCCTAATCTTATCTGCAAAAGAAGAGAACGTATTAGTGCCTACATGCAGTTTTGAACACTACTACAGGCCTCTTCGATTTGCAGGATTTCTAAAATACACGAATAGAGTGACATGCCATCTTCGATCCTACATGATTAACATGGGCATTTGATTACAATCTAGAAAAATGTAGGCTTCTTCCCAAGAAGTTGGAGTGGATGGAAATTTACCTACGAAAACTAGTACAGATGAATCGAAAGGAGAAATGCATATGGATTGTAACCTTATGAATCAAGCAACCACTGTAGGGAAACAAACATCAATGTACTGAAATCCTCCAAAATTCCTTCAGAAATCGTAGTACATTCGTCATTGTAAACTTGGGAAAAGGTACCAAAAAATTGAACTCCCTTATGGTTAACATTTAACAGGAAAGGAGCATCACCTCGATATATAGCTTCTCCAGGCACAGAAAGCATCTTAGGAAACTGACAACTTCGTCCAGGTTGGGGCCGATAGATTCTAATGCGAAGACCTTCACTGTGCACAGATACGTTGTCAAGCTTGTCGGGTTCATTTTCTGGATGATAGACGAACATACATCTTCAAAATTAGAAAAAATGTTAATTCAAGAAGGAGAAGAAGAAGGCAAATGTTGTACCTGAACGGGTGTGGATCCAATAACAAGTTCAGAGAATTTGACAGACGAGTAGCCCACCACTGTCAATTTTGGCGCAGAAATGACACTGATTCTTGTTGGACCTTGTTGATCAACTACAAGTAATCTCTCAAGTAAAGGTGTGTCCTAAATGACCATACTGTGATACACCTTCTATGATCTCTTGTTGCACCACCAGCAACACACATAAATTGTCCGGAGAGTCATGGAGGTGATGTGGAAGCTACTCAACCCATTGATCGCCTTAAGACGAAGGTACTCGAGTGCAGTACAGCCGTGGAGCAAGCGCTCCATGTCATCCTTGGGGATGCAGATGGCGATGAGGTCGAGGTGCTTCAGTTGAGGGAGAAGAAGAGCAGGTGCGTCATTAATCGGGGGCAAATGGTAGTACATGAACCTGGCGACCCGCAGCGTGGGTGCGAGGTGGAGCGCGGACGATGGCAGCAAGCGCATATGTCAATCATTAAAACTGAGCTCCTTGAGGTGATCTATGGTGGGGGACCAGAACCACTCATCAAGCTTCGCTCGGTCCTTGCCATTGGAATGGAACTTGCCCGTGATAAGGGCTCTGATTGGGCCAAGGTGCCTGCCGAGGATCTGGGACAACGCATCCAAGCTTTTATGATAGCCATGGCAGAGCTTGTGGACGTCGATGAGGTCGAGAGGGGTGGAATGCCATAGGGGGCGCCACCGCCGGGAAAGGACGGTTGTCCGCATGCCATATTTGATTGGGAAGAGGGAGATGATGAGGATCAACATATCATCGAGGAGGCTGCTGATGAAGTCTAGGCCCGCCGGAGTCGCTTGCGGTTCTTGCTCGACCCGCCTCCGCTTGTTAGCAGCCTCGTCCTCCACCTCCGAAGTCTCCTCGGCGGCGACGCTATCTGATAGGACTGGAGGAGTGGGAGGATAGGGAATATTAAGTTAGAACAGGGCAGAAGATAAGTGTATTGGTAACTTGAAGTTACTAGGTAGGAACAGACTTAACAGAGTCAGAAAATGGAATCCTATTGGTTGCTTAAATACTACACAATTACTTTGATATTGCTAGGTAAGTCAACATGCAGATACTTGAAAAGAACACTTACTTGGAACAAAGTCTGGACAGATGATATCATCGGGGAAGTTAGCATATATCATATGACTAGGCTCTTTTAGGTGCAGTGCAATTTTAGTGCCAGCTTTCGCTACATAAAACTTAGAAATTTCTGTCCAAAGGCCCGCGCCAAAATAGGAGTGACCATGTTCATCAAGTTTTACAGAAGCAACGATTGTAAATCCATGGTTTGTGTTCAATATGACATTCCTGGAGTCTTCAGTTATATAAAGGCCAAGATTGTGTATTACAATTGTTATTGCAAAGCAAGGGATGTACTGCAGGAAATCATAAGATTGTTAAAGAATAGGGTAACATGCAAATATGGGAGTAATTGAAAGAACAGTACACAGCAGTTGAAATCAAAGGACACAAATTTATAGTTAGATAGATAGTATAAGCATGATGTCATGCAAATATGAGAGTAATCGAAAGAACATTACAACATTAATTTGCCTAATATAGAAAGAAGAAAAATCCCCTTTGACGTATATACTGCATGTGGCACCTTTTATCCAAATGTAGCAATATATATTATATGTTCAGAAAAGTAGGCCATGCCAACCAAGGTAGGGTGAGATTGAACATACCGTGCGATTCCTGAAGCCAGCTGGTACGGTGAGATGGAACTTCTCGGCTGTCTGGCCGAGGCCGCATAGGCCTGATGTCTCCTTGCACTGTACACTCTATGAATGAAAGAAAACCCTTGAATCAGCTAGAAGAAAAATGAATCCACGGCGATTTTGGTCGGGTGATTAAAAGGGGCAGACGGACTGGGATAAGAGATGATCGAATATTTTAGTAAATTAGTTACCAGGTTCTCCATGAGAAAAAGCTCCAATACCACAGATTCCCCAATCGGGCGGAGCTGGGTCGACGGCGAGCCGCGTCGAGAAAGTCGGTGGCGATAGGCGGCGGCAAGCGGCAATGGCGAAATGCGGTGGGGTTTCCCGGCAGCCGGCGTCGGCGACAGGCATCAAGCTAAGTGGTTGCCGCGGCGATAGGCGGTGACATGCAAAGTAACGGAGGAGTGCAGGTGCGACTGGGGATGGGGAGGGGGGAGGTGGCGGGCGGGGGTGAGGGTTTTGTGATGTGGGGGGTGGTGAGGGTTTTCTTTTTTCCTTTTTGAATTGGTTGGTGAGGGTTTTCTGTCCTAGAGGTCAGAATGCGTTTTGGAGGCAACGGTTTGGTAGACTCAACCGTGTGCGATTAACATCACTCTGTGTGTGGTGTGGGCAATCATATGTTGGTATAAGAGAAGCATAAAATTCCATCAACCAGACTGATTGTATACTCATCCCACATCTAGACATAAGTAAACATATATATATATATATATATATATATATATATATATATATATATATATATATATATATATATATATATATATATATATATATATATAAGCATACTCAGGCATAGATAATAAGCGTACTCAAGCATTGTTCAACCATAGTTCAACCAATATTAAGCATACTCAAGCATAGTTATAATTAAGACACTACATAACCATAGTTCAATCCCACATCTCATCTGCCGGTAGGCCTGCACGAAGGTGAAGCTTCTCCAGGTACTCAGCGTACGCGGCGTGCGCCACCCTGTGAGAATACTTCTGCTTGAAGGATCCAACGGCTCCTCCTCTTGCATGCGCCAGAACAGTTTTATATTCGTGATGAAGCTTTTGGTTGCAAAACGGGCATCCAAAGCCCATATTCCAGGTCCTCACACGCCTATTATGCAGTCGCGCATAAAGCTCCCTGAGCTTTTGCCTCTTGTACCTCCTCTGGGCATCTTCATCCTCGCTGTCAACATAGTTAGATAGCACCTATACATATAGTAAAAAATGTGGCGTCAGTATATTTTATAATAATGCGAATTCAGCAGGCAAGGTTTATGAAACATAATATATCCTGTGACAGTGTGAAGCCTAAATCATCAAGTGATCTTGATGAAAGAAATGCATAAATAGAGAGCACACAACTTAGTGCAACAAAGTTAAGAGTCTGATTGGTTTGCTACCAACATTTGGCAGAATCAAAAGTTTGGTTTGCTACCGACATTTGGCAAAATCAAAAGTTGCCAACACTTGGCAACCTTTTGTGAGATTGGCAATGAACAATGGAATGCAAACTAATCTCTAGCGAACATTTGGGAGTTGCCAAAATTTGGCATGCCGACGACTTTTAGCATCAAACCAATTTACATGCCGTAAAGTAGGATCAAAATTTGGCATGCCAACGAATTTTTGCATGAAAATCAATTGGCAAGATCTGGCTAGGAATTATTAGCAACACTAACCCTAGTCAGATTATTTTTTTAGAAGAACAGGGAGGCTCCTCCCCGGTTACATTACTCGAATGAAACCCTCATAGTGTCATACATAAGCTCACTAAGAGAAGATGTTTGAAAGCAATAGCTAAAGGGAAATACACAATGACAGAAGTATGAGGATTACAAGTTATCCTGCGCCCCAAAGGGGCCCCTAGTCAGATTTTTAGCAGAAATCATTTGTATAGAAGAAACAATTAATCACTTATCATTTGTACCATTCAAACAATCAATACACTACACTGATCTATTGAATCTAACTCAGATTTCATGGATTGAGAGAACATAACCATAGGATTTCTATTCCAAAAAGGGGAGGCAGGACTAACTAGAGAAACCCTAGGATATATTTGCCACATAAATGGGTATAGATGACTAACCGGTTCTCCGTCGTCGTCGGAGTCGTCGCCGGAGTGGTCGTCGGAGTCGTCGCCGGAGTCGCTGTGGACCTTTGGCTCCGACACTGGAAGCATGACGCCGTCGCCGTAGCGCTTCTGCCCGTGCGAGACCTCGTCGATGGCGACGGCAACCTCTGTCTCCAGCTTCACGCAGTGCTCAGGTGCTTCAGCAGCCCCGGCGTCGCCACTCCCTCTGATGGTGCACTTCGGCGGCATCCTCATACACTGACGGTGGTGATGACTGAGAGCAGCCTCGAGGATGCAGGCAGAGAGAGAGGATTGTGTGTGTAGCGAGAATGGGGGGTGCGGCTGATACGTCTCCAACGTATTTATAATTTTTTATTGTTCCTTGATAATATAGTATCAATATTGGATGTTTTATATGCAATTATATATCATTTTTTTGGGACTAACCTATTAACCCAGTGCCTAGTGCCAGTTGCTGTTTTCTGCTTGTTTTTGCCTTTTCAGAAAATCATTATCAAAAAGTGTCCAAACGAGAAAAAAACTTTGAATTAATTTTTTCTGGACCAGAAGAGACCCACGAAGCTTCGGGAGAAGACCATAAGAGCCACGAGGAGGCGACAAGCCTGGAGGGCACGCCCAGGGGGGGTAGGACACGCCCCCCAAGCTTGTGGGCCCCTCGTTGCCCCTCCTGACCTAATTCCAGTGCTATAAATTCCCAAATATTCCCAATATACCAGAGAGACAGAAGAGAAAACCTTTCCGCCACCGCAAGCCTATGTTCTTCCGTGATCCCATCTGGAGGCCTTTTCCGGTACTCTGTCGGAGGGGGAATCGATCACGGAGGGCTACTTCATCAACCTTGCTGCCCTTCCGATGATGTGTGAGTAGTTTACCACAGACCTACAGGTCCATAGCTAGTAGCTAGATGGCTTCTTCTCTCTCTTTGATCTTCAATACCATGTTCTCCTCGATGTTCTTAGAGTTCTATCCGATGTAATCTTCTTTTGCGGTGTGTTTGTTGGGATCCGATGAATTGTGAGTTTATGATCAGATTATTCATGAGAAATATTTGAATCTTCTCTGCACTCTATTTTGCATGATTATTATAGCTTTGTATTTCTCTCTGATCTATCGATTTGGTTTGTGTCGGTGTATAAAACTTGGGTATTTTACACCCTGACTTATGCATAGGCAGTGGTAGCAACCTCGATGGCCAAGGCTTGCCGGAGATTACCAAGATCAAGATTCAAGGCCTAGATACAAAGACACTAGGAAGAAGATCAAGACAAGACATCAAGAAACCCCTGGTTGATGCTAGAGATGAAGATGGTACTTGCCGGCAAGGCTCAAGCCGGCAAGGTGAAGGCCCGGCAAGCTCCGTGCCGGCAAACCCCCTCGCTGGCTCGTCTGCACTCCACCTCATCGAGCAGCTAGTCGCTAATCGGTGAGGTATCGAGCGCGCAGGTGGGTTGGTGAGGTTTGTCGGGGCACGTGTCAGCCTGCTGGAACGAGAATTAGCTTTAATGACACCCATCCAGGAGGCGTGTCAAGATAATAAGAGGTAGCTATGCGAGCGGTGCAGAAACCTTGCCGGGGCTCCTCCTCCGCATGACACCTAACGGCGCAATAAATACCTTTGTCCTAATCCGGCAGAGTTAGGTATGATAGCACTGTTTGCTATCTAATCGACATGTATTGACTGTTTTGCCATTGTGGTTAACCCTTAAGCTATAAAAGGAGGGCCAGGGCAACTGTAACAAAGGTCGACACTTTGCTCATTTTGCATGCGTAGCTGCCCTTCCCGCACTCTTGCCGGCAAGGACCGCTCCTTGTACTTGAGCATAAACACATCCAATACAACAAAGCAGGAGTAGGGTTTTACACCTCACGGTGGCCCAAAACTAGGTAAAATCCTTTGCGTTTGATGTTGATTGTGCTCTTTGTGCTTGCGCATTCCCCTAGTCGAACCGCAAAGGGGCTAGATGGCCCCATATATGGTCGTACGCACGACATCTTTGGCGCGCCGGGTAGGGGGATCGCTTGCGTGAACCTAAATCAACAATTTGCACTTCACTTTCATTTCCATCATCTTTGATGGCGCCCAAGAAGAAGGGCGCATCCGCAACGGCTCCATCGACGTCCAAGCTTCTGTCGCAGATGCATACAAGCGGCGGAGATGATCTCGCCGGCGCAGGCAGTGCAGGAGGCATAGTCGGCGCGAGCGGCGTGGAAGGAGTCACCGGTGCAGGCGGTGCAGGCGGCGTAGCCAGCACCGGCTTAGCAGGCGGAGCACACAACCAGCAGCTTCCTCGTCAGTTTGACGACCAGAGCCACAACGGTGCGGGCGGCACGGATGGCCAACTCCCGCCCCCTCGACGCACCGGCGAATGAAGCCACCGAAGAACACCATCAGGACTGGCGCAAGTCAAGACCCAGCTACCGTAGTATCTAAGGATACCGCCTCAGGACGCACACCGCGACCATCGCAAGATGGGCGCGACGCGAATCCGAATGGCGTTGGCGGTTCTGGACGACGATGTACGCATGGCAAGACGCCTGTTGATCAGCCACAAGATCTTCAGGAACCACCTCCTCCGCATCAGCCCACTGCTGGACATGAGCTACGGCAGCAAGATCGTGGTGGCGCTCCTGCTGGTTCTACCAGGAGTCGAGTGACATCTTGTTCTTCGCTCCCAGCCATGCCAGCCACAGCGGCGGAGGCTATGGCGCGAGCACAGATGCTGTTGAACTTCCCTCCGGTTGCCGACAAGATGGATGAGTAGAGAGCCACCATCCAGAGCCTCATCGGGTTCGCTGAAGCCAACAACTCACAGTAAGCGGGACCTTCACGGCGTCCAGTGACGGCACCAACCGATGGCCGCGGCAGAGGAGCGGCGCAAATGGTGCGGTCACCCCCACAGCAACAACATCAGCAGCTACAGCAAACTCATCGATCCATTGAACCCGATGAAATGTTGATGGCTTCTTCGGATCCGCGAGCGCAGCAAGATCAGCGTCGAGTGCTGCAAGATAGACAAGTAGAAGATGCTCGTACCACCATAGAACGGCGTCGGGAGGCGCGCCGTCAATCCGACGTGCGCAACGTCCCAGTCATTGATGAGCCTACGCCCGGGTTGGCGGGTATCTACCTTACGAGGTTGAGTGCCCAGCTTTCACCCGTGAGCTGCGGCAAGTCCGCTGGCCGTCGTCTCAAGCCTTCAAACCAGAATTGCCGGAGAAGTACAACGGCAAACTTAACCCGGCAGAGTTCTTAGGCATTTACACGATTGCCGTGCAAGCTGCCGGGGAAAGAGATGAAAAGAATCTTGCCAACTATTTTCCATTGGTGCTCAAACCCACTGTGAGATCTTGGCTGATGAACTTGCCGGAGGATTCCATTTCTTCATGGTCTGATCTATGCAACGAGTTTGTTGGTGCTTTTACCGGAGGCCACAAGGCTCCTGGTCAGTCTAGTGACTTGCAAGTGATCCCGCAAAGAGATGGCGAATCCCTGCGAAAGTATATTCAGAGGTTCAGCCGCATGCACCGCAACATTCCTGATGTGCACCCCGCAGCAGTGATTGCTGCCTTTCACACAAATGTGCGCAATCAAAAGATGTGGGAGAAGTTGAATATCCGGTTGCCAAAAACCGTCAACGAGTTGTATACGTTGGCGGATAAATGTGCATGGGCTGAAGAAGGAAGGAGACTTCCTGGGGAGGACACTGGCGCTGAGGTTGAGTCAGAGGATGACGACGCCGCCACCCCAAAGAAAAAAGGCCGAAAGCGCAACAGGAAGCACAAGGGCAAAACTGTTATGGCTGTCGAAGGTTCCGGCAACTCCAATGCCGCCAAGAAGGTTAAGACTGAGAGCTCCGGCAAGGAAGTAGCTGCATGCGCTGATTGCCAGGAAGCCACGGCTAGTGAGAAGGCCGGCAAGTCTGATGGGCCGTACTGCAAGATTCACCGCACGAAAGGCCATGATATCCAAGAGTGCCGACAGGTTGAGCAACTTGCTGAAAAGCAAAAGGCTGAATATGAGAAGTGCGACAAGGAGAAAGGCCAAGATGGTGCTGGTGGATCTGGTAAGAGGGGTCATGGTGGCCGAGGAGGTCACCGCGGCAAGGCTAAGCAGCAGAAAGAAAAGCCTGCTCGAGGCCGAGACAAGAAAGAAGAAGATGATGATGACGATGGTGACGACGACGAAGATGAGTCTAGCGAACGAGAATTCCAGAAAGCAACCGAAGTCATGTGCATTGGCGGGGGTGCATCTTTGCACTCCTCTCATCGCCAACTCAAGCAGTGGGTGCATGAGGTTAATGCAGCAGAACCGGTAGTGGGTTCTCAAAAGCCGCTTAAGTGGTCACACACGCGCATCATTTTTTATGCGGAGGATCACCCTGATTGCACAACTGCGGTCGGGTGCTTGCCGTTGTTGGTTTCACCAACAATACGCAACCTCCAAGTCACGAAAATGTTGGTTGACGGTGGGGCTGGCCTGAATTTGATTTCACCAGAAGTCATCAAGAGGTTACAAATTCCTGATGAAGATCTCTAGCAAATAGGCACATTTCAGGGGGTCAATCCGGGAAGGAGCCAACCCAAGAGGAAGATCACTCTGCCAGTGACATTTGGCGGGGATTTGAATTACAGAACCGAGAAGATTGTGTTTGATGTGGTTAAGACTCCTCTACCTTACAATGGAATTCTTGGTCGCCCAGCTTTGGCAAAGTTCATGGCAGCGTCCCACTATGCCTACAACACTCTCAAAATGCCAGGGCCGATGGAAGTCATCACCATCAACTCCGACAAGAAAGATGCAGTGATCTGCGTCGATAAGCTTTACAGAGAAGCGGTTGCAGCATCTGCCGCCAAGGCACCTGCTCCCGCCAACAAGAAGAAAAACAAGAGAAGCGGCAAGACCTCCGACAAGTCTTCCAGGAAGCGCACTTCTTCGAAGTGTTGCGCACCCATTGATGATCTGCCGGATAGCTCTACCGCCAAGAAGTCCAAAGCTGCTCCACCAGCAACCAAGAAGGTGTCGGCAAAGGAGGACGGCACGGGCAGTACCTTCACCGTCAGTGCCTCTCTTGATAGCAAATAGGAAAGCATGCTCATTGCCTTCCTGCGGGCGAACGTCGATGTGTTTGCATGGCAACCATCTGATATCCCCGGTGTTCCCAGGGAGGTAATTGCGCACCACCTTGCCATCTGTCCCCATGCTCGGCCCATCAAGCAGAAGGTCAGGAAGCAAGCTTTGGAACGACAACAGTTTATCACCGAAGAAATAAAGAAGTTAGAAGCAGTTGGTTTAGTTAGAGGTGTACTACATCCAACATGGTTGGCAAATCCGGTTGTAGTGCGAAAAGCAAATGGAAAGTGGAGGCTTTGTATTGACTACACGGATATCAACAAAGCATGTCCAAAGGATCCTTTCCCTTTGCCGTGTATTGATCAAATTGTTGACTCTACTGCCGGCTGTGATTTACTCTCCTTTCTTGATGCATACTCTGGTTACCATCAGATTTTCATGGCCAAAGAGGATAAGGAGAAAACCGCGTTTATTACTCCATGTGGTACATATTGCTTTGTGCATATGCCTTTCGGATTAAAAAGTGCTGGTTCAACATATGCAACAGCAGTCGAAATTGGTTTTGAGCCTCAGCTGCACAGGAATGTGGAAGCATATATGGATGATATAGTGGTCAAAACC
The DNA here is from genome assembly GCA_039707655.1 of Elymus sibiricus. NCBI lineage: Eukaryota > Viridiplantae > Streptophyta > Magnoliopsida > Poales > Poaceae > Elymus > Elymus sibiricus. Next base: position 265,969,903 of record CM077676.1, on the reverse strand, counting down.
AAGGACAAATCAACCCTTATTCAAGACTTAGAAGAGACATTTCCAAATTTGCGCAGAATAAATTTGAAGCTCAATCCCGAGAAGTGTGTGTTTGGCATTCCATCCGGCAAACTTCTCGGGTTCTTTGTGTCTCAGTGTGGAATTGAAGCTAATCCCGACAAGATCAAAGCCATTGAGCAAATCAAAGCACCCAAGCGTGTCAAGGATGTGCGACGTCTTGCCGGCTGCATTGCTGTGTTAAGCAGGTTCATCTCCAAATCTGCTTAGCGCGCCTTGCCATTTTTCAAAATCTTGAAAAAGGCAGGTCCTATGAAATGGACTCTGGAAGCGGAGGCCGCGCTACAAGATTTGAAGAGGTACCTCTCCTCCCCGCCAACACTAGTTGCGCCTAAACCACAAGAGCCATTACTGCTATATTTGGCGGCAACAAACCAACTGGTTAGTGCTGCATTAGTAGCGGAGAGAGAAACATATAATGAGGAAGCAGCGGTAGCGAGCCCGTCAAGCGACAACCCAGAATCTTCTCCGGTAGAGTCTGGTGCCGACAAATCAGAATCAGTGCAAGCAAATCCAGCAAATCAGCAAGTGGTGCTAAAAAAGAAGATGGTGCAGCGGCCAGTTTACTTTGTCAGTTCCCTTTTATAGGGGGGTAGGTCAAGGTACTCTGGTGTGCAGAAGCTACTTTTCGGCCTTCTCATGGCCTCGAGAAAGCTGTGCCATTACTTCCAAGCACATGAGATCACCGTCGTCACTCACTTTCCGCTGCAGCGTATCTTGAAGAATCCAGATGCAACCGGCAGGATAGTGGAGTGGTCGTTGGAACTGTCAAGTTTTGCACTCAAGTTTGAAAGTACTTCAACCATCCAGAGTAGAGCTTTGGCGGAGTTCATTGCCAAATGGATGCCAACGCCCGACGAGGAAATCCAAGAAACTGTTCTTCCTGGCAAAGAGGCAACCAAAGAATAGATCATGTACTTTGACGGTGCCTTTTTGCTGCAAGGCGCCGGTGCCGGAGTGCTGCTTGCCGCACCCACTGGAGAGCACCTCAAGTATGTGGTACAAATGCACTTTCTCAGGGAAGGGGCTACAAACAACAGTGCTGAGTATGAAGGGCTCCTTGCCAGTCTCAGGATCGCAATAGACCTTGGAATCAGAAAGTTGATCGTCCATGGAGACTCGCAGCTCATTGTCAAGCAAATCAACAAAGATTATCAGAGCCCATTGATGGAAGCCTATGTGGAAGAAGTGAGGAAATTGGAAGAACACTTTGACGGACTGCAAACAGAGCATGTCCCTCGTGCGGAAAACAACATTGCTGATCATTTGTCAATGTGTGCTGCCCAAAAGCTTCCCGTGGAACTGGGAACTTTTGTGCTCCATTTAACTCAACCATCTGTCACACCATCAATGCAGGCGAGCAAAAGAAGAAAATTAAATACCGGTAACTATTTCCCGGTAGAGCTTCCAAAAACCACTGGCAAAGAAGTTGCCGGTAACAACACGCTTGCCGGTGAGCAGTGGCCTCGTCCAGAACCACAAGTTTTTGCTGTCGAGGCAAGCGCTCCCGCAGCCGAAGAAATGCCTTTAGTCCTTGTCGTCGAGCCACAGGCTCCGGCATGGGCACAGCAAATCGTCCACTTCCTTCAAACAGGAGAACTTCTCGATGATCAAGAACAAGCCAAAAAAGTAGCCCGACAGTCAAGTATGTATCAGTTTGTTGATAGCATTCTGCACAGAAAAAGGCCAAATGGGGTGAAATTGAGGTGTATTTGCCGGGAAGATGGACTGAAGCTATTGGTGGAGATACATGGAGGCATATGTGGCTCACATATAGGATCAAGGGCTCTTGTCGGCAAAGCTTTCTGGCAAGGCTTCTATTGGCCCACTGCTCTCCAAGATGCAACTGAGCTAGTAACCAAGTGTGAAGCATGCCAGTTTCATTCAAAGAACATTCTTCAGCCAGCACAAGCCCTTCAAACGATTCCACTCTCCTGGCCCTTCTCGGTCTGGGGGCTCGATATCTTGGGTCCTTTCCCCCGTGCTACCGAGGGCTTTGAGTTCTTGTATGTTGCAATCGACAAATTCACAAAGTGGCCAAAGGTAGAGCCAGTGAGGAAGGTGACAGCACAGTCATCCGTCAAGTTCTTTAAAGGACTAGTTTGCCATTTTGGTGTTCCTAACAGAATTATCACGGATAACGGCACACAGTTCATGAGCCGTGCCTTCATGCAATACATCCAAGAAGTTGGAAGCAAGATATGCTTTGCGTCCGTTGCTCATCCAAGAAGCAATGGCCAAGCAGAAAGGGCAAATGCTGAAGTGCTGCGAGGCCTCAAGACGAGAACTTTTGACAGGCTACACAAGTGCGAAAGGCGTTGGATTGATGAGTTGCCGGAAGTTCTTTGGTCACTCAGGACGACACCAAATCGAGCTACCCGCCAAACACCCTTCTCCCTAGTCTATGGTGCAGAGGAGGTGCTCCCCACGGAACTCACATACGGGTCACCTCGAGTGCTTGCTTACGATGAAGCAACGCAAGAGCAGCTGCAGCAAGATGATGTCACGCTCCTCAAGGAAGATCATCTTCGAGCTGCTATGCGAGCTAGATGCTACCAGCAAGCTTTGCACCGCTATTATAGCCACAAGGTCCATGCTCGAAGCCTTGAGGAAGGCGACCTTGCTCTTCAGCGCGTTCAGTCCGCCAAGGGATCCAGCAAGTTAACGCCAAAGTGGGAAGGCCCTTATCAGGTAGCGCGAGTCAACAGACCTGACGCAGTCCGTCTAGAGACCGAAGATGGCATCCCGGTGCAAAACTCATGGAACATTGAGCATCTTCGCAAGTTCTATCCGTGAGGCGCAGTTGTCGGGTCTCCCGGCAACACCTTTTGTACAAGCCTTGTCGGTAGACATGTAACCCTATGTACAAAGCCAGGCGTAGACCTTGTGCATAAGTGAAATAAAGCTAAGTGTTTCACAATTCTCTGTTTAATAAATTTCCACTTATGTATATTTGCATGAGACGTTGTGTTATACTTTACCTTGTATGACATGATTAATGAGCCGTCAAGGCATCCATCCACTTCTTTCTCTTCTTTCTTTTTCACAAAAGGACAGAAGGTTCCCTCACATGCAAGTTTCCCGGGGGGGTGATGGTGTGGATTCCACCAAATGACGTTCAAGTGGTCATTTTGTAACAAGAAGCACGACAAAGAAAAAGCTAAGTTGAAAAACTTTGAAATGAATTCTTTGTTGTACTTGCAATCTTCCTTGAACAATTTATGTCTTTGTGAGAAACCTGCACACTGAGGAACCTTAACATGACCAATCGCACTCTTACTTTGTTTCAAGTCCGCTCAACAACTTGAGTAGCTGCGTTGGGACCGACAAGAGTAAAACTTGTCGGCAGCGGCACTTCCGGCACGCTGCTAAGGATCCGTCCTCAAGTGCTCGCGGCAAGAGTGTGCGCACCGGCAAGCATCCGGCAAGCGTAAGGCATACAACTCATACAAAGGCAGAATAAGACAAGGAAAATTGCATACATTCATTCAAAATAGTTTGAATTGCATTACATCACAAGCACAGTGCAGATCTAACTTAAGAATAAATGTATCTTTTACATGACAGCACTGATGACAAGGTACAAAGACAAGGCTAGTTCTGAAGATCGCCTCCGTGCCTGGGAACAAGAAGAACCTTGTCGGCCAATGGAGCAACAATCTCGTCGATGGCTGTGATGTCAGTATTCTCCGAAAGGCGCCTGAATACCCCGGAGAGATCAATTTCAAGATTCCGGTAGGCGATCTTGACAAGCACCTTGTAAACGACATCGCGGCCAAACTTGCGTGATTCATCGGCAAAGGACGCAGACCTGTCCTCATGATAAGTCTTTAAAGCATCGATGAGGCCTTCAAAGAACTTGGTCAATCTAGCGCTGGCGGTCTCCTTGTCGTTGACAGTAAAGCTCCAGCTCCTCATGTCCATGACGGCAAGTTGGGAAGTTATGCGCTCAGCTATGTTAACTAGCATGTTTGTCCAAAGGGAGAGCACCTCGCGCAGCTCCGTGAATTTGTACTCGGTGTCTTCCCGGGAAGTCTCTTCTGCGTCGAGCATTTCCGTCAAGATCACTTCCCTCTCTTTGGCAGCCTCAAGATCCTTCTCCAGGGTGATAAGCTTGGATTTCAGATCCTCCATTGCCTTGCCGGTTGTATTGAGATCTTGATTCTTAGATGCTAACTGCGTCTACAGCTCCCCTTGGGTATGAGCTGCCTTCTATGCTTCACCTTTGAAGATCTCGATCTCTTTACTATTGGTGGCAAGATCTTCCTTCAGCTTGTTCACCTGGGTCTCTAAATCTGCCTTGGCAGTGGCAGCAACAGCAGCATTATCGGTAGCTTCCTTGAGCTTGGCGGCATTCTCTCGAGCTTGAGTTTCGATAGACTCTTTATGATTCTTCTCCAGCTCTTAGGTCCTTTGCTCAAGGAGCTTTCCAATCTCTTTATCCTTGCTACGAAGCTTGGCGGCAAGGGCCTCTTCTTGTGTGACAAGATCCTTTTCCCGAGCATCGAGTTGTGCCTCGCACTCTGCCAACTTGCCGTCCAAAGCTGTCGCCTTCTCCTGGGCGGCGGCAAGCTTCTCCTCTTGCATCCTCAGATTGTGGGATTGACTGTTGTACCAATTGCGGATGTCCTCCGCCTTCTTCTTCAGTTTCTCTTCAACTACCTCCAGAGCTATATGCTCCGCTTGAAGCTTGTCCCATCGCTTACCATAGCGTTCTTGGATATCCCTAAGACTAGCAGCCATGGATTCTAGGAAGGCGAGATCTGCTGTGCTATCGGTAGCATTATCTGCTTCAAGAGTACTTTGGGGGATGGAGGCGAGGATTCGGGCAATTTCTTCGTCAAAATTGGGTCCTCCAGTGCCTGGTGAACTGGGGGCTTCCGGCCCTTGCTGGGGCACGGCAAGCGTCAAGGCGTCCGCCAAGATTTGAGTGGCTCATGCGACAGATTGAGCTTCAGGGTTTCACTTGCCAGTACCAACCGGCACCATCTCTATGCTCGTCTGGATGGGGACAGATGTGTTGCCGGGAGACTTCCCCAGCTCTCCGGTAACTTCCCTTGCCTCTTCAGCAGTGGATTTGGTGGCCTCATCAGCAGAGATCTTGGCAGCTTCACCGGCAGTGCTCTTGGCAATTTCTGCCACATCTGCAAGGATTTCTCCTTCTTCGGGAGAAGTTGGATCTGCAAGATGGAGCGGAAGCGAGAGCAAAAAGTGATTCAGTTTACAAGTCAAGTTCAAGAAAACAAAAGTTTTGGACAAGTGTTTAAGGACAAGTGGATTACCTGTTGGCATCCATGGAGGAAGGGAGCTACCTTCCCCAGCAACTTCGGCTACCGCCGCACGGTCTCCGGCAGCCTCGCTTGCCGGGACAATTTTGGTGCGAGCGGGCTCATCAGCGAAGGCCCTTGTCGGAGAGGCGCTCTCCTGAACGATGGTTGACGGAAGAACCACAGCAGGATCCGCCTCTTGGCGCTCTTCCTCTTGGTGACCTCCTCCTATCTCTTTGTTGGGCCTAGGAAGAGGAACTTCAGTGCCGGCGCCTACGAGCGGGAACTGCACCACAACTTCACGTAGGGGGCTGGGCTGGGGGCTGACGACGATGGTGTAAGTAGATATGGCCCCCTGCCCAGCGCTTGCTGTGGGTTCGTGCTCTGTTGCACCTCTCGTTCGCTTCGCCCTGTGTACGAGCGGTTCTGTATCCCTGCAAAGACAAAGGAAGTCAAGTCAAATGACAATCAAGACAAAGATCAAGATTTGATAAAGATAGAGTGATTATGCTTACTCTTCGTCTTTAGACTCGCTGAGAATGGAGAAGTCATATCTCACCGGCGGAGACGACTCCCTGGCTCTCTTGATTGAGGGTGGAGGCGAAGATGCCTGTTGAGAAGACTCAACTTCACAGGCAGCTTCTTGTTGGAGTGGTGGACGTTGAGCTCGAGGACGCCGAGTCGATTGCCGGTGCACTTCTTGCTGCTGGCCAGTTCTGGTAATTGTCTTCTTCACAGCAGGGCTAGCCCCTGACGAAGAAGGTCGCACTGCCTCCTGGCTAGACGCCTTCCGAAGAATGCGCGCTTTCTTGTTCGGGCCTTGAAGATCCTCTCCTTCTTCGGCTTCACCGGCAACATCTTCCCCGGCAAGTTCCTCCTGGTGTTCGTCGGCAACCTCTTCATCGGGGGTCTCTTCCTCCTCCTCAGTTGACGTGGCCCGAGAACTGCCAGCCTTGCCGGTCTTCAAAACTTCTTCGGCCCCGTGGGTGATGAACGCCAACTCTTCATCCCTGGTGGCCTGGTTGAGGTCCGTCTCTTCTCGAGTCGTCCTCTCTGTCAGATTGGAAGCCCAAGTCATCTCATCTTCAAGTGAGGGCAGTTTCCAGTCAGCTTCAACTCCTTGGGCATTGCACGCCAGCATCATTGCCAAGATGGAATCCATGGCGGAGTTAATGTGCAGTGGCACAACTTGGGCCGGCAGGTGAAACTTGCTGGAGGTCCTGAAGAGCTAGTGGTAGAGGCTGATGTGTTGCATGTGTCGTGGGTGCAAGTCTGACAGTACTGTGTAGGGGTACGGATGAGAGGGCAGAGCCTAGCTACGGCACAGGTGTTACACTCGGATTTACGAGTTCAGGCCTCTCAGCGGTGGAGGTAATAGCCCTACGTCTCGGTGCTCTGGAGCTTAGATTGCTTGAGTGTATGAGTTACAAATGGATTGCGAACCCTTGGAATGGAGCTGGGGGTGGCTTGTATAGTCGCCGACAGCCCTCCCATGAATGCCGCCATTACCAGGGGTTAAGAGGGGGTTTAAGGGCGCCAGGTAACGGGCGCATTGATTACAATTAATACAGGCGAACGTGCGTCCCGACCGTTGCGCTCCCGGAGTCTCCTGGTCTTCTCTGGTCGAGTGACTTTCGGGTGCTCCGAGTGAAACAAACTGGTCGAGTGAACTCTTGCCTTTCGAGTGGTTCGTCGAACTCCGAGTGAATGTCAGTTTGCAGAACTCTAGGTTGTTGATCTGGCCCTAGGGCCTAGTAAGAGACGTGAGGAGTCCTAGGGTAGGGTCCGTACGTCAGGCCTGTTACCCTATCCCTAGTACATGCCCTCGCCATTAGCCCCCGAATCGGTCGAGGTTAGGCGGGTCGAGTCAAGGCGAATCCCTAGGGGAATTGAGCGCTACGGAGGCGCTCAAGGACCCCCGATGGTCTTTAGATGGCCTTGTCTTCGCGTGGCACCTTGACGGATTTCGGACCATGTGTCGTCCGAGTGAAATGAGTAGTCTCCATCTGAATGAAATGAGTAACCTCCATCCGAGTGAAGTGAGTAGTCTCCACCCGAATGAAATGAGTAGCCTCCATCCGAGTGGCGGAACAGATTCGCGTGTTTATGGAGTGTCTTAAAGGCGAGTCATCGGATCACTGGAATCTGGATCTTGCGGGATTTGAAATCTGCGACGAGCGCGCGCGAACGGTTGCGGCACGGTGAGTGGGGAAAGTGGGGCGTGACGCCTCGATTTTTGCCCCACTTTTCGCCACGCACAGCTACAACTCCGCCAGCGAGATTCGAGGAGATCTGCGGGCCCGGGACACGCGGAAGTGGATTGGGGAGCGGAACGGGCGACGCCATAAGAGGTCGGTGCGGCGGAGAGGGAGAGAGGACAGATCCCCTTTTCCCTTATTCTCCCAGCCCGCTCAATCTTCTCTCCAGCAATCCGCTCCGCACGAATCCCCTTTGGTCGTTGGAGAGCTCAGCGGTGATGGTGAAGGACAAGACGGCGAAGCTCGAGAAAGCGAAGAAGGCGGCGAAGGGGAGGAAGGCGTCGAGCTCCCGAGCCGCGCTCCTGCCCGGGTGGATCTAGGGCGACTGGCTTCCGCCGACCACCACGGTCGACGACGTCAGCGGGCTCGTCGTGGACGGGCTGATCCGCGACGGGACATGGAGGCTGCCGGAAGAAGGGGAGACCGAGCCCGCGCCGCGCCCCGGGGAGCGAGTGCTCCTCACCACACACGTGGAGCGAGGTTTCTCCATGCGACCCCACCCCTTTTTCCGCGGATTTTTGAACTTCTTCGGTGCTCAGCTCCATCACCTGCCTCCAAATGCCATAATGTACCTTGCCACATTCTTTTCTTTGTGTGAAAATTTTCTGGGTTGTCCGCCGCACTGGGGTTTATTCAAACACATTTTCATGTGTCGATCTCAATCGGTTAAGAAGGTTGAACCCGATGGAGAGAGGACGCACGTGATTCAGATGTGCGGTGGCTTAGGTATCTAGATGAGGGGTAAGAGTGCATTCCCATCTATGTCCTATCCCGATTCGGTGAGGGGTTGGCAGTCGACCTGGTTCTACTGCAACGACCTGCCGTGCTCTGGCTTGTCGACTGGCCTTCCTCCTTACACGACTGAGAGAGTTCAGACTCCTCCCTCGCTAACGGTTGATAAAGAGGAGAAGACGGATGTAGGGATCTTGGTGACCGCCATGGTTAGTCTGATTCAGGGTGGATTGACTGGCCTGGACCTTCTGGAGGTCTTCCTCAGTCGGAGGATCCAGCCGCTGCAGGAGCGGGCTCACCCCATGTGGCTCTACACTGGAGCCGGTGATCCGACCCGAGTGCATCCGGAAGACGTCGAGGAGAAGATGGTAGAACAGTGGATCAGGTGCATCACTGGCGCATGCGACAATCCGCGAGGGTCGAGACGGATCCCACCCTATGATGCCAACAACCAACCATTGGAGGTGAGGCACAAATTTCCAAGTGAATTGCCGATGCGCAAATTATCCGAGTGAACTGAACGATCCGAGTGAACTGACTAAACTGTCTGTCTTCACCCTTCATGTCTTGCAGGAGTTCCAGAAGATGTTATCGCCTGTGCCGAATGGAGAACAACTTGCCAGAGGCACGGAGAGCGAACATGGCAGCGCCGGGGGCAGCTACGCGGAGGACAGCGAGGAGGAAAGTGAGGGCTCGGAAGGGAGCGACGAGGTCGAGTCTTCTCTGTCTCCGGAGTTGCGCTCCGAGCACCGCTCCAAACGAACTCATGATCCGAGTGCTGGCCCGGAGAAGGAGGCGGTTCCGAGTGCTAAGGCTCCGAAGCGTACTCGGCCGTCGTCGCCTGCGCCGACTGAGAAGGCCGCCAAGCAGCCCAAGGTCGCCTCCCCCAAGCCTCGGAAGGCTCTGCCCCGGATCAAGGTCGCTGTGCCTGTCACCTCAATGTGAGTATCTTTCTTAGCTTATCTTTTCTGTCTTTGTCAACTTTCGTGATTCCTCTGACCGAGTGCATCTTATGAACCAGTGCTACAACCTCGACGACGTCTCCCATGCAGATTGATGGGGACCGCACCGAAGCCGAGATGGCAGATGCGGCCACTTCTCAAAGAGGTAACAATAACTTCATTTTTACTTCAACTTGTCATTCGACTGAAATGTCTTCATCCGATTGAATCGTGTATTGCGACTGATTGCGTCGAGTGAACGTAGTGCTTGCAGAGGTCATCCACGTCGGAGATGACGATGAAGAGCCGCCGCGGAAGGACACTGAGAAGGGGACCCCCGTTCCGACCGCTCCTTAGGCCACCACACGGAAGACGCCGCCAAGCGGAGTGCCTCAAGTTCCTCCTGCACCTGCCGTGACCATGCCTCCGGGGCAGGGTTCTTCTCAGGCTGTGGTTGGTTCTGCCGCGGCTTCGTCGGCTGCCCTGGCTTCGGTTCCGACTCCTCCCATCAATATCTTCAGTCTATACAAGGTGCCGGAGGACCAAACTGGGGCCAGCGAGGAGGCGATGATCCAGGCGGAACTGATGACCCAAAGGCTCATGGAGGTGTGCACAGCTAGCAATCTGGCATACAATGCCAGTGCTGCCCTCCAGGAGAACGTTCGAGTAAGTACCCTTGTAAGTTGACTTCCAAGTCAATTTTCTTCAGTAGGAATTTCAGTTGAAAAATATCCGTTACACCCACTGGGTGTTTTTTTTGTTTGGCCATCACTCGGAATGTACGGGCCGTTCCGACTGGATACCACTCCAGTGGAGGCACGCTGAGTGCACCCACTGGGTGTAGTCCTCGAGACTGCCGTCGGCGGCGGGCGGTCGGCGGGAGTCTTAGAAACTTTTGTCTTCTCTTTTTTTTTGCGTTCGGCCATCACTCGGATCGGGCGGACCGTTCCGAGTGGATACCATTCCAGTGGGGGCACGCTGAGTGCACCCACTGGGTGTAGTCCCCGAGACTGCCGTTGACTGCACGCAGTCGGTGGGAGTCTTAGAACTTAGAATTTGATACTGGTCAAGCTTGTTCCTCCCTGTCGAAGGGTACTTCAGGATCTGATACTGGTCAAGCTTGTTCCTTCCAAGAGCGTCGGTCTCTGGGCACTCGGAACCTTTTGTCTTGTTTTTTTTGTGTTTGGCCATCACTTGGATCGGGCGGACCGTTCCGAGTGGATACCATTCCAGTGGGGGCACGCTGAGTGCACCCACTGGGTGTAGTCCCCGAGACTGCCGTCGACTGCGGGCAGTCGGCGGGAGTCTTAGAACTTAGAATTTGATACTGGTCAAGCTTTTTCCTCCCTGTCGAAGGGCACTTCAGGATATTTCTTGACATTAATTGTTCTCTCTTGTATTTCAGAAAACTTGCGAGCTTGGGACTCAGTACATGGCACTGGAGAAGGAGACGGCTCAGCTCCGAGTGGATTTGGAGGTGGAGAGGAGGAACACAGCGCGCGCTCAAGCAGAGCTCGGGACCATGGGAGGTACGCCTCAGTTACTGAGCATTCCGCTTTCATCTCTCTTTGTTCTTTGAACCGAGTGACTTCACTCGAACAGATGTGCGTAGTGAAAACCATCGACTCCAAGTGCGGCTCAGAACCTCTGTTTCTTTAGAAACTATGAAGCAGGCACTCGAGAGTAAGGACAGCGAGCTGGCGGGAGCGCAACAAGTGGCGAAGGAAAAGACCAAGGCCGCCGAAGAGAAGTTGGCCTCACTCGGGAAGCTTGAAGTAGAGAACACATCGCTGAAGAAAGAGGTACTCGAGCTCAAGAAGCCGCAAACCGAGTGGGAGAGAAAGCTCAAGGCCCAGGCGGAAGCCTACGAGAAAGAGAAGAAGACTCTGAACGAGAAGGTCGCCCAGCTGATCGAGAAGAAGAACACTTTGGAGAGATACATAGAAGAGTTCACGGAGGAAATGTACACCAAGCTTGCAGGTAACCTGTAACATCCGAGTGAACTTTTACCCGAGTGAACTTCATGCATTCTGACTTTCGACCCTCCTCTTTTCTTGTCCGCAGAGTACTGCCGAGACTTCGAGCTAGAAACTGACAGAATCGAGAGGGGTCTGGATCCTTTCAGGTCGCTCGTTGGTGACAAGGCCGCGCTAGGTGTCCTGCGGGTGGAATCTCGCATCGAAGACGTCCAAGGTTACATCATTCATCTGCGGGGTGCATTCGGCAGAATCGACAAGGAGCTATGGCCCGAAGACGCCTTCGACACCGACCTGGAAGCCATGATGACTCGTCTCAACGACATTTCTAGCCGAGTGCAAGCGTGGAAGAAGTCGGCTGCTCGCTGCGGGGCCGACGTGGCGCTCTCCCTGGTCCGAGTGCATTGCAAGGAGGCCAAGGAGGAGAAACTGAAGACTCTCCAAGTTGCCAACACGAAGAAACTCAAGTTCGAGGACTTCATGGAGACATTCATCGAAGCGGCCACTCGGATCGCGGACGACATCGACTTGGATTCCTTCGTTGAGCCGGCCAGCCCCACAGGGGCGTGAGAAAACTTTAAGTCCCACCCATAAACCTCGGTATGCCAAGTGGAATTGTAATCGTTAAAACTCTTTCGGGCTTTGGGCCCGCGTACTCGTATTCGCTTTTGAACTTCTGGAGTTAATTGAATGCTTTCCTTCGAATCTTTCGAATCTTTGAACTGGGTTTTAACTTAGGCGAAAGCTCGTTCGCAGCTAAGCCTCCGAGTGAGAGGGACGCTCTACACTCGAAGTAGATTTTTAACTTGGGCGAAATCTGGTTCGCAGCCAAGCCCCCCGAGTGAGAGGGATGCTCTTCACTCGGAGTAGATTTTTAACTTGGGCGAAAGCTGGTTCGCAGCCAAGCCCCCGAGTGAGAGGGATGCTCTTCACTCGGAGTAGCGTTTTTAACTTGGGCGAAAGCTGGTTCGCAGCCAAGCCCCCGAGTGAGAGGGATGCTCTTCACTCAGAGTAGCGTTTTTAACTTGGGCGAAATCTGGTTCGCAGCCAAGCCCCCGAGTGAGAGGGATGCTCTTCACTCGGGGTTTTAACTTGGGCGAAATCTGGTTCGCAGCGAAGCCCCCGAGTGAGAGGGATGCTCTTCACTCGGAGTAGCCTTTTTAACTTGGGCGAAAGCTGGTTCGCAGCCAAGCCCCCGAGTGAGAGGGATGCTCTTCACTCGGAGTAGCGTTTTTAACTTGGGCGAAATCTGGTTCGTAGCCAAGCCCCCGAGTGAGAGGGATGCTCTTCCCTCGGAGTAGCGTTTTTAACTTGGGCGAAATCTGGTTCGCAGCCAAGCCCCCGAGTGAGAGGGATGCTCTTCACTCGGAGTAGCGTTTTTAACTTGGGCGAAATCTGGTTCGCAGCCAAGCCCCCGAGTGAGAGGGATGCTCTTCACTTGGAGTAGCATTTTTAACTTGGGCGAAATCTGGTTCGCAGCCAAGCCCCGAGTGAGAGGGATGCTCTTCACTCGGAGTTGCATTTTTAACTTGGGCGAAAGCTGGTTCGCAGCCAAGCCCCTGAGTGAGAGGGGTGCTCTTCACTCGGAGTAGCATTTTTAACTTGGGCGAAAGCTGGTTCGCAGCCAAGCTCCCGAGTGAGAGGGATGCTCTTCACTCGGAGTAGCTTTTTTAACTTGGGTGAAAGCTGGTTCGCAGCCAAGCCCCCGAGTGAAAGGGATGCTCTTCACTCGGAGTAGCATTTTTAACTTGGGCGAAAGCTGGTTCACAGCCAAGCCCCCGAGTGAGAGGGATGCTCTTCACTCGGAGTAGTATTTTTGACTTAGGCAAAAGCTGGTTTGCAGCTAAGTTGAACGGCATATACCCACTGGGGGTTGTAAGCCAGAAAATGCATACGAGTGACCCCAATGTGGAACTGGAAAAGTCATGCTTTTATTCACCAAATATCACTCGAGTACTTTTATTACATCTCATGATCAAGTATAAAATCGTCGCAGCAAATCCGCATTCCAAGCACGGGGCTCGTCTGCTTGCTTCTGAAGGTTGTACAGGTGGTATGCTCCGTTGTGCAGAACCTTTGACATGATAAAGGGACCTTCCCATGCGGGAGCAAGCTTGTGAGGTCTCTGCTGATCCACTCGGAGCACAAGATCTCCTTCTTGAAAGGTCCGACTCCTGACGTGCCTGCTGTGAAAACGTCTTAGGTCTTGCTGATAAGTAGCCGATCGGATCAGATCCATCTCCCTTTCCTCCTCCAAGAGATCAACAGCGTCTTGCCGTGCTTGCTCTGCTTCAACTTCAGAGTACAGTTCCACTCGGGGTGAATTATGGAGCAGGTCACTCGGCAGGACGGCTTCAGCTCCGTACACCATGAACAAGGGAGTGTGATTGGTAGACCGACTGGGGGTCGTCCTCAAGCCCCAAAGAACTGACGGCAACTCGGTGACCCAAGCTCCAGCTGCGTGCTCCAAATCGCGCATGAGTCATGGCTTTAACCCCTGCAGAATTAGTCTGTTTGCTCTCTCAGCTTGTCCATTCGACTGCGTGTGCGCCACAGATGCATAGTCGACTCGGGTGCCTTGAGCGGCACAGAACGCCCTGAACTCTTCCGAGTCGAAGTTTGAACCGTTGTCAGTGATAATGTTGTGGGGCACGCCGTATCTTAAGACTATCTCCTTCATGAACTTGATCGTTGTACGGAGTCTAGCTTCTTGATGGGTTTGGCTTCGATCCACTTAGTGAACTTGTCGACTGCAACCAGCAAGTGGGTGAATCCACTCGCCCCTGTCCGAAGGGGTCCCACCATGTCGAGTCCCCAAACCGCAAACGGCCAGACGAGTGGAATTGTCTTCAGAGCAGACGCAGGCTTGTGCGACAAGTTTGCATAGAACTGGCATCCGGCACAGTGCTGGACTATCTCCTGCGCAGCTTCATTGGCCCGTGGCCAGAAGAAACCGGCTCGGTAAGCTTTAGCCACGATTGTCCGAGAGGACGCGTGGTGCACACAAGTTCCCGAGTGAATCTCTTCCAGAATCAATCGACCTTCCTCTGGAGAGATGCAACGCTGAGTCACACCGGTGACGCTCTTTCTGAATAACTGATTGCCCATCACTGTAAAGGCCTTGGACCTGCGAACGATCTGGCGAGCTTCAGCTTCATCTTCTGGAAGTTCCTGCCTGAGCAGGTATGCAATGTAAGGCACTGTCCACTCGGGTGTGATTGCTAGGACCTCCATGACCAAATCAATGACTGCCGGGACCTCGACTTCAGTCGGATCTGATGGACTGACCACTTGCGGGGGCTCTTCCGTGAAGGGATCTTCTTTTACCATCGGAGAACGTAAATGCTCGAGGCACACATTGCTGGGTATGGATTTCTGAGTGGATCCGATCTTTGCCAGATCGTCTGCCTCCTGATTCTTGGCCCGGGGAACGTGATGCAGCTCCAGACCTTTAAATTTCTTCTCCAACTTTCTCACTGCGTTGCAGTATCCTGTCATAACGGGGCTTCTGATGTCCCACTCCTTCATCACTTGGTTCACAACTAGATCCGAGTCTCCGTAGACCATCAGGCGCCGGACGCCGAGTGAGATGGCCATACGTAGAACATAAAGGAGCGCCTCGTACTCGGCTTCATTGTTGGAGGAATCGAAGTGAATCTGCAGAACATATCTAAGATGATCGCCCTTCGGAGATACTAACACAACTCCAGCTCCTGAACCATTCAGCATCTTGGAACCGTCAAAGCACATGGTCCAGTGTTCCGGGTGGCTCTGAGTCGGTTGCTGCTGTTCAGTCCACTCGGCTCGGAAATCGGCTAATGCTTGGGACTTGATCGCCTTCTTCGCCTCGAACTTGATGTCCAGGGGCAGAAGCTCGATAGCCCACTTCGCCACTCGACCAGTCGCATCCCGATTGTTCATGATCTCAGACATTGGGGCGTCACTGACGACTGACACAGTGTGCTCTTGGAAGTAATGGGCTACTTTCTTCGCAGTCAGGTAGATGCCATAGACGAGCTTCTGATAATGAGGATACCTCTGCTTGGAAGGAGTCAGAACTTCAGAGATGTAATAGACTGGGCGTTGAACTTTGTAAGCCTTGCCCTGTTCTTCTCGCTCGACTGTGAGGACAGTGCTGACAACTTGACCAGTGGCTGCAATGTACAAGAGCAACGGCTCGTTGCTGTTCGGAGCGGCAAGCACCGGCTGTGTGGAAAGCAGGGCTTTGAGCTCAACAAATGCTGCTTGTGCTTCAGCAGTCCACTCGAATGAATCAGATTTCTTCATCAATCGGTACAGGGGCAGTGCCTTCTCACCGAGACGGGAGATGAATCGGCTCAGAGCTGCAAGGCAACCCGTGAGCTTCTGCACATCATGAAGACGTTCTGGACGTTTCATTCGTACAATCGCCCCGATCTTCTTAGGATTGGCATCTATCCCTCGTTCGGAAATGAGGAAACCGAGTAACTTGCCCCCAGGAACTCCGAAAGTGCACTTTGCTGGATTCAGCTTGATATCATACTTCCGCAAATTTGCGAAAGTTTCAGCTAACTCGCCAGTAGGTCGGAACCTTTTCTGGACTTGACCACTATGTCATCCATGTATGCCTCGATGTTCTGACTGATCTGTTTTTTGCAAACATTTCTGCACCATGCGCATGAAAGTGGCACCAGCGTTTTTAAGACCGAAAGGCATGGTGACATAGCAGAAACACCCGAATGGGGTGATACAGGTTGTTTTTATTTCATCTGGCCCATACAGTCGGATCTGGTGGTACCCGGAGTATGCATCCAGAAAAGACAGTCGCTCACAACCCGCAGTGGAATCTAAGATTTGATCTATGCGGGGGAGCGGGAAATGTTCCTTGGGGCAGACCCGATTGATGTGCTTAAAATCAATGCACATTCGGAGAGACTTGTCCTTCTTAGGGACCATGACGACGTTGGCGAGCCACTCGGAGTGGTACACCTCATGGATGAACTCGGCTGCCAGGAGCCGAGCAACTTCTTCGCCAATGGCCTTCCTCTTCTGTGTAGCAGAGCGACGGAGATGCTCCTTCACAGGTTTCGCCTTTGGGTCGACTCGCAAACGGTGCTCAGCTAGCTCCCTGGGTACACCCGGCATGTCGGACGGTTTCCATACGAAGATGTCCCAGTTCTCACGGAGGAACTGGATGAGCACTTCTTCCTATTTGCTATCGAGTGTTGTTGATATGTTGGTGGGAGCAGCATTGGGATCTTCCGGGTGGATGTGCACAGGCTTCGTGTCGCCGGCTGACTGAAACGCAGATTCTGCAGCCGGCTTCTTGGAGCGTAGCAGATCACTCGGATCGGCATTTTTCTTGTATTCCTCCAGTTCTACCATGGCCATCTGCTCATCAGCTATCTTGGACCCTTGCTGCAAACACTCCTCCGCGCGTTGTCGACTGCCAGTGACTGTGATTACACCTTTGGGGCCGGGCATCTTCAGCTTGAGATACACATAACATGGACGGGCCATGAAACGTGCGTCAGCCGGCCGACCAAGCATGGCATGGTAGGCGCTGCGGAAGTCGACCACTTCGAAGGTCAGCCTTTCCATCCGAAAGTTCTTGTCGTCTCCAAAGACCACATCAAGGGCGATCTGCCCGAGTGACTTTGCTTTCTTGCCGGGGAACACTCCGTGGAACTGCATGCTGCTCTCGCTGAGTCGGGACATCGGAATGCCCATCGCTTGCAGAGTATCAGCGTATAGTATGTTCAGTCCGCTTCCACCGTCCATGAGGACCTTGTGCAATCGGACGCCTCCCACGACTGGATCTACCACTAGCGCCTGCCGCCCAGGGGTGGCTATGTAGGCTGGGTGGTCCGACTGATCAAAGGTGATCGGAGTCTTTGACCAGTTCAGAAACTTTGTCGTCGCCGGCATGGCCATGTTCACTTCTCGATTGATAACTTTCAACCGGCTCCTGCTCTCTACATCTGCAAAGATCATCAGGGTTGCGTTAACACTGGGAAAAGGTTCGTCTTTGTCTCCATCATCAGCGTCTTCTGGGCTCTTCTTACTCGACGGGCCCTCTCGAAACTGCTGAATCAATAGTCTGCACTGTCGAGTGGTATGCTTGGGCAATATCAGATTGCCCTCTTCATCCTTCCTGGTATGGATGTGACACGGCGAATCGAGGACATCTTGGCCCGACTGATCTCTCTTTTTATTCGGCATCCATTTTCCCTTAGCCTTCCCCTTGTTCTTGGCTTGGTCGGCCAGAGCGGCAGCCTCGGCCAGAGTCGAACCATCAGCCTTGCACTTTGGCTTCCAATTGAGATTACTGTTTCCGGGGTTGGGCTCGCTGGTTTTCCCTTTGCCATTACGGAAACGGTCTTCCTCTTCTCCGTTTGCGTACTGAGTGGCAATCTCCATCATTCGGCTCATGGTCAAGGATCCCGACCGACCAAATTTCAGGATGAGCTCCCGATATCTGACTCCTGCCTTGAAAGCACAGATGGCTTGATGCTCTGTGACGTTCTCCACCACGTGATGCAAGGTTGTCCACCGCTGGATGTACTCCCTCAATGTTTCATTCGGTTTCTGCACGCAGTGCTGCAACTCAGTCAATCCAGCCGGTCGTTTGCACGTGCCCTCGAACGTTTTGATGAACACTCGGGCCAAATCTTCCCAGCAGTATATGCTGGCCGGAGTGAGTTGATTGAGCCAGGAACGGGCGGACCCTTCCAGCATCAAAGGAAAATGCTTCATAGCCACATAGTCATTTCCTCCACCAATCTGCACAGCCACTCGGTAATCCTCTAACCAAGTTTCTGGCTTGGACTCACCGGTGAACTTGCTTACTCCAGCTACCAATCTGAAGTTAGGCAGGATCTCAGCGGCCCGGATGGCCCTGCTAAAACACTCGGGCCCGGAGATGAAGGCTCCACTTCCACTCGGACGATCTCTGTCCAAGTTCTCTCTCAGAGCTCTGCCTCTGTCTACCAGGTTCTGAGCAAGAACGGATCTTGCGTTGAACTGCGGGTCGCGGTAGTCGACTGGCTCTCTCTAGCGATAACCGTCACCATGACGGGGAGGGCTGGCCCTCCGATCGTTGCCGTAAGGACGCCTGGCGTCATACGGTCGGGGCGCGTACGAGCCATCCCACGGAGGGGGCGACTGCATGCGGCGACGATCATCCTGACGCCGCGGAGGCGTATTCCAACTCCGACCCTGCCTCGAGTACTGGTCTTGGTGGCGGTCTTGGTCGTTTCGCCGCGGAGGTGAGTGTCTGTTTCTCCTTGGGGACACTGGGCTGTGGGCCGATTGAACGGTGTCAGCCCTTACGGATCTGCTGTGAATCCGGTTGCGCGACTGGGATACTGTCGAATTTTGCTCCTCAGCCGCCTTGAGCAGGGCCCGGATCTGCTGAAGACCCTCTCCCGCCTCGGATCGGGACGGCTCAATGGAATCTTCTATCCGAGTGGCCGCCGCCAGATTCTGGACGGAAGTGCGGAATACCTGGAAACTCTGCTGCTGGTCATTCGAGAACAACTGCCGCTGCCGCCGACTGGAACTGGGCTGATGCTGCCTGCGGGTGCAATCATCGAGTGACTTCTGGAGCGCTTCCAAACGATTGCACTCAGCCAAGTTGGCCTGGCGCACGGCCTCCAAAGCCTGAGCCTCGGGGGTCGTTCCAACGATGGGCGTCTGGAGGGCCTGCTCGGTCCTGCGCTGCTGTTCCTCCCTCTGCTGCCGAGTGAGAGGTCAGGGGACGTACTCGTCGTCATGTCGGTCCCTGCCGCCACCAAGATCAGGGCGCGACAGGTCACCGTTCTCCGCGCCGCCGTGGCCGTACCCAGGCGGACTGGGCGGGGAATCGGCCATCAGCACCTCTACAGCGGGATCGCTGCTCTCGCACTCGGACAAGCTTTCCGAGTGCTCGTGCACGGAGGTGAAATGATCGAAGAGAGGTTCATCGAGCTCGATTGACGCGATCTGCAGGGCCGCAGTCTGAAGGGCCGCCGTGCGCTTGATCCACCGCTGAAGCCGAGAGCGCCCGGAGCGCTTGCGACGACGGCTGGTGGAGAGTGAAGACATCGACTGATAAGGAGTCGACGGTTGCCGAAGAATGACGCCGAAGGTACTCGCATGGAAGTGCGCCGCGCCATGGACGAGCAACGCCTCAACATCCAGCGGGGCTTCCTGGAGCCACGCCGAATCGTTGGCGGTGAAGCTGAGGACGCCGAAACGGATCTCGCCGCCCCGAGTCAGTCCGCCGCCGGAAACCATGGTGATGATTGGAAAAATGCAACTACGCCGGAAGTCGCTAGACACCAGCCCCACGGTGGGCGCCAACTGTCGTGGGTGCAAGTCTGACAGTAGTGTGTAGGGGTACGGATGAGAGGGCAGAGCCTAGCTACGGCGCAGGTGTTACACTCGGATTTAAGAGTTCAGGCCCCTCAGCGGTGGAGGTAATAGCCCTACGTCTCGGTGCTCTGGAGCTTAGATTGCTCGAGTGTATGAGTTACAAATGGATTGCGAACCCTTGGAATGGAGCTAGGGGTGGGTTATATAGTCGCCGCCAGCCCTCCCATGAATGCCGCCATTACCAGGGCTTAAGAGGGGGTTTAAGGGCGCTAGGTAACGGGCGCATTGATTACAATTAATACAGGCGAATGTGCGTCCCGACCGTTGCGCTCCCAGAGTCTCCTGGTCTTCTCTGGTTGAGTGACTTTCGGGTGCTCCAAGTGAAACAAGCTGGCGAGTGAACTCTTGCCTTCCGAGTGGTTCGTCGAACTCCGAGTGAATGTCAGTTTGCAGAACTCTGGGTTGTTGATCTGGCCCTAGGGCCCAGTATGAGACGTGAGGAGTCCTAGGGTAGGGTCCGTAGGTCAGGCCTGTTACCCTATCCCTAGTACATGCCCTCGTCAGCATGACCGTCAGGTTATTGGCCAGCCCTGGGTATATCCGCATGATATCCCCGGCATTCTTGTACTCCCAATTGTACCTTTGCCTCTTCTGCAGTGGTGCAAGGCATCGCCAGAGGAAATCGGCTCCCACCATCTTGATGGTTAGCCCGGCAGACTTGAGACGAGCAATCCGGTTCAGTGCCGGGCCAAGTTTCTTGTCGCTGGCGCCAAGATCACTCCAATTCATGCCGCGGTCGATCTTCTCCGTGCGTGGCAAGCAGAAATTGGGGAAATCCTTCTCCTTAATCCAGCACCACTCTGCCCGCCATTCCTCCCATTTCAGATGTAATAGTCCGGCAAGATACTTTCCCTTAGCCTTGGCCCAGGGAATCCAAGTCACACTGCTAGAAAGTGTGTCACCTTCGATGCGAGGAATGAAGAAATGGCGAAAGGGGTCGACATTGGGGACGACTCCAACAAAGTTTTCGCACATGTGGGCGAAGACTGCCATGCAAGTCATTGCATTTGGGGTGAAATCCAGCAGTTGGAACCCGAGGGTGTACATCAGCTCAGCGAAGAAATCCGAAAATGGAGGAACCAGACCGTAGTAAAAGTATGCGCAGAAGAATGGGTATGCGTCTGATGGGGTCTTGCCACCGGCAGGGAGCACTACTGGGGCCTTGTGGTCGTTGGTATCTTTTCCCCACATGTACGCATACCTCGCTATCAAGGCGTTGTTGTCCAGAGCCGGTGGCGAGAAAACCGCATTCTCCCTCCGCCGTTGTTCCAAGTCCGCCATCCGCTTCTCTGCTTTGGGATCAACAGGCTTGGCGGGCTTCTTTCCCTCCGTATCAGCCTTCTTGGGCGCCATGAGGGATCGAGAAGAAGGATTTGAGGTGGAAGAGGCGCAAGTCAGTGGTGGCGGCAATGGCGAGATCTGCTTGAGCGAGAGGAGGAAGAAAGATGTGGCGGAGGGCGTTGTGAATGAGCAGTGCCTCCTCACGGTTACCTTTTTATGGTGAAGGTGCGAGGGGGCTGGCTCTTTACTGTCCAACGTGGCAGCGCTTTTGCAGACGCACTACCACAAACCGTCGCTCCTGTCCACCACTCATGTGACCCGCATTTAATGCGTGATGTGGGCGTGCAACAGAAAGTCATCATTACAAGATTTTACGGCAGAAATTTCCTACCACGTGTCTGTGCATTGTTTGGGCCTAGCCCAACGACGCTTCAGACGCGCGTGTGGCCCAGGCCATGGAGCTCCTGTCGGTGTATAAAACTTGGGTATTTTATACCCTAACTTATGCACAGGCAGTGGTAGCAACCTCGATGGCCAGGGCTTGCCGGAGATTACCAAGATCAAGATTCAAGGCCTAGATACAAAGATACTAGGAAGAAGATCAAGACAAGACATCAAGAAACCCTGATTGATGCTAGAGATGAAGATGGTACTTGCCGGCAAGGCTCAAGCCGGCAAGGTGAAGGCCCGGCAAGCTCCGTGTCGGGAAACCCTCGCTGGCTCATCTGTCCTCCACCTCATCGAGCAGCTAGTGGCTAATCGGTGAGGTGTCGAGTGCGCAGGTGGGTTGGTGAGGTTTGTCGGGGCACGTGTCAGCCTGCTGGAACGAGAATTAGCTTTAATGACACCCGTCCAGGAGGCGTGTCAAGATAATAAGAGGTAGATGTGCGAGCGGTGCAGAAACCTTGCCGGGGCTCCTCCTCCACATGACACCTAACGGCGCAATAAATGCCTTTGTCCTAATTCGGCAGAGTTAGGTATGATAGCATTGTTTGCTATCTAATCGACATGTAATGACTGTTTTGCCACTTTGGTTACCCCTTAAGCTATAAAAGGAGGGCCAGGGCAACTGTAACAAAGGTCGACACTTTGCTCATTTTGCATGCGTAGCTGCCCTTCCCGCACTCTTGCCGGCAAGGAGCTCTCCTTGTACTTGAGCATAAACACATCCAATACAACAAAGCAGGAGTAGGGTTTTACACCTCACAGTGGCCCGAAACTGGGTAAAATCCTTTGCGTTTGCTGTTGATTATGCTCTTTGTGCTTGCGCATTCCCCTAGTCGAACTGCAAAGGGGCTAGATGGCCCCATAGATGGTCGTACGCACGACAGTTTGGCCTACTAGATTGATTTGTCTTGCAATGGGAGAGGTGCTTTGTGATGGGTTCAATCTTGCGGTGCTCAATCCCAGTGACAGAAAGGGACATGGCACTTATTTGTATTGTTGCCATTAAGGATAAAAAAAGATGGGGTTTAATCATATTGCTTGAGTTTACTTTGTCTACATAATGTCATCTTGCTTAAGGCGTTACTCTGTTTCATACTTAATACCCTAGATGCATGCTGGATAGTGGTCGATGGGTGGAGTAATAGAAGTAGATGCAGGCAGGAGTCGGTCTACTTGTCTTGGACGTGATGCCTATATACATGATCGTTGCCATGAATCCGTCTTAATTATTTACTTTTCTATCAATTGCCCAACAGTAATTTGTTTACCCACCGTATGCTATGTGTTCGAGAGAGAAGCCTCTAGTGAAAACTATGGCCCCCGGGTCTACTTTATCATATATAAAAAACCTAAAAATACTTTGCTGCAATTTATTTACTTTTATTTTAATTAGTATTTTAGTTTATCTATTTACCTCTATAAGATTTAATCCTTGCAAATAACCGCTAAGAGGATTGACAACCCTCTTATTTGCGTTGGGTGCGAGTGTTTGCTCTTGTGTGTGCAGGTGCGCTTAACAGAATTTTGCTTGGTTCTCCTACTGGATTGATAACCTTGGTTCTTAACTGAGGGAAATACTTATCTCTACTATACTGCATCATCCTCTCCTCTTCGGGGAAATACCAACGCAGTCTACAAGTAGCAGGAAGAATTTCTAGCGCCGTTGCCGGGGAGACATCATCAAAATGACCAAGTACCTTCGCACAAACTATCATCCACTTGCATTTATTTTATTTACCTTTTTATTTTCATTTGCCTCTCGTTTTCATCTCCCACACTTCTCTAAAAAAATCAAAAATACAAAAATATTTTATGTGCTATCTTTGTTTGTGTTGCCATGTGCCTTCTATTTGCTTGCATCTTCGCTTGCTAAAAAACTATTGATATGGATCCTCATCCAATTGCTAATCTTTTCAAAAAATCCAATTATGATGAACCAATTGCTAGTGAGTTGAGTGCACTAGATTATCTCTATGAAGTTTTGCTTGAGAATCGTGAATCTGAAAATTGTTATGAAGAAATTTATAAAGTGATTCATGATAGCTCACTGAATGAAAAGCATGATTGCAATGATTTTATTGTAAATTCTATTAATATCAATTGTGTTAATAATATGCAAAACTACAAGCTTGGGGATGATGATTTTGTTATGTCCACTCCCTATTGTAATGATCATGATTGGGGTGATGCTTCTTATGATCTTGAAAATTTATTTAAGACTCATGATGAACATGATATTGATAATAATGATTGCAATGCTATTGAAAGTCGGTTTGGAAGAGTGTCGACTTTAGGGAAAAAGAATCCCACATATTTGGAGAGTGTTCAATCTTATGAAATTTTTGATAAAAGTGGGTTTGGAGAGGTCATGACTTTAGTTAATATTAATCCCACTATCTTGGAAGATTATAAAACTCTTATGCATGTGGATCATGAAGATAATATTTTATATGATAGCTATATTGTTGAATTTGACTATGATCCTACATGTAATTATTATGAGAGAGGAAAATATGGATGTAGAAATTTTCATGTTACTCAATTACCTCTCTTTGTGTTGAAATTTTTGCTTCGTTCTTCCTATTTGCATATGCTAGATATTGCTCATCTTGATAATTGATTTTCCTATAAAATGCCTATGCATAGGAAGTATGTTAGACTTAAAAGTGTTTGTCACATGTTTTATGATGCTCTCTTCATGTTTCGATTATTATCTTTCATGTGAGCATCATTAAAATCTCAAAGCCTATCTTAATGGCTATAAAGAAAGAGCTTGTTGGGAGACAACCCAATTGTTTTACTTTCTATTCTTGTGTGTTTACACAATTATAGCCTCTGTTATGATTGTATTTTTATCTTTTAATTAGTGTTTGTGCCAAGTAATGCCTTTGGGATGATTTGGAAGGTAGTATGATTGATGCTGTTGGAAAACAGAAACTTTTGCGTCCAGTGCTGGAATTTTTATTTTTTGCTGGTGCGTGATAAAATTCAGAATTTTTTACACAGTATTGATATATGAATTTCTCACGTTTTCCTAATTTCTCAGAATTTTTGGAGTTATAGAAGTATGACGTTAATTCAGATCTTTACAGACTGTTCTGTTTTAGACAGATTCTGTTTTTTGTTGCATAGTTTGCTTATTTTGATGAATCTATGGATCGTATCGGGGGGTATGAGTCATGGAGAAGTTGGAGTACAGTATAATTATGCCAATATTAAATATTAATCAATTTACAACAGTACCTAAAGTTTAAGGTTTGTTTGTTATTACTAACGGATCTCACGAGGTTTCTGTTGAGTTTTGTGTGCTGAAGTTTTCAAGTTTTGGGTGAGAATACGATGGATAAAGGAATAAGGAGCAGCAAGAGCCTAAGCTTGGGGATTCCCAAGGAACCCCATGGTAATATTCAAGGAAGACTCAAGCGTCTAAGCTTGGGGATGCCCCAGAAGGCATCCGCTCTTTCGTCTACAATCTATCGGTAAATCACTTGGAGCTATATTTTTATTCATCACATGATATGTGTTTTCCTTGGAGCTTCTTGTGATATAGTTTGTTTGCTTTTTAGTTTGTCACAATAATCTTTGCTGAACACACCTTTTTGAGAGGGACACACATTATTCGTGATTTTATAGAATACTCTATGTGCATCACTTATATCTTTTGAGCTAGGCAGTTGCTCTAGTGCTTCACTTATATCTTTTAGAGCATGGCGGTGGTTATATTTTAAAGAAATAGTTGCACTCTCATGCTTCACTTATATCTTTTTGAGAGTCTAATAAATAGCAATGGTAATAAGCACGGGTTATGAATTTGGTCCTGATATGATAGGTATTCAAGAGGGATATAATAAAAACTTTCATGTAGATCACTGAATATGATAAGTTTGATTCCTTGCAATAGTTTTGCGATATTAAGATGGTAATATGTGGGAGGTACTAGTAGATAATTGTAGTTTAGTAAGAATATTGGTGTTAAGGGTTGTGATTCCCGAAGCATGCACGTATGATCTGTCGTTATGCTAAGAAGTTGGAGCATGATTTATTCTTGATTGTCTACCTTATGAGTGGCGGTCGGGGACGAGCGATGGACTTGTCCTACCAATCTATACCCCTAGGGGCATGCTTAGTAGTACTTTGCTTCGAGGGCTAATAAACTTTCGCAATAAGTATGTGAGGTCTTTATGACTAATGTGAGTCCATGGATTATACGCACTCTCACCTTTCTGCAATTTGCTAGCCTCTTCGGTACCATGCATTGCCCTTTCTCACATCGAGAGTTGGTGCAAACTTCGCCGGTGCATCCAAACCCCGTGATATGACATGCTCTATCACACATAAGCCTCCTTATATCTTCTTCAAAACAGCCACCATACCTACCTTTCATGGCATTTCCATAGCCATTCCGAGATATATTGCCATGCAACTTCCACCATTCTGTTTTTATGACACGCATCGTCATTGTCATATTGCTTTGCATGATCATATAGCTGACATAGTATTTGTGGCTCAGCCACCGTTCATCATTTTTATACATGTTACGCTAGCATCATTGCACATCCTGGTACACTGCCAGAGGCATTCATATAGAGTCATATTTTTGTTCTAGTATCGAGTTGTAATATTGAGTTGTAAGTAAATAAAAGTGTGATGATCATCATTATTAGAGCATTGTCCCAGTGAGGAAAGGATGATGGAGACCATGATTCCCCCATAAGTCGGGATGAGACTCCAGACGAAAAATAAAATAAAATAAAAGGAAAAAAGAGGCCAAAAAGAGCCCACGCAAAAAAAATGAGAGAAAAAAAGAGAAGGGGCAATGTTACTATCCTTTTTCCACACTTGTGCTTCAGAGTAGCGCCATGTTTTTCATATAGAGAGTATCCTATTTTTTCACTTTCATATACTAGTGGGAATTTTTTATTATAGAACTTGGCTTGTATATTCCGATGATGGGCTTCCTCAAATGCCCGAGGTCTTCATGAGCAAGCAAGTTGGATGCACACCCACTTAGTTTTCATGTTAAGCTTTCATACACTTATAGCTCTTAGTGCATCCGTTGCATGGCAATCCCTACTCCTCGCATTGACATCAATTGATGGGCATCTCCATAGCCCGTTGATTAGCCTCGTCGGTGTGAGACTATCTTCTTATTTTTGACTTCTCTTATTTATCTCTACCAGCACACTCTATTCCACCCATAGTGCTATATCCATGGCTAGCGCTCATGTATTGCGTGAGGGTTGAAAAAGCTGAAGCGCGTTAAAAAGTATGAACCAATTGCTCGGCTTGTCATCGGGGTAGTGCATGATAAATACTTTGTGTTAAGAAGATGGAGCATGACAGGATTATATGATTTTGTTGGGATAACGTTCTTTAGCATTTTTATTTTGAAAGACATGATTGTTTACTAGTATGCGTGAGTATTGATGTCTTTATATCAAATTATAGACTATTGCTTTGAATCATTCGGATCTTATTATTCATACCGTAAGAGAGAGATTACATGATGAAACATGATAGGTAGCATTCCACATCAAAAATTCTATTTTTTTATCATATACCTACTCAAGGACGAGCAGGAATTAGCGGCCGCCTATTATAACCAGCGGCTCGGGCACGCCATTAATATGGAGCAGTTGGAGCGAGGCAGGCGGCGGTCAAAGGGCTGGCTCGCCTCCCGGTGAGCCTGTGCAGCGGACTGCTCGCATGCCTACCTTCTTTTCACACAGCTACTTGCACGCCTCCCGGTGACACTACGTAGCGAACACACCTCCCGTCAATTCACACACCTGCCCGCACACCTCCCGGTCTGCCTGCGTGGCGGACTGCTCGCATGCGTCCCGTCAACCCACGCCTGCTCACACGGCACACGGGACGCGTGGCGGCACGTATATTGTTTTTCTTTTTTGATGATTAATTCTGCCGCTTTATTACTTAACCGAAGCATGGCACGTACATTGTTGGTCGAACGCCCACGGTACGAATAAATAATCCGTTTGCAATATTGGTTGCCAATTATTAATAATCTCCCGTTTGTAAGAATAATATATCAGAACTTGTCTCAAATTTGAAAAAAATACAATATCACAGTCTATTGGTGTCCATATGACACCACGATAAGTTTCATGAATTTCAACTAAGTTTTGGATTTACTGGATTTTAAAAATCAAGATTCTCAATGTTTGAAATTTCTTGCATGGGGACTAAACATGCACCTAGAGACACACATATGATTTTCCAATCCATTTTGGTGCACTATCACGTGTGCATGTAGCTCAAATTTGATTTTTGCACATTATATCCCTAGGAAATCAATCTATGTATAAAAACATCCGAATGACGATCTCTGATTTTTTTTCTTCCAAATTTTAACACGGCACTCCTTTGGTCACATATGTTCACCGCAGAAAAAGTTTAACATGCCTCGTAGTGGCGGTGGTGGTACGGTGTGTGTGTATCGGGGGGGGGGGTCCGGCAGTACACTGCGAGTCGTGAGCCACCGTGTGGGGTTGACCATTTTGTGAGGCAGGTGCCACATCAAAGTCGTGAATTGGTTATTTAAAACATTACACGGCCCTTTCATACATACATGTTTGGGCCACATGCATGCATGGTGGTCCTCGGACACTCCCTCGTGCGGTTATCAGCGATGCGCCCATTCGTTAGCCGCGAAGGTTATCACTTTTCACCCACATCAAGAGGCATTTGACCAAAGGTGGATTCATCTTGGGATGAGTTACGGTATGGATCATGGTGAGATTCTAGATCAAAGTTCGAGCACGTGTGCGTACACATGAATCCCTCCCACCGGCTGGAAGTGAGGGGGACTACGACACGTCGTGAACCTCTGTGTAGGGCATTTCCGGTTTGCGAAGCATGTGCCACATCAAAGTTGTGCAGTGGGTATTCAAACATCACACAACACCTCTTTGGGCATGCAGGCGATGGTTGTCCTAGGACACTCACTCGCGTGTGACGCTTTCTGTGGGCCTGCGAGGTCGTCGTCCATCACTTTGACCTACAGCGAGAGAGGTTAATTTGACCAACAAGGATGATTCTTTTTGGTTTGTGTTACGGTAGGAGTATATAGTACGCGTCGAAGAGGGGGGGAGGGGACCAGCATATACTACGCGTCATGAATATCACTCCGTGTGGGGACTTTTCGGTTTCCGAGGCAGGTGCCACATGAAAGTTGTGCATTGGGTATTCAAACATCACACAACACCTCTTTGGGCCGCATGCAGGCGGTGGTTGTCCTACAGGACACTCACTCACGTGCGATGCTTCCATCTGTGGGCCTGCGAGGTTGTCGTCCATCACTTCGACCCAACGAGAGAGGTTAATTTGACCGACAAGGAGGATTCTTTTTTGGTTTGTGTTACGGTAGGAGTATATAGTACGCGTCGAAGAGGGGGATGGGACCAGCATATACTACGCGTCATGAACCTCGCTCTGTGTGGGGACTTTACGGTTTCCGAGGCAGGTGCCATATCAAAGTTGTGCATTTTGGGTATTCAAACATCACAACAACCACACACCTCCGTACGTACATATGTTTTGGCCCACATGCAAGCAATGGCGGTTGTCCTCTGGCACTCACTCACGCGATTATCGGCGATATCGATGCTTTCCATCTGTGGGCCCGCTTGGTCCATCACTTTGACCGACAGCGAGAGAAGTTAATTTGACTTAGGAGGGGATTAATTTTTGGTTTGTCTTACGGTACAGGTCATGCTATGAGATTACATAATATAGTTTGAGCGCATGCATGTGTACTCATGCATGAATCCCTCCCACCGGATCGAAGTGGGGGGGGGCAGCACACGACGCGTCATGAACCGATCTCGATCTGTGTGGGGACTGTACGATTTTCAACGCAGGAGCCACATCAATGTTGTGCATGGTATTCAAACATGCATGCATCACCTCCATATACATATGTTTGGGACACATGCATGCAGTGGTTGTCTTCGGACAGTACTCTCCCTCGCATGGTTATGGGTGGCAAGCCTATATATTCATGGGCCCGTGTGGACGTCCATCACTTTGACCGGCAACGAGAGAGGTTACCAGGGTGGATTCTTCTTCTTTGGTTCGTGTTACCGTGTAGTAGGTCATGGTGAGATTCCAGACCTAAGTTTGAGCGCATGCGTACGCATGAATCGCCGTCACCGGCTCGAAGTGGGGTGACATACATAGTACACGTCGTGGACCCTCGCTCCGTGTGGGGACTTTCCGGTTCCAAAGCACGGTACCATGCCACATCAAAGTTGTGCATTGGGTATTCAAACACACCACACAACACTTCCATACATATGTTTGGGCCACATGCAGACAGTGGTTGTCTTCGGGCACTACTCCCTTGCGTGGTTATCGGCGAGCTAGCCCATCTGTGGGGTCGCGTGGACGTCCATCACTTTGACCAACAACAAGAGAGGTTATACCACCAAGGTGGATTCTTCTTGGTCCGTGTTACACTACGTATTGGTGAGATGCCCTCTCCCGCCGACTCAAAGTGTGTGTGTGTGTGGGTGGGTGGGGTGGGGGGGTACTTCGCACTTCCTGAACATCTGTGGGGTCGGGGATGTCCGGTTAATTTGCGAGGCACATGTGTCACATCAAAGTTGTGAATTGGGTATTTAAATATCATACCACCCTTTTCATACATATAGTTGGGCCACTTGCAGGTGGTTCGTATGTGGTCTCACCCATCTCGCGCCACAAGCACACATTTGTGGGCCCGCACACGGTCCACCTTTGACCGAAAGCGAAAAGGGGGTTTGACCATGATGGACTCCTATAGGTTTAGTGTTATGGTAGGGTGTGATATGTCAGACCTAGCTATTTGGGGGCATGCATTCATAGCTAGGATTCCCCTCCCGCCGACATGAAGTGGGGGGAGGGTGGCGGACTAGCAATAATGTGCGCTTTGTGAGACAGGTGCCACATCAAAGTTGTGCATTGGGTATTTGAACATCAAACCAGCCTTTTCATACATATATTTGGTCCACATGCAAGTGTGTTCATGTTCTAACCCTTTCCCATGTTTTTTTGGCCACGCAACACACACGGTTCCCTCAGACTACCCGTGTGACACGCCCGTGCCCCTGTCACCCACATCAGCACAGTAGATTGGGCTCCACGAGGCTTCCCTCGCAATCTCAAAATATTTGATAGCACATGATTATTATGTTTCGACCATGTGCGATGTTGTTTTCCCCCGGCCCCCCGCTCCCGCCTGCATCCCTCAAAAATATCTACCCGCGTGGAGGGTTTTTTTGTTTGATAGCACACGGTTATTATGTTCCGACTGTGTGCGATGTTGTTCCCTCCCGCTCCCGCCTGCATCCCTCAAAAATATCTAGCCGCCTAGAGGGTTTTTCTGTTTGATAGCACACGGTTGTTATGTTTGGACTGTGTGCGATGTTTGTTGCTCAATCCCTTCATCCAAATTTTCAGTAGCCCTGGCATTTTACTCCTGCCTAGTAAAATTTTCAGTACCCGCATCATTTCCAAAAACACCACCTTGCCCCCCCTCCACACACACACCCCAAAAACTCCACGCGCGCGCGCACACACACACACACACACACACACACACACACACCACCCCTCCCTCGCTCGAAACCCTAGCAAGGTCGCCGCCGCCGCACCGCCTCCATCGTTAACATCTGCGGGTTTGCCCGTGTAGGTTACCCACCGATCTCCATACCCTAGCCGCCCTGAGTTTCTTAGATGACACCTGCCAAACGCCCCCTTTCCCACAGATCCCCATCCCCCTCTCCCACTCCAGAGCGCCGCAGCCTAAGCCCGGCTACGCTTCCCGTGGAGCTCCAGGAGCTAATGGCCCAAAAGAGGTTTATCGCGGCCTCTTCGCCTGACATCGGCGAGGTGGCCGCCGAGGAAGCTGACGACGATTACTGGCCGCAGGCTCTCAATCAACGGGCTAGAGTATGCTGGCATGTCGCAGACGCCGGCTACGACAGCGACGGCCTGACGCGGGCTATGTCATAGGTTAAGTGGCCCACCCCCAACCCCTCAGGTTCAACCGCCGTCGATCTCATCCATGGCCTCGCCGCTGATCTCCTCTGGCTCACTGTCAAGAATTTGCCATCCTACATCGCCATCGAGCCCCTTTTGTCATTTCTGAAGGACACGTTCTGCGACGCTGGCTTGGGATCCTTAGCTGCAAAGTCAGACCTCATTGACGGCGACCACGAGGACGGCACCCTCTCTGCCTCTTCCAAGGGGAAAGAGCACATCTGCGACATCAGGGAGGGCACCCTACAGCCGTGCTCTTCCAAGGGGAAGGAGCCCATCTGCGACAACATGCAGTGCACCCAGAGTCCATGCTCTTCCCATGCGAAGGAGCCCATCTGTGACAAGTGAGGAAACCCATGATTTGTTTTGCCGTGCCTCTTCACAGGGGGGAACCCATGATTTGTTTTGTCGAGCCCCTTTTGTAGTGAGAATATGTCCAGTTTTAATTGCTATGTTTGGTTGTTTGCAGTATGCCTTGTTTATTTCAGTTATTCACAGTGTGATGCTCTATATGTTCAACTATTTACTGTGCAGTACAATTTCATCAATACCAGTTTCAACAATACCAATATGAATGACTATATTTGCTTCCTGTTAAGCCTGTTATAGCTAGCATATGTCTGTTTTAATGTTTTTTGGTTGTTCGGTTGTTTGTAGTTAGCATATGTCTAGTTTCAATTGCTATCTTTGGTTGTTAGTAGTATGCCTTGTTTATTTCAGTTATTCACAAAGTGATGTTCTATATGTGCAAGTATGAACTGTGCAGTTCAATTTCATCAATACCAGTTTCAACAATACCAATATGAATGACTATTTGGTTGCTGTTAAGCCTGTTGTAGCGAGCATATGCCTCTTTTAACGGTTTTTGGTTGTTCGGTTGTTTGTAGTTAGCATATGTCCAGTTTCAGTTGCTATCTTTGGTTGTTTGTAGTATGCCTTGTTTATTTCAGTTATTCACAAAGTGATGTTCTATATGTGCAAGTATGAACTTTGCAGTTCAATTTCATCAATACCAGTTTCAACAATACCAATATGAATGACTATATTTGCTTGTTGTTAAGCCTGTTATAGCAAGCATATGCCTCTTTTAACGGTTTTTGGTTGTTCGGTTGTTTGTAGTTAGCATATGTCCAGTTACAATTGCTATCTTTGGTTGTTCGTAGTATGCCTTGTTTATTTCAGTTATTCACAATGTGATGTTCTATATGTGCAAGTATGAACTGTGCAGTTAACACACCTTTCCACTTCTTGTTTTGCTTAACTAGCGTGCTTAAACCTGCACACTGAAGCTATCATTTGGAGACTATGTTGTCTACCATGGATAAATTTGGTTGATGTTTAGCCTGTTATGCTTAACATGCCTTTCGATGTACTTACACAGGACAATATTGGGAACGACTGTTGTTTTCCATCGAGGTTAGTTTCATCCCATGGCTTATATATACTCACTATTCAGGATATCGGTAGCTGGTACCATATAGGTCGGGGGCTGATAAGGGATTAATCGGCGAATCGGACATTTAACTGAATATATCTGTAACCCATTTATCGGTAGGTTAACTAGGGCCATATCTAATATATCTGAGGCTACATAGCAACATGCATTGTAATGAATGTCTAAATATGCAATCCTAGGCTACATAGCAACAAGGAAGAGTGTTACCTTAATGTTCTGATGATGTCTAGATATACATAGAAGAGCAGCAACAGCAACAACACAGCAGCAGTTAACTGCAGTTAATTGGCCGATATTTGTAACAATGTAATAAACTCCCTCCGCCCCATAATATAAGATATTAATTCATCCCATATGTGAGTATATTGGATGTAATAAGATCTTATATAATGGGATGGAGGGAGTGTTGTACTACATCATTGTGCAATTGTTGTTTAGCTTCTAATATTAACTTGGTGCTTTTAGGTACATATGTCACTGGTAAAGATCCGCGCTTCGACCCTTTTTGCGTATGGGGCAATGAGATATTCATGAACCAGCATCAAGTGAGGAAACTGATAAAGATTGTTAGTAAAATGGGTCAAAACATGGCAATTAAACTATTTGTTTACACTTTATCCAAGACAACAGTGAACTGTAGGATGGTAAGTAAGAACTCTGCAGCCTTCTGGGATGGTAATGCGAGCACACATGAGTAGCTCCAAGTGATATACCGATAGATTGTAGACGAAAGAGGGGATGCCATCCGGGGCATCCCCAAGCTTAGACGCTTGAGTCTTCCTTGAATATTACCTTGGGGTGCCTTGGGCATCCCCAAGCTTAGGCTCTTGCCGCTCCTTATTCCTTTATCCATCGTAGTCTCACCCAAAACTTGAAAACTTCAGCACACAAAACTCAACAAAAACCTCGTGAGATCCGTTAGTATAACAAATAAATCTTAAACTTTAGGTACTGTTGTAAATTGATTCATATTTAATATTGGCATAATGCTACTGTACTCCAACTTCCCCATGGCTCATACCCCCCGATACGATCCATAGATTCATCAAAATAAGCAAACTATGCAACAAAAACAGAATCTGTCTAAAACAGAACAGTCTGTAAAGATCTATTTAAAATCCATACTTATGTAAATCCAAAAATTCTGAAAAATTAGGAAAACGTCGGAAATTTATATACCAATACTGTGTAAAAAATTCAGAATTTTATCATGCTCCGGTACAGAATGAAAATTCTAGAACCAAGCGCAAAAGTTCCTGTTTTCAAACAGCATCAATTATACTATCATCCAAATCATCCCAAAGGCATTACTTGGCACAAACACTAATTAATAGATAAAACACAACCATTACAGAAGCTACAATTGTGTTTGCACACAAAAAGTAAAAAAGCAAAAATAAAGATAACTATTGGGTTGTCTCCCAACAAGCTCTTTCTTTATAGCCACTAAGATAGGCTTTGAGATTTTAATGATGCTCACATAAAAGATAAGAATTGAAGCACAAAGAAAGCATCATATAGCATGTAACAAACATATTTAAGTCTAACATACTTCCTATGCATAGGCATTTTATAATCAAACGAATTATCAAGACAAGAAGTATCTAGCATATGCAAGGAAGAAGAACAAAACATTAACAATTTGAACTTTAAGAGAGGTAATTGAGTAACATGAAAATTTCTACAACCATATTTTCCCCTCTCATAATAATTACATGTAGGATCATATTCAAATTCAACAATATAGCTATTGTATAAAATATTCTCTTCATGATCCACATGCATAAAAGTCTTATAATCTTCCAAGATAGTGGGATTAACATCAACTAAAGTCATGACCTCTCCAAACCCACTTTTATCATAAAATTCATAAGATTGATAATTCTCCAAAGTAGTGGGATCATTATTACCTAAAGTTGACACTCTTCCAAACCCACTTTTAATATTATTGCAAACATTATTATCAATAACATATTCATCATGAGGCTTAAATAAATTTTCAAGATCATAAGAAGCATTATCACCCCAATCGTGATCATTGCAATAAGTAGTGGACATAATAAAATTGTCATCCCCAAGCTTGTAGTTTTGCATATCATTACCACAATTGACATTAATATAATTTATAATAACATCATTGCAATCATGCTTTTCATTCAAGGAGCTACCATGAATCACTTTATAAATTTCTTCGTTTAACCTTTCATCACAATTTTCAGATTCACGATTTTCAAGCAAAACTTCATAAAGATAATCAAGTGCACTCAACTCACTGGCAATTGGTTCATCATAATTGGGTTTTTTTGAAAAGATTAGCAAGTGTATGAGGATCCATAAGTCTATATTTTTATTTTCATTGAGTCACACAATTTTAGCAAGCAAACGAGCAAACAAAAACATTTTTGTGGTTTTGTAAAATTGTTTTAGAAGTGGGGAAGATGAAAACAAGAGGCAAATGCAAATAAAAGGCAAATGAAAATAAGAGTAAGTGGATGGTAGTTTGTGTGAAGGTACTTGATAGGTTTTGGTGATGTCTCCCCGGCAACGGCGCCAGAAATTCTTCCTGCTACTTATGAACTGCGTTGGGATTTCCCCGAAGAGGAGAGGATGATGCAGTATAGTAGAGATAAGTATTTCCCTCAATTAAGAACCAAGGTAATCAATCCAGTAGGAGAACCACACAGAACCACGTTAGCAACACCTACACACACAAAAGCAAACACTTGCACCCAACGCAAATAAGAGGGTTGTCAATCCTCTTGGCGGTTACTTGCAAGGATTAATTATGATAGTGATAGATAGAAAAGTAAATTGCAAAAGAAAATAAAAGTAAATAAATTGCAACAAGGTATTTTTTGGATTTTAATATATGATAAAAGTAGACCCGGGGGCCATAGTTTTCACTAGAGGCTTCTCTCTTGAACACATAGCATACGGTGGGTAAACAAATTACTGTTGGGCAATTGATAGAAAAGCGCATAGTTATGACGATATTCAAGGCAATGATCATGTATATAGGCATCACGTCCGAGACAAGTAGACCGACTCCTGCCTGCATCTACTACTATTACTCCACCCATCGACCGCTATCTAGCATGCATCTAGGGTATTAAGTATAAAACAGAGTAACGCCTTAAGCCAGATGACATGATGTAGACAAAGTAAACTCAAGCAATATGATTAAACCCCATATTTTTATCCTTAATGGCAACAATACAAATACGTGTCTTGTCCCATTCTGTCACTGGGATATAGAACACCACAAGATTGAACGCATCACAAAGCACCTCTCCCATTGCAAGATAAATCAATATAGTTGGCCAAACCAAATGGATAGATCGGAGAGAAATACAAAGCTATAACAATCATGCATAAAAGAGTTTAGAGAAGAATCAAATATTTCTCATGAATAATCTAATCATAAACCCACAATTCATCAGATCCCAACAAACACACCGCAAAAGAAGATTACATCGAATAGAACTCCAAGAACATCGAGGAGAACATGGTATTGAAGATCAAAGAGAGGGAAGAAGCCATCTAGCTACTAGCTATGGACCTGTAGGTCTGTGGTAAACTACTCATACATCATCGGAAGGGCAGCAAGGTTGATGTAGAAGCCCTCCGTGATCGATTCCCCCTCCGGCAGAGTACCGGAAAAGGCCTCCAGATGGGATCGCGGAAGAACAGAGGCTTGCGATGGTGGAAAGGTTTTCTCTTATGTCTCTCTGGTATATTGGGAATATTTTGGAATTTATAGTGCTAGAATTAGGTCAAGACATGCCACGAGGGGCCCACAAGCCTGGGGGCGCGCCTACCCCCCTATGCGTGTCTCTCGAGCTTGCCGCCTCCTCGTGACTCGTCTGGTCTTCTCCTGAAGCTTCTGGGGTCCCTTCTGGTCCAGAAAAAATTAATCCATAGTTTTTTCTTCGTTTGGACTCCGTTCGATAATGATTTTCTGAAAAGGTAAAAATAGGCAAAAAACAGCAACTGGCACTGGGCGCTAGGTTAATAGGTTAGTCCCAAAAAATGATATAAAATTGCATATAATTGCATAATAAACATCCAAGATTGATACTATAATAGCATGGAACAATCAAAAATTATAAATACGTTGGAGACGTATCTCTGTCATAGCTAGGTCTTTTTATTTTTATTTTATAGCTATTTTGTAGATCTTTCTCACAATTGAATCTGAACAGTACTAGTTTTGGATGCTTTGACCCGGATTCTCCCTCATAGCCCTGCTTGGGTCTGCATTGTAGTAAAATTATTTCAAGTCATATCCATGCCAATTTGCCGGCTCTTAAGTCGCAAACCACCACTGTTGTAAAGTTCCAGACCCGGCAATTCTATCCTTAGCAGCAGAAACAAGTTATCTTTTTAATCACTTAACCGGGTCATCTTTAGTCCATAGTTGCCATTATCATAATTATTTTGACCCGGCAACATTGCTTGGAACTCCCTCGCTAACACCCTTTCAACAATGTTTTTCCAGCTCTTAACCATGCTTGCGAATATCCACTCCATATTTATAACCCGGATTAAAACCGACTTGTAATCCATTTCTCTTATTTCCGTAGTTGAACTGTTGCCATTAATCCATGGCTCCCAAAGTAAGCAAAGCTGCCAACTGGTCCAAGTCATGTATATCTAATCTGATGCTTGAAGATCTGGTAACCACCGGGTTGCTTCCTGCGAAAGACCAGATCAATTGGCGTGCTCCTGAAGAGGAGACCCGGCCAACTCCTGGTCCAAATGAGGTTGTGGTCTATGGAGATCATTTGGACAGGGGCTTTCGACCGCCGGGTTCCAAGTTTTTCCGTGATATTCTACACCACTTTGGCATCAGGCTTCAAGATCTTGGACCCAACTCGATCCTTAATCTGAGCAATTTCCAGATTTTCTGTGAAGTATACCTCCAGGTTGAACCCATAGTTAGCCTGTTTCAAGAGTTTTTCTACTGCAATCGACAGACTGAATGCAAGAACGGCACCGGTCTGGAATGTGGCGGGGTCACCATTCAGCGAAGAAGGAACTCATATTTTCCTAAAATGGCGTTGGTGAGTCACCCGAAGAACTGGCACAGAACCTGGTTCTATTGTAAAGATGCCTCTCCAAATGACGAGCGTCCACTGCCAGGTTACAGACAAGATCGTCTGCCGGCTTCCATCCATTTTGATGCTTATGCTCCGCCTGAAGAAAGAGAAGCATTCCAACCCCTTTATACCAAGATCAGTGCCCTTATAGCTCATGGGCTGTCTGGAGTCGACTTGACCCGGACATGGATGGAATGGAGAATTCAGCCACTTAGCTTGAGGAGCCGGCTTCTGCACACCTATACTGGTGATACAAATGACGAGTTGCGTTTTAGCACGCAAAATTTGGCTAAGACGGAATTAATTAAGGCCATCAAGAAACTTCTTGGTGAAAAGAAAGAGAAAATCGCCCTTGTCGGCCTCGCCCCCTTCTATGCTGGCAACCCAGCCCCAGCTGTGAGTCGCCCTCTTTCACATTCATATTAAGCTTGTGTAATCCTTGCTTTCTTTATCTGACAAGCCGGTTCTTTGTTTTAGGAGGACTCTGAATGGTGGCAAACAGGACCAGAAGCCGCCACTCCTCCCATAGACCAGAACCAGGAGGAAGAGGAAGACGAGGATGAAGAAGTTGAGGTAGATCTTGATTCTCTTGGCCGCCCTTTTATCGAACTTACTGACGCTGATTTGTCCCAGGATCAGACCGAAACGAGCAGAGCCGGCACAGCAGAGGTAACCTTGATTTCTTCAGACTTAGACTCGGAAACATTTGGTCAAAGAAAAAACCGGGTTGCAGTCCACAAAGTCCCATTTTCTCATCCGTCTGCTCACTGGGATCGTGATTTATCTTTGAAGAAAATGCAGCACACTGCAAATCTGAAGAGGAAGACCCGGAGCAGCTCAGGCGAGTTGTCAAAGGGATTATCTCATGATAGATCTCGCCGACCTCGGCTTGACGTTCTGACAAGTCCTATAGCGAATCACCCACAAGCCGGCTTGTTTAAACAACCAATGCTGCGGGATGATTCGGCTTATTTGACTTCACCTTCATCCGATGAATCTAGCGCCACCCAACTGCCGGCTTACACCATCAACAAAGGGTAAGAGTGAAATATCTTGTCTTCTATTATTAATCACATTTTGTTGCCCTGCTGAGCTATTTATATCTTTCCTTAATGTAGTGCCAAGGCTGTGATAAAAAAGAAAACCCGCGAATCTTCTACTCCTATAGCAGATACTGAAAGAAACCCATCTGATATTATGATGGACAACACTGAGCCTCGGGACAATCAGGCGGGTCAAGCCCTGTTCGTGCCACCACTCCTGCTGCGGAAGAAAAAGAAACTTCTACATCAGAGCAGCCAACAGACAAGGCCCAGGATGACGTGGTCGTCACCGGTGAAACCCACAATGTTCCTCTAGAGACTTCAACTGCCGTAGCTAAGATTTTAGCAAAAGATGAGTCACCCATAAAAAACAAGGGCAAGGCCAGTCTTGAGTTCCAACCTTTTGAAGATCAAGATGTGGATGCATTACACCAAACTTTTTTAACCCGGCTGTCTGAGGGCCGGGAAACTGAAGCAGCTATATTTAATAGCTTAAGAAGGAAGTATGAGGTAATTTTTACTGCTTCCCCATTTTTTTCATACATGTAGCCTCCAAATCTGAAGGAAATACAGTTTAGTAGTTTGCTTTAAGAGTTGCTTGAACTGAATTCTGAACCACTCCAAGTTTTAACAACCCTGACCCGCCTTGTATCGTAAACATAATTGTAGTCATATTGTAGCCCCCAAGAACCGAATCACTATGTAATAGTGGGCTGGGTCTTCATATATTTACAGGATTTTACCTTAAAGCAATTGGGAGCCCCCAAGGGCCCGATTATCACCATGTGATAAACCGGGTCTTGAATTGTAAAAAATGACTTATGCATTAGCCCCCAAGTGCCGTGTTGCATGCTGGCAGCGACATGGGACTTTAAATTGTCATAACTTGAATTTACACAATGTAGCCCCAAGTGCCGGGTCGTGCGCCTGCGGCATCTCGGGACTTCATTATAATTTGCTTTATACTTTCTTTGCAGGAGATGCTCAAAAATTCCAAGTCGCAGATTGCCGGCTTGAAAGAAGAGGTTGCTACTGAAAAGAAACTGCGTGAGTCGGCAGAAAAATTGTCTGCCGACTTTGAAGAATCTTTGACAAATTAAATTGATACCTTGGAGAAAACCAAGAAGACCTTTGATGAAGAAAGAGCCGCCTTGCTGAAGCGAGCTGAAGAGGCCGAGTCGAAGCTTGAGCCGGTGACCCAAGAATTGCAAGCACTCAAGGGTCACATTACTAATATGTGGAAAGCCATCTTTGGTAAGTATATCTTGTTATACATCGTAAGCCGTCCAATGGTGCCGGGTTGGTTGCTATAACCTCACTGACTTATACTATGCGTGTCATCAGGCAAGAAGAACCACAATGTTGTAGAACTTCCGCTTATGAAGTTGAAAGCTGTCTACAAGTTCCTGGAACAGCACATGTAGGTGGTGCTTATTGTGTAATGGC
Organism: Elymus sibiricus; assembly: GCA_039707655.1. NCBI lineage: Eukaryota > Viridiplantae > Streptophyta > Magnoliopsida > Poales > Poaceae > Elymus > Elymus sibiricus. Next base: position 265,929,465 of record CM077676.1, on the reverse strand, counting down.
AGTGAAAAATACAAAAGAACCACCTCATTATATTATGGACATGCTTAAAGAGCTTTCCACTGTGCCTGAGTGGATCAAAGAGCTGAAAAGGGTGGCTTGTTGTCGGTGTACTAAAGCATGGGTGCCCTCCTACCCTGACTTGTGCACAGGCAGTTGTAGCCCTCCGAACAGCAAGGGCTTGACGGAGGATAACTATGACTCAAGACTCAGATTAAACAAGACCGTGAAGGAGACCTCAAGGCAGGTCATTGAGAAGTACTATTCTAGTACTGAAGATCAGCATTGCCCTTGCCAGCAAGCTTTGTTCCGGCAAGGTAGATACCGAGACTCTGGTTGCCGGCAAGCAAAGGCCCGGCAAGCTCGGCGCAAACAGGCTTGTTCTGTCCCATTACCGCTCCACCTCATCATCGGCTAGATAAGCACGCATGATAGGTGTCGAGCGGGTAGGCAGTCAACACAGCTGGCCAAGGCACGTGTCAGCATGCCACACTAGGATTAACTTTAATGCCATCTGTCCCTGGGACGTGTCAAGATTAAAGGAGGGCGCCAGGACCAGTGGTACAGATCTTTTGCCCAAAGCCTCGCCTCCCCGACGTAGCACCTAACGGTGCATTTAATGCACTTGTCCTACCCCGTCTGGAGATAGACGTGGTGACGGTGCAAGTCAGTATTCATACCATGTAATGACTGTATTAGCCACTGTGGTAACCCCTTGGCCGATAAAAGGAGGCCCACGGCTACACTTAGAACGGTCGACTCTTAGCTCAATTACACACTGTAGCTGCACTTCCCGTGCACCTTGCCGGCAAGCTGCGCTCTTTGTAACCTTTGAGCTCATACACAGTCAAACCACTAGAACAAAAGTAGGGTTTTACGCTCACAGCGGCCCGAACCTGGATAAATCATTGCCTGTGGTCATATCTACTAGTCCTGCTCTTTGTAGTATATAGATCCCACTTCCGAACCACAATGGGATCCTCTCGATCCCATAGATCGTCGTTTTCCCACGACATCTTTGGCGCGCCAAGCAGGGGATCTTATATTATGAATCAATGTTCGTAGTCTGAGTACCGGCTCCATCACCTTCATCGATGGCGCCGAAGAAGAAGACCGGAGGCACGACGGCTCCCAGCACCTCCAAGCTGCCTTCCCAGGCATCCGGAGATGGTGCAGGCGGCGCAGGCGGCGCGAGCGCTACGGTTGGGACAGCCGGGGCAGGAGGCGCCGGCGGTGCGGGTGTCCAGCATCCCCACCGTGCCAGCGATCGCAGTCAGCACACCGGAGATGGCACAGACGGCCAACTCCGACAACCCGCTGGTGAGCACGATCATCCCAGTATTACAATTCGGACCGGTGTGAACCAAGACCCCGCCGTCGCGACGTCCAAGGACGGAGCGGCGACGTCCAACAACGCTGCGGCGGGACGTGTGTAGCGACCATCGCAAGATGGGGCACCACGCTTCCCCGTGGCGCTGGTGGTCCTGGACGGCGTCAAGCCGGCCCTGAGCATCGTCCTCATGATGCTCAGGCTCCACCACCACGCCAACCCGTTGGTGTACATGCGCCGCGTCAGCAGGTATGCGACGAACTCCCTCCTGGCCTAGCCAGGAGTCGAACGCCGTCCCATTCCGTGTTTCCCGCCATGCCAACCATGGTGGCAGAGGCTATGGCGCGAGTTCAAATGCTTTTGAACTTCCTGCCAGCCCCAGACAAAATGGAAGAATAGAGGGCCACCATTCAAAGCCTCATCAGTTTTGCCGATCCCGGCAAGGCACAGGATGTGGGCCCCTCCAAACGACCATTCGCAGTGCCGACAGGACCATCTGGCTGTCGTGCCGGAGACGGTGCACCAACGGTGCAGTCGCCTCCACGCTAACAACCAAAGCGGCGGCAAGCTCGCCGATCGGATGACCAGGACACTATGTCCATGGCGTCGTCAGATCCATGGGGCCGCTGAGACCAGCGCCAAGTGCTCCACGATCGGCGCGACGAGGACACCCGTACGAAGATTGAGCGGCGCCGGGAAGCACATCATCTACCAGACAACCATGCCGGGCCGGCAGCATACGTCCTAGCACCAGGGTATCCTGGGTGCCTACCTTATGAGGTGGGCTGCCCAGTGTTTACTCGTGAGCTGCAGCAAGTTTGCTGGCCGTCCGCCCGCCCCTTCAAACCTGAACTGCCCGACAAGTACGACGGCACGCTTAGTCTAGCAGAGTTCCTCGGCATCTACACCATCGCGGCGCAGGCTGCCGGGGGGCGCGACGACAAGCTTTTAGCCAACTACTTCTCGTTGGCGCTTCGGCCCAACGTCAGGTTGTGGTTGATGAACTTGCCCGAGGGCTCCATTTCTTCTTGGGCAGATCTATGCCATCAATTCGTGGGTGCCTACCAGGGTGGCCACAAGCTCCCTGGTCAGGACAGCGATTTGCATGTGATCCCCCAGAGAGATGGTGAGACCCTCCGCAAGTACATACAAAGGTTCAGCCGTGTGCACCACAATATCCCCGATGTTCATCCCGCAGCTGTTTGCACCGCATTCCACACGAATGTGCACAACCGTAGAATGTCTGAGATGAATATCGTGAAGGTCAGGACCATCAATGAGTTGTACACCTTGGCGGACAAGTGTGCACGTGCTGAGGAAGGGAGGCGACTCCAGGGGGAAGATGCTGGTGCCGACGTCGATTCTGAAGACGACGACGCAGATGATGCATCGACCCCGCAGAAGAAGAGCCAGAAGCGCAATCGGAAGCGCAAAGGCAAGACAGTGACGGCAGTTGAGAGCCCCGGTGACGCCAACGCCGCCAAGAAGTCTAAGGCAGAAAGCCCCGGCAAGGAGGTTGCTGGGTGCGCTGACTGCCGGGAGGCTGCGGCAGGCGACAAGAGCGGCAAGATCGGTGGGCCGTACTACAAGATCCACCATACCAAGGGCCATGATCTCCAGGAGTGCCGGCAAGTGGAGCAGCTTGCCGAGAAGCAGAAGCAAGAGTACAAGAAGCGCGACAAGGAGAAGGGCCAGGATGGCGCCGGTGGATCCGGCAAGCAGCCGAAAGAGAAGGCTGCACAAGGCCAGGATGATGGTGATGAGAACGAAGATGAGTCCGACAAAGAGTTCCAGAACACAGTGGACGCCATGTGTGTTGATGGAGGCGCATCTTTGCACTGCTCGCATCGGCAACTAAAGCAGTGGATCCGCGAGGTGAATGCTGTGGAGCCCGTGATGGGAGCGCAGAAGCCACTCAAGTGGTCGCACACGCCCATCGTCTTTAACGCCGAAGACCACCCTGATCGCACCACTACGGTCGGGTGTTTGCCGTTGTTGGTTTCACCAACAATCTGCAACCTCAGGGTGACAAAGATGTTGGTTGACTATGGGGCCGGCTTGAACTTGATCTCTCCCGACGTGATCAAGAGGCTGCAGATCCCCGACAAGGATCTTGAGGAGACTGGCACGTTCCAAGCGATCAGCCTAGGAAGGAACAAGTCGAAGGACCAGATCACGTTGCCGGTCAAATTCGGCAGTGACCTCAACTATAGGACGGAGAAGATCGTCTTCGACGTCGTCAAGATGCCCCTGCCCTACAATGGCATTCTGGGCCGTCCGGCACTGGCCAAGTTCATGGCCGCATCGCACTTCGCCTACAATGTCATCAAGATGCCAGGGCCGATGGGGGTCCTCACCATCAAGTCGAACCACAAGGACGCAATCATCTGCGCTGACAATCTCTACCGGGAGGCAGTGGCAGCATCTGCCGATAAGGCACCTGCTCCTGCCGGCAAAGCTCCCGGGGGAGGAAAGAAGAAGAAGAAGTCCGGAAAGACCCCTGATACGGACTCTGGGAAGCGCACTTTAGAGTGCGGCATGCCCGTCGAGGACATACCAGAGAGCTCTACCAGCAAGAGCAAGAAGTCCAAGGCCTCCACGCCGGCGACCAAGCAAGTTTCTGCGAGAGAGGATGGGACGAGTGGCACTTTTTCTATAAGTGCCACTCTCGGTGACAAATAGGAAAGCGAGCTCGTTGCCTTCCTACGGGCGAATGTCGATGTGTTTGCTTGGCAAGCGTCTGACATCCCCGGTGTTCCTAGGGAGGTAATTGAGCACCACCTTGTTGTCTGCCCTCATGCGAGACCCGTCAAGCAGAAGGTCAGGAAGCAAGCCTTGGAGCGGCAAGAGTTCATTGCCGAGGAAATCAAGAAGTTGGAAGCAGCAGGTCTAGTCAGAGGACTGCTACATCCTAAGTGGTTAGCCAATCCAGTTGTAGTGCGCAAGGCGAATGGGAAGTGGAGACTTTGTATAGACTTCACTGATATAAATAAAGCCTGTCCAAAGGACCCTTTCCCTTTGCCGCGCATCAACCAGATTGTAGACTCCACTGCCGGCTGTGATTTACTCTCTTTCCTTGACGCCTATTCTGGTTATCATCAGATCTTTATGGCCTAGGAAGATGAGGAGAAAACCGCATTCATCACTCCATGTGGCACATACTGCTTTTTGCGTATGCCTTTCGGATTGAAGAGTGCCGGGGCAACCTTTACCAGAGCAGTTCAGATCAGTTTTGAGCCACAGCTGCACAGAAATGTGGAAGCCTACATGGATGATATAGTGGGCAAGACCAGAGACAAGTCAACCCTGATCCAGGATTTGGAAGAAACGTTTGCAAACTTGCGCAAGCTCAACTTGAAGCTCAATCCTGAGAAGTGTGTGTTCGGTGTTCCATCCAGCAAGCTTCTTGGGTTCTTTGTGTCTCAGAGAGGGATTGAAGCCAACCCCGACAAGATCAAAGCAATTGAGCAGATTGAAGCACCGAGACGCGTCAAGGATGTCAGCCGTCTTGCCGGCTGCGTTGCCGCCTTCAGCAGGTTCATCTCCAAATCAGCAGAGCGCGCCTTGCCGTTTTTCAAGATATTGAAAAAGGCAGGTCCAGTAAACTGGACTCCGGAAGCGGAGGTCGCGTTCCAAGATTTGAAGGAGTACTTGTCTTCTCTGCCAGCCCTAGTTGCGCCTAGGCTGCAAGAGACGTTGCTGCTATACTTAGCGGTAACGAATCAAGTGGTTAGTGCTGCACTTGTGGCTGAAAGAGAGGCAGATGAGGAGGAGTTAGCAACCACAGAGCCACGACCTGACGAGCCGAAATCTTCTCCAGTAAGGTCAGGTGCCGACAAGCCAGAGATTGTGCAAGCCAGCCAACCAGATCAGCAAGTTGTGAAGAAGAAGATGGTGCAGCGCCTGGTCTACTTTGTCAGCTCCCTCCTGCAAGGGGCTAGGTCAAGGTACTCTGGTGTGTAGAAGTTGCTTTTTGGCCTTCTCATGGGCTCAAGGAAGCTGCGCCATTATTTTCAAGCACACCCAGTCACCGTCGTCACTCGCTTTCCGTTGCAACGCATCTTGAGAAATCCAGAAGCAACTGGCAGGATTGTGGAGTGGGCATTGGAGTTGTCAAGTTTTGATTTGAAGTTTGAGAGTACCTCAACAATTCAGAGCAGAGCCTTAGCGGAATTCGTTACAGAATGGACCCCGATGCTAGACGAAGAAGTTCCAGAGACCTCTCTCCCCGACAAGGAAACTGTTGATGATTTGATCATGTACTTTGACGGTGCTTTTACGCTGAAAGGCGCCGGTGTCGGCGTGCTGCTTATAGCACCCACCGGAGAGCACCGCAAGTACATGCTTCAAATGCACTTTCCCCGGGAGCAGGCCACCAACAACAGTGCTGAGTATAAAGGATTGCTTGCCAGTCTGCGCATTGCAATCGACCTTGGTATTCGGAAGCTGATTATCAGAGGCGACTCGCAGCTAGTGGTGAGGCAGGTCAACAAGGATTACCAGAGCCCTTTGATGGAGGCGTACGTCGATGAGGTGAGAAAGTTGGAAGAGCACTTTGACGGTCTACAAGCAGAGAATGTTCCCCGTGCCCAGAATTGGATTGCCGACGACCTGTCAAAGCTTGCCGCCCAAAAGATGCCTGTGGAACCAGGAACTTTTGTGCTCCATCTGACTCGGCCATCCGTTACACCATCAAGGCTAGCGAAGAAGAGAAAACAAGATGTTGGTGGTTACTTTCCGGCAGAGCTGCCGGCAGCCGCCAAGAAAATGAATACCGCTGACAAGATACCCTTGGACGGTGAGCCGCAATTTTCAGCAAGCCAGATCGTTGCCGTCGAAGCAAGCGCTCCCGTGGAGGAAGAAATGTCTTTAGTCCTTGTCGTCGAGCCACAAGCTCCGGCATGGGCACAACCAATTGTCCAGTTCCTTCAGACAGGAGATCTTCCCGATGAGCAAGAGGATGCAGAAAGAGTAGCCCGTCAATCAAGGATGTAGAGGTTTGTTGACAGTATTCTGTACAGAAAGAGACCAAATGGGGTGAAATTGAAGTGCATCTGCCGGGAAGATGGATAGAGGCCGTTGGAAGAGATGCATAAAGGGATGTGTGGCTCTCATATTGGGTCGCGCGCACTTGTCGGCAAGGCATTCCGTCAAGGATTCTACTGGCCGACAACCCTTCAAGATGCCTTGGCGGTGGTCATCAGATGCGAAGCATGCCAGTTCCACTCCAAGGACATTCACCAGCCAGCTCAAGCCCTCCAAACCATCCCTCTCTCCTAGCCTTTCTCGGTCTGGGGGCTCGACATCGTCGGCCCCTTCCCTCATGCTACCGGGGGCTTTGAATTCTTGTACGTTACAATCGACAAGTTTATAAAGTGGCCTAAGGTGGACCAGTGAGGAAGGTGATGGCACAGTCAGCCATCAAGTTCCTCAAAGGATTGGTTGCTCATTTTGATGTCCCCAATAGGATCATCACCGACAACGGCACCCAATTCACGAGCCACGCCTTCACAGCATATTGCCAAGAACTTGGAAATAAGATTTGCTACGCGTCTGTTGCTCACCCAAGGAGCAATGGGCAAGTAGAGAGGGCAAATGCAGAAGTGTTGCATGGTATCAAGACCAGAACTTTTGAAAGGCTGGACAAGTGTTGAAGGCGCTGGGTGGAAGAGTTGCCGGCGATTCTTTGGTCGATCAGAATGATGCCAAGTCGAGCCACTGGCCAGACACCCTTCTCCCTTGTTATGGTGCAGAAGCGGTGCTCCCCACAGAACTCAAATACGGGTCACCTTGAGTCTTGGCCTTCGATTAGGAGGATCAAGATGAGCTGCGGCAAGATGATGCCACACTCCTTGAGGAAGATCATTTCCAGGCTGCTGTCCGTGCTGCACGGTATCAGCAAGCTTTGCGCCGCTACCATAGACGCAAAGTGAACGCCAGGAACCTTGAGGAAGGCAACCTTGTTCTTCGTTGGATTCAGTCCACGAAGGATCACAACAAGTTGACGCCGAAGTGGGAGGGCCCTTACCAGGTGGTACGAGCCACTAGGCCCGGCGCAGTCCGCCTAGAGACCGAAGATGGCACTCCGGTGCTCAACTCATGGAATATTGAGCATCTTCGCAAGTTTTACTCAGAAGGCGCGGTTGCCGGGCTACCCGGCAACCTCTTTTGTACAAGTTTGCCAGAAGGGCATGTAAACCTTTGTATAGAGCAGGGCGCAGATCCCGTGCACATAAATAAAGATAAGTGTTTCACAATTCTTTGTCCAAGTACATATTTGTTTATGTGATGCAGGCAGCCTTGTGTTACATTTTTCCCTTGCATAGGATGATTAACGAACCGTCAAGGTTCCAGCCTCCTCTTTTCTCTTCTTTCTTTTTCTCAAAGGACAGAAGGGTTCCTCGCGTGCAAGTTTCCCGGGGGGAGTGATGGTATGGATACCAAATGACGTTCAAGATGTATGGATACCAAATGATGTTCAAGATATCGCCCTACGGCAAGAAGCGCAGCAAAGAAAAAGCTAAGTTGCAAAACTTTGAAATAAATTCTTTGTTATAGTTGCAACTTCTCCTTCAACGATTTTAGCCTTTGTATGAGAAACCTGCATGCTAAGGAACCTTGTCATGATCAGCTACGCCCTTACTTTGTTTCTAGTCCGCTCAACAACTTAAGTGGTTACATTGTGATCGTCAAGTGTATCCTTGCCGGCAGCGGCACTTCTGGCAAGCTGCTAAGGACCCGTTCCTTAAGCGCTCACGGCAAGAGTGCGTGCACCGACAAGTTTCCGGCAAGCGTAGGGTACAAAAATCATGCAAGGACAGAATAGAATAAGGAGAATAGCATGCATACATCCATCCGAAACACAAATTACAGCAACCACTAAGCGCTTAAATGCAAAAGTCATTTTTCACGCCCCCACAGGGCTACATTGGTTCTGATACAGGAGCAAAAGAGAGGAGCCTAGGCGGAGCGCGGCTCATCTTCAAGATTCGACTCGGGCACTACTTGCGCCTAGTCGGAATCGTCGCCTTCATTCTTGCTGCGCGGGGAGCTTTCGTCGCTTTCGCTCTCGCTAGTGGAGTCAGTGCCGCTGCTGCTCTCGCTCTCCACGTAGCACTCCATACGGCCACCGGAGACCCCGAAGAACTTCATAAAGAGTGTGGCGGCTCTGTCGTACCTAAACTGGAGGAGCTACCCCCGCCTTAGACCGTGGGAGCGGGTGAACGACTTCCATCCCCGCATCAAGAACAAGAAGCCGGCGGTGGAGAACTCAGTCCCCACCCAGGAGGGGCCGTTGCAGCAACCATCTGCCTGTAGCCATAGGCCCGAGGTCCTGCTGTCCACCATCACCCTCGCAAAGGGGTCCGGGAGCCGGAGCCAACTGCGGGGCCGACAGTGCAGCCCCATAACGAACTCGTGCGCCGCCACCGCCGTGTGGGCCTCCGCCTGAGGGGGAAGGGCGGCCGCTCCACCACGCCTGCCTCAACCACGAGCGCCGCGCCCTCCACGGCCGCGGGGGGCGACCCTTCCGTGGGCGCTAGGGCTGGCCTCCGCGGCAGCCGCCGAGGAACGCGTTCAGCCCCGAGGGGGGGCCCTCGTGGCAGAAGCAGATGCGTGGGCCCAACCTCCACCCCTCGCCATCGCGGCGGGGGACCTCGGGAAAGCAAGGATGGGTGAAAGGTTGAAGGAGGAGAGAGGCAAGGGTAGAAGATGAGTGGGGGAGGTCTCCACCCCCACTGCCCTTTTTAAAGAACAATAGGGGGTCACTCTCCCTGCCGCTTCGCCTTCTTCAATAGCAGGAATCGAGGAAGGAGATGCGAGGAGTCAGGCAAAAGGAGGTGGGAAGGAAGAATACGATGGCAATGGCGAGATTGGGGGGAAGGGGGTAAATGAGCAGTGCCCCTCACGGATTCCTTTTTATGGGGAAGGCGCGGAGGCTGGCTCTTTACCGTCCTACGTGGCTGCGCTTTTACAGGCGCACTACCTCCCCACGCCCGTTCCATTCCACCTCTCCCACGCCCGCATTTAATGCGTATCATAGGGGGCGTGGTAACAGAGAAGATTACGATAGTTATCCTCTGCCATGCGTACCTGTGCACTGTTCGGGCCTAGCCCAACGACGCCTTGCATGCACATGTGGCCCAGGCCCAGGGGCTCCTGTCGGTGTACTAAAGCATAGGTACCCTCGTACCCTGACTTGTGCACAGGCAGTTGTAGCCCTCCGAACGGCAAGGGCTTAACGGAGGATAACTATGACTCAAGACTCAGATTAAACAAGACTGTGAAGGAGACCTCAAGGTAGGTCATCAAGAAGTACTATTCTAGTAGTGAAGATCAACATTGCCCTTGCCGGCAAGCTTCGTTCCGGCAAGGTAGATACCGAGACTCTGGTTGCCGGCAAGCAAAGGCCCGCCAACCTCCGTGCCAGCAGGCTTGTTCTGTCCTGTTACCGCTCCACCTCATCATCGGCTAGATAAGCATGCATGATAGGTGTCGAGTGGGCAGGCAGTCAACGCAGCTGGCCAAGGCACGTGTCAGCATGCCACACTAGGATTAACTTTAATGACACCCGTCCTTGGGATGTGTCAAGATTACAGGAGGGCGCCAGGACCGGTGGTACAGATCTTTTGCCCAAAGCCTCGCCCCCGCCGACGTAGTACCTAACGGTGCATTTAATGCACTTGTCCTACCCCGTCTGGAGATAGACGTGGTGATGGTGCAAGTCACTATTCATACCCTGTAAATGACCGTATTAGCCACAGTGGTAACCCCTTGGCCTATAAAAGGAGGCCCACGGCTACACTTAGAACGGTCGACTCTTAGCTCAATTACACGCTATAGCTGCACTTCATGCGCACCTTGCCGGCAAGCTACGCTCTTTGTAACCTTTGAGCTCATACACAATCAAAACACTAGAATAGGAGTAGGGTTTTACGCTCACAGCGGCCCGAACCTGGATAAATCATTACCTGTGCTCATATCTACTAGCCCTGCTCTTTGTAGTATATAGATCCCACTTCCGAACCGCAAAGGGATCCTCTCGATCCCATAGATTGTCGTTTTCCCACGACACTTATCGTCAGGGGGCCATGTACTCACTTGCACGCGCCAAGGCCTACCTGCCGGAAATGGAGCCAGCTTCACTCGAAGAAGGGTTTTCGGAGTTCAACGCAGATAGCACTCCTTTCACAAACCAAGATTATCTACGATGTGTCAAGGAGATCCGGGTGGTAGCGACAAAGATTGCGGAGGAACTGGACTTGACCAAGTTCCAGGCCGGCTATTCAGAAGCCGACAAACGCATCAGTCCGCCCGAACCGAAGCCTGTGGAACTTATTCCTCCTCGTCATAAGCAAAATTTTGCCCCTGATATCAATGCTGCAACTGTGATGAAGGAAGACTCACTCTTTGAAGCTCTGCAGTCCATTCAGTGGTTGGCAGACAACCCCCCGACTCAAGAAGCAGAGGCGACGGCTCCTGAAGACCATGAAGAGCCAGCACATGTTGATCCATCATCTTCTGGCTCAAACGTCGACTCGGAAAGCCGCGTTGCCGGCTTACAGCTGTAAACTCCTTAAAAATCATGGATAAAAACATGCCCAAATGTGGCTCTGTAATAGCTTAGTGATAAAACTTCATGTGCTGTTGTTGGTGCCATCGCGCACTTATCACTTCTTCTGTAAAACTTGGTTATTTCATGGAATGACAAGAAGCCTCTTTTGCGCTGGAAAGCCAAGTACAAGTCCTGCTTTGAAGGATTAGTTAGACAACCCTGCTATTTTAGGCCAATCCGGCAACTGCGATTGTAATGCAACCCGCCGTTCTGTAGTAACACACATCTAGGACGAGTTCTGAGACCCGGCCACTGTGGCGACTTGCTGTATTACCTCAAGCACCTTTGGTGTTTGATGACTTGGCAGAAGCTGTGGTTGCAGTGCAACCCGGCAAATCGTGCTGCCGTTATAATAATATCACAAATAAAGTGAAAATAATAAAACTTGTTTCTGCAAAGATATGTAATATGCACAAACATTTGTAATATAAATGCAAAGTATATAACAGAGTAATCATAATAATGCAAACTTATAAAGACAAAAGCCGGCTTTCGAGGTACGACATAAAGACCGGCTTTCGAGGCTTGAGTCTGACTTTGCTTTCCAGTGGAAGCCGGCGTTTTGGCCTCTTTTGGTTTGTCCTAGCTCTCTGAAAGTCGACTCTCACGTGACTTAACCAGTGTTTTAACTTTGAAGAGTTCAGGGTCACCTTTGTGATTGACTCAGCAAGCGTTCAACCGGGTCACCTTTTGTGAGGAGCATCTTGCTAACAGGAAGGTATAACCAAGTATATAATGGCATACGCCGGGTTAAGAGGGATGTTAGTAGCTAAACTCGATGAGTTGGAAGCCCCCATGTAACCAATGATCAACACACAATTTTTGAGGCGAAACGACAAACTCTCTTATCCAGAGATGCCGGCTTTTATTCCATTGATCATAATATATATACATGATGATGGTATGTATAGAAGATACTGTCAAGTCTGTGACTTAGGTATAATACGGCCGAAGATGTGCAATATTCTAGGGTCGGCTGCCCTCCTCCTCAGAGGTACGTGACTTATTGGCTTCACGTATGTCAACAAGGTAATATGACCCATTGTTGAGATTCTTGATGTTGATGAAGGGTCCTTCCCAAGGAGGCTAATAACCCACAAGTATAGGGGATCGCAACCGTTTTTGAGGGTAGTATTTCACCCAAATTTATTGAATCGACACAAGGGGAGTCAAAGAATATTTGCAAGTATTAGCAGCTGAGTTGTCAATTCAACCACACCTGGAGAACTAAATATCTGCAGCAAAGTGTTTAGTAGCACACTAGTATGATAGTTTTGATACCAGTAGTAACAGTAGCAACAGTAACAGTAACAGTAGCAGTAGCAGTTTTGTAGTGATTGTAACAGCAGCAGTAGCAAAGTAACTTAGCAAAGATCAATATGCGAAAAGCGTAGGCATTGGATCAGTGATGGATAATTATGTTGGATGACATTCATCATATAACAGTCACAACCTAGGGCGATACACAATAGCTCCAATCCATCAATGTAATGTAGGCATGTATTAAGTATATAGTCATACATGCTTATAGTAAGAACTTGCATGACATCTTTTGTCCTACCCTCCCGTGGCAGCGGGGTCCATAAGGAAACTAAGGGATATTAAGGCCTCCTTTTAATAGAGAACCGGAACAAAGCATTAACACATGGTGAATACATGAACTCCTCGAATTATAGTCATCCCCGTAGAGTATCCCACACAATTGTCACTATGGGGTCTACGGATCAGAACAATAACAAGTGCATATGACAAGCGGATAGGATCAAGAACTCAAATATATTCATGAAAACATAAAGGGTTCAGATCTGAAATCATGGCACTCGGGCCCTAGTGGCAAGCATTAAGCATAGCAAAGTCATAGCAACATCAATCTCAGAACATAGTGGATACTAGGGATCAAAGCCCTAACAAAATTGACTCGATTACACGATAAATCTCATCCAACCCATCACCGTCAAGCACGCCTACGGAGAAATTACTCACGCCCGGTGGTGAGCATCATGAAATTGGTGATGGAGGATGGTTGATGATGACGACAGCGACAAATCCCCCTCTCCGGAGCCCCGAACGGACTCCAGGTCAGCCTTCCCGATGAAGAACAGGAGGTGGCGGCGGCTCCTAATCGTAAAACGCGATGAAACTTCTTCTCTTATTTTTTTTCTCAGGGAAAGTGAATTAATAGCGTTGGAATTAGGTCAGACGGCAGCCTGTGGGCCCCACAAGGCATTAGGGCACGCCCTAGGGGCGTCGCGCCCTGTTGCCTTGTGGGCAATAGGTGGCCCCTCTTCTGTTGATTCTTGCGCCAGTAATTTTTATTTATTCCATAAAAAATCTCCAAAATGTTTCGTCCAATTCCGAGAACTTTGATTTCTGCACAAAAACAACACCATGGTAGTTCTGCTGAAAACAGCGTCAGTCCGGGTTAGTTTCATTCAAATCATGCAAATTAGAGTCCAAAACAAGAGCAAAAGTGTTTGGAAAAGTAGATACGACGGAGACGTATCAGAGGCGAAAGCTTATGCATGCCTGTCTGGTCTTGTATCAGACGGAGCACTATGTCACCTTCCTGAAAGGTATGGCTTCAAACTCTACGGCTATGAGAGCGACGTAGGTCTTGTTGGTATATCGCAGATCAGGACGCGGCAAGTTCGCGTTCTTCCTCTAGAGCATCAAGAGCATCTTGGCGAGCTTGTTCATTATCAGCCTCCACATAAGTTGTAACTCTGGGAGAGTCGTGACGAATATCACTTGGAAGCACTGCTTCTGCACCATAGACCAGGAAAAACGGCTTATAGCCTGTTGACCTGTTGGGAGTAGTCCGTATGCTCCAAAGTACTGCAGGCAACTCCTCTTCCCAGCATCCAGGGGTGCGCTCTAGAGGCACCAAGAGCCTTGGCTTAATTCCACGCAACAATTCCTGATTAGCTCGTTCCGCCTGTCCATTGGACTGAGGATGTGCAACAGACGTCAAATCAAGTCGAATATGCTCTTGTTGACAGAACTGCTTCTTGACTCCCTTGGAAAGATTAGTTTCGTTATCAGTGATGATACTATGCGGATAGCCGAAATGGTAGATCAACTTTTTTAAGAATTTGACAACCGTAGCAGCATCACAATGACTGACTGGCTCTGCCTCGACCCACTTGGTGAATTTGTCGACTACAACCAACAAGTGAGTATGCTTATTCTTGGACCTCTTGAAAGGTCCGACCATATCAAGCCCCCAGACTGCAAAGGGCCAAGTGATTGGGATCATCCGCAATTCTTGAGCCGGCACATGAGCTTGACGAGCAAATTTCTGGCATCTGTCACACTTGCGAACAATATCCTCTGCATCTGCATGAGCTGTAAGCAAGTAAAAACCATGCCGAAAAGCCTTCATGACCAGGGACCACGAGCCGGCGTGATGTCCACAATTGCTTGAATGTATCTCATTAAGGATTTCTCAGCCCTCCTTAGGGGAAACACAACATTGAAAAACACCTGTAACACTCCTTCTGTGCAACTCGCCGTTGACTATGGACATGGATTTAGACCTTCTGATAATCTGCCAAGCGATAATTTCCTCTTCAGGGAGCTCGCCACGTGTAAGATATGCCAGATAAGGTACTGTCCAGTCTGGGGTAGCATGAATAGCAGCCACCAATGCTGCTTCTGGGTCAGGAATAGCAATGTCCTCCTCCGTTGGTAACTTGACTGACGGATTGTGCAGAACATCCAGGAAAACATTGGGTGGCACAGGCTTGCGCTGAGACCCCAAGCGAGACAGTGCATCTGCTGCCTCGTTAAGCCGGCGATCAATATGATCAACCTGATATCCCTTGAAGTGTCCAGTGATATGAGTGACAGTGTGCTTGTAAGCCGCCATGAGGGGGTCCTTAGAATCCCAAGTGCCAGAGACCTGTTGGGCCACCAAATCTGAGTTGCCCAAACATCTGACCCGGCTTAAATTCATCTCCTTAGCCATACGGAGACCATGAAGTAGGGCTTCATATTCTGCTGCATTGTTAGTACAGGGAAACATAAGTCTCAAAACATAACAAAACTTATCACCTCGCGGGGAAGTTATCACAACTCTAGCCCTCGAGCCCTCCAATTGCCTGGAACCATCAAAGTGTATTGTCCAGTAAGTTGTATCCGGCTTTTCCTTTGGAGCCTGCAACTCAGTCCAGTCATTGATGAAGCCCACCAAAGCCTGAGATTTGATAGCTGTCCGTGGCACATATTTGAGATGATGCGGGCTAAGCTCAATAGCCCACTTGGCAACCCGGCCTGTCGCCTCCCTGTTCTGGATTATATCCCCAAGAGGTGCGGAACTGATAACAGTGATTGGGTGCTCATGAAAATAATGCTTCAATTTGCGACTCGCCATGAACACACCATAAACCAGCTTCTGCCAATGCGGGTACCGTTGCTTGGACTCTATTAGAACCTCGCTGACATAGTACACCGGTCGCTGGACTGGGTATTCCTTGCGCTCGACAACAACGGCAATGCTGACAGCCCTGTTGTTAGCAGCGATATATAATAACATCAGCTCCTTGTCCTGGGGAGCAGCAAGGATTGGCGGATCAGATAACTGCTTTTTGAGGGACTCAAAAGCTTTGTCAGCAGCATCATTCCAAACAAAGTTATCTGTTTTCTTCAGAACCTGGTATAGAGGAATCACCTTCTCACCAAGCTGGCTAATAAACCGGCTCAAGGCCGCAACACAGCCTGTCAATTTCTGGACAGCATTGATGTTGGCCGACTTCTTCAGAGTTGTGATAGCTTTAATATTTTTTGGGTTAGCCTCGATGCCACGTTCAGAGACGAGAAAACCAAGCAACTTCCCAGCTGGCACACTGAACACACACTTGGCCGGGTTGAGCTTCATCTGGTAAACTTGCAAGTTGTCAAATGTCTCCTTCAGATCATCCAACAAAGTTTCCTTCTTCAGAGATTTGACCACAATATCATCAACATAAGCATGAACGTTGCGCCCGATCTGCTTGTGAAAACAATTCTGGACACAGCGCTGATAAGTCGCCTATGCACACTTCAGACCGAACGGCATTGACGTATAACAGAAAGCTCCGAAGGGCATGATAAAAGTTGTTTTTTCCTGGTCCTCCTCCTTCATCTGGATCTGATGATAACCGTAGTTAGCATCCAGAAAACACAAACACTCGCAACCAGCCATAGCATCAATGATCTGGTCAATACGGGGCAGAGCAAAAGGATCACTAGGATAGGCCTTATTCAAGTCTGTGTAATCAACACACATCCGCCAAGTCACATTTTTCTTCAGAACAAGAACTGGGTTTGCCAACCACTCCGGATGAAAGACTTCAACAATGAACCCGGCAGCTAGTAGCCGAGCCACTTCCTCTCCAATGGCTTTGTGTCTCTCCTCGTTAAAACGACGGAGGTATTGCCGTATAGGCTTAAACTTAGGATCCACATTAAGGGAGTGCTCAGCGAGTTCTCTCGGTACACCCGGCATGTCAGAAGGTTTCCATGCAAAGATGTCCCGATTCTCACGGATGAACTCGATGAGCGCACTTTCCTATTTGGGATCCATTTTCGCCCCAATGGTGAACTGCTCAGAAGAATTACCAGGGGTAAAGTCAACTTGCTTGGTGTCTCTTGCTAACTTGAACTTGAGCAAAGGATCAGACTCTGTGGTCGGTTTCTTCAAAGAAGTCATATCAGCCGGATCAACATTGGCTTTGTAGAATTTCAAGTCCTCGGCCGCACAAGCCGTCTCAGCATAAGCCGCATCTCCCTCCTCGCACTCGAGGATGACTTTCCTATTACCATTGACAGTGATAGTGCCCCCTGGTCCAGGCCTCTTCAGCTTCAGATAAACATAACATGGACGTGCCATGAACCACGCATAAGCTAGCCTCCCGAAGAGAACATGATACGGGCTCTTAAGCTTGACCACCTCAAACGACAAGAACTCCGAGCGATAGTTGAATTCAGTGCCAAAAGGAACTTTCAGAGAAATCCTGCCAATAGGGTAAGCCGACTTGCCGGGGACAATGCCATGAAAGACTGTAGTGGAAGGAGTGAGTTGTCTATCGGACAAGTTCATTCGTCTGAAAGTATCATAATAGAGGATATTGATGCTGCTTCCACCATCCATGAGTACCTTTGTTAAGGTGTAGCCGCCGACTTGTGGAGTGACCACCAAAGCAAGACCCCCTGGATTATCAATCTGTGGGGTGTGATTGTCGGTGTACTAAAGACTGGGTGCCCTCATACCCTGACTTGTGCACAGGCAGTTGTAGCCTTCCTGACGGCAAGGGCTTGACGGAGGATAACTATGACTCAAGACTCAGATTAAACAAGACCGTGAAGGAGACCTAAAGGCAGGTCATCGAGAAGTACTATTCTAGTACTGAAGATCAGCATTGCCCTTGCCAGCAAGCTTCATTCCGGCAAGGTTGATACCAAGGCTCTGGTTGCCGCCAAGCTACTTGCTGGCAAGCAAGGGCCCGGCAAGCTCCGCGCCAGCAGGCTTGTTCTATCTCGTTACCGCTCCACCTCATCATCGGCAAGATAAGCACGTATGATAGGTGTCGAGTGGGCAGGCAGTCAACGCAGTTGGCCAGGGCACGTGTCGGCATGCCACACTAGGATTAACTTTAATTACACCCGTCCCTGGGACGTGTCAAGATTACAGGAGGGCGCCAGGACCGCTGGTACAGATCTTTTGCCCAAAGCCTCGCCTCCCCAATGTAGCACCGAACGGTGCATTTAATGCACTTGTCCTACCCCGTCTGGAGATAGACGTGGTGACAGTGCAAGTCACTATTCATACCCTGTAAATGACCGTATTAGCCACTGTGGTAACCCCTTGGCCTATAAAAGGAGGCCCACGGCTACACTTAGAATGGTCGACTCTCAGCTCAACTACTCGTTGTAGCTGCACTTCCCGCGCACCTTGCTGGAAAGATGCGCTCTTTGTAACCTTTGAGCTCATACACAATCAAACCACCAGAACAGGAGTAGGGTTTTACGCTCACAGCAGCCCGAACCTAGATAAATCGTTGCTTGTGCTCATATCTACTAACCCTGCTCTTTGTAGTATCTAGATCCCATTTCCGAACTGCAAAGGGATCCTCTCAATCCCATAGATCGTTGTTTTCCCACGACATCTTTGGCGCGCCAAGTAGGTGGTCTTATATTACGAATCAGTGTTCGTAGTTTGAGTACCGGCTCCATCACCTTCATCGATTGCGTCGAAGAAGAAGACCGGAGCCATGACGGCTCCCACCACCTCCAAGCTGCCTTCCCAGGCGTCCGGAAATGGCGCAGGCGGCGCAGGCGGTGCAGGCGGCGCGGGCCCTATGGTTGGGACGGCTGGGGCAGGAGGCGCCGGCGGTGCGGATGTCCAGCCTCCCCACCGTACCGGCGATCGCAGTGAGCACACCGGAGACGGCGCAGACGGCCAACTCCAACAACCTGCTGGTGAGCACGATCATCCCAATATTATAATTTGGACCGGTGCGAACCAGGACCCTGCCACCACGACGTCCAAGGACGGAGCGGCGACGTCCAACAACGCTGCGACAGGACGAGTGCAGCGACCATCGCAAGATGGGCGTGCCACGCTTCCCCGCGGTGCTGGCGGTCCTGGACTGTGTCAAGCCGGCCCTGAGCATCGTCCTCACGATGCTCAGGTTCCACCACCACCACACCAACCCGTTGGTGAACATGCGCCGCGGCAGCAGGTACGCGATGAGCTCCCTCCTGGCCCAGCCAGGAGTCGAACGCCGTCCCGTTCCGTGTTTCCCGCCATGCCAACGATGGTGGCAGAGGCTATGGCACGAGTTCAAATGCTTTTGAACTTCCCGCCAGCCCCAGACCACATGGAAGAATGGAGGGCCACCATTCAGAGCCTCATCAGTTTTGCCGATCCCGGCAAAACACAAGATGTGGGCCCCTCCAGACGACCAACCACAGAGCCGGCAGGACCATCTGGCTGCCGTGCCGGAGACGGTGAGCCAACGGTGCAGTCGCCTCCACGCCAAGAACCACAGCGCCGGCAAGCTCGCCGATCGGATGACCAGGACACCATGTCCATGGCGTTGTCGAATCTGCGGGGCCGCCGAGACCAGCGCCAAGTGCTCCACGATCAGCGCGACGAGGACGCCCGTACGAAGATTGAGTGGCGCTGGGAAGCACGCCATCTATCATACGACCGTGCCGGGCCAACAGCATATGTGCCAACGCCAGGGTATCCTGGGTGCCTACCTTATGAGGTGGGATGCCCGGCGTTTACTCGTGAGCTGTGGCAAGTTTGCTGGCTGTCCGCCCGCCCCTTCAAACTTGAGCTGCCCGACAAGTATGACAGCACGCTCAGTCAAGTAGAGTTCCTTGGCATCTACACCATCGCGGTGCAAGCTGCCGGGGGGCACGACGACAAGCTTTTAGCCAACTACTTCCCGTTGGCGCTTCGGCCCAATGTTAGGTCGTGGTTGATGAACCTTCCCGAGGGCTCCATTTCTTCTTGGGCGGATCTATGCCATCAAATCGTGGGTGCCTACCAGGGTGGCCACAAGCTCCCTGGTCAGGAGAGCGATTTGCATGTGATCCCCCAGAGAGATGGCGAGACCCTCCGCAAGTACATACAGAGGTTCAGCCGTGTGCACCACAACATCCCCGATGTTCATCCCACGGTTGTTTGCACCGCATTCCACACGAATGTGCGCAACCGCAGAATGCAGTCTGAGATGAATATCATGAAGGTCAGGACCATCAACGAGTTGTACACCTTGGCGGACAAGTGTGCACGTGCTGAGGAAGGGAGGCAACTCCCGAGGGAAGATGTTGGCGCCGACGTCGATTCTGAAGACGACGACGTAGATGATGCATCGACCCCGCGGAAGAAGAGCCGGAAGCGCAATCGGAAGCACCAAGGCAAGTCAGTGATGGCAGTTGAGAGCCCTGGCGAGGCCAACACCGCCAAGAAGTCTAAGGCAGAAAGCCCCGGCAAGGGGGTTGCCAGGTGCGCTGACTGCTGGGAAGCTACGGCAGGCGACAAGAGCGACAAGACCGGTGGGCCATACTGCAAGATCCACCGTACCAAAGGCCACGATCTCCAGGAGTTCTGGCAAGTGGAGAAGCTTGCCAAGAAGCAGAAGCAAGAGTACGAGAAGCACGACAAGGAGAAGGGCCAGGATGGTGCCGGTGGATCCGGCAAGCAGAACTGTGGTGGCCGAGGGGGCCGCCGCGGCAAGGCCAAGCAGGCGAAAGAGAAGGCTGCACAAGGCCAGGATGATGGTGATGAGTACGAAGATGAGTCAGATAAGGAGTTCCAGAACATAGTGGACGCCATGTGTGTTGACGGAGGCGCATCTTTGCAGACCTTGCACCGGCAACTGAAACAGTCGATCCGCGAGGTGAATGCCGTGGAGGCCGTGATGGGAGCACAGAAGCCACTCAAGTGGTCGCACACGCCCATCGTCTTTGACGCCGAGGACCACCCTGATCGCACCACTGCGGTCGGGTGTTTTCCATTGTTGGTTTCGCCAACAATCCGCAACCTCAGGGTGTCGAATATGTTGGTTGATGGTGGGGCCGGCTTGAACTTGATCTCTCCCGACGTGATCAAGAGGCTGCAGATCCCCGACAAGGATCTTGAGGAGACCGGCACATTCCAAGGGATCAGTCCAGGGAGGAACAAGCCGAAGGGCCAGATCACATTGCCGGGCACATTCGGCAGCGACCTCAACTACAGGACGGAGAAGATGTCGTCAAGATGCCCCTGCCCTACAATGGCATTCTGGGCTGTCCGGCGCTGGCCAAGTTCATGGCCGCGTCGCACTTTGCCTACAATGTCATCAAGATGCCAGGGCCAATGGGGGTCCTCACCATCAAGTCGAACCACAAGGACGCAATCATCAGCGCCGACAAGCTCTACCGGGAGGCAGTGGCAGCATCTGCCGATAAGGCACCTGCTCCTGCCGGCAAAGCTCCCGAGGGAGGAAAGAAGAAGAAGTCCGGCAAAACATCTGATACGGACTCCGGGAAGCGCACTTTAGAGTGCAGCACTCCCGTCGAGGACATACCAGAGAGCTCTATCGGCAAGAGCAAGAAGTCCAAGGCCTCCGCGCAGGCGACCAAGCAAGTTTCTGTGAGGGAGGATGGGACGAGTGGCACTTTTTCTGTAAGTGCCACTCTCGGTGACAAAGAGGAAAGCGAGCTCGTTGCCTTCCTACGGGCGAATGTCGATGTGTTTGCTTGGCAAGCATCTGACATCCCCGGTGTTCCTAGGGAGGTAATTGAGCACCACCTTGTTGTCTTCCCTCATGCAAGACCAGTCAAGTAGAAGGTCAAGAAGCAAGCCTTGGAGCGGCAAGAGTTCATTGCCGAAGAGATCAAGAAGTTGGAAGCAGCAGGTCTAGTCAGATGAGTGCTACACCCTACGTGGTTAACCAATCCAGTTGTAGTGCGCAAGGCGAATGGGAAGTGGAGGCTTTGTATAGACTTCACTGATATAAATAAAGCATGTCCAAAGGACCCTTTCCCTTTGCCGTGCATTGACCAGATTGTAGACTCCACTGCCGGCTATGATTTACTCTCTTTCCTTGAAGCCTATTCTAGTTATCATCAGATCTCTATGGCCAAGGAAGATAAGGAGAAAACCGCATTCATCACTCCATGTGGCACATACTGCTTTTTGCATATGCCTTTCGGATTGAAGAGTGCCGGGGCAACCTTTGCTAGAGAAGTTCAGATCGGTTTTGAGCCACAGCTGCACAGAAATGTGGAAGCCTACATGGATGATATTGTGGTCAAGACCAGAGACAAGTCAACCCTGTTTCAGGATTTGGAAGAAACATTTGCAAACTTGCGCAAACTCAACTTGAAGCTCAATCCTAAGAAGTGTGTGTTCGGTGTTCCATCCGGCAAGCTTCTTGGGTTCTTTGTGTCTCGGAGAGGGATTGAAGCCAACCCCGACAAGATCAAAGCAATTGAGCAGATTGAAGCACCGAGACGCGACAAGGATGTCAGGCGTCTTGCCGGCTGCGTTGCCGCCCTCAGCAGGTTCATCTCCAAATCAGCAGAGCACGCCTTGCCATTTTTCAAGATATTAAAAAAGGCAGGTCTAGTAAACTGGACTCTGGAAGTGGAGGCCGCGCTCCAAGATTTGAAGGAGTACTTGTCTTCTCCGCCAGTCCTAGTTGCGCCTAGACCGCAAGAGACGTTGCTGCTATACTTAGCGGCAACAAATCAAGTGGTTAGTGCTGCACTTGTGGCTGAAAGAGAGGCAGATGAGGAGGAGGTAGCAGCCGCAGATCCACGACCCGACGAGCCGGAATCTTCTCCGGCAAGGTCAGGTGCCGACAAGCCAGAGATTGTGCAAGTCAGCCAGCCAGATCAGCAAGTTGTGAAGAAGAAACCGGCTTGTGCACAGCAAGGAAGGCTCCTGTCGGTGTACTAAAGCATGGGTGCCCTCATACCCTGACTTGTGCATAGGCAGTTGTAGCCTTCCTGATGGCAAGGGCTTGACGGAGGATAACTATGATTCGAGACTCAGATTAAGCAAGACCATGAAGGAGACCTCAAGGCAGGTCATCGAAAAGTACTATTCTAGTACTGAAGATCAACATTGCCCTTGCCATCAAGCTTCGTTCCAGCAAGGTAGATACCAAGGCTCTGGTTGTCTGCAAGCTCCTTGCCGGCAAGCAAGGGCCCGGCAAGCTCCGCGCCAGCAGGCTTGTTTTGTCCCGTTACCGCTCCACCTCATCATCGGCTAGATAAGCACGCATGATAGGTGTCGAGCGGGCAGGCAGTTAACACAGCTGGCCAGGGCACGTGTCGGCATGCCACGCTAGGATTAACTTTAATGACACCCGTCCCTGGGACGTGTCAAGATTACAGGAGGGCGCCAGGACCAGTGGTACAGATCTTTTGCCCAAAGCCTCGCCTCCCAGACGTAGCACCTAACGGTGCATTTAATGCACTTGTCCTACCCCGTCTGGAGATAGACGTGGTGACAGTGCAAGTCACTATTCATACCTTGTAAATGACCATATTAGCCACTGTGGTAACCCCTTGGCCTATAAAAGGAGGCCCACGACTACACTTAGAATGGTCGACTCTCAGCTCAACCACCCTCTGTAGCTGCACTTCCCGCGCACCTTGCCGGCAAGCTGCGCTCTTTGTAACCTTTGAGCTCATACACAATCAAACCACTAGAACAGGAGTAGGACTTTACGCTCACAGCGGCCTGAACCTGGATAAATCGTTGCTTGTGCTCATATCTACTAGCCCTGCTCTTTGTAGTATTTAGATCCCATTTCTGAACCGCAAAGGGATCCTCTCGACCCCATAGATCGTCATTTTCCCACGAAAGTGATCTTCCCGACTCCAAGTTACTGTTTGCTCTGACCAGTTTAAGTAGTAAGGGACGGCCGGCTCAACTGTATTGACAGCTCATCGCTGAAGCTTCCGATCGCGCTTACACGTACTTGTGGTGAACACATGATATTGTCCACTATTCAACTATTTAGGATTACTCTGAAATCCGGACTGACCTCCCTGATTCTGATTTCCTTGGTTGTTGCGTTGATTGTTGCCTCCACCATTACCAGCCCCCTGAAACCCAGAATTTTGACCATTGTTACCTTGGAACCTGGGGCCTGCAAAATGTCCCTGTGAGCCGGCTCCCTGGAAGCTGGCCCCGGAGTTGCCGGGTCCAGGATTGCCAGGATGTCCACCATTACCACCACCATTGTGATGATTTCAAAGATTCGCTTGGAATACTCCTGCATGATAAAGCAGTTTTCCTATGAATGGTTGGCCGGCTTACCATCAAAACTATGTTTTGGACACGGACCCTTGAGAGCCTTCTCATAACTACGAGGGCGATTACCAGAAAAGGGCTTCCTGGAGCCATTGTTCTGGCACTGACTTTTAGGGCCAGTGTTGGTGTTTGCAATGAGATCAGAACCTCCCTTGTGATTTTTATGCCTGTGATTGTTATTGTTGTTTCCTTTGCCATTATTCTGCTGTTGACCCTTGCCGCCGTTTTTCTTGCCCTTGCCAGACTTCTCATCATCATAGGTTGGATCCTTTGTACTATCAGACTTGACATACCGAGTTAAAACATCCATGAGATCACCCATGTCTTTGACCTTCCTCTTGAGACGCCCCAACTTCTGAACCAACGGCTGGAATTTACAATTTCTTTCCAGGACAAGGACAGCCTACTGAGCAGTGATGCTATCCGAAGAATGGATTACTTCGGCAATTCGGCGAGACCAATGTTGTGCCGACTCATCATCACACTGAACACAGTGCTCGAGATCAACGATTGTAGTTGGTCGCTTGCAAGTCCCCTGGAAATTCTTGATGAAGCACTCCTTCAACTCTTGCCAGGTGTTAATGGAATTTGCGAGCAGATTTTTCAACCAAGTGTGCGCTGGACCCTCCAACATTAGAGGTAAATATCGAGCACATACAGCATCACTAGCTTCCATCATATCCATAGCGAGCTCATAACTTTCGATCCACTCAGCCGGCTCCAAATCAGCTGTATAATTAGGAACCTTGCGAGGACCTTTGAAATCCGGGGGCATACGTGTGTCTCGTAACGCCGGGACTAAACATGGAGTTCCGATAGTCCGACCTGTTATGCCACTAGTGCAGACAGCTGGCTGGGTTGAGGTGGGCGGGGGTTGCACGATCGGTTGAACATATGATGCGCATGTGTTTCCTGCCTCTAACCTCCGTAAAGCATGAGCAGCATCAACGATCGCCTGTGTGTTAGGGATTTCAGGCTGTGGCTGATTTAGAGGCGGCTGCTAAGCCCTTCTACATTGTGCACTACTGGAAACTTCTGGTGACTCGGCATGTCGGCTCCTACTGCGGCTTGGATGTGGAGTAGAGTGAAGCCGGTGCTGACTGTGAGAGTAGTTCGCTTGCTGTGTCACCGCTGTTTTCAGCATCTCAATAGCGTTCCTGGCCTCAATCTCAATCGGACTGTTCCCCTCAATTGGGATTGCTGCTAAGTTGTGAGTCACCGCCAACACATTGTCAACCGGGTTAGAATAATGCCCGACCGGTGTCTGGAAACGATGAGGCGGCAGCTGCTGAGCCGGCGGCTGTTGCTGCTGTTAGACCGGCGGCTGCTGCTGCTGCTGAGCCGGCGGCTGTTGCTGCTGCCAAACCGGCGGCTATTGCTGCTGTGCTGCGCTAGGGTCACGCTCTGAGTCAACTGGGGTATGACTGGAATTACGCCTGGGGATCTAGCACCGACTCCCCGGTTTGCTGGGGCAAGCAAGTTATGCGGCGAGCTAAACAGTTGGGTTGGCTCAATGGCCGCTGGGAGTCGGCTCTGGTGCCTCCTCGGATGTATCACCTCGGACTCGTTCTGATGAAAATTAAGATGTGTGGCCTCCGCCTCCAAGCGTTTTGTCTCGCTGAGGATATGGGCCTGGATTTCCGCCATACGTGTGTTTTCTGCAATGATATCCTCCTGTATCTTGGCTAACTGCTCACGACACTTCGTGATCTCTGCGTTGCGTGCTTCAGCGTTTTCTGTGGTTACTGGCTCCGCCAAAAGAGTCCCAAGAGTAGCCATCATCTCGGAGAGCGCCTGCGCCCCGGTCTTCTGACAGCCGGCAGCAGCTGACCCGGCAGGATCCGGGTTCTGACCAGACGCGGGATCAGCCGGGTCACGGGGCTGATTCTGGGTTCCAGCCATGTAGACCATAGTAAAACGAGCTAGCTCGTAGGATTTAGGAAAAACTTCATCATTGGAGTGACCTCCAACTTGCCATCAAACAGGGGATAGATTGATTTAGTCTCTCCCATCGATGACTCGCCATCAGAGTAGACGAGTGTGTCATCACCAGATATAGAATTTTCTGATAGGGCCACCCCCTGGGTGAAGCCCACAAAAGCATGCCTTCGGCCGGCTCTTGGCGGGCTAGGTCTTGCCTGGCCAGGTTTGGCGCGACGGGCTGACTCGGTGTTGGTGATGACGTCCAACCCGATGCCTGACTGGCCAATGACGCCGATGAAAACATGGATCTTGCCGAAGGGGACCCGGTACCCATACTCGATTGAGTCGGCCTCAGAATCATCGATGTAGAGCTTGCCACGGCGACTCTTGGTCATCTGACCGATCACGTATCCATCGATCCCTGAAGGAGCTCCCGCCAAGAACTCAACTCCACCGTGCGCTTGTAACATCCCAAAATTCTAAATTTTGGAATGTTATATTAAATAAATAGTTATGATTGTTTGTTGATTGTCGTGTGATTGATTGTGTGAAATTGAGTGAAATTTGAAACTTTTTGAAAGTTTAATCAGAGGGAATAAAAGGACTTTCCCAAAACTTTCATACTTGCATTTTGGCTTCCATGAATTCAAATTCAATTCAAATACAAAACCCTAGAGAGAAGATGACATGACTTCTTCCATTTAAAGAAATGAAATAGGGATTTGAAAATGATTTGAATTCCAATTGAAATAATTCAAATTCATAAACTTTATGCAACTCCATGATTTTCATGAGAGAAGATAAAATGACTTCTTCAACTTATATGAAATATGGGTTGGAAGTTTAAAAGAAACAATTTGAAAGTCCATTTGAAGTTATTTGAAACCCACTTTCCATTTGAAGTTATTTGCTTTTCCAAATTTCAAATCCTCTGGAAAATATTGAAAATGAGAGAAGGAATATGACCCCTCAAATATTCAGAGGCATTTGAAATATATTTGGCCAAGGAAAAAAACAGAAAAGATATGAAAGTGGTTTGAAATACAAATTCAAACCCAATTTGGAGTTATTTGGTTTTTATTCAAATAATTTTTCTCCTAAAAATAAATACATGGAAATAAGGGTAAAATGATTCCCTTCAATGAAAAATTTGGGAGAAAATAAATTTGAAATCATTTTGGTATTTTAAATAATTTTTATTGCATTTTAAATGCAACAGTAGCACTGTTTGATTTTTATGAACTTTTGTATATTTTATATGACTCTGAAAAATAGTTCATCATTTAGGAAATCTTTTCTGATCATTTTGATATATAATATGCCTATAGCATATTTTATTTCTTTTCTTTTCTTCTCTGTTTTATTTAAAATAGGAAAGGGATTTCCTTTAAAAGGAAATAATCCCCGCGGCCCACCTAGTGGATGCAGCCCACCTCCGCGCGCCCGCACCGAATCATTTTCAAATCGGGCAGCCGATATGTTTCCTTTCCCCTCTCTCTCACTGACGCTGGGACCCACCGCCCGATCCAAATCCTCCCGCGCTCACCTTCCTCCTCCCGCTGATCCCTTTCCTTCCTCGCCGGTGCCGCCACACCTCGCCGATTTCCTGCCGATTCTAGCCTCGCCCCTCGTCCAAGGCTACTCCCCTATAAAGCCCCTCGCCTCCTCGCTCGATCCCGCCCCAAAGCCCCCTCGCCCGTGCCTTCTTGCCGCCACGATTCCTCGCCAGAGTTCGCTGCTGTTGCCGCACGCCGTCGTTCGCTCCGCCGCCCACAGCCACTCCCGAGCCATGTCTCCGCCACCAATCGACGCGCCGCCCTCGACTACGTCGTGTTGCCACCTTCGCCTTCGCTAGAGACCCACCGAAACACCGTCGCCGAAGACCACCGAGTGCCGCCTCCACCCCGAGCTCACCGCCGTTTGTCTCCGTCGTCCCAAGGACCGCCTCCGACCACCGTTGGACACGCCGTCGTCCGCCGCTTCGCCTCGTGCACTTCCCCGACGCCGACGACCACCGGAGCGCCGCCGCTGTCGACGTCCGACGCCATCGCCGCCACGGTGAGCTCCTCAGCCCCACGATCTAGATCCAACGGCCACCTTTGATTTCTGTTTTTTTTCGCGCGAAGCGTTTTTTGTAGAGATCGACCATTCGCCCGTAGCTCTCGTTCGGTCGCCTCTCTCATCCACTCACAGCGCGACACACGGCCCCTGTCCGATGCATAGCCAGTTTAGTTTTTCTGTTTTAATTTGTTTTCTGTTTTTAGTTCTGATTTTATATTTGTAATATCTTTTAGAATATTTAATGTTTTTGAGTGATTCTTTTTGCATTAGTTTCAAAATTTTATAAAGGTTCTGTTTGTGCAACTGGATTTCAAATTTGAAAGTTTCAAATTTGAATTTGATGAAATTTGTTCAAATCACTATTTTGCTTATATCTTGAGTTTAAAAATATATTTTTGAGTAATTCTTTTTGCTACTGTTTTTTTATTGTTTAGATTATACAATAGTATTTAGTGATTTATTTTTAGTTTATTTTAAATTAGGTTTTTAGCCAAAACAGTACTGTTTTGCTTGTAGTTTTGTTTTAGGTTTTACTTTGTTGTTTTTAATTGTTTTCAATTATTTTCTTTTCTCATTTTTTTTTCTTGACTAATTTTGTTAGGTTTATGTTAGTCAACAGTAGACAAATATTTTATTTTGTTTTGCTTTTGTTTTGTGTTAAATCTTGTATAGGTCATAATGTGAGTTTTATAAAAGCTTTTTAGTTGATTCTTTTTGCTAGGGAAAAATATTATAAAATACTTTATGTTTATTTATTAGTTTAGTGTTTTTCCTTGCTATTAAGTTTTATTAGGACAATAGCATTTATTGTTTAGTGTGTTAATTTCCATAATTTCTTTAGTAGTTTTCCTTTTGTTTTCTTTTGAAGTTTTCTTTGGATTTGTTTAGTTTTCTTTGATTTCCTTATTGATTTTCTTGGTTGCCTTTATATGTTGATTCTAATTTTGATTGCTAGAATGATTGCCAGATTGAATGCTTATGTGAATGCAATGTTTGACTATATAGACTTTCATCGGAGAGTGACGAGTAATTCTATCAAGTTATTTCTAAGAGCGATATTATCTTCACCAACTATACCAAGCAAGTTCACTTTGACCATATTTCCATACCTATGTTTTATTGCATCTAGTGACATTTTTCAACATTTCCTCCAGTAGTTATATTGAGCTTGAAACTTGAGGTAGTATCATGAGTAGGAGAAACCCAATACCCCTGTTACCATTGCCTGGGAAGGGACGATATTTTGCATTATTGCTACGCTCTAGTAGATGGGGGTTGGATGTGTGATACAAGAGTGTCATGAGGATTAATAATTCAAGACCTGCATGATGATCAAGACTTCAAGACTTCAAGGACTCAATATACCTCTGGGTGGAATGGAATGCATCTAGCAGCCTGATATCTATCATGGTTATGCCCGGGAATCCTGGTATCTACCTGTGATCATCCCGACGGAATGCCACCCAGGCTCAAAGAGATGGATGGATACTTCAAGGCCGGAAAGCTTACGTGTGCAACCGCAAGTCATTATGGGCTCTGGATTGGTTGACCTTAGTTGTGACTCTGGCCGAGACAGTGCTAGCAGATGTAGATGAACGGTAGGGTTGGATGGGCACCGGACGATGTTCACGGGAACTCTTCGGAAGATCATGTTTCGATCGTGTTGTTCTCAAACACTCTGAAGTGTGAGGACTTAAAGGGAGGGATTGAATCTTGCGGGTAAAGTGCACAAACCTCTGCAGAGTGTTAAACTATTCAATGTACTGACTGTCGGGCCATTGGGAACCAGGGAACCCCGGCCCTTCTACCTGCGGCCTAGGAAGCGACGCCTGGCGAAGGCCCAAGACACGGCCCATCCGAGGACACCGCGAAGCGAAGACATCTCCCGAGGCGCCAGCCTACTGAGGCCCCTTCCTCAAGACATGACCTGCCAGCACTTACCCGCGGCAGCGGCAGGAGCCTCCCGAGGCGCCCTCCCAAGCCGGGCGCCCGAGGCCATCTTGCCTGACGTCGGCTGTGCGGTTCTGTGCCCACCACATGGGTGACGCGCGTAGCAACGAAGGGCGGCAAAGGCCGTGCCAGCGGGCGCGGATAGAGAAGCTTTCCTCTTTGGTGATAAAGGGGCAGCCCCAGCTGCCCACCTCCAAAGCAAGTCCCAAGGACTACCCGTTTGGTGATAGAAGACCGAGACAGCAAGGCGCGCAGGGCGGAGGTCACCACCGAGCCCACCGGCGCATCACAGATCATGCTTTTGCAGGCGAAGACCACCTTTAGTCAGGATAGACTGAGCGCCTGTCCCCTTTCAAAACCCGCCGAGTGTGG
Organism: Elymus sibiricus; assembly: GCA_039707655.1. Taxonomy (NCBI): domain Eukaryota; kingdom Viridiplantae; phylum Streptophyta; class Magnoliopsida; order Poales; family Poaceae; genus Elymus; species Elymus sibiricus. Next base: position 265,899,417 of record CM077676.1, on the reverse strand, counting down.
CAACCCTTCCCGCCTAGTTTTGGGGGAAGAGGACTAAGGCGGATATAAAAGGGGCAGAGCTGCCATTGTAGAAGGGATCGATTCCTCAGCTACCTACCTTATACGCGAGACATCTTCTTGCACACAGCAATCCCAACACAAGCAGGAGTAGGGTTTTACACCGCAAGGTGGCCCGAACCTGGGTAAACGTTGTGTCCCCTGTCGTGCTCCCGCGTAGCGCTCTCGCCGTGGTCACCTTTGATTGGAAAGAACTAGCTCGCCCCAAGTGTTCGAACCTCTAGATCCTAGGAGTCCAGGATCCGACATTTGGCGCGCCAGGTAGGGGGCGGCATCATTTCTTTCCACCTCCTCTCCGCCATGGCCGACACTCGCCCTGACCGCTACGCGCGCCGAGCTACCAGGGTGGCCCAGACGGAGCCCGTCGCCCGCGACGACCGCCGACGCCGCGCCGCCGGCGCTGTCACCGAGGGAGCAGGAGGCTTCTTCCCTCCACCCGTCCATGTGGGTGGATGGCCACACCGCTACGGCCTCGTCGCTCGCTTGCCGTGACGCGCCGGCCCCGTAGGCCATGCTGCTCATGGCGCGCGAGCTCCTGTGCTACCGCCCCACCGACGCCGGCTACGACGCCAGGCTCGGCCGCATCACCGAGCTTGTCAACACCGCAGGCGACTCCCCGGTGCCCTCTCACTCGCTCCATCCTCCGCCGCCTCGCGCCGGGGACGTGGCGCATGACGCGCCTCCTCCGCCTCCTCCGCACAGCGAGGGAGCCCAGTGCGACCGCGACGCACGGGCGAACCACGGCAAACCCAGCTGCCAGATCATCTGGCGCGCGCCGCCCGATGCGCGCGTGCTCCTCGAGCAGCAGCGCCAGGGCCAAGACAGGACCGTCCAAGAAGTCGCGGCCGCCGGCCGTCAGAACCGCGCCGCCCTCGCTGACGGCGTCCCCTCCAGCTGCGTGGGCTGCCATGCCTTCACCCGCGCGATGCGTCGCGTGGTGTGGCCCGCCAAGTTCAAGCCAGACCTACCTCAGCGCTACGACGGCACCCCCAACCCTGCGGAATTCCTGCAGCTCTATGCCCTGAGCATCGAGGTAGCAAACGGCGACGACAAGGTCATGGCGAACTGGTTTCACATGGCCCTCAAGGATGGCCCGCGCTCTTGGCTCATGAACCTCCCCGAGGCGTCCATCTCTTCGTGGGGCGAGCTCTGCCGGCAATTCGTCGGCAACTTCAAGGGCACGCATGAGCGCTCCCTCACGCTCAACGACCTGCGCGCTGTGCGCCAGCGCCACGACGAGACCCTCCGCAAGTACATCCAGCGCTTCAGCCAAGTGCGCAACAAGAACCCACGCGCCTCCGAGGCCGCCATCGTCTCTGCGTTTTCCAACGGCGTCACGGACATCCGGATGCGCGAGAAGCTCGCCATCAACGACGAGCTCGAATCCGTGCTTGAGCTGTTCGACCTCGCCGACAAGTGCGCCAAGGCCGAGGAAGGCGCCTCTTCGTCCACAATGACCCCGACGCGGCGCCGGACACCGCCAAGGCCAAGAGCAAGGACGCCAAGCGCAAGGGCCCTGCCGTGCTCGCGGCGGAGCCCGAGCAGAAGCGCGGCCGCGAACGCGATGCGCCCAAGAGGGACAGCCGCCCTCTCTGCGCCTACCAAAACTCGCACTCCCAGAACACTAAGGACTGCCACGAGCTCAAGCTGCTTCGCAACGAGCGTATTGGCCGCCGCAGCGACCGCAACGACCACGGCACCGGCCGTGGAGGTGGCCACAACGGCGGCCGGTGGGGAGACCGCAACGGCAACGGCAACTTCCGCCAGGGCTGGCGCGACCAGCCTCGCGAGGCCACCTGGCACGACCAGCCTCGTGAGGCCGACCCTCAGGCCAACGCCGCTCTTCCACCGCTGCTGCCGCCGCCCCGAAGGAACGACGGCAACCAGCCTGACGAGGGCGCTGGGGGCTACCAGGAGCCTCGTGGCGTGGCTTGCATTCTTGGTGGAGCCCAGGCTCCCGCGTCCAACCGCCACTTCAAGCTATTCTCTCACGAGGTGAATGCCGCCCTCCCGAGGCCTGAGGCTTCTCGCCCCCTCAAGTGGTCCCAATATGTCATCACCTTTGACTCCAACGATCACCCCAAGTCCTCGAGCGCTGCGGGCACGGTCCCCATGTTGTGCACCCCCACCATCAGCAACGTCGCCGTCACCAAGACACTCATCGACGGAGGCGCCGGCCTCAACGTGATCTCCATCGAGACCTTCAAGCAGCTCCAAGTGCCTTACGACCAGCTAATGCCAACCAGGCCCTTCTCCGGAGTGACCGATGGCTCCACCATTCCTCTGGGCCAAGTGCGTCTCCCCGTCACCTTCAGCACCCGCAAGAACTACCATACTGAGCTCATTGACTTCGATGTGGCACACATCGGCCTGCCGTACAATGCCATCTTGGGCTACCCATCTCTCGCCAAGTTCATGGCAGCAACTCCCCACGCCTACAACGTCCTCAAGATGCCGGGCTGCAGCGGCATCATCACCGTCTGCTGCGACGAGAAGGACGTGGTCCGTTCCCTCGAGAGCGCCTACAAGGCCGCCGCCATCGCCTACCCTACCGACGAGGATGCCGCCGGGCCTCATGAGGCCGCACCCGTGAAGAAGAAGCAGCTGTTCTCTCAGGACCGCACCGAGACAAAGAAGGTGTCGGTGGACGGCAGCGGCTCGGGCCCTTCCTTCACTATCGGCACTGGCCTCTCTCCTGCATAGGAAGGCATGCTCGTCACCTTCCTTCGGGAAAATTCGGATGTGTTCGCCTGGACGGCATCCGATTTGTCCGGTGTGCCGAGGGAGGTGATCAAGCACCACTTAGCGGTGTGCCCCAACGCACGCCCCGTGAAACAAAAGGCACGGCGCCAGGCGCCAGAGAAACAAGATTTCATCGTCAAGGAAGTTCAGAAGCTCCAAGAAGCTGGAGTCATCCGTGAGGTGCGCCACCCAGAATGGCTCGCCAACCCTGTCATGGTACGCAAGAAGTGCGGCAAGGAGCGCATGTGCGTCAACTTCATGAGCCTCAACAAGTTCTGCCCTCAAGATCCATTTTCGCTGCCCCGCATCGACTAGATCATGGACTCCACCGCCGGGTGCGAGTTGCTATGCTTCCTAGATGCCTTCTCAGGCTACCACCAGATCAAGATGGCGGCCGAAGACGTGGAGAAAACGGCCTTCATCACCACCTGCGGCATATTCTGCTACATCTGCATGCCGTTCGGCCTCCGGAGCACCGGAGCCACCTTCCAGAGGCTGATGCGCATCGCCTTGGGGCCCCAGATGGGAAGAAACGCCGAGGCCTACGTCGATGACATCGTTGTCAAGACTCGTGAGGCCTGGTCCCTCCTCGCAGACCTCCAAGAGACATTCAACAACCTACGCAAGGTCAACCTCAAGCTCAACCCCGACAAGTGCATCTTCGGAGTCCCCTCCGGCAAGCTGCTCGGCTTCCTGGTCTCCCACCATGGCATCGAGGCCAACCCCGAGAAGATCAAGGCCATCGAGAAGATGCGCCCTCCCCATAGCCTCAAGGAGATGCAGCACCTGGCGGGATGCATGGCCTCCCTTGGGCGATTCATCTCCAAGTTCGGCGAGCGAGCCCTGCCGTTCTTCAAGCTCATGAAGAGATCCGACCCTTTCAAGTGGACCCCTAAGGCCGACGTTGCCTTCGAAGACCTCAAGAGGTACCTCACGAGCCCGCCCATCATGGTCACGCCGCGCTCTCGCCAGCCCTTGCTCCTATACTTGGCGGCTACTCCCCAGACGGGCAGCGCGGCCCTGGTGGCAGTTCGAGAAGAGCGCGTCCGCGCACAGAAGAAGCCCGCCGTGCCGGCACCTCGCGAGGTCACGACGTCGCTTACTGAGATCCCACCTCAAGAGGCCCTTGCTGCGTCGCCTCCCGAGGCCGCGCCGTCGCTTGCCGAGGCCTTGCCTCAGCAGGCCTCCAGTGAGCCACCTCGCGAGTCGCCTCCTGAGCCTCATGAGCCCCTCAGGCCCCTCGAAGACCAAGCTGCTGCAACAACTACCCGCCTCATCGAGCACCCCGTGTACTTCGTTAGCACGGTGCTGCGAGATGCGCGCGAGCGTTACCCCATGCAGCAGAAGCTCCTCCTTGCGCTCCTCGTCGCCTCCAGGAAGCTGCGCCACTACTTTCAGGGCCATCCCATCAAGGTGATATCGTCTTACCCCCTAGAGCAGGTCCTGTGCAGCCCCAACGCCACCGGCCGCGTCGCCGAATGGAACATCGAGCTGTAGGCCTTCGAGCTAGAGTTCTGCACCACAAGGGTGATCAAGCGCGCAGCCCTGGCCAACTTCGTAGCAGAATGGACGGACCCACCCCACGAGGAGCCTTGTGAGGCTGAATCCCTCTTGCCTGGGGATGAAGCGCCTGGCGGATGGTCCATGCACTTTGATGGCGCCTTCTCCCAACAGGGCACGGGGGCTGGCGTCGTGCTCATCTCACCAACGGGAGACAAGCTCTACTACACCGTCCAGCTCTGCTTCAAGCGCGATGATAAGGTCTCCAACAACATCGTAGAGTACGAGGGCCTCATCGCCGGCCTCAAGGCCGCCTCTGCCCTGGGTATCAAGCACCTCACCATCAAGGGTGATTCACAGCTCCTCGTCAACTTCTCCAACAAAAGCTACAAGCCCATGGACGAGCACATGGCCGCCTACTTAGAAGAGGTACGTAAACTCGAGAAGCATTTCCTTGGCCTGGAGCTGCAGCAAGTTCCTCATGGCGGCAACAAGATGACATCGCCAAGCGAGCATCCCGCCGCGAGCCTCAGAGCCCCGGCATCTTCGAGGAAAGGCTCCTCAAGCCATCAGTTGCACCACCTGCCGCGGGTGCCGCGCTGCTTCATGAAGAACTCCCACCCGCACCGCCCACGGGCGTGCCAGACTACGGCCCAGCCTCAGGAGCCCGCCTGCTACTGGTGCTGGAGCCTCAAGCAGACAGCTGGGCCGCGGAGTTCAAGTCCTACTTGCTTCACGGCACCCTCCCGGAGAAGGACTCAGAAGCAGAGCGCGTGGCCCGACAGGCCACCGCTTACTGCTTGCAAGACGGCGAGCTATACCGCAGGCGCCCCAATGGCGTCTCGCTGCGGTGCATCTCTGAAGAACAAGGGCGCGAGCTGCTCACCGACATCCATGGAGGAGACTGCGGCCACCACTCCTCATCGCGCACCCTTGCCGGCAAGCTGTTCCGCAGCGGCTTCTACTGGCCCACCGAGCTCCACGACGCCACCAAGCTGGTCCAATCCTGTGAGGCTTGTCCATTGCACGCCAAGCAAATCCACCAGCGGGCGCAAGGCCTCCAGATGATTCCCCTCTCGTGGCCCTTCGCGGTCTGGGGGTTGGATATCTTGGGACCCTTCCCTCGCGCAGCTGGCGGCTACCGCTACCTCTATGTCACCATCGACAAGTTCACCAAGTGGGCGGAGGTCGAGCCAGTACGCACCATCCCAGCAGGCTCTGCCGTCAAGTTCATCAAGGGCCTCGTGAGCCGTTTTAGCGTCCCCAACCACATCATCACTGACAACGGCTCCCAGTTCACAAGCGGCCTCTTCAAGTCATACTGCGCCAGCCTCGGCACGCAGATCTGCTACGCCTTTGTGGCGCACCCACGAAGCAATGGCCAGGCCAAGCATGCGAACGCTGAGGTCCTCAAGGGCCTCAAGACAAGAAGCTTCAAGAAAAAGCTTGAAGCCTGCGGCAAAGGCTAGCTTGACGAGCTGCAGTCTGTGCTGTGGTCCATCCGCACAACGGCAACCAAGCCTACCGCCGAGACTCCCTTCTTCCTCGTCTACGGAGCCGAAGCAGTCCTCCCGTCGAAGCTCCGGCACGACTCTCCGTGAGTCCTTACCTTCGACGAGGCTCGTCAGGACGTCTCACGAGAGGCCAACCTGCTACTCCTCGAAGAAGCATGTCGCCAGGCCGCCCTCCGCGCCGCCAGATACTAGCAGGCTTTGCGTCGCTATCATAGCCGCAACATACGCCCACGCACCCT